>OX459030.1:65488577-66688577 GCA_949775025.1 Tricholauxania praeusta | reverse complement strand
GGTTCTTAGCCGTGAGACCAGTACTGTAGAACAGCCTCCACCACCAAATTCACAAATCAATTCTGATCCGTACCAACCTATTTCAAGTCGAAATTATGTTCAGCTTAAAGCTTGGAAAGTTACCTATGATGGTGTAGGCAGTGTATCCGATTTTCTTTTTAAAATTGAAACACTTTGCGAACGATCACAATGCTCGTACGAACATTTGATGTCAAATTTTCATATTTTTCTGACTGGCAAAGCTGAAACTTGGTTTTGGTTGTTTTCTAGGCAGAATAGAACTGCAACATTCTCAGTATTGCGCGAGGCCTTAATAAAGGAATTTGGGTCACTAGAAACTGACCACGATATATTTTTAAAGATTTCGCTAAGAACGCAATTGCCTAGAGAGACATATATATTTTTTTTTTTTTTTTTTTTAAAGCATAAGCCAACGCTCAGGGGATGCCCCCTATAAATGCAATGCACCGTGTTGGTTTTAAGAAAAGGAGAAAGGTTAGAGGGAAGGGGGATAGATGGAGTAGTGTCGGTGAACATTAATCTTGAATCTATGGATGTCACAACTGCCGGGGAAGACAGACGCAGGTAAGCAGTTCCACAACTTGATGGTTCGGCCAAAGAAAGAATTATCACGAAAGTGTGATGTCCTGTTGAACACCGGCGTGACGCAAAAAGGATGGGCCTGATGGGATGCCCGAGTGCTGCGAGAGAAAAAATGAGGATTTTCACACATCTATCGTTTCTATGATTAAGAGAACCAATGTCGGATGCCATACTGATAGACATCATAAAAAAGAATGTGAATGCCAATCTAAGATTAATGCTGTTCAGTTCACAGATAACGTCTTTAGGGAATTTAAGAGAGTTAGCCAGAAAAGGTGAAAAACTTCTTAATGAAAGTAAAATTTCTTCCACTGTTTCTAATCGACACGTCAATGAAATCGAAATAGCTACGAATTCTGATTGTGAACAAACTGAGTCAGAATCCGATCCACTAGTAGAAGCACTACAAGTAACTCGTCGTCCGGATTACTCCAAAATCCAATGTTGGAACTGTTTGTCCTTTGGGTATTCCTATATTTACTGCCCAGACGAAAAGCGAAACGTCTTTTGTTTTAAATGTGGTCAAAAAGGTGTTACCACCCCTAAATGCACTAATTCTCATCAGGGAAATCAGCGTCGGAGCGAGTTGGCAAGCGGGGACTCTCGTTCTTCACATCTAACCCCGAGTTCAAATCAACACCCGAAGTAGACTTTTCGAACCACAGAGTTAAAGTCGAGAAAGACTTAACTACTATCCCAGAATTGCAAACTTTAAAACCCACAGCTCGTGATTTTTCTTCTCAAACGAACTTGCAGTATTCAAGTTTACACAAACGTAGGCCTTTGCGTGAAAAACCAAAGGCTACAGTTTTTCACAATAACGCTTCTGCTCTTAGAATAAAAATTTTCAAGTGTAGAATGAGATTTAAGAAACGCAAACATTATAGAAAAATTTTAGAAGCAACAAAATTGTTTGATCAAGCCGATGATCGTCCTTTTGCCCAAATAAGAATTTTCGACCATACTATTTTAGGATTGTTAGACTCCGGAGCAAATGTTTCAGTGTTAGGCAAAGATAGTGCCGAATTTTTATTTAAAAACAACGTTTCTGTGAAACCATTAAAGGTGTCATTATCTACTGCTGACGGTGCAAAACAAAAAGTGCTTGGTTTTTGCAGCTTACCAGTAACTTATAAAAAAGTTACTAGAAATATTGATTTTTATATTGTGCCTTCACTCACCCAGTCCGCTTACCTTGGTGTCAATTTCTGGCGCGAATTTGCTCTCGCACCCGAAATTATTCCGGAAGTTAATTCCGTTGAAATGGGGTCAATGGATGCAACAATTTATCATGAGTTAACCGCCTCTCAAAAATTAAAATTGGAAAAGGTTATTATACAATTTCCTTCGTATGAAAAACTTGGCTTAGGCTGCACCCACCTGCTTGAGCATCATATTGACACAGGCAATGAAGTACCTGTTAAATCTAAACATTTTCCCCTCTCACCGCCTCGCCAAGAAGAAGCGTACAAAGAGCTAGATCGCTTGCTAAAATTGGGAGTAATAGAAGAATCAAACTCTCCGTGGTGTAGTCCCGTTGTGATGGTTCGAAAGCCTGACAAAATAAGATTGTGCCTTGATTCAAGGAAAGTAAATGCACTGACAAAGAAAGATTCGTACCCGTTGCCTCATATCAACGGTTTGTTAAGTCGTTTAAAAGACACTTATTTTATCAGTGGCATTGATCTAAAAGATGCATTCTTCCAAATTAGACTCACAGATTCGTCAAAAGAAAAGACTGCGTTCGCTGTTCCGGGTAAACCCCTTTACCATTACAAAGTTATGCCTTTTGGCTTGTGTAACGGTCCGCAAACAATGAGTCGATTAATGGACAAAGTCATTCCGTCAAAATATCGTGAAAATGTCTTTGTTTATTTGGACGATTTACTTGTCTGTAGTTCTGATTTCGAAAGTCATTTGAAGCTATTGTCCGAAGTTGCTAAATGTCTGAAAGATTCTAGTTTGACAATTAACGTTGGCAAAAGTAAATTCTGCCAAAAAGAAATTAAATACCTCGGTTATAGGATAGGTTTTGGGTGTTTAAAAGTTGACCCGGATAAAGTTCAGGCTATTTCTGAATTTCCCTTGCCAAAATCTGTTCGGCAGGTGCGACGTTTCATTGGTATGGCCAACTGGTACCGTTCTTTTGTCCCTAACTTTGCAAGTATTGCTGGTCCTCTGACTGATTGTACGGCCAAGTCGTCAAAATCCTTTCACTTAACGCCTCAAGCCATTGAAGCTTTTGAAAAATTAAAAGAAGCTTTGTCATCTGCCCCAGTGCTGGCACAGCCCGATTTTTCACGTGAATTCGTCATTCAGTGTGATGCATCAACTGTCGGTGTTGGTGGTGTGCTATATCAGCTTGATGATGACGGTAGAGAAAGACCCATTGCTTTTGTTTCCCAAAAGCTCAATAAGGCGCAGCGTAACTATACAGTTACTGAATTGGAGTGTATGCTGCGTTAATAAGCGTTAATAGATTCAGACCATACGTAGAAGGTTTACCATTTCGGATCGTCACTGACCATTCTAGTCTCAAGTGGCTTATGACCCAAAAAGAATTACATGGTCGCTTGGCGCGATGGTGTCTAAAATTGCAACGCTTCGACTTCACTATGGAACACAGAAAAGGCTCGCTTAACGTGGTTCCAGATACCCTTTCACGTTTTGATGTCGACGAGTTAATGGCAAGTGAAATACCTTTCGAAATTGATTTGGATTCACCAGAATTTAGCAATGTAGAATATGAGAACTTACGGAACACCATTACCCAAAATAAGAATGTATTGCCCGATATTTGCATTTCAGACAACTTTATTTACAAACGAGTAAGATTTCGCCACGGTGTCGAAAATGAAGAAGATGATCTTTGGCGTTTGTGGGTACCTGCAACGTAACTACTTCTCTTATTAAGAGTGCACACGATTCTGCATCAAGCTGCCATGGTGGCTATGCAAAAACTTTGGCACGAATAAAGCAAAAATACTTTTGGCCAACCTTAGCTCGAGATGTGAGCAACTACATTAAAACTTGCGACATGTGTAAGACCGTAAAAGCGGTAAATCAAATTTTAAGACCGCCTATGGGCAATGCTTTTGATACCAAACGACCTTTTCAGCGAGTTTATTGCGATTTCCTTGGACCGTATACCTGTTCTAAAGCAAAAAACTCTTATCTATTTATTGCAATTGATCATTTTTCAAAGTTTCTATTTTTGAAGCCCATGCGTGCAGCTACGTCTGCAAATGTAATTTATTTCTTTCAAAACGAAATGTTTCCAACTTTCGGTGTACCGCAATATATGCACAGTGACAATGGAAAGCAATTCGTCTCTAAAGAGATGCAGGAATTTTTGACTGTTTACGGAGTTACGCATATAAAAACCGGACTATATTCCCCTCAGGCAAACGCCTCTGAAAGAGCCAATCGGGAAATTATAGCCAAAATTCGCTGTTTTCTGATCAAAGACAAAGATCACACAAATTGGGATAAACATATTCCTCAGGTGCTTTCCATACTACGAAGTGATTTTCACTCGGCAATAAAATGCTCTCCCTACTATGCACTATTTGGCCAAAATATGTGTCAACATGGTTCCTCGTACAAAATTCTCGAAAAACTTGACAGTCTGAGAAATGATCAAATTGACATAGAACAAAATGTCGAAAAACTTAAGAAGATTCGAGATAAAATTGAAAGGAACTTGTCACTAGCACATGAAAAGGGTGCTAAAATATACAACACTCGCGCGAAAGAAATCAGCTATAAAGAAGGTCAGGAAGTGTTCCGCAAGAATCATGCACTTAGTCAATTTTCACATGGTATAAATGCAAAATTTTTACCAAAATTTTTAAAGTGCCGCATTCGGAAGAAGCTAGGTAATGCCCTATATGACATCGAAGATCTTCAAGAAAAACTTGAAGGTGTTTTCCATGCGTCTGACATCAGGCCATCAAATTGATTCCGTTTTGCCCGGTTAGTTCAGTCGGTAAATCTATGAGCCTCTTAATCTCTGGGTTGTGAGTCGTGCCCCACGTTAAGATTGGAAATAGTCCAGAATCTAATAATATTTAGCAGAGGAAATATTCGGTTTCTGTTTGTTCTATGTTTTTTTTTTGTATTGAAAAAAAAAAAGAACATATAACAAAGCAGCTTTGTAACGAATTTACTGTCCTACCCTGTTTTGCATGCAAATTAGCAGAACACGCGATTATATTTTTTTGTCATTCTCCAATACTGTTGCAAGGAAAATATTGTACGAAGAAAGAATTTTTTTTTTTTGTTTGACAGTCGAAACGGTAGAAACAGGCCACTTCTGTTTTTTTGTGTCAGCTCATATTGCTTGCTCTTTTTTTCATGTATGCTATTATCATTGACATAAGAATTAGTTGTTAGGTAGCATAAATGTATTGGTAAGCTGAGTTGGAGAAGGCTGACGTAGCAACGAGAAAGAAAACGTACTGGTGACAGTTGGCAAGCGTGGAACTCGTAATAAATAAAAAAAACGGAAAAGTTTCAATGGAAGGGGAATGCGTGATACGTGGCAGTATACAGTAGATCTTCAATGCGTGCAGAACATCGCGTGCGATATAAAGGGAAAAAATTTAAAAGACTCAGAAAAAAAAATATGTAACCGCGCTAAGTATAAACGATTACCAAAATTTTAGAAATAAAGTGCAGCGACTGTAACCAATAAAAGTGGAACTTTCCAAAATAAAGATTTATCGCGTAATTACAAAAAAATAATAACAAAAAAATTTCCACGTTTCTGTGTGGTGATCAACTTTATTCACAAAATACATAAGAGAATAAAACATATAAAAGTGTATAAGTGATTTTTCATAAAAAATTCAATAATTTGAGTTAAATAATATTATTTAAAAAAAAAAAACGCAGTAAACTTTCCCACAATTGTTATTTTTTTTATATTTGAAGATAATCATTTACAAATTTTCAAGTACATTAATATTGCGATATACAAAAACAAAAAAAGGTAAAATTGAAAAACTAAAATCAAGGCGATAGAGAAGTGCGTGCTGAAATTAAAAAACGTCAAGCAAAGTAATTAAAATAATTAAAAACGTTAAATATTTCGTTGTTAGTCGGAAAAAGACGCGTTTGTAACAATACTCCAAACTATTGTTTGTAAATTATTAGCAGAAGAACAAAGCAGCAGCCAGTCACCACACCTGCAGCAGCAGCAACGAGCAGCGGGGTACCCCACAATAAGGTTTTTTTTTATTCTAATATAAAATAAGTATATTTCTTTTATTTTTATTATTAAAATCATTAAATAGCAAGAAGCAAAAGCTGTTATTTTCTTTCTTTTCTTTTATTCTTAATCTATTTAAGCGGTTAGCTATAATTTGTTTTCCTATGTAAAAAAAATTGCATAAATAGAACCTTAATAAAAGTAACATTATTTTTATAATCTCAAAATGGAAAAAAAAACAAAACAAAAATCTTTCTTCTCATTTAACTAAGAAGTAGAATGAATCTTTGCTGAGCAAAGTAGGAGGGGAGATGCCATAGAAAACTGACCATCATGCCGCGTGCATGAAATAGATTATTTTTGAAGTGAAAACTTCTTATGGCACGTTGTGCGGCTGAGGAAAAAAGTATAATTTCGCGACACCGACCGTCATCGGGAAGACTTGGGAAACGAACTCGATTTTGGAATTTTGAAGACTTGGGAAACGAACTCGATATTGGAATTTTGAAGACTTTTGAAACGAACTCGATTTCAGAAATTTGAAGACTTGGGAAACGAACTCGATTTCAAATTTGGAAGACTTGGGAAACGAACTTGATTTTGGAATTTTGAAGACTTGGGAAACGAACTCGATTTTAGAATTTCGAAGACTTTGGAAACGAATTCGATTTCAGAAATTTGAAGACTTGGGAAACGAACTCGATTTCAAATTTGGAAGACTTGGGAAACGAACTTGATTTTGGAATTTTGAAGACTTGGGAAACGAACTCGATTTTAAAATTTTGAAGACTTGGAAAATGAACTCGATTTCAAAAAATTTATAAAACGTTGCCTACTTTTAGGTGCTATTAATAATTTGCCCCTAAAAGTAGGCAACACTTTCTGACAAATTTCAAAAAGAACGCCTAAAAGTAGGTAACGATTTTAAAAATTTCAGATAATGTGTCCTAATTTTAGATGCTATTTTTAAAATTCGTCGGAAAGTGTTGCATACTTTTAAAGCGGCTCTCACACGATCAATATTACTGACAGTATAATTACTGACAGTATTTACATTACTGTCAGTGTACCACTCACACGGTCAGTATTGTTTATTGTCAGTAATCAGTTTTTTTGACATTCGACTGGTGAAGGTGCGAACTATGCTCCGGCTACGTGACCAACAGCCGAAAATGGCATGCCACTTTTTGGGGCAGATTCCATCCAAACTTGCACCACGCCTCCAGCTAGGCATCGGACAACCATACCCTTGGACGCAATGTTCCATGCCACTGAATGAGGAACTTTTTCAAGTTTCTTTCAAGTTTCGCGGCCTCATCGTCTATCTGCCACAAAATGGAGCATGCCACGCCCCCTCCCAGGATTTTGCCGTCCCGTGCCTACTTGCATCCTCTGACCAACTTTCAGCCGGATCTGCCCCAAAAAGTGGCATGCCACTTTTCTGTGCAAATAATACTGATGAACTGTCAGTATTCACCTCACACCATCAGTATTACTGTCAGTATTTAAAAACTTCGTCAGTAATATCCGATTTTTTCATCAGTCATCAGTATCGTTTTTCTATACTGACAGTACATCAGTACTCACCTCATACGATCAGTAATACTGTCAGTATGCAAAATACTGTCAGTAATATTGATCGTGTGAGGGCCGCTTAATACTGATGGTGTGAGGTGAATACTGACAGTTCATCAGTATTATTTGCACAGAAAAGTTGGTCAGAGGGTGCAAGTAGGCACGTGACGGAAAAATCCTGGGAGGGGGCGTGGCATGCCCCATTTTGTGGCAGATATACGATGAGGCAGCGAAACTTGAAAGAAACTTGGAAAAGTTCCTCATTCAGTGGCATGGAACATTGCGTCCAAGGGTATGGTCGTCCGATGCCTAGCTGGAGGCGTGGTGCAAGTTTGGATGGAATCTGCCCCAAAAAGTGGCATGCCATTTTCGGCTGTCGGTCACGTAGCCGGAGCATAGTTCGCACCTTCACCAGTCGAATGTCAAAAAAACTGATTACTGACAATAAACAATACTGACCGTGTGAGTGGTACACTGACAGTAATGTAAATACTGTCAGTAATTATACTGTCAGTAATATTGATCGTGTGAGGGCCGCTTTACTGTCAGTATTTAAAAACTTCGTCAGTAATATCCGATTTTTTCATCAGTCATCAGTATCGTTTTTCTATACTGACAGTACATCAGTACTCACCTCATACGATCAGTAATACTGTCAGTATGCAAAATCCTGTCAGTAATACTGATCGTGTGAGGGCCGCTTAAGGGTAAATTATTAATAGCGCCTAAAAGTAGGCAACGTTTTTTGAAAAAATTGGCCCATGAAAGTATGTAATTTTGTGGAAAAATTTTTTAAATTTGTAGCATACATATGTTGACTTCCGGTTAGTTGTTGCTCAGTAAGCAAATTTTTCTCTGCTAGCGCAGCCGAAAGCAGAGCCAGCAGCCCAAAGCAGAGAAAAATCTGAAATACCAGGCCACCTTGAACCAGCAGCAAGCAAATTTGGTTTTTTGAAAAACTTTAAAACGTTATATCTCGGCTATTACTAAACCGATTTAGACAAATGAGGTGTAATAGTTTTTTTTAAGAACAAGCAGATTTTTTTGAAGTCATTTGTATTATGATTAACTGTCACAAGATGACGTTTTAAGCAGTTTGAATATTCTAGCAGCCAGAACTCGGCAACGAATAAGCCGATTTTAATAAATGTGGTGTCATAGCGTCTGTTAGAAGAAGCAGATTTTTATCTTAAGTTTAAGAAAAATTATGTTTAAGCTATTTAGTCACAGGTCCAGGTACTTTTTTACCTGATTTTTTCTTATACTTACATAATTCGCAATGATGCGTCTTACTGCAATCAGAATAAATTTTTGTTTTTAAACATAAGGAGTACTTAGCTCAAATTTAATTATTCACAGTTGAGGCTACTGAGCCGAATATACTTCTTCCAGCAATTTTTGAAGTGAAAACTTCTTATGGCACGTTGTGCGGCTGAGTAAAAAAGTATAAGCTCGTGACACCGACCGTCAACGGGATTCCCCGTCATGAATGCGATGGTAAAATTTTAATGTTCTATTGTTTCTTTTAAATAAAAAATATTCCAAGTGGAAGACAAAAAGCAAAGCATACACACTAACTGACACATTTAATTCTCATTCAACGATTGTTATGCTTACATGTTTGTTTCTTTCAATGTCCGCGTTGTTGCGTTGACAAATTGAGAATGAGAGCGAGAGTAAAATTTGAATACATATTCCGTTTTTGTCTTCCATTGCATTGCCATATAAAAAGAAAACGCACACATACCAATTAACGCACTAACTTGCCATTAAACGATTTGTTTTCACTTCTGTCGGCACTCCCGGAGTGCAACGAGCCGTTTTTTTTTTTTAAACAGCCACCTGGGGTTCTTCTTCCTCTGCCAACGATTAGGAAAGTGATGAATTTATAAAATTCATTAACACAATAACAATACGGTTTCTTTTCATTTTTTCTTGCTACTTAATCCCTCTAAATTTTTCTATGCATACGCAAAAATGCGGCTTAGGGAAACCGCGACCCTAGCCGGGGAATCTTGGTGCTTATCACCAATGATTCGTGAGTTCGTCCTTTTATCGAAAGCCGAGCGTAACAGTATCAAAATGTTATATTTTTACATTCCTGACTTCAATATAAAGAGTTGGCCATTCTCATGCTGAGATATGCATTTCTCCGGTTCAATTTGATTTTCTTCTTTTATCATGGTTCCCCTTGTTGTTACCATGACTTTTTTATTGCTCGTTTCTTCGCTATGTATTAATTTTTTAAGCATATCGGAATCTATTATTCTCGATAGCGCATCGGCATTCGTATTAATTTTGCCTTGTTTAAATTTGACTTCAAAATTATAATCAGAAAGATCGAATCTGATTCTCGTCATTTTTGATGATGGATTTTTATGGCTAAATAATGAAACTAAAGGTCTGTGATCTGTCACGACTAAAAGTTTTTGTTCATACAGGTATGGCTTAAAATAATTTATTCCCCAATGTATAGCTACATATTAGTTATTTTTCTATTATAGGTTTATTTATTGATGTCATGTTTTTGTAAAGTGTTGCTTGCGTACGATATTGGTAGATCTTGTCCTATTTCTCCTTGTGGTAACACTGCTCCTAAAGCATAATTTGAAGCATCAGTTGTTAAAATAAAAGGTTTTGAGAAATCAGGGTACTGCAAAATGGATGGTTCTATTAGTTTTTGTTTTAAGTTTTCAAAAGCTGTTTGACATTGAGCTATCCAATTGAAAGTTTGATGATTCTTTAATAGTGCATTCAGAAATTTTGCTATTGTTGCAAAATCTTTAATGAATCTCATATAGTAATTGCAAAAAGCGACGAATCTACGTACTTCGTCTGCATTTGTTGGAATATGGTAGTTTTTTATTCTGTCATATTTTGTGTGAGTGCTAAAGTTAGCATTCTGTCGTCGACATAAGTATAATAATGCTTCTGAGCTTAAGCTTGTTAGTGCTAAAGTTAGCATTCGTTGGAAACTGTTTGAAGATATTTTCAATCCGAAAGGTAGTCTTTTAAACTGATAGTGACCGTCATTGGTCGAAAAAGCTGTTAAAGATAATGAATTTTTATTTAAAGGTATCTAATGAAAAGAACTTGTCATATCGAGCGTAGAAAAATATTTTACTCTACCAACATCTAAATTTTGCTCTAAGGCATCATCTATTCTTGTTAAAGGAAATTTTTCATTTAGTATTTTATCATTAAGCTTTCTAAAATCAACTACTAAACGCCATTTTTTAATGTCGTCAGTGCCTTTTTTGGTACTAGTAAAAGGGGTGAGTTATATGGACTAACTGTTGGTTCTAATTTTTCTACCTGTTCATAAATTTCAGTGCCATGTGCATGTGGTAATCTGTAATTTTTAATGTTTGTAGGTGTGTTGTCTACTGTAGTAGACTTTGTGTATACTTTCTTTCAAAACGCTCTATCTCCATAGCCACCGAAGGAGAAATAGAAAACCAAGAAGGGAATGCATACAACAAAATTGGCCTGATCAGAGTTTTGTATATTAAAAGTTTCGTTTTTGTATCATTCCTTTGTTTCTTAGTATTGATGTTAGAATATTTGAAGCTTTACGAGCCCTTTCAATAATACCTCAGGCATGAGTATTAAATTTAAATAAGCAATTGAAATTAACACCAAGATATTTCAGTTGGTTTTTGAAAGGGATTCGAATGTCATCAATCACCATTTCAATGTTTCTACTTTCCCTTACAGCTCCTTCCTTTCCTTTACCTCTGGAGTTTCTAATGCATATGCAATCAGTCTGTAACGAATCTATCGAGGCACCCTGTTTGCTATGGCTTAAAAAAATATGCTCTACTGTTCTCGCAAGCGGTAAAAGCACGCCACTCAAACGCTTTTCTTTTTTTTGTTGTTTTGTAAAGCTATTTTTTTTTTTGTTACAAGACAATAAAATGTATGTATGCATATACATACGTAGGTATACTAAGCGAAAGAAGCGTGAGTAGCTGACGGACGGCAACAAGCAGTAAGCAGACCGATGAGTGGCAACATGTTGCCAAAAAAACGCATCGTACAGTCAGTTGCGTTTCTCATTTCGTCGTGTTCGGTTGACTTGGCGTTAAAACTACCAGCTACAACAATTTTTGCGTGCAAATTAGTGAATAAATCGTGCAAAATTAAAAAGTCACAGCATTGAAAAATCAGAAAAATATTGAAATCCATTCCTAGGATAAATAATAAACAAATCACTTAAAAAAACTACTGATAATCACTTAAAAGATGATCAATTTTTGTGAGCAAATTATAAAAGAAACATTTTAAAATAACAAAACGGAGAGTTGCCGAAAAATATTCAACGTGCGCGGTAGAGTCTGCAAAAAACAAAAACATTGCAAATAAATGGTAAAACAAAAATAATAGAATCTTCTGAACTGAAGAAAACCATAGAAAAAGAATGTAAAGCGAATTAAGTTTTAATGTGACTTCTTAGTTTTCGTCTGGTAAAATGTACATTAATTAGTGTTTTGCCTGTATAATTGCGAAAATGACTTATACACAAGTGCGATGTGAAATAAAAAAAACATATTTCAAAGTATCAAATTTTGTTAAAAGAAGAAAACAATGTACAAATGATTTTTGAAAGTTTAAATTAATCCCGACGAGCTTCGCGTTTTTTAAATTTTCGCTGGTGGGCCACTTGCAAATAATTGGCTCATTAAACAAACGCAAGTAGCAAACAGAAATAATTTTCAGTTGGAAAACAGTGCGGTATTAAAGAGGGAAAAAAAACATGAAATGAATCTAGCCTAGCTAGCAAAATTTTAATCGCAAGTCCGATCGTAAAGTTCGTTTATCGCCATCGAATGAAGTTCTAAGCCAGCGTGCCAGAAACCGCATCAGCGAAAAGAAATTCCTACAAAAACTTGTCTAAGTAGCAGCATTGAGGCAAATTAAAAATTTAAGAAATTAAAGAAGAATTACAAAGTTTACAAGAATATGCATCTCGAAAGTAAAGTTTATTACAAGCGTCTATATAATATTTCTAACTTATAAAAGTTTTGAGTGATTTATTTATTATATAAAAGTAAAGCAGTCGAAGGATTGTTTTTAACATAAAAATAAAATATCAAAATAAAGAACGGTGAAAAAAAAGTTCCTAAATTTGCTCAAAAGAACTACTAGTGAAAAACAAACAAAAATCTTTAAAGAATGAATCACAATTAATTGCAACTCTACTGCAAAGAAAAAAAATGAAATTAGTATTATTTTAATTTTAATAATTATATAAATTAATGGAAATTAATATAAACTTAGTTTTATATGGATAACAATTAATAAATAAATATAAAAAAAATTAATAATTAAACAAAACTACTATCAGCTGCAATATAAATAAATTAATCAGCAACAGTAAGACAACAATAAAAGAAAAACATCGTCGTCGCCGCCGTCAAATTACAGCAGCAACAAGAATCAACAACTTTAACGCAACAACCAAAACCGCAGCAACATTAAGTAAAACTTTCTTTTTACTTTAAAAATTTAGTCATCTAACTCTTCTTTATCGCTTTAATGGTTATGTATAAATTATAAATATTTGTTAATAATGTAGTGTGATTTTTATAGCAAGCAATTTACTATAGCCTTTTAATTTTCTTTAGTTCTCCCTTTCACTCTACACTCTTTCTAAGTTTTTTTTATTATAAGTTAACATTTTTCGTTAACAGAAGTTTTATTTTTTTTTCTAATTATAGTTTTCTGAAAAAAAAAAGATTTTGTAAATTAAAAGAGTTTGAAAATTAAAACTCAAAAAAATTGTAAAATTACAAAAGAACAGAAAAAAAAAGAAAAGAAAATGAAATTAAAATCAACTAAATCAAAGCAAAATTAATTTTTTTTTTTAAACATGAAGATTTGCTAGGTTAATAATTTTAGGGGAGATGGCAGGGTGGAGATCCGACGATGATGCAGATGAAAGAAAACAATGTAAACGTAAGTAGTAGGGACCTGTGGGATTTTGCTCCTCGTTTGTAAATTTTTTCCGAGATATTTCCGGAATTTAGTTTTTTTTTCTATGCGTACGCCTAGATGTGGCTTTGGGAAACCGCGGCCCTAGCCGGGATGTCTGAGTGCTTGGCACTAAAGATTCGCGAGATCGTTCCGTTAACATGCCGCACGTAACATAGATGGCGCCCAACGAAAGCAAAATACAAAATTGCTTTTTGTTTAGATTTTTTTTAGTTTCTTTTAAAACGCAGCGATGTTAGCGATCCCGCGTATCCCAGCGAATCCAGAAAGCGTCTGTTCCCATATTGAGCGGCTGTCTGGTCAGCGTCTATACCCACAGTGGGCGGCTGAAATTTTGCACCGACCCTTATGGCTGTAGCCTACCCTGTACGACCGCGTTTCCGCCGCGGGTGGAGTCTCGCATAAGCCTCAGTTATTAGTTTGTTTTAAAATTAATTCTGCATGCGATGCGAGGCTCGGATCGTGTTTGAAGGGGCATTATGTCCGGCATGGGTGGTCCTACCATAACGGTCGGTGTACCAAACACACAACGGGAGTAGTGGATTTTTTTTTTGTTTTTTCTGTGGTCGCTGCTCTGCTCGGATCTTGCCTCGAAGGCGAGTGGAGTCTCGCACAAGTCCCAGCAACTGGACACCTTTTAAAACCGGACCGGTGCTGTGCGGGGCTCGGCTCGAGTTTGAGGCTGCTTGTAGTGGTTCTGGCAGGGTCGACGTTACCAGAAAAAAATAAATAAAAAGGTTTTCATTATTGTTTGGCATCACGGACCTCTGCAATAGCATCTCCCCTAGTTAATATTTCATCAAAAGTTTTGTCTAAAGTTCTAGCAAATTTTTTTCATATACATAAAAATATTTTTTTATAATTATTTTTTTCCAACATTTAACATTTTTCCATATAAGTTATCCATCCTTTTCAGCCCTTACAATTTTTCATTAAAACAAAAATTTGTAATTATTTACAATTACAACAATTTTTTTTATTAATATTTTCCCCACTGACCTTGAATTTTTTTTAAGTGGCACTATGTATTTTCTTTTAATTTTATATGTATTATGCATACTCGATCTAATCGAGGAACCAGCAGCAAAGGAACTCCAAACAGAGGTCGAGGCAGGCCCACTACTAACGACGCAGATACGTCCAGTTCTAATCCTTTTGCTACAGCAACTAGACCTTGAGTTGTCCAGTCACCCTCTAGATTTTCTGCAGCTTCCATTTCCTATGATGGATCTGGCAACGTGGCAGATTTTCTTTTTAAAGCTGAAACGCTTTGTCAACGAACCAGATGCTCACTGGACCATCTATTAACCAATTTTCATGTCCTTTTAACAGGAAAAGCTGATGAGTGGTTTTGGCAATTTATTAGGCAAAATCCTAATGCTAGGTACCCATTTCTTTGTTACTCCATTAAAAAGCAATTTGGCAAATTTGAAAGCGATCATGAAATCGTTCATAGAATCTCATTGAGAAAGCAACAACATAGAGAATCTTTTGACAATTTTTATGATGATGTGGTTTCAATGAATTCTCGCATGAGTCAGCCAATGACAGATAGTGTGTTGTCTGAGATCATGAAAAAAATCTCACCACCAATCTCAAATATATGCTTTTTAATAGTAAGTCAATAAGTTTGGAGAGATTTCGTGATGTAGCCCGAAAAGCTGAACAATTCCTCCTGGAAACCAAGAATAAAACACCCACTTTTAACCCGCAAAGGCAGGTACGCGAAATTGATATCGTCGTGATAGTAATTTTGAATTTGACCCACAGGTGGAAGCGTTGCTAGTTTCTCGTCGCTTTTCTAAACCTGAATATTCCAAAATACAATGCTGGAATTGTATGAACCTCGGACATTCTTATATTTATTGCTCTGAAGCAATAACTAATATTTTTTGCTTTAAGTGTGGACAAAAAGGAGTACTTACTCCAAGATGTCCTAACAACCACCAGGGAAACCACCGACAGAGCGTGATGGCCACCGGGGACTCACGTTCCTTCCGACCGACCCCGAGTTCAAATTAAACTCAGATAATTTACGAAATTTAGTAAATTTATCTGCACTAATTAATGACAAAATCACAATTTTAAAACCATTTTCCCGCGACTTTGCGTGCCAAACCGATTCCGATTTTTCAAGTTTTCAAATCCGAGAGATTTGCTACGAAGTAGTTAAAAATCGAATTTTTAATAATAAAGTCTGCTCAGTAAAAAAATTGAGTAAACTAAAAAAGTGCAGATTGAGACATAAAAAGCGCAAAAGTTACAGGAAAATAATTGAATCTACCAAACTTTACATTAATGGTGATGACCGTTCATTTGCCAAAGTCAAAGTTTTTGATGAATACTTGATTGGCTTGCTGGACTCAGGAGCTAGTGTTTCGGTCTTAGGGAAAAATTGTCTGACATTTGTGGAAAAACACAAAATTTTTATAAAGCCTCTAAAAACGTTCTTATCTACGGCTGATGGAAAAAAGCAAAATGTTACTGGTTATTGTGACCTTGCTGTCACCTATAAAAATGTTACAAGAACCATCAGTTTTTATATTGCACCATCGCTCAGCCAATAGGCGTATTTTGGAGTAGATTTTTGGCAAGCATTTGCTGTAGCTCCAGAAATTTTTCCACAAATAAACTCACTTAGTATTAGTGAAGACGCAGCAGAAACACTTGATTTCCACGATCTTTCGTCAGAAGAACAATTGCAGCTTGAAAAAGTTATTTTGCAGTTCCACTCTTTTGAAAAACCTTGTCTTGGTTGCACGAATTTACTCGAGCATCATATAGACACTGGAGACGCTGTGCCAGTCAAATCGCGACATTTTTCTCTGTCACCTCCAAACCAAGAAGAAGCATATCAAGAAGTGGATAGGCTACTGAGTATGGGAGTAATCGAGGAATCGAATTCGCCATGGTGTAGGCCGGCTGTTTTAGTGCGCAAGCCAGGAAAAGTAAGACTCTGTATCGACTCGCGCAAGCTCAATGATTTGACTAAAAAGGATTCATATCCGTTACCCCACATCAATGGATTACTAAGTAGACTAAAAGACTCATTTTTTATAAGCGGAATCGATTTGAAGGATGCGTTTCTTCAAATAAAATTGTCCGATTCTTCTAAAGAAAAGACCGCATTTGTCATTTCTGGAAGACCCTTATACCATTATAAAGTTATGCCCTTTGGGCTGTGTAATGATCCACAGACAATGAGCCGTCTGATGGATAAGGTAATTCCATCCATATTGCGCGAAAATGTATTTGTCTATTTAGACGATTTGCTGGTTTGTAGTGCAGATTTTGACACCCACATGAAATTGTTGAGTGAGGTTGCAAAATGTCTGAAAAGTGCCAACTTGACCATAAATGTAACCAAGAGTAAATTTTGTCAAAAAGAAATAAAATACTTGGGTTACCGCATAGGTCATGGGTGCTTGAAGGTGGACCCTGAAAAGGTCAAAGCCATCTGAGAGTTCCCACCGCCTAAATCCCCTCTTCAAGTACGACGCTTTGTTGGCATGGCAAATTGGTACCGATCTTTCATAAGTAGTTTTTTAAATTTGGCTGGTCCTTTGACAGACTGTCTTAAAAAGAAACCAGGTCGTTTCCAGTTGACGGAAGAAGCTAATAACTCATTTGAAAAAATTAAATTCGCACTTTCTTCAGCCCCTGTGCTGGCTCAACCAGATTTTACACGCGAGTTCGCTATTCAGTGTGAAGCTTCTCGCATTGTTGTAGGCGGTCTGCTTTTCCAACTTGATGCTGACGGTAAGAAACGTTCCCAAAAGCTTAATAAAGCTCAACGTAACTATACGGTTACAGAGCCTGAATGCTTGGCCGCAGTGGTGTGCATTAAGAAGTTTCGTCCTTATATTGAGGGTTTGCCTTTTCGAGTCATAACAGACCATTCGAGCCTTAAGTGGCTTATGTCTCAAAAGGACTTAAACAACCGACTTGCGCGCTGGAGTTTAACATTGCAATGCTTTGATTTTAAAATCGAGCACTGCAAAGGATCCTTAAAAGTAGTCCCTGACGCCTTGTCCCGTTTTGATGTAGACAAAATTTCGACGCAAACCCTTGCGTCAGATATTGACCTTTCTCACCAGAGTTTAATTCCACTGAATACCAGAATCTACGCAAAACCATCAGTGAAAATAAATCCTCGTTGCCTGACTTGTATATGGATGAAAATGAAAAACTTGTATACAAGCGTGTTAAGTTCAGACGAGGAATTGAAAACGAAGAGAATGATTTGTGGAGATTGTGGTTACCAAAAAATTTGGCCGTGGAAGCCATTAAATTTGCTCACGACTCAATTTCTGGTTGCCATGGCGGATATGTCAAAACACTTGCGAGGGTCCGTCAAAAATATTTTTGGCCTTCTATGGTGAAAGATATAAAAACTTATGTCGAAAACTGTGACATTTGCAAAGGTGCCAAACCAACAAATAAAATTTTACGACCACCTATGGGCCAACCTTTTGTAACCGAACGTCCTTTTCAAAGACTTTATTGTGATTTTCTGGGCCCTTATACCAAGAACAAAACCACCAAAAACACTTCTCTTTTTATTGCACTTGACCATTTAACGAAATATATTTTCTAGTTTGAAAGTTCGGCTTTTTGGTCAAATAAATAATGCGAATAAAAACAATTATTCCATTTTTTTTCCCGACGTTTCGGTGGGAATTTTCCAACTTCTTCAGGGGTTCTTTATTGAATCTATAATTTATTTTAAAAAATCGATATAAAAGTATTGTATTATTTTTTATATTTACTCTTAACCCACATTGTATTTATCACATTGACGAAGTTTATTGCAGCATTCCCTAGACAATCACTACATTAAACATAATTGAAAAGCAATAAACAAATACAATTAAACTTAAAAACAAATACAAAAAATTAAACTTAAAAAACACAGAAACTGTAACACTTTAGAAGCTGTCCGAATGTTAAATGACGAGAGTGTAATTGGAGTTTAGGTGATCTTTGTCTTCTTTTGTATTCATTGTTGTTGTCAGTTTTTGCTGAATCCTCAAGCTCTCAAGAGTGTAGCGCGCATTTACTCTCCTTTCTTTGTCTAGTATTTTAATGTTGTCGAAATCAGCTGTGTGTTCTTTTTCCAATATGTGTTGAGCTAAGTCCGTGGTTAATTTTTCTTTTCTTATGTCAGCTTTATGCTCTCCTACTCTCACTGACAAAGCTCTTTTTGTCGTCCCTATGTAAACAAGATCGCAAGTTTCATTGTTTTGACCTTTGCATCCGATCTCATATACAACATCATGTTGTTGCTGTAATGGAATTTTGTCTTTGGTGTTTGTAAAAATTCTATTGCTCTCCGCTAAATGTGGAATACATCTAACTCCAAAATATTTATGAGGGTTGCCACCATTTTCAGTCTGTACCTCCTTATTGGGATTTTTGTCTTTGCGGTCGTATATTTTATGGCTTATCAAATGGTCGATAAGTTTGTAAGGGAAGTTGTTTTGGCTTAAAATCGTCTTAATTTTCTTTATATTTTCATTGTGAAAAGATACATCGCTGATATCTAAAACTCTATTAATTAAATTGTTGGCTGTGTTTATTTTAAGTTTGTAAGGTTGTGTGGAGTAATAGTTGACAATATGTCCTGATGTCGTAGGTTTAGCATACCAGTTGAATTTGATCTTATTTTCAAGTCTGTGCAGTTTTGTGTCAAGATAGGAAAGGCTATTATTTGTTTCTGTTTCTACAGTAAATTGCAGTTTATTGTGATATTTGTTCAATGTGCTTAGAATTATTTCTTTGTCCTTGGATTTGATAATAGCAAAAAGATCATCCACATATTTTACTATAAATTGAATATTAATATTTCGTTTCCTTAAATCTTCTGTGGCGTAGTCCAGTAAGCTGTCAAGTATTAAGTCAGCAATAGTTGGAGAAAGTGGATTCCCCATTGGTATGCCAAAAATTTGATTGTACAATTTTTCATCGTACTGAAAATAAAATTCTGAGGCATGGGTGGTTTCGACAACAGACGCAGCCGCTCTTGGGGTGTTCGAGAGGAAAGTTCTCCGCAAAATCTTTGGTCCTGTTCGAGTTGGCGACGACTATCGCATTCGAATGAACCACGAGCTGTATGAGCTCTACGCCGACATTGACATAGTTAAGCGTATAACAATACAGCGACTACGCTGGCTGGGTCATGTCCATCGTATGGATAAAGAAGCTCCAGCGAAAAAGGTATTCGAAGGGAAGGTCCCCGGTCAACGACGAAGAGGGAGACCATGCCTCCGGTGGATAGACCAAGCTGAGGAAGCCCTAACCGCGCTTGGCATTAACGATTGGAGAAGGCGCGCGCAAAACAGAGGCGCCTGGCGAGAGCTAATGAGGTCGGCCGTAACCTGACAACGGGTTGTTATGGCCATCTAAGTAAGTAAGTAAACAAAATTCTAAATTTTTTAAGAATTGTCGTTTAGAAAATTTAGTGTGAGTTTTTACAGTGTCCCATTGTTCCATAATTGTTTTAATGGCGAGATAGGTCGGTATATTGGTAAAAAGTGATATGACGTCGAACGATACCATAATGTCATCTTTATTCAAAGTTTCTTCCTTAAGTTTATCTCTAAGCTGGAAAGCATTTTTTATATTGTATTTTGATGAAACAATATTTTTAAGAATATTTCCTATAAATTTGGAAAGTCGGTAGCACGGGACGTTATAAGAAGCCGATATGGGCCGTAGTGGTGTATCTGCTTTGTGGATTTTTGGCAATCCATAAAGTCTTGGGGCAGAAGCTGCTGAACAAGAAAGTTTTTGTTTAAAATCGATGTAATTTTGTTTGAATAGTTCATTAACTATTTGGTTATTGAGTTTTTGTAATTTTTCGGAAGGGTCAGTTCTTATGGTCTTGTAGGTATTTTTGTCATGTAATAATTCTAACATTTTTTTATTGTACATGTGTTTGTACATGATGACTGTTTTATTACCTTTGTCTGCTTGCGTGATAACAATATCGTTTACGTATTTGTTGAGGAATTTTTTGGTGTTTTCGTAAATTTTGAGTATAAATCTTTCAGTAGGTGTATTTATTATGTTTCTCTTATAAGTTGAAATCCTGTTTGCGAACGTTGATCTGGTAACATTCTTTTCTCTCTCGTCTTCTATTAGTTGTATGCACTGCTCAAGATCAGCAATGACATGTATTGGTGAAAAGTTTTTTTGGCTAAATGGTAATGCGAACTTTTTCCCCAGTGAGAGTAGCCATTTACTCTCAATTGGTATTTCTATCGTTGTTAGGTTTTTGTTTAAAGGAACATAATAACCATAACAACCCTAGTAAGCTTTTTGACCTGGAACCAGCGCTCTCTATTATATCGGAAGAAGCATTGAAATATGAGCACGTTATTTTCTGTGGTGACCTCAATGTTGATTTACTAGTTAAGGATGCTAGATCATCTGAACTACTAGGAAAAATTTCGTCTGCTGGACTCAATATAATCCATAAAGATCCTACGCGTTTCGCCCCAAACTGCAAATCCAGCCTGCTGGATGTTTTTTGCGTATCAGATAGCTCTAATGCTGTGCATTTTGAACAAATCCCGCTTGATGGTGTATCTGACCATGAAATGCTATTTTTATGTTACAATATCCCATTTAACAAAAATAGTAGTCCGGTACAGTTTTCCTTTAGAAATTTTAATACCCTAGATTTTGTAAATCTGTATCAAGAAGCCGATCTTCTACCCTGGAATGATATTTGGTTTCTCTCTGACGTAAATCAAAAACTTAATTATTTTAATTCTTTAGTTAGCTATCTTTTTAATAAATTCGTCCCACTTAAAACTATTAGAATTACACCAAAAAAACAACCTTGGTTTACTAATGAAGTAAAAACTGCCATCAAACTCAGAAACAAGCTTTACGGTCGTTGGAAGCGTAATCCGACCAGCTATAATCGGAATACTTTCCGCATAGCAAGAAATCAAGCCAATTTGACTACACGTAATGCGAAAAAGAGTTATTTTTGCTCTAAACTTGATCCCAGTTTGCCCTCTAAAACTTTATGGAGGAACTTAAAAACTCTTGACATCAGCAATAAGAGTACATCAAGTTGTAATGTAGATGCTGATAATATGAATGACTTTTTTCTTCAGTACAATGTTGAACAAGCCCACCCTGATTTCAAAATTGACCAAAATCTAATATATAGGCCTATTAATGAATTTTCTTTTAAAATGGTGACCGAAGCTGATATAATCAAAAGTTTTACTTTCCTGAAGTCTAATGCTGTTGGCTTTGATGGTGTAAACTTAAGATTTTTAAAGTTACTTCTACCATATATAATTTCTTCGATAAGTCATATTTTAAACTTTTCTATCACTACATCAGTATTTCCTGATGACTGGAAAATAGCGAAAATTATACCTGTTCCTAAAATATCTGGGGCCAAGTCTCTGAGTGATTTTCGACCCATAAGTATTTTACCCATCGTGTCAAAAGTTTACGAAAAACTGTTAACATTACAAATTGTTGATCATCTTAACGTTAATAAACTCTTGTCTGTTTTTCAATCGGGTTTTAGAGCCGGCCACAGTTGTTCAACTGCTCTCCTCAAAATAATGGATGACATTAGACCATCGTTCGATAGAGGCGACGTTACAGTCTTAACCTTGTTAGACTTTTCTAAAGCGTTCGACACAGTTGACCACGAAATCCTTAACTTAAAACTTAAAAACTACTTTGGCTTCGCAGATAGTGCTGCAAAGCTTTTAAATAGTTACCTGAGCAATCGTTACCAATTCGTGATGTGTAGCAATAAACAATCTTTTATAAAAAAACTTTACTCTGGAGTGCCACAAGGATCCATCTTAGGTCCCATCCTATTCAGTATTTTTATTAATGACATTACCGCTTGCTGCAAAAATGTTTCCATCCATCTATATGCTGATGATGTTCAGATTTAATCTTCCAGACCTATTGGCCTTATTGAAGATCTGATTGTACGAACTAATGAAGATCTTGATGCAATCTCTTCTTGGTCAAATCAAAATAATTTGAACCTTAATGCTAGTAAGTCTAAGTCAATTGTTATTGCGCATAGTCGGGTTGAAAATGAAGATTTACCATCACTTTATATGGGAGGCAATCTTATATCGTACGAAAATACCGTAACGAGCTTAGGCTTCAAATTGAATTTCAACCTTAGCTGCACTACCCACGTTAACTCTACAATTAGTAAAATTTATTTCATCCTCAGAAAGCTGTGGTCGACTACGTCTTTTGTACCCCAAATTGTTAAACTAAGATTGGTAAAAGCATTAATTGCAATTAATATTGTCATTTGGATTATTCATCGTTTCAAAAGTTTCAGAAAGTTGTCAATACCTCGGCAAGATATGTATTTGACAAAGGTAGATTTGACCATATTTCACAATACTCCGTAAAAATTCTATACTGCACACTCTCCAATTTCATAAAAATGCGTAACTTAATATTCCTTCATAAATTAATCCACACTAAAACACCTAATTATTTGTTTTGCAAATTACAGTTTTCGCAATTTTTAAGAAGCTTTAATCTTATTTTGCCTCGCTTTAAGTATACAGTTTCATCCAGAATGTTTTTCGTTAGTGTTGCCAAACTCTGGAATTCCCTGCCACTATCTATAAAATCCTTAAGCAATCCTAGATGTTTTAAAATTGCAGTCCTAGCTTTTCTTAATACTCTTTAACTCCTTTCCTCAGTAACTTTTTTTTTTCCTTTAACTTTTTCTTTTTTTTTATACATATAATTTTGATTTGTGTTCATTATCATTGTATCCTAAACTTATCTCATTGTAATATTTATTTAAGATTTAAGGAAACGAAATATTAATATTCAATTTATAGTAAAATATGTGGATGATCTTTGTGCTATTATCAAATCCAAGGACAAAGAAATAATTCTAAGCACATTGAACAAATATCACAATAAACTGCAATTTACTGTAGAAACAGAAACAAATAATAGCCTTTCCTATCTTGACACAAAACTGCACAGACTTGAAAATAAGATCAAATTCAACTGGTATGCTAAACCTACGACATCAGGACGTATTGTCGACTATTACTCCACACAACCTTACAAACTTAAAATAAACACAGCCAACAATTTAATTAATAGAGTTTTAGATATCAGCGATGTATCTTTTCACAATGAAAATATAAAGAAAATTAAGACGATTTTAAGCCAAAATAACTTCCCTTACAAACTTATCGACCATTTGATAAGCCATAAAATATACGACCGCAAAGAGTGAAAATGGTGGCAACCCTCATAAATATTTTGGAGTTGTATGTGGAGATGTATTCCACATTTAGCGGAGAGCAAAGTGTTACACAAAGTAATAAGAACGGAAAATACGACAACTAGATACGTCTGCCAGCAATATGCTGACGAGGTGCAACGTGACTTTCGCTTGTGCGATGAACTGGAGCGTGCAGACGCAAGCTGATCGCCAGCACGTGTTAACTGCCGCCCCCTTAAATATCTGCGTCCCGCAGATTTCTACAATCGTGACAGGAACAATACGTATGTAAGATTTCCTGGATCTGAGGCTGGGGAGTGGCTAGTGGTTGTGCAAGCGGAAGCTGGATGGATGGAATCCCTAGTTTCTTGGTTTCTTGGCGTTCCAACGTAGTTTCGATGCAAATCCTCCAATGCATACAGCGCATTTCCAATTTTCTTCCTAATTCGGCACTTCAAAAACTTTCGGTTCAATTTAGAGTTGATGCCTTTTGCAAAATTGCTCTGGCTAATAAATATGTCCTATGTTTAAATACAGAAAACAAGAAATCCAATTATAACTAAACAATAACAAAATCTACCATTTAATACATATTCTATTAAACAACACAATAATAAACTGACAAGTCGTTCCTTAGACGCTTAACAAAACAAAACAAAATAAAATAATACTGCAACAAAACAACAACAGCTAGCCCAGCATCATAAACTGCAGTTACAATTTTACTTACTGACGTCGCTGCCAAGTCGCAGCAGTGCTCCCAGATTAAAGGGTTTTCCCTTAATTTGGGATTAATTTGACGGAAAGTTAATGTTAACGTAAAGGGCTTTTCTATGCCCTCTCCTTTGTAATTTCTGTTGTTTGGTAGCCTTTTCTCTCCCTATTCCCATCCTAAGCTACTTGTAAAGTGTGGCTGGGGCTATGTTGGGAGTTTGAGTCTTGAGTGGTCAAAGGCATAACACTTGCCCACTCTTATTCTCTTCGCTCTTAATTACTGGCCTTGACTCCACAAACAATTTAGCATTAATATTCTTCTTGGGTTTTTGAGATGTCGCAAATGTCGGAGAGATTCCGCTTTGATTTTTGCAATATTTGTGGCCTTAGGTCAAACTTTTTTTCGGTCTATGCCCATGTTTCTAGTTTCCATCCCCAAGTAATGGCGGTTGGTGAGACTCAGGTGTGTGGGGATGCTGATCCACTGGATTTCCAGATACCTGGTTATCACCTTCTGCCATTATTTTCTCCCCATAGGGGCCTCGCTGTATATATACTTAGCGATGTTGCGTACCAGTGTCAGCAACATTTGAACACGACGGATGCCGAATTTAGTTCTATGTGGATTAAGTTCAAAATCCAGTCGCACATTCTACATTTCTGCTTCCTGTATAGAAGCCCGAATTTAGGGAGGATTCCTACTTTTGAAAAGATAGACGTCCTCTCTGATTCGATTTCCAAAATTTTAGAGTCATACCGAGACAGTGAAATTGTAGTTGCTGGTGATTTCAATGTTCATAACTCTAATTGGTTGCGCCATTCTGGCCTTACAACTCCTGAAGGTCGTTATGTTTTTTGCCGAGTCCATTTACTGACTCAGCTAGTGAATGACCCCACGTACATTCCACGCGTTGGGGGGCGTAGCTTAAGTACACTAGACCTCTTTCTGATATCACATCATAAAAAATACGATGTGTCTGTCCTTGCACCTCTTGGTAACTCGGACCATTGTACTATTTCCGCTGCTTCCCCATTTAAAAGTTTACGCACTGTTTCGCCGAAAGCCCCGAAGCGGACTGTATGGCTTTATGATAAAGCAAATTGGATTGCGAAAATAATTTCTTTCGTAATTTCAATTGGAAATTGTGTTTCGCTGATAGGAACATAAATGCCGCGGCTTTAATGGTTCAAGAAATTATTTTATTAGGTATGCGGTCCTTCATACCTTATAAAAAAGTTAACGTTAAGCCAAAGAACCACTCTTGGTTTAATGAGACTTGCAGGACTGTAGTCAGGTCCAAAGAGGAAGCATTTCGGAATTGGCGGCTCATTAGAAATGCTGATACCGAAAGGCTTTGCATTGAGACTAGAAATTGCTGTAATGCCACGATTCAGCGAGAAAAATTTCTCTACGAACAAAACCTGCGCAAAAGAATCATTTCACTACCGAAAGGTAGCAAAAGTTTTTGGTCATTTGTTAAGAGAGTGAAGACTCAGTCCTCATCGTCTATTCCAACTCTATTAATGAACGACCAAATATTCACTGACCCTGCTGACAACGCCGATCTATTGGCTAGCATCTTTGCGAAAAATGCTACACTCCCAGATAGCTGTCAGCCTTTACCCCCTGTTCAGAATAGGTCTTCGGCAATGCGAACTATTTACTTTCGAACAAGGGCAGTAAAAAGAGTCCTTGCAAACCTTAACATAAATAAAGCCTCAGGGCCTGATGGCATATCAGCCCATGTGTTGAGAAAGTGTGCCTCAACACTAGCTCGTCCATTACGCAATCTTTTTTCCATATCCTACACTAGTGGGATATTTCCATCTTGTTGGAAGGTTGCTAATGTTCAGCCAGTTTCCAAAAAAGGCGAGGTTTCCAACCCTAATAATTATCGACCCATTGCGATATGCTCTGCGCTCTCCAAAGTTATGGAGAGTGTAATAAACTTTCACCTAGTGAACTATCTGGAGCGCAACGAATTACTTAGTGATCGCCAATATGGTTTCCGTAGGTCTCGTTCTACCGGTGATCTTATGTCGTTCCTCACTGAAAAATGGAACCATTCCGTTCACCTTTTCGGTGAAAGTATGGTTGTCGCTCTGGATATTTCTAAGGCGTTTGATCGAGTGTGGCATCGCGCCCTCGTATCAAAACTAATTGCATTTGGTGTCGGTAATTCCTTTGCTCGTTGGATTACGAGCTTCTGCAGTGATCGCTCTATCCGTATTGTGGTAGACGGTTTCACCTCTAACGAACACTTCATCAATGCTGGAATTCCCCAGGGTTCTGTCCTATCTCCTACCCTTTTCCTGGTCTTTATCGATGACCTTCTGTCATCGACCACCAACCCAATCCATTCCTTTGCGGACGACAGCAACATATGTCATTCTTATTGCTTCAACAAGCGCCCGAGCTCTGTGGAGGTTGAGAGTAAAAGGCGGCATATGAATGACTCACTCGTTTTCGACCTCAACACAATCACCGAGTGGGGTCGTATTAACCGAGTCAATTTTAATGCTTCTAAAACTCAGTGCTGTCTGTTGTCTCACAGACGAATGGATCTCTCCCTTCCTTCCCTTAATGTGGCTGGCTTAGATATTGCGAGGTCAACAACTCTTGACGTTCTAGGCATATCGGTTCAATCGGACCTGAGGTGGTCTGATCATGTATTCGATGTGGCGAAAGATGCGGCCAAGTGTATTGGTTTTTTGAAACGGTGTAAGAAATACTTCACTCCAGTTGATCTTCGTACTATTTATTTCACTTATATTAGACCCAAACTAGAGTACAACTCACACATTTGGGACGGGGCTCCTAAAACCACCTTGGAGCTGCTAGATCGTGTCCAGCGACGTGTGTTGAAACTAATAGGTGATGAATCTATCATCGCCTCTATCGATTCCCTTCACCACCGGCGCACACTGTTGTATTTTGGGAAAAAATGGACAAAATCAAATTCCCGTCGATAGGAATGCCCAAAAAAAACGAGGTCGGTCTCATTCGAAAGGTGATTTCATGCTTTTTTTAGAAAAATTGTCCCGAATCGAAATCCCAGCTTTGGGCGTTTCTCAGAAATGCCCAAAATATGGTCTTTTTCAATTTTAGACAGTTTTTCCCAATTTTAGTACAATTCTGACTCGTATACATATCCGATGATAATTTATTTTGAAAGTCGAGAAAAATACCGTTAATTTGGTATTTTAAAAATTTTTCTAGGTGCTTGGTATCGAAAAATACATCTATATTTAATTAGGGGTAAATTAACGTTAATCTATTATATAAAACTCATTTTTTGTCTGTCCGTCTGTCTGTCTGTCTCTTTTGCACGCGGAAACTATCCAGCCGATTTTGATGAAATTTTTACAGTATGTTCGCATCGATCGGGCGGGTGTCATAGGCTATAAAACTTTTATTTAGGGTACATATTTAGGGTGGCCCTCATACACAAATATTTTAAAAATAGCGATTTCTCCAAGACTGGCAAATCGATTCTCATGAAATTTACACAGTATGGCTTTTATGTTAAGGGGCACAGATTGAATGGTAAAAATTTTATTTAGGGTGCATACTTAGGGTGGCCCCCATACAAATATATTTTTAAATATCATTTTCACGAAGACAAACAAATCGATTCACACCAAATTTACACTACATATCTCTTATGTTAAGAAGCATAGCTTAGTCCACAAACCTTTTGTTTAGGGTGGCCCTCATACACAAATATTTTAAAAATAGCGATTTCTCCAAGACTGGCAAATCGATTCTCATGAAATTTACACAGTATGGCTTTTATGTTAAGGGGCACAGATTGAATGGTAAAAATTTTATTTAAGGTGCATACTTAGGGTGGCCCCCATACAAATATATTTTTAAATATCATTTTCACGAAGGCAAATAAATCAATTCACATCGAATTCACACTACGTATCTCTAATGTTAAGAAGCATAGCTTAGACCACTTGGCCAAGTATCGTTTATTTTTTCGTTTGAAGATTACTATTTTTAAAATATTTGTGTATGAGGGCCACCCTAAATAAAAGTTTTGTGGTCTAAGCTATGCTTCTTAACATTAGAGATACGTAGTGTGAATTCGATGTGAATTGATTTATTTGCCTTCGTGAAAATGATATTTAAAAATATATTTGTATGGGGGCCACCCTAAGTATGCACCTTAAATAAAATTTTTACCATTCAATCTGTGCCCCTTAACATAAAAGCCATACTGTGTAAATTTCATGAGAATCGATTTGCCAGTCTTGGAGAAATCGCTATTTTTAAAATATTTGTGTATGAGGGCCACCCTAAACAAAAGGTTTGTGGACTAAGCTATGCTTCTTAACATAAGAGATATGTAGTGTAAATTTGGTGTGAATCGATTTGTTTGTCTTCGTGAAAATGATATTTAAAAATATATTTGTATGGGGGCCACCCTAAGTATGCACCCTAAATAAAATTTTTACCATTCAATCTGTGCCCCTTAACATAAAAGCCATACTGTGTAAATTTCATGAGAATCGATTTGCCAGTCTTGGAGAAATCGCTATTTTTAAAATATTTGTGTATGAGGGCCACCCTAAATATGTACCCTAAATAAAAGTTTTATAGCCTATGACACCCGCCCGATCGATGCGAACATACTGTAAAAATTTCATCAAAATCGGCTGGATAGTTTCCGCGTGCAAAAGAGACAGACAGACAGACGGACAGACAAAAAATGAGTTTTATATAATAGATTAACGTTAATTTACCCCTAATTAAATATAGATGTATTTTTCGATACCAAGCACCTAGAAAAATTTTTAAAATACCAAATTAACGGTATTTTTCTCGACTTTCAAAATAAATTATCATCGGATATGTATACGAGTCAGAATTGTACTAAAATTGGGAAAAACTGTCTAAAATTGAAAAAGACCATATTTTGGGCATTTCTGAGAAACGCCCAAAGCTGGGATTTCGATTCGGGACAATTTTTCTAAAAAAAGCATGAAATCACCTTTCGAATGAGACCGACCTCGTTTTTTTTTGGGCATTCCTATCGACGGGAATTTGATTTTGTCCATTTTTTCCCAAAATACAACAGTGTGCGGCGTAACGTAGGGTGTTTAACCCTTTTTTATAGATATTATAACGGGATGTGCTCTAGAGAAATACGGGAACTGATTTCATCAGCCAGGATTTTCTCTCGCAGCACTCGGGCATCCCATCAGGCCCATCCTTTTTGCGTCACGCCGGTGTTCAACAGGACATCACACTTTCGTGATAATTCTTTCTTTGGCCGAACCATCAAGTTGTGGAACTGCTTACCTGCGTCTGTCTTCCCCGGCAGTTGTGACATCCATAGATTCAAGATTAATGTTCACCGACACTACTCCATCTATCCCCCTTCCCTCTAACCTTTCTCCTTTTCTTAAAACCAACACGGTGCATTGCATTTATAGGGGGCATCCCCTGAGCGTTGGCTTATGCTTTAAAAAAAAAAAAAAAAAACTCCTCCTTGTCAAGCAAATTACTGTTAATTATTCCGCTCTTCGCCATTTGACAGCCCCTTACAATTTCGTTTACGGCCTCTTTGAGAATTAGGGCCTTGTCAAGTGCTGCTTGGTCTGCGTGTTCATTTTCGTCATCCTTTGCGATACGGTTCACCACGGATAGCATCTCATAAATTTTTTATAAAATAAGAATCCAATTTTTATCATTATATTCTTTTTTCCTTTGTTTTTTCAAAAATATCAAATTAAATGTATAGCAATAGGTAAGTGGAGAAAGAATAACAGAATAACCACTTTCCCCTTTTTTATATTTTTTTCTTTTTAATGCTTTGCATAAATATGGAATTTATTTCTTGTTTAATGGACTAACATTCTTAATGTGGGTTTTGTGGATTCTTCTTCCGCTCTCTGTCGTGATCGTTACCCTATTGTCTCTTGCTACGATTTCTTTCTTAAAAAGGGGCTTATTTTTTCATTTAATTCATTTAATTGCAACATAGATTTCTTCCCCCTCCGATATTTTCTGGGTGAAGACCTTCTACTGTTGAGCCTAATGTTTCGCGTTTTAGTATTCTTTTTGATGAGTGCCCGTAAGTCTGTGTTCTTTTTTTCCCTAAAGTTAACCAGACCCTGATAATTTATTCTCTGTAACCTGTTAAAAAAAATATCCGATGATTTCTTTCGGGTTACTAAATGAACTGATGTATTGTAACGGTCAACCGATTTTCAATCAGTTCTTTCACTTTCAACGTCGGATATTCATTTTTCATGCACCTAAAAATTTCGACAACCGTAGAATGGACCCTTTCAACCTGGCCATTTACCTTGCTTCTCTGTGTTGGCGTTAAATAAAGTTCAATACCAAGCCCTTTTATTAAATTAACCACTGTTGAACTGATGAAACTTTTTTCATTGTCAGAATTCGAGGCACCGTAAAATAATGAAGGATCTTAATGACCTTACCCCGCACACGCAACACCGATCTATCTTTGATATGGAAAAACTTAGCGAATTTGGAAAATTTATCGATACAAGTGATGAACTTTTCCCCCTGAATTTCCATTATATCCATGTGAAGGATCTCGCAAGGATACCTTGGAATGGGTGTTGGTTGTAATTTAGGGTGAACCGGATGCCCATCGTATTTGTTGGCTTTACATATTTCGCAAGCAGACGCGTATGCTCTAATCTGAGCACTCATGCCGGGGAAGTAAAAATTTTCTAAGATCTGTATCCTATTCTCCCTGGCATTTCTGTGAGCCCTTTTATGTTTGGCCTCGATAATACTAAATCTCCGCTCAAGACCTTTTACATCTTCTACAACTCTCTGGGTTATGCGGATCTTGTACTTGGAGAAATGTTCTAAATACACCCTTTGGAGCAAGTCTAAACATATTTCAGGAATTTTTATGCCATTAATCACATTTGGATTCAGTCTTTGTGTAAGGATATCAGTGAGAGCGTCTGCGTCTAGGTAAGAGGTTGAAATGAAGTGCCTAGAAAAGCCGGGATGGGGAGTTTCAAAACACGAAGAATTTTTTCCTACATTAATTACCAGCTGATTCTTAAACACATTTAACGGAGCCTCCACATGGTAAATAAAATCCGTAGCGTCCTGTTCTGTAAATCAACTCGTGATTGTACTCCTCAATGCGGGCCTTCCACCTCTTTAGCTTGGCTTTATAATTTCTCGTACCCAAGGCGAATGTCAGAGGTTGATGAACCGTGTAGATTCTGATCTTCTTTGCGCCATACAGATAGTTACGCAGATTGTCCAATGCCCAAACTATCGCGAGCATTTCTTTCTCGTTCGCCGCATAGTTTTCCTCAGTTTTATTGAGGGATCTGGACACATAAGCGATCGGATTGTCTTTCCCGATTTCTCCTTGGGACAAAACGCCACCGATGGCAAAACTTGATGCATCTGTTGTCAAATTAAAAATTTTTTTCAAAATCAGGAGAAGCTAAAATTTCCGATGAAACCAATAAAAGCTTCAAATCATCAAAAGCTGGCAGGCCATCCTCCTGTAAACTGATGACTACACGCCTTGATTGATTTGCTTTCACCTGAGAGTTTTCTCCCCTGGTTAAATTGGTAAGGGACTTGGCTACTTTAGCGTAGTCCCTTATAAATTTCCGATAGTAAGAAGTGAGTCCTAAGAAACTCTTCAGATCCTTTAAATAGGAGGTAATTAATTTTGAATTGCGGAGACTTTTTTCTGATTTGGCTTGATCCCCTCAGGTGTAATGACTTAACCCAAAAACTCCACTTCATCTTTCATAAAGTGGGTCTTTTCTAAATTAACCTTAAGATTGGCCTCGCATAGGCATGAGAATACAGTTTCAATGTTGCGCAAATGCTCCTCCTCCGATTTTCGTCAATGTACACATAACAGATGTTCCCTATGTATTCTTTAAGGACGTCATCTATCATCCTCTGAAAAATCGCGGGAGCATTTTTCAGCCCGGATGGAAGCCCTAAAAACTCGTACTTTCCATTCATGGTGGAAAACGCGGTCTTTTGTATGTCGGAATTCTTCATTGAAATTTGGTGGAAGCCAGATGTCAAGTCTAAAGTCGTGAAATATTTTGCCTCGCCAAGGCTAGAAAGCGTAGCGTTAATATCGGGTATGGGGTAGGCATCAGGGATAGTGACCGAATTTAACCGCTTAAAATCGATCACCATACGGTACTGCTTCTCCCCAGAAGGTTTAGGTTTCTTAGGTGCAATACATATCGGTGAATTGTACGGACTCTTGGACGGGCGAATTATATCTTCTTCTAATAATTCGCTGACCTGCCTATCTACCTCTCCACGCATGCATGCAGGATAGGGATAGCTTTTGGTGTAGATTGGTTCATTGGTATTTGTTCTTATTTCAGCCCTCACGTTAGTTTTTACAATCTCACTACCATTTATTGGTCCGAAAAGTGAATTGTAGCGTTGTATTAGGTTATCAATTTTTATCCTGGTATTCCCTGAGAGATGTTCATTGATAACAATGTTCACTTTAGCTGAATACCTGGCTTTGAGAGGAATTTTCACCCCCGAGTTTAAAAGAAGAATATTTTTTTTTACAGTCTATTACCGCTTCCAATACCCTCAGGATATCGTCACCCACAATACCATCAAAAGAAACCAAGCCCGGAAGAACAAAAAAGGTTACGGGTAGGGTGATTCCGGCTTGCTTAAAAAATTCACCCGTGATTTTTTCAGTAATCAATATTTCGCCTGCTGCAGAGTTAACCGTAAAGGATTTTTCTACAGGAAACCGCTTCCCTTCGAAGCGGTTAGGCTGAGCTAATAACATTTTTATTAGCACCCGTGTCAATCAGGAAGTTCAGCTTCCTGCCGTCCTTGGTAAGATATTCCATATACGGGACACTGGACGGATGGTCCCCTTTTGGTGTATTGGCTGTATTGGTGATATTCTCTCCTAGATCTCGAAGGCTGGAGAGGCGGCCACCATGAAGTTTTCCGTCTCGTGTATGTTTTCTTCCACTTGTTGCTCGTAATCGTCACCGTTGGGCTGTTCCTGTGATTGAAGGAAGTGTTGCTCCTGAGGTTGCATGAAGTGCTGCTCCTGAGGTTGTAGGAAGTGTTCCTCCTGTTGCCCGTTGTTTGACTGTATATTATTTAATCTTTGCTGTTTATGTTGAAAATTGGTGGAACCATGCTTCCTTTTGAAATGGTTGTTACCTTGTTGCGACTGGTTCATATAGTTCACTTGCTTGGTCTGGACCGACCTATCCACATCCATTTATTCTTGCGGTTTAGCGCCACTTGGTCTGGGAGGGGCGTTTGCTTGGTAAGACCCGTGGAACCTGTTATTATTGTTAAAATTATTAGAGTAGTATGGGCGAAACTGTTCGTTTCTCCTTGGTAGCAATGGGGACCTGGCTTCGACTCGGGAAACCTGATTCATTGGGACCGTTACTCTATTCGCGGCTACAACATGAATTGAGCTGCTTCTCATGCTCAAATTCTGCAGCTCGAGGCAGGCAGAGTATGCCTCGGGTAAGGTTTGAGGTTTCTGAACTATCAACATTCTTGATAGTTCAGAACTTAATTCCCGAATGAAAACGTCCAGCGCCCTGTTGCGGTACGTTTCCACCAAAGCCTTCACTGTTTTTACCGAATACGTTTCCGTTTTTATTTCATTTATAATGAGCGAGAATTGCTGATTAAACGTGGCATAGAACTCATCAAGCCTTGCTCCCTTTTGGGAAAGCTGATTGAGCTGATGCTCAAGAGTTCTTATGTCACGCTTTTCAGCGTAGTGAAGGGATAGAATTTTTTTGATTTCTAACCAGCTATCGTCAAACACATTATATGATACTAGTGCCGTGTTGGCACTACCCCTAATTTTTTGTCTAATATGTTGCACAATTGCTCGATAGAGGGGTTTGCTCCTAATGATTTGAAAATCACGCAGTATGCTCTCGACATTGTGTACCCAGGATACATATTGGGTCGGGTTCCCAACGAATACCTGCAATTCCCTTGTTCACTTTTTGGGCTATTAAGGTCCACTGGTTGTTCCCCCGAGACAATGCCCACAGTCGCCACTGCTTCCATTCTATCAACCCTTTCTAAAATATTGCCTATTTGGGACATCATATCCGTCCTACCACTAGCCTCGGCCCTTTCCGACGCAGTAAAACGCGACTCTATGCCCTTCAATTGGGCGAAAATAGCATTAATAGCCCCATTAAGCTCAGTGATTCTCTTTTTCAAATCCTCCATAGCAAAACTTTTATTTAATTTTTTTTCTTTAATTGAACACAACAAGAGACTCAGAAGAAAAATCTACTAACCTTTTTTACTGAATGTGCGGAATTCCTTGATAATGTACGAGTAGTTCCAGTTTCTGGTTTTCCTGGCTATCTCAGTTTTTGAGGTTTTTATGATTTTGTCTGAAAAAAATTAAAGATTAGTTCCAAAAAATAACAACCAATTTGCCTTGGAAGGATCATATTCTTCCCGTTTAATCGCCAGCGTTTATGCTTGCCAGCAACCTACTAGGGTATGATGCACTTCACCACTCCCCCGGTGTGTCCTTTATCCTCATAGGCTCTCCAATTGGTTCTCACGGGAAGGATGGATGAGCACGAAAGAAAAAGTGATTCAATGGGTGACCGTGTTCTCATGGGTACGTCACCTTGCGCTCCAAGAACGTAAGAACACTTTGCCACATTTCAGGCATTAGTAAAAAGACACACCACAGAAGATGAAACTCGATTCTTAAATTAAAATTTTTAAATTTATTGCTTGCTCTGGAGGGTCCCGTGGACCCTTATTAAAGGCGGACCCGCATTAAAGGCGGGTCCCTGCTTGGGCGCCAGTTAAAGATTTCTAATCCTCTTTCAATAAAAAAATTAATTTATGGCCGCATTGGCTAGCCTATGCTAGCCAACGCCCACGGGCCAGTTATAATCACCTTTTTTAACACTAGTTTTCCAACACAAAACACGTTAATCCTGTTTTACAATCTGCCTTTTATTTTATAATTATGACCCAACTGATTAATGTCCAAAATTAGACTTACTCAATAATAATAACTTAAATAATAAGAAACCTAAAATATATTATCCTAATTGCTGTGTCAGCGGTCTCACGCTAGCCGTGGGATCGCTAACCTGCACTAGATACGTGTGCCAGCAAAATGCTGACGAGGTGCAACGTGGCTTGCGCTGGTGCGATCAACTGGAGCGTGCAGGTGCAAGCTGATCGCCAGTAGGTGTTAACTTATACTAAGCGAAAGAAACAAAAACGGTAAATACATGGAGTGAGTAGCTGACGGACGGCAACAAGCAGTAAGCAGACCGATGAGTGGCAACATGTTGCCAAAAAAACGCATCGTACAGTCAGTTGCGTTTCTCATTTCGTCGTGCTCGGTTGACTTGGCGTTAAAACTACCAGCTACAACAATTTTTTGCAATAGAGTAAAGTTGCGTGCAAATTAGCGAATAAATCGTGCAAAATTAAAAAGTCACAGCATTGAAAAATCAGAAAAATATTGAAATCCATTCCTAGGATAAATAATAAACAAATCACTTAAAAAAACTACTGATAATCACTTAAAAGATGATCAATTTTTGTGAGCAAATTATAAAAGAAACATTTTAAAATAACAAAACGGAGAGTTGCCGAAAAATATTCAACGTGCGCGGTAGAGTCTGCAAAAAACAAAAACATTGCAAATAAATGGTAAAACAAAAATAATAGAATCTTCTGAACTGAAGAAAACCATAGAAAAAGAATGTAAAGCGAATTAAGTTTTAATGTGACTTCTTAGTTTTCGTCTGGTAAAATGTACATTAATTAGTGTTTTGCCTGTATAATTGCGAAAATGACTTATACACAAGTGCGATGTGAAATAAAAAAAACATATTTCAAAGTATCAAATTTTGTTAAAAGAAGAAAACAATGTACAAATGATTTTTGAAAGTTTAAATTAATCCCGACGAGCTTCGCGTTTTTTAAATTTTCGCTGGTGGGCCACTTGCAAATAATTGGCTCATTAAACAAACGCAAGTAGCAAACAGAAATAATTTTCAGTTGGAAAACAGTGCGGTATTAAAGAGGGAAAAAAAACATGAAATGAATCTAGCCTAGCTAGCAAAATTTTAATCGCAAGTCCGATCGTAAAGTTCGTTTATCGCCATCGAATGAAGTTCTAAGCCAGCGTGCCAGAAACCGCATCAGCGAAAAGAAATTCCTACAAAGACTTACATTGAAAACAAAAGAAAATGTACAAAACTTGTCTAAGTAGCAGCATTGAGGCAAATTAAAAATTTAAGAAATTAAAGAAGAATTACAAAGTTTACAAGAATATGCATCTCGAAAGTAAAGTTTATTACAAGCGTCTATATAATATTTCTAACTTATAAAAGTTTTGAGTGATTTATTTATTATATAAAAGTAAAGCAGTCGAAGGATTGTTTTTAACATAAAAATAAAATATCAAAATAAAGAACGGTGAAAAAAAAGTTCCTAAATTTGCTCAAAAGAACTACTAGTGAAAAACAAACAAAAATCTTTAAAGAATGAATCACAATTAATTGCAACTCTACTGCAAAGAAAAAAAATGAAATTAGTATTATTTTAATTTTAATAATTATATAAATTAATGGAAATTAATATAAACTTAGTTTTATATGGATAACAATTAATAAATAAATATAAAAAAAAATTAATAATTAAACAAAACTACTATCAGCTGCAATATAAATAAATTAATCAGCAACAGTAAGACAACAATAAAAGAAAAACATCGTCGTCGCCGCCGTCAAATTACAGCAGCAACAAGAATCAACAACTTTAACGCAACAACCAAAACCGCAGCAACATTAAGTAAAACTTTCTTTTTACTTTAAAAATTTAGTCATCTAACTCTTCTTTATCGCTTTAATGGTTATGTATAAATTATAAATATTTGTTAATAATGTAGTGTGATTTTTATAGCAAGCAATTTACTATAGCCTTTTAATTTTCTTTAGTTCTCCCTTTCACTCTACACTCTTTCTAAGTTTTTTTTATTATAAGTTAACATTTTTCGTTAACAGAAGTTTTATTTTTTTTTCTAATTATAGTTTTCTGAAAAAAAAAGATTTTGTAAATTAAAAGAGTTTGAAAATTAAAACTCAAAAAAATTGTAAAATTACAAAAGAACAGAAAAAAAAAGAAAAGAAAATGAAATTAAAATCAACTAAATCAAAGCAAAATTAATTTTTTTTTTAAACATGAAGATTTGCTAGGTTAATAATTTTAGGGGAGATGGCAGGGTGGAGATCCGACGATGATGCAGATGAAAGAAAACAATGTAAACGTAAGTAGTAGGGACCTGTGGGATTTTGCTCCTCGTTTGTAAATTTTTTCCGAGATATTTCCGGAATTTAGTTTTTTTTTCTATGCGTACGCCTAGATGTGGCTTTGGGAAACCGCGGCCCTAGCCGGGATGTCTGAGTGCTTGGCACTAAAGATTCGCGAGATCGTTCCGTTAACATGCCGCGCGTAACAAGTCTTAAGGTTATTTATTTTTATTCCCCATTTCTTATAATAATGAACTCTTTCTCCCATTGAGATCGGTCGACTGTTCTTTCTCTCTGCGCTTATTTCGCCGTCTTCTTTCGCAAGTGTGTTCTACTTTTTCCGCGCTATTATTCTTCGTCAGTTTTTTTTTCTCTTCTTGCTTGCGGTAGTGGTATTTTTTCTAAAAATCTTTATTGTTTCTAGCTCGTAAAATGCCTACCGACCCCGGAGGGGGGGCATCGGAATTATTACGCAATTCTTGATGACGGAATAGAAGCTCCACCCCCAAAAATAAAATGAAATTATTCTAATAATCATGACTTTCCAGCCTTAAAACACAACACCAAAAGTAATAAGACTTTCACCTGTCCGAAATTTGTGGTATTGAAAAATACAAACAGTGAAAAACCATTAAAATCTCTTAATATTTTCCTAGTAGCTAAGGCCATAGAAAGTATCACAACTGAAAAACCTCTAAAAATTTAATTTACTAGAGATGGTAATTTGTTGATTCTGACAAAAAATTAATCTCAAACTAGTAAATTTCTAAAAGCTACAAAACTTTCTAACCTTTGTGATATTACTACACAACTTCACCCAACTTTAAATTTGTCTAAAGGTGTAATTTATTATCCTACGCTGACTAACCTCACCGAACAATAAATTCTCGATAGTCTAAAAAAACATAATGTCACTGAAATGAAAAAATGAAAAAATTCATCGATGGCAAAGAGTCCAACACCCCTCTTCATATCCTTTCATTTAATTTATATAAACTTCCAAATGAAATTGATGTTGCTTGGGAAAAGTTTAAAGTTGACCCTACATACCATCTCCTTTACAATGCAAAAATTGTTTTAGAATCGGGCACACTCAAAAATACTGTAAATCAGAAAAAAATTGTGTCATCTGTTCTATACCCTTCCACGAACCTGCTATTTGCGAAAAAGTAGAATGCATAAATTGCAAAATGCAACATCAACAAAAACTGTCCCACTTTTAAAAAAAGAAAAGCAATACTCACTTACAAAACCTTAAACAAATGCTCTTTTCGTGATGCAATTCAAGCTGTAAATTTAGACAGCTCTCTAAATTTTAATGCAAACCCTCCTACTGAAACACTAAAAGAAGCAATTGAGATAAAAAACAAATAATACACTTCCTTCAAAAACAACAAAAATTCTTCCACAACTAATAACAGCTCAATTAAAATAAATTCACCACAACGTATTACAAATAACACTTCCTCACTACAAAAAATAAATATCAAGCCAACAGCAACTAATTCCCCACAACATCAAATATATAACTCATCTCCTCAACTTTTCACCAGCAGCAACACACCACACACACAAATTACTTATTCATCAGCTCGTCTCAGTCCCTCCCAACAGTCTCACTCAAATGAAACAGTACAAACCAAAACAAATAATTTCACCACACAACAAAACTCTCAAAACAATCAAACTCCACATTCAACTAATACAAATTCACACTCAATTACAAATGCAAAGACCACACTCCAAATTCTAAGTAAAAACATAAATACAAACTCAAAAACAGCAATCACAGAAGAATTAAGTTCAGATTCCGACAAAATGGAATAACTTCTAATATTCTCTTTTTGTATACAGTGTATACAAATAATGAGAAACTCTCTTTCGGCTTAAATTGTTATGGTACTTCAAGTTCTCCAGTGGAATTTAAACGGTTACACTAACAATTTTCATGAACTTAATTTATTAATACATAATTACAAACCAAGCATTATAGCACTTCAAGAAACCCACTTGCAAAACACTCTAACTACATCAGTCCCGAAAAATTTCCTTTTCTACAATAAAAATATTGACAATGTTCGTAATTACTCCAAAAGTGGTGTCGGATTACTCATCTGCTAAAGTTTGCAGCACTCCATTATAAATATCAATTCTAATATTTTAGCCATAGCTGCCAAAATTCATGCAAACTTATCTTTCATAGTTTTAAACCTCTATATACCACCTTCACAAAATATATCTGAAAATGAGCTCCATGGCCTTATAAATAATTTTAGTGTTCCTGTTCTTATTCTAGGAGATTTTAATGCATGGAGTCCGTTGTGGGGCTCACCTAAATTCAACAAGAAAGGTAGGATTGTTTCAAAATTTATACAAGACAATAACCTTTTACAGCTTTGTAATGGATCTCCTACCCATTTTTCAACCCACAAAAGTTTTTCAATAGTCGACCTTAGCTTCTGCTCTTACGAATTATTTATAACTGCTTCACTTTCCCATTAAGATTAATTTATTTGAAGATATACAAAACTGCAATAAGTTCAAATTCATTAAAAAATTTATTACTAACCTAGCAAATTGGCCAAAGTTTCATGGATTTACAACCATATACATACAACCATTTCAATACCATTTTAACATCAACAAATCTACTGCTCTTTTTCAAAAAAATCTGGTTCGTTGCGCTAAGGGGCCGTTCATAAATTACGTAAGACAATTTCATGACTTTTTGACACCCCCCCCCCCTCCCCCGAGTAAGATTTAGTAAGATTCTCACTACCCCCCCCCCCTTCCGAAATCTTACGTAAGATTCATAATTAAGGTGAAACTAGTCAAAAAATGTATTTTTCATGTGATGTACTATATTACTATGTATGTTTAATTTTAATATACATATGGTACATATTAAATAAATATTACGAAATTACAAACTACACATTTGTTTTTCAAGATGAATAAAAAAAGTCATCGTAAGTCATCGTTAGTCCATGCGCTTTTCAACCAGTCTGATAGTGAACCTACAATTGGCACACTCGATTCGTCTGTTGAATTTTCTGATTCACATTCAAACTCTGTCATGCCGTCATGCCACTCTGCAACTTGACAAATCTCCGATTGTTTTAAAATTCCACGTTTCAAAATTGAAACTGGTTGAATCATGTGAGTGCGACTACAGTCTTTTTCATGTAGTTTTTTGTGCATTACAGTAGCCTTTTTCGAGGCAAAGTACTGGTTACAAATATTACAAACTCGATCAGCTAAGACGTTTGCAAGCGAAGGACAAAAAAATCGTAAGGCATGATTTTGAACTGTGGATGTACTTTTGACCAATCGTAATTTAACGCTAAGCGAAGAAATAGAGGACAAAACTGATTGCTGTTTTGGTCTCCTGTTGAAGAAGGAATCGAAAGCGAATCTTCTTGTTGAAGACGACAAGTGCAAGGGGGTGGGAAAGAACCGGGACAACATCAACAAAATTTCAAAGTCGACGTATCTGCGTGTAAATGCCTGAATAATAGCAAACTTGTGAGACGGTGTTACAAGTCGACCCTGCGTGTAAACAACATACATATATTTCATTACATAAACAGAAGAGAAGTTGTCCTGTTCAGAGTCGATTACTTAAATCGATTGTAATCGATATTTCTGAATCTTTCGTGACTGTCGAAAATTCAAATATATTTCATTACTGTCACAAATGACGATGCGTTAATACAACTTTAATGTATGAATACGCATTTTAAATCTTACGTAAGATGATCATTCACCCCCGCCCCCCCCCTCTCGTAAGATGTAGTAAGAATCCGCCGACCCCCCCCCCCCCCCCCCCTAAACGTCTTACGTAATTTATGAACAGCCCCTAACGAATCAATGCAAACAACAAAACTAATAGCTTCCAAAAAAACTGTATGTTGGTGGAATAACAATCTTCAAAATTTGCAATTTGATAAGCAAGCAAAGTGGAAAATTGCGAAACGAAATATGACATTAGAAAATTATCTTGCCTACAAAAAGGCTAATGCTCTATTTAAGCACGAAGTTAAGGCAGCAAAAAGATTATCTTTTATCAAATATACTAAAGACATTAATCGAAATACACCCTCTAATGTTCTTTGGAAAAAAGTGCGAGCCTTAAGTGGAACGAAGACTTTTCAAACTATCAAGTTTATTAAACTTTATCTAGCCCAATTGACATAGCTTGTAATTTTGGAAAAACTTGGTCTGACCACTCAAAAAACTCTTATTTCACTCCAGAATTTAACCTTAATAAAATCAATATTACAAATCATTTTTCCATAAACCATCATTTATATCCACGCGCCACACAGATAGAACAACATATAACTTTATTAGAGGTCCAATCATGGCTTAGAACTCTTAAGGGTAAAACCCCTGGATTTGACAAAATTTTGTACCCAATGGTGTAAAACTTATCTTGTTCTGCATTAACATCATTATGTGAAATGTATAATAAAATATTTGAATCAGGCATCATACCCCAACAATGGAAAACCGCGTTAGTTTTTCCCATAAGTAAACCTAATAAGCCAAAAAACGATGTATCAGGCTATAGACCTATCTCACTTATCCCTTGTTTAAGCAAAATCTTAAAAAAAATTATCTCTTTAAGACTCATGTGGTTCCTAACAAATGAAAATAAACTCTCACATAATCAAACAGCTTTTAAGACAGGGAAAGGAACGCTTGACGCTTTTTTACTCTTAGATGATTACATTAGCAACAGCCTTTCCACAAAAAACCACGTCTCCATCGTATCAATTGATGCCGAAAAGGCTTTTGATAGAGTGGGCATTCATACTATAACTGATCAATTAATGGAGTGGAAACTTGGTAGCAAAATTATTAATTATGTTCGTAGTTTTTTATCCAACCAATAAAAATCCGCGTTCTGATAAGTGGATATTATTCTGACACCTACCTGCTTTATAGTGGTATTCCCCAAGGTTCACCACTATCTGTCTGCCTTTTCTTAATTGCTTTCAACAAATTAAATATGCTCATCGACGAACATAAGTTTTTTAAACAAGTTATGTACGCAGATGATCTTTTTATTTTCTGTAAGCCGAAAGATTACACTTCTTTTTTAGATAAATTAAATCTACTTTTTCAAGCAATTGCAGACTGGTGTCGCGGCAGTGGGGCCATAATATCTACTGAAAAATTCAAACACTTACACATATGTCGTAAGACTAGCTGTATAAATATTCAAGTAAGGTTAGGACTCTTTGTAAATAAAAAATATTTGTGGATAACTCATATTGATAATCTATGTAAATCACTTTATAATAGACTTAACGTATTAAAATGTTTTTCTAACTTAAATTTAGAACCTAATACCAGCTCTCTATTAAGGGGGGGGGGGTAGGGTTTTGCCAAATATTGTTTTTCCAAGTATTTGAAAAAAAAAACAGTGCCAAAACTTTAAACGTGATTTCCTCGAAACTAACTTTTCAAAGTCGGTGGACACTTTTTCTCAAAAACTACTAGACCGATTTTCTTAAAATTTGACACACTCCTTTAATACATATAAAACCAGGTAATGACGAGGGCTTTTTTTTTCATTACAACCAGTTCTGCAATAATAAATATACTGATTTTTGTCTTTTTTGTTTTTAAAAAAATCGTTTTTTGGCTTAAAAATTATGCCAAAATCTTAAAAATCATCAAAGAAAAAAAAAAACCGTTCGCCAATACCTTAAAAAACTTATAAGCTAAAGAAATTTTTTTTTTTTTTTGATTTCAGATGATAACGTCATGAGATATCTTGTCCACCGCAAACCACCTTTTTTTTAGGCGTCCGTGGAAACTGCCAATGGCTTATTTTGCAATATTTTTTAATTAAATTTTCACAGAATACTCTTTAAATATTGTACTTTTATATGCTTTTTAAATAAATAAATTTACTTTTACCGTATCGCTAAAAAACATTTTTAAATTTATGCCAAAAATGTAGCGGCAAAACCCTACCCCCTCCTTAAGTATACTAAGGGTATCATATTATCAAAAATTGACTATGCACTGGTAATTTATGGTAATACTTACATTAAAAAAAATCTTCAGAAGCTAAAATCAATTTACCACACTGCGACTAGACTGTCGTTAGGAGCTTTCCGTACATCACCGATTAAAAATATTCTAACTGAATCAGGTTTTCCATCAATAGAAGAAAGACTAGTGCAACAAACTGGACGACTGGTAGCCAAAATCTTGCATCCTGGATCTTCTAAAATTACGGAACTTGTCAAGAATCATCATAAGAATAAACGGAAGCCAAAAATATCCTCTGCTATTTGTCGCGTTACAAACTTTGCTCTTCAAAATGAATTATTTACTTTCAATAAACATAAAGTATTGCTTCGATATCCGCCATGGTCGATGGAATCTAAATCCATTGATCTGTCTTTACATCATTTACAAAAGCAAAATACGCCCCCAACAATTTTCCAAAAAGAATTTCTGGAATTAAAAAGCATTTTTTCGGGATGGAAATTCCTGTTAACTGATGGTTCAAAAACTGACTATTCTACAGCGTACTGCGTTGTCGACGAAAATAAAAAAATCTTCAAAGTCAGCGTTCTTCCCAGTTATGCATCTATTTTTGCAGCAGAAGCAGAAGCTGTTCTTGAAGCATGTTTTATTGCACAAAAAACTAAGAAAAAAATTATTATTTGCACGGATTCTCTTTCGGTATTAACAGCTGTAAAAAATACTAATAGCAAAGATATTTCTATAAGAAAAATCAGAGATATTCTGATAGGAAGGAAGAAACGTTTAACACTTGTTTGGGTTCCTAGCCACATGGGTATCACTGGAAATGAGTTTGCCGACGAAATAGCCAAATATGCTACTAAAGCTCCACTGCATTTGACATCTGTCTACAGAAAAAATGATATCCGTAAAGCTACCGACAAGATTACCTCTGTAACTAATCGTTTTAACTGGATTAACTACTCCCACTTATACAAAACTTTCAATCTAGAAAAGAATCCTCCTCAGTTTCCATCTTCAGTCTCACGCAGAGAAACAGTCGCATATATAAGATTTCGAATTGGCCACACTAGGTTAACCCACAAATACTTTTTTAACACACCAGTAACATCAAACATTTCGTGCCCACTTTGTGACATCAGCGAAATATCAGTTCAACACCTAATTTACCAGTGCCCAGTCGCAAAAACTATAGCCTTATCCTTAAATATAATAAGCCTGGAACATATTCTTAAAAATGTTAACTCTGATAATATTAAACTTTTTTCCACATTTCTTAAAGAAAGTAGATTATTTTTTGAAACATAAAAATTTGTTACGCTTAAGTTTTACAAAAATTAATTTTGTTGACTATTTTCTATCCGTAGGCCACAGTTGCTAGTTGCTAGCTTTAGTATTTAAGATTGTAATTTCAATTACATTTCTTAAATAAATAATAATAATAATAATAATAATTTATTTTGGCTATGATGTAAAAATGATGTTATGTGTTTGTGTGTTGGTGGTCTTTTAGGATTTTTGTGGGAAAGTTATTTGAATTAGAAAAAGTATCGCTACAAGCAATAGTGACTATAGGAGTATACTACACGTTCATGTTAACATTATCATACCCTTAATCATCACGTAATGCGGCAAGAATTAGATTTCCGCTGATGTTTCGTAGGGTAAAATCATACATAATATCTACTGGTGCAAATTTTGTTGTCGAATTAACATTGGTGTTTGTTGTATACTGAAGATGTCGAAGTTGTAAATGCCAATCCCTAACATCTGGAATTGATGTTTTGAGATATGACAACACCGTTTGGTTCACTCGTTTGGCAAGATCATTCACTCACGGTGTTCGCACTGCTACTTTGATGTGTTGGATATCATTGTCGCAGCCAAATTCTTCGATCAAAGCCAATGTGAACGACGTTACTCTATCTGTTACAACTATTTTAGGCAATCTGAAATTCATGGTCAAATTTTGCAGTGCTTCGATGACAGGTTTAGTTTTCGTTGTTTTTACGGGAATGTTGAATGAATACCGTGTGAGAGTGTCTTGAATTACCAGTCGGTGCTCATTTCTACTGCGGCTTTTGATGTATGGGCCTAAGTGATCTAAGTGTAAGACTGGCACTCTCGGTATGTCCATTCCATACAGTTCACTTTCTTTTCGATGCGGCACGCGATGATAGCAGCATTCAATGCATGCTTTGACAAACCCTTTCACAAAGTTCCTAATACGTGAAAACCAGATGTGTTGAAATATTCGTTTTATTGTTCCATCAATACCAGGGTGACCAGATTCGTCGTGGTATAGTCTCACTATTCACCAGCGCACGAACAACCAGCAGTAATTTTTCTCCCACCATTCTGAAAAGGCGATTATTTTTAATAGTAATCACTATCATACCTTTTCTTCTGACTTGCGGACTTAGGGGCCGTCCATAAATTACGTGAGTCAAAATAAGAGGGAGGAGATCCGGCAAAATCAAATCTCAACAAGGGGGAGGGGGGTGTCAGCGAAAATATCACGTCGACTTTTTAATGCAAAGAGTATAGATTATTATAGCAGATTACATCTAAAAATTATAAGGAAAGTCTCACGGAAGGGACGTGGGGAGTCCTTCCAGAGCTCACCAAATCACACCTCATGTAATTTATGGACGTCTCCTTATCGCTTAGAGCATTTATGATTTCAAGTAGTTTTTTATCCTTTTTTTGAATCGTGAAAAGCCAATCATTAATTGTAACTTCAACTGTCATGACCCTTGCGCTAACATCATCAGGCTCGATAGGTTCCTCCACCGGAGCTCGGCTCATGGCATCGACATGCGTCATCGACTCACCAGAACGATGAATGACATCTTAATCGTATTCAAGCAGTCTTAAAAGCCAGCGAGCAACTCTCGGAATCATTTGTTTGGACGACTTAGTACTTGAGATAGCTTGACAGTCGGTAACAATTGTAAATTTCTTACCAAGAATATACATGCAGAATCTTTCGCAAGCCTCTACTCCCACTAATACCTCTAGTTCGTGTCCATGGTATTTTCGTTCAGCTTCGTTACATATGCTGCTAAAATATGCTATAGATTTTGTGAACTCAGAAGTTGGTACCCGCGTTTCCGCCTACAAAACGACACAAAGTGTCTTTAGTTTTTATTTATATTTTCTTTTAATTATAATTTTTTCTTAAGTAAGTAACAAGTGAATTAATTTTATATATTAAGAAAAAAATTATGCTAAGAAAATTGTGTAACATATAGCAAGTAGAACGGCAACACTTAGGGAACAGCTGTTTGTGGAGCCAAACGATGCTCATGTGAACAGAGCAGCGTTCGAAATCTGTCGTGGGGTGACTGAGCCGTGCCAAAACCCATACGGCGGGAGTACAGCAGAGCAGAAGCAATCAGCGTAGAGCCTGTGCGACCGTGCGCCTGCGATAACACAACGTACGCACCCATATATGAAAACTTTCGTCGGTAGTGTAATGAATAGATTAAGTAAAATGAATTTAAGAGAATAAAATTATAACTTTTTAAAAAAAAAAGTGCATTGATGTTATTTATTTTTGTCAAAACAAATTCTCGTTAGCCACCTGCAAAACTATAAATTTTTGTAGCCGAACCTTGAACACTGACGTCAGCGCGAGGTTCGTTACAATGGCGCCCCAGCAGGGACTTCGGCTGGCAAAACGGTTTAAAAAGACAAAAATAATAATAACAATCATAATATCTTAACCCTGTTACGAGTGCGGTACGCGGCGTAACTACAGAAAGAAATCTTGATATCTTTACATGAACCGAACACAGTGTGTGTCACGCAGCGGAAAAAAAACCCAAAACGAATAAGCTAAGCTAGAAGCAAAGAAGAAAAAACCAAGAAAAGAAAAGTAAAAGAGGCCGTCTTTGTTGAAAGCCCATTAGTGCGAAAAAAAACACATTTGAGAAAAATAATAATAAAGAGTGACTCAATGAAAAAAAAAACCCCTTAGAAAGAGGCAACCCTTAAGAAAAACCCAAACAAAGTCTGAAAAAAAAGTGAATCAAAGTGTTGAAAAAAAAATTCTAAAGAAACATTGGAACAAAGTGACAAGCGAAAAAACAAACATTTAAGCGAAGTGATAAGTGAAACAAAGCAAAATGTTAACCGTGTCTTGGGGCCATACTCTCAAAAAGGAAGAATTAATAGCATACTGCGAGAAATTTAATCTCGAGGTGTCAGGAACCGAAGACGACCTTAGAAAACGATTTAAAGCATTCCTGGTCGAAGAACACCGCCCAGAAATAGAAGAACGGTTGTTAGAGCTACAGAAGCGACACAGACGATATTCTTCCCCGTGCTTACAGGCGACAAAGCCAAAAGTGGATACCATGTTCGCGCAGGAACACAGGAAGATAATCTGAAATTAGGCATGTCAAACTCACGAGAGGAAAATACCTACACCAAGATTACCACCGCGGCCGTAAATCTGGACCAAGCAGCGCCCAACTCGGAGTTGAGCATTCAAGCTACATGCCTTCTACAGCAGGCAAAAATTGTAGAAGTTAAGCAATACAATCCCACAACGATGCATCAAGTGAGAAAATGGACACTGAAATGCCATGGCGCTAGTGAACCACTGGCCTTTATTGAAAGGGTAGAGGAGTTGGCCGAAGTAGACGGACTAGTAATGGACCACCTTCCACGGACTATTCCGGAGCTGTTAAAAGATAAAGCCCTCGCTTGGTATTGAAATAATAACCAGCGAGTAACCACATGGGAGTTATTCAAGCACAGTTTCGTGGATTTCTTCCTACCATCCCGTTACTTCGAAACATTGAACGACAACATCAGGAAGCGATACCAACGGAAGGGAGAAAAATTCAAGGACTTCCTGCTAGCACTACAGACGATGATGCGTTACGCATATTACTCGGATGAACAACGCCTGGCGCGAATTTTCAGAAATTGCCTACTCGAGTACCATTGGTATATCAAGCGTAAAGATTTCGTCACGCTCACAGACCTGATCGGGTTGGCGGAAGACCTCGAGTGCATACGGGAGACCGAAGCCGAACAACTCTCCAGCAGCAGAGGCCGGGCCGAACAGCACAGAAGGATAACGGAGACAAGTAACGCTCTTTGGTCTAAGCAAACATGGAACCTAATCAAAAAAATTGGGGTTGTAAATAACAACACACATACATCTGATGTAGGTGACGTTAATGACATTAACAAAAAGTTTGTAGCATCATGCGCACCATCAGTGAACGCAAATTTTGGAGAGATGGAAGCTTTTAATGTAGCGTCTACTAATGGTGATGGTTTTAGTTTTTCTTGTGTTAGTCAAGAAATTGTACTGAAAACTTCTTTATCAATAAAATCAAATGCGATCGGGATTGATGAAATGGACCCTACTTTCTTAAAGGCGTTACTGCCAAAGCTGCTGCCATATTTTACTTTCTTGTTTAATACAATTTTGACAAATTCGTCATTTCCAGCTAAGTGGAAGAAGGCAAAAATCATTCCAATCCCTAAATCTGATAATGAGTTTCGTCCGATTGCAATTCTGTCTTATTTATCAAAGGTTTTTGAAAGTATTTTGCATAAGCAAATTACAGAGTATTTAACTCAATACTCGCTCCTTTCGAATAGACAGTCAGGTTTTAGACCTAAACACAGTTGCATAACTGCTTTACTGGATGTATCGGAGAAGTTGAGAGTGAACTTGGATTCCAACAAGGTTTCTTTTTTGGTGCTTCTGGATCATTCCAAAGCTTTTGATACCGTTGACCATAAAAAACTATGTATAAAACTTTTAGATGCATTTAATTTTTCAAGTACTGCAGTCAGCTTACTGTATTCCTATTTGAGAGGGAGGTCGCAGGCAGTATTTGTTAACAATAAATTTTCCGATATTATTTTAGTCCCAAGGGGAGTACCCCAAGGTTCAATCCTTGGTTCCTTACTTTTTTCCTTTTATGTTAATGATTTACCTAAAGTTATTACGGGCTGTGAAATGCAAATGTACGCTGATGACGTTCAAATTTATACTGGATGTGATATAAATCAGCTTAATTAATGTGTCTTTAATCTGAACATGAATTTCGGAAAAATAAACGAATGGGCGTCTAGTCAAAATGTATAATTATACACAAAAAACCAAGTATAATCCCAAGTGGCATTAATATTACTCTTGGAAACTCTCAAATTGAGATTGTACAACATGTTAAAAACCTTGGCATAATGTTTAATCAAACGCTAACTTGGTCCAGTCATGTTAATGCTACAATGAGAAATGTATATGCTATGATGCGCTGTTTGTGGACTACACAGAGCTTTACTCCTCAGAAAATTCGCATGTTGTTAGCAAAAACGTATCTTGTCCATAGATTATTATATGGATGTGAAATATACGCTAATTGTGACTATGTTCACAAACAAAAATAAAATGTCTTATTCAATAACATAGCACGTTACGTTTTTAAACTTCGTCGTTTTTATTATTATTATTCTTACAAAATTTACAACATGACTTTTACCAGTTTGCTAAAATTTACTTACTTACTTACTTAGATGGCCATAACAACCCGTTGTCAGGTTACGGCCGACCTCATTAGCTCTCGCCAGGCACCTCTGTTTTGCGCGCGCCTTCTCCAATCATTAATGCCAAGCGCGGTTAGGGCTTCCTCAGCTTGGTCTATCCACCGGAGGCATGGTCTCCCTCTTCGTCGTTGACCGGGGACCTTCCCTTCGAATACCTTTTTCGCTGGAGCTTCCTTATCCATACAATGGACATGACCCAGCCAGCGTAGTCACTGTATTGTTATACGCTTAACTATGTCAATGTCGGCGTAGAGCTCATACAGCTCGTGGTTCATTCGAATGCGATAGTCGTCGCCAACTCGAACAGGACCAAAAATTTTGCGGAGAACTTTCCTCTCGAACACCCCAAGAGCGGCTGCGTCTGTTGTCGAAACCACCCATGCCTCAGCGCCATAAAGAAGCACAGGTAGAATGAGCGTCTTGTAGAGTGTTAGCTTTGTCGATCGAGAGAGAGCTCTGCAACGTAATTGCTTACTGAGACCGTAAAAGCACCTATTAGCAATTGTTATTCTCCGCTTAATCTCCAGACTGACATCATTGTTGCTGGTTACGGCAGTGCCAAGGCAAATGAATTCCTTGACAGCTTCTAATTTACAGTTGCCCGCTGTAACATGAGAGTCTAGATCACGTGCTCTCTTGTTGTTGTTAGTAGACATCATGTATTTCGTCTTGCCCTCGTTTACCGTCAAACCCACTTTGGCTGATTCCTTTTCACTAGCAGTGAAAGCAGCAGTAACATCTCTCTTACTCCGACCGATAATATCAATATCATCAGCGTACGCAAGGAGCTGAACACCTTTGAAGAAAATGGTGCCATTATGATGCAAACCGGCTTTTCGTACGATCCCCTCCATAATGAAATTGAAGAGATCGCACGAGAGCGGGTCGCCCTGTCTGAAACCTTGCTCGGTATTAAAAGTTCCGGAGAGGTCATTCCCTACCTTGACGGAGCTACACGTATTGCTCAACGTCATCTTGCAGAGCCTTATCAACTTTGCAGGTATACCGAACTCAGACATTGTTGCGTATAGGCAATCCCGCACTGGGCTATCGAACGCAGCTTTATAATCGACGAAGAGATGGTGAGTGTCGATTTGATATTCATGGGTTTTCTCCAGGACTTAGCGTAGTGTAAAAATCTGGTCTATGGTGGACTTACCAGGTCTAAAGCCACACTGATAGGATCCAATCAGCGTTTCCGTATACGGCTTCAATCTTTCACACAATACGCTCGAGAGGATCTTATTACTTACTTACTTACTTACTTAGATGGCCATAACAACCCGTTGTCAGGTTACGGCCGACCTCATTAGCTCTCGCCAGGCGCCTCTGTTTTGCGCGCGCCTTCTCCAATCGTTAATGCCAAGCGCGGTTAGGGCTTCCTCAGCTTGGACTATCCACCGGAGGCATGGTCTCCCTCTTCGTCGTTGACCGGGGACCTTCCCTTCGAATACCTTTTTCGCTGGAGCTTCTTTATCCATACGATGGACATGACCCAGCCAGCGTAGTTGCTGTATTGTTATACGCTTAACTATGTCAATGTCGGCGTAGAGCTCATACAGCTCGTGGTTCATTCGAATGCGATAGTCGTCGCCAACTCGAACAGGACCAAAGATTTTGCGGAGAACTTTTCTCTCGAACACCCCAAGAGCGGCTGCGTCTGTTGTCGAAACCACCCATGCCTCAGCGCCATAAAGAAGCACAGGTAGAATGAGCGTCTTGTAGAGTGTTAGCTTTGGCGATCGAGAGAGAGCTCTGCAACGTAATTGCTTACTGAGACCGTAGTAGCACCTATTAGCAATTGTTATTTTTAGGAGTAGAAGTTCAGTTAAATGACTCTAAATGCCTGTTAATTACAGCGTATTGTCCACCTAACAAATTTCGCAATGACAACATCACGGAGTTTGAGGATTTTCTATTAAGAATGAATAAAAAGTATGAAACAATTCTGGTTGGGGGTGATTTGAATGTCAATCTTCTTAGTGAAAATAGTGCTACTCATTTACTGAGGTATGTATGTAATAAGACTTGCTTGTCTATTGTAAATAGCTCAATGGCAACATGTTTCCAGTCTTATACTAACCCTTCGTTGTTAGATGTTTTTTTACTCAGTTCTAATACACAGGTGTTGCGTTTTGATCAAATAACTCCTACTTCGGATTTTGATCACGATTTTCTATTTTGTTCCATTCCACTGGTTATTAATGTTAATACAAGTGTATCTTACAGGTCTTTTCGGAGTATTAGTGTTTCTAGTCTTCATAACAGTTGCATTAATTATAACTGGAATGTGATCTCCTCTCTATGTGACGTAGATGATAAATTGCGATTATTTAATGAGTATGTCTACCAGCTGTACGATATGCATGTCCCTATTGTAACTAAGCATTTAAAAAAAAAACATTGTCCATGGTTTAACAATTCCTTAAAAGTTCAAATTTGCGAAAAAGAACGTTTTTTCAAAAGATTTAAAAGGAATCCTTCTGATTATAATAGGAATCAGTACATAAGTTCCCGAAATAAAGTTAATGCGTTGATTCGTTTGGCAAAAAGAAATTTTTTATTCACTAAAGTTCACCCTGGTCTCGACTCCAAGCAGTTATGGAAAAATATTAAACAACTAGGTATTATAAAAGACAAATCTAATATTGTATGTCCTTTTAGCCCTCAAGAAATGTGTATAAGTATTGGTCCTTCATCTACTCAAAGCTACTCTTCCATGCCTCTTTCCTCAGCGTTAGACCTTGAAGGTTGTTTTTCATTTATGTGTGTCAGCTCACTTGAGGTCCTCAAGGCTGTTAATTCCATTAAGTCTGAGGCGATAGGAATGGATAAAATCTGCCCTAAATTTTTAAAGCTTATTTTGCCCATTATACTTCCTTATTTAGTCAACATATTTAATACATGTATTTATAGTTGCAAATTTCCTGCTGCTTGGAAGGCTGCCAGAGTTTTACCAATCCCTAAGAAAAGTAGTCCGACTATTCCATCTGATTATAGGCCGATTAGTATTCTCCCGTTTTTATCTAAGGTTCTAGAAAAACTTTTAGCTATACAAATCCAAGATTTTGTGGAAAATAACAACATGTTGAGTAGGTGGCAATCAGGTTTTCGTTGTAAACATAGTTGCGAATCGGCTGTCATCAAAGTAACTTCTGATGTACGTATAGCCTTAGACAGCGAAAATATTTGTATTTTGGTTATGTTGGATTTCTCCAAAGCATTCGATTCTTTAGACCACTCAACACTTGTGTCGAAGCTTAAGAGTCAGTTCAATTTTTCAAATTTGTCGACGAAACTTATAAGCAGTTATTTACAACATAGGGTACTTACTATTAGTACTGATCAAGGTTCATCTATTCCCTTGTTGGCACATTGTGGCGTTCCACAGGGCTCGGTGTTGGGACCACTTTTGTTCTCATTATTCATTAATGACTTGCCAGAAGTTGTTTCTAATTGTCACACTCATTTATATGCGGATGATGTGTTAATATATACATCAAGTCGAATAGGGCTGTCTGAAGACTGTGTGGTTAGGGTAAATGAAGACCTGAATCACATTCAGGAATGGTCTTACAGGAACAGAATAAAGCTTAACCCTTCGAAATGCGTGGGAATGATTTGTAATAAACAAGCTATTAATGTAGAAGATTTCCCTCCAATTATCCTAAACAATATTATTATCCCATATAAAAATAAAATTAAGTATCTTGGATATGTCATTAACCATTCACTAAGTTGCTGCGATGCAACATCTGCAACAATCAAGCGGATTTATGCAAGTCTTAGAAGCCTCAGCATTTCGTCGTATTCTTTGCCTCGTGACATGAAATTGCGCTTGATAAGAAGCTTAATAATGCCTTTCTTTTCCTTTAATTGCTCGGTTTATCCAAGCCCTGATTCTGCCTGCATGAGGAAATTAAATGTGGCTTTTAATGATTGCATTAGATTTGTTTTTAGCATACCAAGATATAATAGTGTTTCTCATCTTAAAAATAGTATAGTAGGCCTTAACCTGGATCAGTACTACGGTTTAAGAAATCTTATAAAGCTGCATAATATTATTCATGACAACTGTCCAAGTTACTTATTTGATATGTTGCAATTTATGCAGTCACGTAGGGGGCTAAGATTAATTGTACCTAGGCACAGAAGTTTAGTCCAGGAACGCTCATTTTTCATCACAGCAATTCGTTTGTGGAATAATCTTCCGCACGATTTGGAAGTGATAAGGCCACCTGCACAGTTTAGGCGGAAAGTATCTTCTTTTTTAAATCTTAATATTTTAATTCGATAGGTTAATTTTTATTTTTTATTTTCTAGTATTATATAGAAGATAAGACTTATTGATTTACATTTTCGTTTGTAGATATCCATATATGAAAATTTGTGAAATATTTTTTATGCTTTTTTATAAGATATAAGATCTTTTAGCATTTTGTACTAATTTATTTAAATAAATGAAATGAAATGAATGAAAAATGCTTAATCTCCAGACTGACATCATTGTTGGTGGTTACGGCAGTGCCAAGGTAAATAAATTCCTTGACAACTTCTAATTTACAGTTGCCCGCTGTAACATGAGAGTCTAGATCCCGTGCTCTCTTGTTGTTGTTAGTAGACATCATGTATTTCGTCTTGCCCTCGTTTACCGTCAAACCCACTTTGGCTGATTCCTTTTCAATAGCAGTGAAAGCAGCAGTAACATCTCTCTTACTCCGACCGATAATATCAATATCATCAGCGTACGCAAGGAGCTGAATACCTTTGAAGAAAATGGTGCCATTATGATGCACACCGGCTTTTCGTACGATCCCCTCCATAATGAAATTGAAGAGATCGCACGAGAGCGGGTCGCCTTGTCTGAAACCCCGCTCGGTATTAAAAGTTCCGGAGAGGTCATTCCCTACCTTGACGGAGCTACACGTATTGCTCAACGTCATCCTGCAGAGCCTTATCAACTTTGCAGGTATACCGAACTCAGACATTGTTGCGTATAGGCAATCCCGCACTGGGCTATCGAACGCAGCTTTATAATCGACGAAGAGATGGTGAGTGTCGATTTGATATTCATGGGTTTTCTCCAGGATTTGGCGTAGTGTAAAAATCTGGTCTATGGTGGACTTACCAGGTCTAAAGCCACACTGATAGGATCCGATCAGCGTTTCTGTATACGGCTTCAATCTTTCACACAATACGCTCGAGAGGATCTTATATGCGATGGAAATAAGACTGATACCCCTGTAGTTGGCGCAGATTGTCGGGTCTCCTTTCTTTATTACAGGACAAAGCACGATGAGATTCCAATCGTCGGGCATGCTTTCCGCTAGCCATATTTTGCTGATGAGTTGATGCATGCACCTTATCAATTCATCGCCACCAGCTTTAAACAACTCAGCTAGCAGGCCGTCAGCACCCGCTGCTTTGTTGTTTTTGAGTCGCTGGATAGCAACTCGAACCTCTTCATGGCTAGGTGATGGTACTTCCACTGCGTTATCATCGATTGGTGGTATCGTACTGCATTATCTCTGGGCGGAATTGGTGGGATCATCGCCCGTAAGCAAGTTGGAGAAATGCTGCCTCCATAACCTCAGCACACTCTGTGTATCTGTAACCAGATTTCCATTTTCGTCTCTACAAGTGGATACTCCGGGCTTGAAACCTTGAGTTAGACGCTTAACTCGTTGATAGAATTTTCGTGCATCCTTCTTGCTCTGGTACACCTCAAGTTCCTCACGCTCACGCTTTTCCTGCTCCCTTTTTTTACGTCTCAAAATGCGCCTCTCTTCCTTCCTCTTTTCGCGGTAGTTTTCTCGCACGGCTCGCGTTGCGGCTGACTGCAGCGTCTTCTTGTATGCGGCGTTTTTTTCAGCAGTTGCATCGCGACACTCCTGGTCATACCATTGGTTTCGAGGTTGTGGGCGTCGAAAACCAATGACTTCGTCGGCAGCAGCACGCATGGAGTGGGAGATGTGTGTCCAAAGTCCACCGGCGTCGTCGGTTCCAGAGGTTGGTTGGTTGAGCTTAACCGAGAGTTGAGCGGAGTACGCCTCGGCAGTCAGTTGTGATTGCAGCTTGGCGACGTCCAGCTTTCGTTGCATGCCCGTGCGTACATTCTTCGCATTGCATAGCCGCATGCGGATCTTAGCTGCAACAAGATAGTGGTCGGAGTCAATGTTGACCCCCCGAAATGTACGCACATCCAGAATGCTTGAAGCGTGCCTTCCGTCGATCACAACATGATCAATTTGGTTTTTCGTTTTTTGATCCGGGGATAGCCAGGTGGCCTTGTGAATGTCGAGGTGTTGAAATCTGGTACTACTAACTACCATGTTTCGCGCCGCGGCGAAGTCGATCAGTCTCAGACCGTTGTTTGAAGTGGTCTCGTGGAGACTGAACTGACCGACTGTAGCGCCAGATGCCTTCTCTTCCGACCTTCGCGTTAAAATCGCCGAGGACTATTTTTACATCGTGGGTCGGACAACGGTCATACACGTCCTCTAGGCTCGCGTAGAAATCATCCTTGGTGGCATCGTCCTTTTCCTCCGTCGGGGCGTGCGCGCAAATTAGGCTTATGTTGAAGAATTTTGCCTTGATACGGATCGTAGCCATCCTTTCGTTTATTGGCGTGAACCGGGAAACTAGGTGGCGTAATTTTCGACTTACAACGAATCCGCAACCAAATTCGCGCCTCTCCGCATGGCCGCTGTAGTAGATATCACAGTTCGTCCGTTTAGAGCAGCCTTGTCCTTTCCATCGCATCTCCTGGATGGCGGTGATGTCAGCCTTTATTTTTACGAGGGCTTCCGCCAGTTGGATAGTTGCACCTTCCCTATGGAGGGTCCGGACATTCCAGGTGCATATCCGTAAATCATTGTCCGTTTTTCGTTTGCAGTGGTCGTCATCGTAGTGGGGGCTATTATCCGAGGCTGATTTGGTTTTCAATGGAAATGATGATAATGTGTGGTGGGACCCAAACCCTACGCACACATTCCAAGTTTTAAGTCTAGGAGAGACTCGCCTTCTCACAACTAGCTCACCCCCAGACGGGTGTCCAAGGGATCTCCAGAGGATACTTGGCCAAAAAAGGCCGGAAGTTTGTGAGCTGCTTGAACTGCTTGCAAAAGAATCATCCCTGGCCACTCCCAAGTGAGTGGCAATCAGGAACTTTTCCCACTTACGTGGACTTCTACAAGCAGCCCCATCCTTTTTGCGAAAATTTAGGTCGCTTATATTGCTGCATAAAATTGTATACACAAGGGAACCCATGTATTTGTTTAACAAAATTACTTTCTCCAGATCAAACAGGGGCAAAAACTTAATCCAAATAAGACACTCATGCCTTACTTCTGAACGTCACTTTTTTATACATGCAATTCGAATTTGGAACTTGTCACCTCAAAATATCCAAAAAACTAGCAACGCTTATCATTTCAAAGATACTTTGTTCAATTATTTTTCTTTAATGCAATAAACTTTCCTGCTTTTTTATTTTATTTTTTTTATTTTTTTATTTCTTATTTTTAATTTTCATGTTCTTATTTTTATTTGTTTATTTCTTACTCATAATTAGAATTTAATTTTTTCAAACTTATTTTTTATGTAATTAAATTGCTCATAGCATTTTTGTTCTATTTTTATCATAAAACAGAAAACTCCATGTTATTAGTGCTTATTCCAAAAGATTGTATCTTATTAGCACTAAGTTCAAATATTAAATAAAATACAAATACAAGTACAGGGGCGATTAACGTGCGAACCGCCTGCCGACGTTGTGGAGTGGACTGACATCCGGCGAGAGTATGCCAAGGCCCCACACAGTTATTTTGTTGGGACTGCGGAAAAGTTGGAGTACGCACGATATATTGTTGTCGGTCTTCGGGAAACGGCACAGGAGGGCGCACAGATCGATAGAAGGCGCATCCTCCAGAAGACGCCTCTCGAACCAATTAAAACCAATCTACGATACTTGCAGAAGAATATGCGCCAACATGATGGTTGGCGGAGAGCAGGTGGCGGCAACCATCGACACCGGGCCAACTGTCAGTTTTCTACGAGAGTCATTCGCCAAAACGCTAGGAGAAAGAGCAACGAAGGTGACGTATCAAGGAGAAGTAGTGTTGGCAGATGGAACGACCTGACCGCTACATTCCGCCATAGACACCATGATCCAGTTTGGCTGCCACCAGAGGAGGTTTCGATTCGTCATTATGCCAGACGCCACCGAAGATGACATCCTGGGTCTGGACTTCTTGACCCAAAGTGGTACAACCATTCACATTGCTGTCGAGGTGATTACGTTAGAAGGAAGGGACCCCGAGGAGCAAGCGAGATGTATGGTGAGTACTATCATCCCCGTTCAGAATCCTAGTAACGACCCACAAAAGGTTCCTCCCTCATCTCTGGAACCAAAACAGAAGAAGCAGCAAGAACCACGAAAAAACCAACGTAAATGGCACCGAAGGCGAGTAGATGGAGTGTCTAAAGAGCAACCACATGAGCTGTCGCCAGAACCCACAGAAAGTCTCCCTGCCGAAAGTGCAATAGTGGCCACAGTCGATTTCGGAGATGAAACAGTAATTGATGAATTTTTGTCAGAAGAACTGCAAAGGTTTAAGGGACTGACGGGAATGACACGTATTGCAGAGCACCGTATCGTGATGATAGACGACCGACCCGTCAAACAACGGTACATACCCAGAAATCCTGCCATGCAAGCAGTAATGGATGTGGAGGTCAATAAATTATTGGTAAAGGAATGTATCGAGCCCTCCCACAGCCCATACAGCGCACCAATAGTGCTCGTCAAAAAGAAAACAGGGGCTTGGCGGTTGTGCATTGACTACCGCCTGTTAAACAGCAAGTCGGTACCCGATGCACGCATAACCCACATACTAGACCGACTACGGGATGCGAAATTCGTCAGTAGTTTGGACCTTAAGGACGGATACTGGCAGATTCCAATGGCAGCAGATAGCAAGCAGTTTACGGCGTTCACAGTTCCAGGGCGTGTTCTGTTCCAGTGGCGAGTGATGCCGTTTGGATTGCATTCGGCGCCCGCAACATTTCAGCGCGCATTAGACAGGGTTATTGGGGCGGATATGGAGCCGTTTGCTTTTGCGTATTTAGATGACATTGTGGTGACGGGTCGCACATTCAAAGAACACATGGACAACCTACGGGAGTTTTCCGACGACTACATAGGCTAATCTCCGGATAAGCCCTGAAAAGTGTGAATTTTTCAAAACAAAGATAAAGTACTTGGGTCACGTAGTCAGTGGCGAGGGGATTCAGACAGATCCAGACAAGGTCGCGGCAATCCAAGAACTTTCACCCCCACAGAACATCCGAGGTGTGCGACTATTCCTAGGCGTAGCATCCTGGTATAGGCGATTTGTTCCTGATTTCGCTGCAGTCGTGCAGCCACTTACATCCATGTTGTAGAAAGGGAAACATTGGAAATGGGGAGAAGACCAACAACGAGCGTTCGAAACACTGAAGCTGAAACTCACAGAGGCCCTAGTGTTAACGTGCCCCGACTTCAGTCAGACTTTCACGCTGCAGACTGACGCAAGTGATCACGGACTAGGAGCAGTGTTGACGCAAGTTTTAAATGGAGAAGAGCGTGTGATAGCCTATGCCGGTCGAAGCCTGAACAATGCGGAGAGAATTATTCGCCCACGGAAAAAGAATGTCTGGCGATTGTGTGGGGTATTCGAAAAATGAGACCTTATTTGGAAGAATAAAAATTTGTCGTAATCACACACCACCTGTCGTTGAAGTGGATGAACTCCATCGAAAGCCCAACCGGGAGAATTGCGCGTTGGGCGCTCGAGCTGCAGCAATAACAGTTCACAGTCCAATACCGGAAAGGAAAACACAATGTCGTCGCGGATGCTCTCTCCCGGCAACCTAGAGAAACCCTGCAGTTGGCGGCCGTGAATGAAGGTGATGTTGAGGAGTGTACCTGGCTTAAAAAAAGAAGGCGGAGATCCTCAAGGAGCCTGAGAAATTTCCGGACTTCGCAGAAGTTGGAGCGCAGCTTTACAGGCATATTCCATAGCACACAGGCGATGAGGACTGCGCTCAATGGAAGCTGTGTGTGGCAACAGCACTCTGGAAACGCGTAATATCCGAGAATCATGACAGTCCAAGTGCCGGACATCTAGGCATACGGAAGACCATTGCGCGCATAGCCAACAAGCATTATTGCCCTGAGATGTTCCGGGAAATCAGCAAATATGTAAGAAGCTGTGACTCCTGCCAACGCTACAAGGTTAGCCAACAGGCTCCCGCGGGGGGGATGCTAACGTCAATCCCAGATGAGCCATGGGCAACAGTGTGCGCTGCTTTCGTCGGCTTGCTGCCACGATCAAAGCATGGAAACAACATGATGCTGGTATTTTTTGATAAATTCTCCAAGTGGACTGAGCGCAAAGCTACTGCCGATGGGGTAATTAAAGCGTTCCGAGAGAGAATTCTGGCAAAATACGGTATACCCAAGCTCTTCATCACCGATAATGGGTCGCAGTTTACTAGTCGGAGCGTCAAGAAATATTTCCAGGAAATGGGGGTAAAGCAGAGGTTTACCGCACCATATACCCCACAATAAAACCCGACGGATTGAGTCAACCGAACAGTCAAGACGATGATAGCACAGCTTGTGGGCAACCACCAGAAGTCCTGGGACGAACAGCTGCCAGAAGTAACTCTGGCCATCAATACCAGCCAATCAGAAAGCACAGGATACAGCCCGGCGTTCCTCACGCAAGGACGCGAGCCACGCTTACCAAAAGCACTGTATGATGAAGTCACCAAAGGCACGGGAACCCCAGCACTGAGCCCCGAATCTAGAGCTGCTGCATTGCAAGAAGCCAAAAACCAAGCAAGGCACTATAACCTACGGAGAAGACAGTGGAATCCGACAGTGGGGCAGTTGGTGCTAGTCCAACAACATCCTCTGTCCAAACCTGTAGAGAGCTTTGCAGCCAAGTTGGCCCCGAAATTCATGGGACCATACAAAGTGATAGGATTCACCTCCCCGGTGATCGTACAATTAAAACAAGACAATGCCAAACTAACTCGGACGGCTCACCTTACCGAAATTAAACCTTTTCACACATAGTCCCACCTTAGTCTGCTGAGGGAACTTACATCGCGTTTTCTCTTTCATTCCACAGCAACACAAACCTCTGAGGCAGGAGGAAGGCCACCTCCAAGTGATAACGATGCCAAACCACCGCGAACCGGACATCAATTTGATCCACACCATCCAGCGCCGGGCCCAAGAGTAGAGCAGAGTGACCCGTCAACTAAGGGTACTCAATGCCGAATACGATGAGTCAACTCAAGCGAGGATCATCGTCCCATGGGAAAATATTATAGCTCTACAACACGATAGGCGACCTCTACTGCAACGAGATAGTGTACGACCACCAGCAGCGTATCGTCCCAGGGAAATTAAAATCAACGGATTACTTTTCGATATCCGGATAAAGAGAGCCGTCTTGGCAAGAGTCTTCCCTCGAAGTAAGGGGAAAGTGTGAAAGCGGAAGTTGGTACCCGCGTTTTCGCCCACAAAACGACACAAAGTGTCTTTAGTTTTTATTTATATTTTCTTTTAATTATTATTTTTTCTTAAGTAAGTAACAAGTGAATTAATTTTATATATTAAGAAAAAAATTATGCTAAGAAAATTGTTTAACATATAGTAAGTAGAACGGCAACACTTAGGGAGCAGCTGTTTGTGGAGATTTGACAAACAGCTGTTCAATCTCTACACCACGTAGCACAAAGGGCTATAAAAGCGATAGCACATTAGCAGTAGGCACGCAGTCGGCTGGTGATCTCAACGAGGAAACAACTCTGCAGTTGGTAAGCCCTAGTTAGTTTAGTTAGCAGTAGAATAGAAAGTAGATGATTGGTGGTTCTGCCACGCGCTTGTTGAACTGTGCCGACATTCGTGTGAATAGAGCAGCGTCCAAAGATCTGTGGGATCTGTCGTACGGCAACTGAGCTGTGCCGGGAACCGTGCGACTGAGACCAAGCAGAAGCCGTGCAGGGTAGCGTAGACTGTAGCCTAGAGATCCTGCTGCACGATTGTTGAGCTGTGCCGACATTCGTGTGAGCAGAGCAGCGCTCTAACGTTCTGTGGAATCTGTCGTACGGCAACTGCGCTGTGCCGGGAGCCGTGTAACTGAGACCAAACAGAAGCAATCAGCGTGGAGCCTATGCGACCGTGCGCCTGCGATAACACAACGTACGCACTCATACATGAAAACTTTTGTCGGTAGTCACGGTGCAAAAACTGTTTGTAGATCATTAAAAACCAAAAATCAAAATCATCGGTGTTGAGCTGCCTGAGAAAACTCGATTTTAACATTTTTCGTCTAAAATACGAAATTTCTCATACGGCGGTGCGAACTTTTTCACATTTTTTTTACTATGAAAATTGTTAATGAGAATCTTGTAACAATTTTAATGTTTAATTAATAGATATAATTACTATGAATAATAACACCATTATAATTACAACAATAATCAATTGTTTATTAATATTTTTATACAAAATATACAAAGTACGGAATGCAAAAAATACATTTTAACAGGTACTTTAATGGTTACAGTTTGAGTATAAATAAGATAGTAAAACTAAACTTGAAAAGAATTGTAACAGCATACAGCATTTAATAATTTCTGAGAATAATATGGATGATTTATATCAACTTTTGTTTGATTCCACGCTAACTTAAAATCATGATGCACTGATTCCATGGCCTGCTCGCCGAAAAATGCCAATCCCATACCGTTCTTTTCACAAAACTGCGGGACATAAAAACAAACTGCATGAACTTTAGGTGTAATGTTGACACCTAATGCTATGTAGCTTTTTTTGAATGCCTCTATGCAAATTTTGTAATTCTCGTGTAGATGACTCCCAAAACAAGCAGATACGACATTCTCAAAATCTTGGAATACTTGAACATACTTAAGTGTAGCAAGGTTAGTTGATCTTCGCTATAGGTCCACTTTTTTCAGAAGAATTCTACATGCATTACCCTTGAAACCAGAACATCCGTGTGTAATTTCTCGTGAAACGTGACAAGCGGCAGCCCAAGCCAGAGCTTCTTTTTCGCAGTCTTTCAGCAGGTGATTGAAAACAGTGTTTGCAACCCCCTTCAGTTGCCGTTATTAGCTTTTTTTGTATGACGAACATTTGTTTTTTCTTTTCAAAACAGAAATAACAAACTTTAAACCGATTTTCATCATGAGTTAATGATGTAGTCGACATATTCAATCTTTTTAATACCAGCGCTTTATACAAAGATACGAAGATATGAAGTAATCAACAAAACAAACTCATATTTTGAGGAGTTCGACAAAACCTACTATTTGGATAGCATCAAAAAGTTAGAATATCGTTTGACCAAGTGTATCGAGCTAAAAGGGGACTATGTTGAAAAATAAAACGAAACTTAAAAAATAAAGTATGTTTTCATTGCTAAACCGGATCATTATCAATCCGCCCTCTTACTGTTAAATGAAATCAAATATGTTCAGCCACTGTATTTTAGACGAAAAATGTCCAAATCGAGTTTTCTCAGGCAGCTCTACACCGATGATTTTGATTTTTGGTTTTTAATGATCTACAAACAGTATACTATCAAACCCTCAAAGGATTTTTTTTGCACCCAAAACATCATGAAATTATGGTTAAGGCTCACCGTGTAGTGTAATGAATAGATTAAGTAAAATGAATTTAAGAGAATAAAATTATAACGTTTTTAAAAAAAAAAATTGCATTGATGTTATTTATTTTTGTCAAAACAAATTCTCGTCAACCACCTGCAAAACTATAAATTTTTGTAGCCGAACCTTGGACACCGACGAGTTAAAACCTCGGCGCGAGGTTCGTTACAGTTTCAGCACCCCATTTTCATCTCGTTGAAGTAACATTGCTGCGATACCAATGCTACTCGCATCTGTGTGTAGCTGACGGTCTTTTATAACGTCATAAATTCCCAAAATTGGAGCTTCAGATAAAAGTTTAATCAAGTGCTTATATGCACCATCGCATTCCGCAGCTAGGGGAACAGTGGGAAACTAAAACTATACGTAATATAAGTAAGGTCTACTTTCTGAGTTTTGATTATTTTTTTTTTTTTTAGGGACTTTCTTTTTGACATATTTTCAAGGGTGATTTTGAGTTTATATCAAAATCTAAGGGTGATGGGCAAATTCTGACCCAGGATTCGTTTTTACCACACCAAAATAAATACCGTAAGGTACCTCAACTTTCAACTACAAAACTTTTTTATTCTTTGTGGTCCTGTGCTATCATTTAAATTTACAATAATGTTGATTAGTTGACACTAATAATATTCAGGACAATACCGTAGTCATTTTAGGCGGTTTTTTGGTTTTTATTAAATTACTTAATTTACCTGAATATTAAATTGAGACTTCGCGATATTGTCCTGAACATTATTAGTGTCAACTAATCAACATTATAATAATGGCTGGCCAACCAACATTACAAGGACAACAAAAATCATTTTTAAAATTTGTTCAAATCAGATGCAATGTTAATAATAACAGAACAGAAGCTATGTTCAAAAAGAGTAAAAAAATTTGGTTTAGCTTAGAAACTAGACACACATATAGCAAAATTTCACACACCGAAATTTAAGTTTATAACATGCATCTGTGGTTAGCGAAAAATATGGATTATTGTGATTTACTTTCTTTTCAAGATGAATGCAGCCATAAAATAACAAAACAGTGTTTAACTAAACAAAAGAAATTAAATAAAAAATTTAAGCAACTAATAAACAATAATAAACTTATATTCAACCAAAACCAAAACAGTTACAAAAAAGACACTGAAAAGTTTGTTCGCAACATTTCGTCACAAGTTTTCGATGAAAAAGAGATGGAAATATTACAAAAAGGAGTAAACTACACAGCTAAGCCTAAAAAACTTCCTTTTGATGATATTGTTGCTGATATTGAAACAGGTATTAAGTTCTTTCCTGAATTGAAAAAAGAAAAAATAAGAAGCGAACTCAAGCCTGTTGAATTGGAATTTTTGTAATTAAAAATTGTTTGGGCCAACAGTCGATTAGGGACAGCAAATAAAGTTAAAAACCAACCAGTTTCCAAATTGCAAATTTATTATAAGAATGATGATACAATGTGTACTTATCTGATTGAGTGTCGATATCCAAGTGAAAAAGACTATCACTCTGCAGCATCCACGAACCGAAACAACGAGAGCGAAAGTAAAGAATTTAATGCTTCATCAACCGGTAACGGATTTCTCATACGATCGTTACAATAACACAAGAACAAAAAAATGACCTTCGACTAACAGCTCATAAATAATGGTTGCTGCTGAGTGATATGTCTGCGCTCACTCAATACAAATTTATAACAAAATTAAAAACTAACGTTAGAACATGAATAAAGTATAACTACCGTATGTACATACAAAAAAACTGAGTGGCAAACATCCCATTAGGAAACTATGACATTTTTGAATTTAATTGCCATCCCATTTAGAAAAAATATTGTTTAACAATAATTTTAAGTCTTTTTTTTTTTTTGTTGTTATTAAAGTAATCTTAAACATCCCGGCCCCCCTGAATAAGTTTCAGCAACCAGGTAAAGGCGCCAGCTTGGTAATTGCTCGGACAAATATTCCAGCAGCTGTTTTAACAACAGCAACTCGCACTCGATTATCTGAACCTAGGTAGACCTTTTGGATTCGTCCTAGAACCCACTTTGTTGGTGGCAAATTTGGTTCTTTTATAACTACAATATCGCCCGAGTTGAGGTTGGGACTGGAAGTCTGCCACTTAGGTCGTTCTTGTAATGTGACGAGGTATTCTGCGTGCCATCTTTTCCAGAAACCCTGGACCAAGCTTTGAAGATGTCAGTAGTGATCCAAGCGGTTAGTTTGAACTTCTAGGTAGCTAGGCTCGGGCACTGCAGTCATCGGCTCTCCTATAAGGAAATGAGAAGGCGTTAGTGGGTCTAAATCAGAGTCAGATATAGCACATAAGGGGCGAGAATTGACAACAGCTTCTATTTGACATAAAACTGTACATAAATCTTCAAATAAGAGGACAGATGAGCCCAAAACACGCCGCAAATGAAATTTTACAGATTTGACGCCAGCCTCCCACAATCCTCCAAAATGAGGGGCTGACGGAGGTAAAAAATGCCAATTTATCCCTTCTGCAGCCAGTTTTGCAGCAACGAGTTGATTGTGAGTTTGCGATCCAACTATTTTGTGCATCTCAGTAAGGCATCGATGTGCACCATGGAAATTGGTGCCATTATCTGAATAGATATTACTGCATTTGCCTCTGCGTGCGACAAAACGATGTAGAGCACTTAAAAACTTATCAGTTGTGAGGTCGCTCACTAGTTCCAGGTGAAGAGCCTTGGTGGCCATACACACAAACAGTGCGATGTAGGCCTTTGTTGTTTTTGCGTTCCTGACCTTTGATAACTTGATCGTTATTGGACCAGCGTAATCACATCCAACGTTTGTAAATGGTCGACTGGGCTGAATTCTGCACGAAGGTAAATTACCCATGAGCTGCTGACTGGTCTGTTTGCGCTACATGAAGCACCGTTTACACTCAAAAACTACTTTTCTTATTAGATTTCTGCTGCCTAGTATCCAGAACTGTTGACGAACAATAGCGAATGTTTCGGAAACGCCAGTATGTAGGTACCTCAGATGTATGTAAGTGATAATTAGTTTAGAAATTGGGTGCTTGCTGCAAAGAATAATAGGGTGCCTTATGTTGTATGACAGAGTCGCATTGCTTAGCCGTCATCAATAAAAGGACTATATTTTATCAGTTTTGATTTGCACGGAAGCTCACGATTGTTTTTGAGAATTTTGATGACGTCACCGAAATCAACCTTTTGAGCGAGTTTTATTAAACAGTTTTTGGAATTGTTTATTTCTTGCAATGAAAAGGCCTGATTATTTAAACGATCAAGGCCAAGTCTTTTACGACGAAAAATTTCACGATACCGGAAACAGGTTGCGACCACACGTTGCATACGTGACCATGACGAAAATTTGAGAAAAAGCGATTTGATAAATTCACAGTCGAAATTGCTGTCCGATTCTTTTTTGAGGGTGTTCTCACAGTTGATATACGGTTCATTATCAGCTGATGCGACCAAAACTTGAGAAGGTGGTGACCGTTCCTCAAAATTTTCAACAATAAGACCCTCAGTACAAAATTTAGATTTTGGCCAAGTGTTGACGTCAGCAGATAGCCAATGCGGTCCAGTCCACCAAAGGTGATGATTTTTAAGACGTGAAGGAATGACTCCTCTAGAGGCACAGTCAGCTGGGTTAGATTCAGATGCAATATACCGCCAAGAATGTCGTGGAACTTCGTCCAAAATGGCAGCCACTCGATTCGCGACGAATGTAGTCCAGCGACAAGGAGGTGATGACAACCAATGTAAGACTATTTCAGAATCGCACCACGCGTATATGTGATCGGGCTTAATCGAAAGTGACGATGTTATGAGGGTGAGAAGACGAGTCAACAGCACAGCACCGCAAAGTTCTAAGCGAGGTATTGAAACTGGCTTAATAGGAGCTACCTTCGTCTTAGCGGCAATAATGTTTATTTTATATATCCCTTCATTGATCTTACATCTACTGTAAACAACGGCAGAGTAGGCTGCCGAAGAAGTATCGGAGAATCCGTGTTGCTCAAAATCCTTTTCAGCTGTGCGAATATTCCTTTGAACACGAACTGTTTCAAAATGATGCAGCTCTTCCCTATAGCTCATCCACCGCTGAGCCAGGTGCGATGGTAAAGGGTCGTCCCATCCAAGATTTAAGTCTGAGGACCACAGCTCTTGAAACAGTATTTTAAAAAGAATGACCGATGGAGCCAACAACCCGAGAGAATCAAAAATTCGAGACACTTCCGAGAGAAGAGTACGTCGCGTTGGTGCTTGCGAATAATTATCTTTCAACATACGGTAGGCAAACTCATCACTTGCGGGGTTCCAAAACATTCCCAAAACCTTGATAATAGAGTCTGAGTGCTCAAGATCGAAAGCAGAGTATTCACAATCCGTGATAGGTAACGAAGCTAACAACGGCCAACAATTTGAGCTCCATTTACGAAGCTGAAGTTGAGCCTTAGACAGCAATGAAATTAGTTCCGATTTCAGGGCCATTAAATCATCAGAAGACTCTGCTCCAGTCATGACATCAACGTATACATCCTCTAACAGCACTTTAGAGGCGGTGGGATACTCGGCCTTATAATCTTCTGCCAATTGTTTTAAGACCCGGACAGACAAAAAAGGGGCGGAGGCAGTTCCATAAGTTACGGTGCGCAAACGGTAATGTTGGATATTATCAGAAGGATTTTCACGCCAAACAATTCGCTGATAGTCTAGGTGCTTATCATCAACCCAAATTTGACGAAACATTTTGACAACATCGGCTGTGAACACTACATGGTGCTGACGAAAACGCAAACAAACCCCTATCAAATCGCGTTGAATTGGTGGACCGATTAACAACATGTTGTTTAATGATATACCGGCAGAATCTTTAGCAGAACCATCAAACACTACACGAATTTTTTTTACCGAATTGTCCGATTTAAACACTGAATGATGGGGAAGATAAAACTGTCTATCTGGGCTAAAGTTCACTTCGTGTGGTGGTATAAGTGCCATATGTCCGAGTTGCAAATATTCCTTCATAAAGTCAGAGTACATTTTATGCAGTTCAGGGTTCGACTGAAAACGACGTTTCATTGAACGCAACCGCGAAATTGCCTACGACAGTGTATTACTAAAAACTGGATTCGGGACCTTGAAAGGTAACGATACGATATATTTGCCGTCTGAAGCGCGACAAAAGGTTTCACGAAAATGTTGCTCAGCAGGGTCTTTGAAAGTCAACTCTGGATTAACAGGAGCAATCTCCTCGATTGCCCAAAAACGACGTAGTAAATAGTCGAGGTCGATGGTTGAGTGCAGCGACGAAATAGCAATGCAATTAGATTCGATGCTATCGAAAATTTCTCCAGTGACTACCCAGCCGAATGAAGTATTTTGAGCAATCGGAGTACCTTCTACCCCCTTAATTTGTTGCCCTTTAAGAATACTCCAAAGCTTATCCGCGCCGAGAAGCATGTCGATTTAAGATGAAATATTGAAAGTAGGATCTGCTAACTTTAAATCCTGGATGTGCGACCAAAAAGAAGGATCCATCGAAATAGCAGGAAGGTTTGATGTCAATTTATTCAAAATGTATGCATCAACACAAAGAGAAGATGAGTTAACGAGAGAGTGTAATTGAAGTGACACATGACCCTTTGTGTAACCGGCTTCAATCGAAGACAAACCAAGAATAGGTATGCGTGCATGGGTACGAGGATACCCCAATTTTTGTATGAAAGATTCAAGGACGAAGGAAGACTGAGATCCGGAGTCCAGCAAGGCTCTGCATACCACAGGCTTCCCTTGAACATCGTTGACTGTAGCTGTTAGAGTTGGTAGTAAAGTTTGTTTTCTACGAGATAAGTCAACCGAAAGATTATTGACGATTGGTGAAGATCGTTGACAAGAGGAAACAGATGGTAGTTGTGTAAGTGGAGACGATGACGATGAACTGTCAGTTTGATTTGAAGACACAGGTTGAATTTGATTTAATTCCTCAGAGTGTACTAATGTGTGGTGACGAGACTTGCAAGCCCGACACCGATAAAATGAGCGACATTTGTTCGATGAGTGACCACTCCGAAGGCAATTAAAGCATAGCGAATGTGTCTTCACGAAATCACGACGCGACTGAACATCTAACGAAATAAATTTTGGACACTGGGATAAAGTGTGTGGGTTTTTGCACTTTGGACATTGGTTATTGGGCTCTGGTGTTTCAGCTAAGTGCGTGCGAAGTGTTCCCGATGATGAAGGTTTCAAACGCGGTTGAAAATTACGATTGGATGGTTGACATGATTCAAGGGCGTCACACCTTGCTTGTAAAAATTTTAGAAAGTCACTAATATTAGAAAGTTCGCGGTTACCAATGTGTTCTGCCCATGCTTGGTTAGTTTCTGGATCTAATTTATTACAAAGCAAATAGATTAACCACGGATCGCGATCGTTTTGTTTTAAAGCTTTTAATCCACGCACTACCTCGTCCGCGCCATCGCTTATTTTCCGTAGCAATGTGACGTTACTTACGTGAGTTGATGGAAGCGACATAAAAGATTGAATAAATGATTTGGTAATCAATTGAGTACGATTATAACGCGCCTCCAATCGGTCCCACGCTTCCACATAGTTAGCATCGCTAACTGGAATGTGTTTTATTAGGGTAGCTGCTTCATCCCGCAAAAAAGACTTCAAATATTGAAATTTTTGTGTCGGTGTAAGGTTTGTTTTTTGACCTACGGATCCTAAATAAAGGTCACGAAATGACGGCCAGTCTTTATAATTTCCCGAAAATGAAGGGACCACAATTTTAGGAAGACTTACGTTAGAACACGTGGCTGAAGAACAGTTTAATCGCTCTAAAAACGTTGTCTGTTGATCGGCAAGTTTTTCTAGAACAGTCTCATTTTGATTCGGCTCTACGTGTTCTGATGCCCGACGGACGTTAATCGCGTGAGTTAGCTTAGAAGTGGCTTGAAAATATTTTGTTTCATAGTCTTCGAACTCATTTTCCGCATCTTGAGCGGCGTCATCCGATTCAACGCACTGCAAAAATTCGTCATGTAAAACACGAAAATTATTCCACGAATCTTCTAATTTAGTTAAACGAACTTGCAATTGTTCAATTTCTATTGAAGTGTCTATCGCGATAGCAAAATTTTCCGCACGTGTAATCTGTCCTTTGACATTTGCCCGCTTAAGTTTAATTAATTCCATAATATTTTTTAATTGACTTTTTTTGTTTTTCGCACTGATTTTACAATAAAACAAAGAATCCGGCTCAAAGGACCACCTTATGAATTGGAATTTTTGTAATTAAAAATTGTTTGGGCCAACAGTCGATTAGGGACAGCAAATAAAGTTAAAAACCAACCAGTTTCCAAATTGCAAATTTATTATAAGAATGATGATACAATGTGTACTTATCTGATTGAGTGTCGATATCCAAGTGAAAAAGACTATCACTCTGCAGCATCCACGAACCGAAACAACGAGAGCGAAAGTAAAGAATTTAATGCTTTATCAACCGGTAACGGATTTCTCATACGATCGTTACAATAACACAAGAACAAAAAAATGACCTTCGACTAACAGCTCATAAATAGTGGTTGCTGCTGAGTGATATGTCTGCGCTCACTCAATACAAATATTAACAAAATTAAACACTAACGTTAGAACATGAATAAAGTATAACTACCGTATGTACATACAAAAAAACTGAGTGGCAAACATCCCATTAGGAAACTATGACATTTTTGAATTTAATTGCCATCCCATTTAGAAAAAATATTGTTTAACAATAATTTTAAGTCTTTTTTTTTTTTGTTGTTATTAAAGTAATCTTAAACACCTGTATTAGAAAAACTGGTAAAAGTAATACCAAATAATACTAGTAAACACTCAAGTGACACAGTAATTATTAAAAAATTACGATAGAAAAAATGTGTTTACATGAAATCTGATAAAGGACGAGATTTAGTCATAATGGACAAAACACAATATGATGAGAAAATGGGTGAGATTACTTCAGCTAACAATTTTGTTGAACTAAAAAGGTCACCACTACCAAGCATGATCGTCTTATAAAAGAAATTCAAGAAATTTTTGGCTCAAAAGTTAAATGGAAGTTAATGGTTGCAAATCCATCAGTTCCAAAACTTTATGGCTTACCGAAAACTCATAAACCTATTCTAAAAATGAGACCAATTATCTCTAATATGAATTCACCAACGGAAAAAATTTCAAAATGGCTAGTGGAAGAACTTAAACAATATCACCATGGTTTCAACAAAAGTGTCAAAAATACGTTTGAATTTGTGGAAAAAACTAAAAATATTACTTTGCAAAAAGATGAAGTTTTAATTTCTTTTGATGTCATTGCGCTTTTTCCTAGTATCCCTGTGCAAGAAACGCTAATTTTTTTAAAAAACTATCTTGATGAAAGGGAAAAAGATGAAAGAAAGATAGAAATATTTTTCAATTTAACAAAACTCTGTATGGAGTACAATTGTTGCCAATTTTTAAACAAATTTTATAAAATCAATGAAGGTACAACAATGGGGAATGCATTGTCACCGTTTTTGGCTGAATTGTTTATGTCAAATTTTGAAAAGGATTTAGAAGCTGAAGGGAACCTGCCATCTGTGTGGTTTAGATATGTTGATGACACATTTGCTTGTATGAACCCGAATAAGGTCAACAAATTTATCGAAATTTTAAATTCTAAATGGACAACTATCAAATTTACTTTTGAATTGGAAAAGGATAGAAATCTACCTTTTCTAGATTTGGTAGTCAATAGAAATTTGCACAATAAATTGTCTGTCAAGGTATACAGGAAACCTACAAACATTCCTAGATATATTTCAAGCGACTCTCATTGTCCTATTCAATACAAAAAAGCAGCGTTCAACAGTATGGTCTTTAGACTGTGTAAATTACCTTTGAGTGTTACAAATTACATGGAGGAATTAAATTATATTAAATATGCCGCTGAATTGAATGGATACGATAAAAGAACAATAACGAAAATGGTCGAAAAACAATCTAAAACAATTAAAAGACTAAATTCAACAACACTAAAAACAATGAATACAACCGAAGACAAAAAACGCTTAAAAATTCATTTTGCACCTATGATAACAAATAAATTAAAAAGAATTTTCAAAAAACATAACATAGATTTAGTTTTCTCTTCAAATGATAAACTAAAACATAAATTAGTAACAACAAAAGACAAAACTGAGTATTTAAAAAAAGCAGGTATTTACGAAATTACATGCAATGAGTGCGAGCAGAAATATTACGGACAAACTAAACGAAATATCGAAACAAGGTTCAATGAACATATAGCACACATCAAATTTCAGAGACCGACTAAGTCAGCTGTTGCTCTGCATGCCTAGATGCGTACGAAAGCATTTACATGCAAAAAAACCAAAATATTATGATGAACACGATGGAAGCGCTGATTAGGACATCTCTCTTCAGCATAGTAAAACATGCAAAATAAGTACCTGCAGTGTGATTGTTTTTGTTTCATTTGTCTAAGTCGATTTATACAGGGTGTTTTTTTTAGAGGTATAGAGCTTCGAATTGAAATAAAACACAAGAAAATCGTTTTGATGTCCATCAATTTGGCTTTATTGGAAGGATAATTTTATGCCATTAATGTTTAAATATGATTTCGGGCATGTGGCCGCCGCGGCTGGCTCGAATAAAGCCAATTCTACAGGTCCAATTTTGAACCACTTTTTCGAGCATATGGGGCCGTATGTCGACAATAACGCCACGAATGTTGGCTTCCAAGTCCCCTAACGTTTCTGGTTTGTTGGCGTAGACGAGCGACTTCACATATCCCCAAAGAAAATAATCCAATGGTGTCAAATCACACGATCTTGGTGGCCAATTGACAGGTCCATTCCGCGAAATTATGCGCTCATCGAATGTTTCCTTCAATAAATTGATTGTGACGTGCGCTGTGTGGCATGTAGCGCCGTCTTGTTGGAACCACAACTCATCCACATTCATGCCATCCAATTCGGGAACAAAATAGTCGGTTATCATGGCTCTATACCGGTCTCCATTAACGGTAACTGACTCTCCAGCATTATTTTGGAAGAAGTATGGCCCAATGACTCCACCAGCCCATAGAGCACACCAAACAGTCAGTTTTTGTGGATGTAATGGCGTCTCAAGGGTCTCATGTGGATTCTCTTCACTCCAAATGCGGCAATTTTGCTTGTTGACGTAGCCATTCAACCAAAAATGAGCCTCATCACTGAACAAAATTTTGCGATGAAAATCAGCATCGAGATCAATCTCATTTTCGGCCCATACACCAAAATCACGACGCATTGCATGGTCTCGCGGCTTTAATTCTTGCACAAGCTGGATCTTGTAAGGTCGCAAGCCAAGATCTTTGCGCAAAATCTTCCATAAAGTTGATGGAAAAAGCTCCAATTGCTGTGCACGGTGGCGAATCGATTCATTCGGGTCCTCTTCAACATTTTGCTCTACAGCGGCAATTGTTTCTTCGGTGCGCACTGTTCGACGTCTCTGCGGATGCGTATTATCACATAGAGTAAACGTAGTGCGAAAACGACCCATGGTTAACCGAATTAATTGCTCTGATGGACGATTATGTCGACCATAAAATGGACGGAGCTTGCGGTAAACTTCGCGAACTGAACCATTATTTTCGAAATAAATTTGCACGATTTGCAAGCGTTGTTCTTCTGTCAACCTGTTCATGATGAAATGGCAAACCAAACTGAACATAAATGACATTAGAGTTGCCAGATTTGACCATAAAATGCCAGTTTTATCTCTATTCGAAAAACAAACCTCTAAAAAAAAAACACCCAGTATTACATATGTTCTTATTACCCAACAAAACATGACTAACCATATTGAATTATGAACTGTCCCGAATTACAAACACTATTAAAAAAATTTATAAATTTACTAACACATTAAAAATTACATTTTCCCCTTTGTCAGCAACAAGAAAGAGTTAAACATAATTTGATAAAATTTCAATATTGGTTTTCATTTTTGATAATTTATGGACAGCAAAACTTCAACCAAATAGAAAAAAAATAAAAAATTATTCAACTATCACTATTTTTAATGAAAATAAAAGAAAAAACAATCAAATCAAACAAATGATATATTGGTAAGAAAAAAATTTGCAATCATATCTAGCTTCCATAACCAATGTTTTGATATTTCACAGTTAAATAACCGCAGCAGCTTCTAGCTATCAGTTAGAGCTTGCATTGCTGAAATGCAGCTCTTAGTGTCATCAACTGCCTCAGCAATTTTCCCACTCTTCCATCAGCTTGCTGTTTCAAAAATCAAATTTACATATATTGTGTTAATACATATTGTAAAAACGACAATTATTTTTAAGATAATAAATTTATGTCAGCTTTTGAATTGATTTTTTTTTCGCTTAGGAAAATGTCAAAGAAAGGAATTCGAAAAATGAAAGAGACAACTGCATGTGTTATAAAGAGATAAATATAAGTAATTTTGGTATCACACGTATACTCGCACGGACAGGAAAAAATGGTTATTTTTTTCCCGATGCTCTAAGAAATTTAACCGGTAAAATACGATAACTTTAACGCTTATATATTAAGTTTTATAACTGTTATAGGTTTTCCTGGGTATATTCTTTTAATTTATGACAAGTTTTCTCACATCTACCATTTTCGATTATGACGCGACCTATTACTATTTATTTATTAACTATTTATTTTTTTATTCATCAACAATTAACATTTCTTAATTTTCTATGGCATAAAAATATAACAAAATAAGGAATACAATAGTTAGAATGATGGACTTACAACATTCTGTTGTTACAATGGACAAGTGGCGAATGTAGTGAACTTAAATTTAAAAAACAAATTCAATTAAGTAAAAGCGTGGGGCTTTATACCTATACAATATAATTGGGAAAATATATTGAGCAATCAAAAAAACATCATTTTTTAATAACTAATATTTCAATTAAATATCATACAAAGTTCTTAGATAACAGAGAAAAAAATAAAAAAAAATGAAATTTTAAAAAACTTAAAAACATAAAGCTTGCAAGAAATGAGCGAGGGATTATACTTGAATGTGTTGAAGTTGGTCTATTTCATTACACTCAAAGTTGAAAAGCCAATGCTTAGCCATTTTTAAGAAGACTCTTATGTAACGTATATTTCTAATGCTTATGGATAGGCGATTGTAAAGACGTGGCATGGCGTTGAGAGGCATGATTCTGAATCTGAGCGAGATTCCAATAATATATACTTAAATCATATACAGAATAAGTTCTATTTACTAAGTAATCACCTCTTATGAAGAATAATTTCAAAACTTTAAAAAAATATAAATGGAAGAACATTTAAATTACGAAAAAGCGGAAGACTTCTAGCCAGACGACTTCGGTCAAAAATAATACGAATTACGTGTTTTTGAGTATTAAAAAGAGGGTTAATTTTACTTGGGTTGGTGCCCCCCAGCAAGCAAGGCCTTATTTTAGTTGGAGCGGAAGATGCCATAGTAAATGGACGTAAGCAATTTCCTATTACAAAATTTATTTAAATAATAAATTTGTCTAGTAGCCGACAACAAATAACTCTTTAAAGTATTTGTAATCACATCATGACATCTTCCAATCAAGCGACAAGCCAAGATATTTGTATGTTTCAATAGGGAAACATTTGGATGAACAGCTCCTTTCTTCAAAATAAGTTTGAGGGTATACAGTAGATTTGCAAGAATTCTTATTTATTAAATACTTATCACATCCCGAGAAGTAAAATATAGGATTACAAAAGTAACGATCCTTACCTGATATATTAAAATACATTAATTTAGTTTTTTCATTAAGAACAAGCTTGTGAGTGGAAAACCAGTGTTTCAAGACGCAAAGGTCATGATTGATATCCACGACTAAATTATGAGGTGAATCCGCCGTAAATGTCAATGCCATATCTTCAGCAAAAGTTATTATCCTACTGGAGAAATAAGGTGAAAATATGGAGTTGATGAAAATAAGAAATAAAATCGGACCCAGCACTGAGCTTTGTGTAACACCTCAATTTATATTCAAACAATCACTAAATTTACTTTCTAGTTTAACTCTTTGAGTTCTATTAGATAAGTACGACACGAACCAGAAATATATAGAGTAGGGCGGATTAAATTGTGTGGAGAAATATTTTTTAGTCCGGAAACTCTATTCTTGTGAAATTTAAGCAAAAAAGTTCGCTGCACTATATGGCTTCAATGAATTTCGAGCCTGCAAGTTTTAATTTGAAGTAGTTTAAACTATTCAAACTGCTTATAGCGCTATCTGACTGTCTCATTTTCTTCCTCAACTCGTAAGCAATAAAATTACATTTTTCTCACTCAAATCGGTCCATTAGTTTCGGAATTATTCAAGTCTAAGTGTTTTGTGAAATTTTCAATATGAAAAACTGAAGCTCGCTAGTAACAGCAGCAGTGATGAATTGTTCAACAGTTTTGTTTAAACTTGAATAACTCCGAAACTAATGGACCTATTTGAACGAAGAAATTTATTGCTTACGAGTTGAGGAAAAAAATAAAAAACTTCAAAGTACTTAAAACTGCCACCAGATGGCGCTATGAGCAGTTTGAATAGTTTAAACTACTTCAAATATAAATTGTAGGCTCGAAATTCATTGTAGCCATATGGGGTAGTGGACTTTTTTTGCTTAAAATTTGACGAACTTTCAGAAAAATAGAGTTTCCGGACCACTTAAAAAAATAATCCGCCCTAATATATCCACGCTTGGTGTGAATGATTGGAGAAGGCGTGCGCAAAGCAGAGGCGCCTGGAGAGAGCTTTTGAGGTCGGCCGTAACCCGGTAACGGGTTGTTATGGCCACCCAAGTAAGTAAGTAATATAGAGCCTCTACAGTGTGGCCCATAATAACTGTCACCAAATTTCAAAAACTGTCATAAAACAAGTGAGAGGACGATATCCTGCTCAATCAGCCTGTTTTGTAGAAAAGGATATGAAAATATAAAAAAACTTCCAAACAGCTTCTTATCAGGAATGATCTACGACTGAAGGCCTATAAAAGCTAACGCTTTCATCATCAGCATCATCACCGGGTCTCAAGACATTGGATTTTTGAGTATGAGGCCATATGCTAGGTAAAGTAAGGTCAACAAAAGGCTTAACAATTGATGGGTTCAAGCAGCGTTTGACAAGGATTTGGGATGAAATGGAGCAGAAAATGGTGCGTGCCGCCTGTGAATCCTTTTTCAAACGTTTACGTCTTGTAAACAAAGAAAAGAGTGATAGTTTCGAACTTCATCATTAATTTAATAAATTTTGGAATGTTGTTAAACGTTTATGATAAATAAAAAAAATATTGTAGACGACTTTGATTTTTATAACACTTTGCTTTAGTGACAGTTATTATGGGCCACACTGTAAAGCCACATTTATACAGCTTATCAAAAAGTATTAGATGGTCAACTGTTTCAAACGCTTTTGTCATATCAATGAACAAGGATGTGGTAGTTGACAATCCTTTATGAAAGCCGAATTGGCAGTAACTAAAGAATTTGTATTTGTTTAAAAACCTCAGCATTCTATTTTTAATGTCTTTTTTAAAAATTTTTGAAAAAACTGGAAGCAAAGAGATGGGCATATATTTAATGAGTTGAAACTTTTTTCCTTTTTTAAATAGAGGAATAACCTCAGCTTTTTTAAAACTTCTGGAAAAATGCCTATAAAAATATTTCTAATAAGCAAATCACATATGACGTCAACAATATTGAACGCAATATTTTTTACAAGTATACTGGAGAAGCTGTTTTCAGTCCACGAGTTAGAATTTTTTAAGCTTGTGATTATTTTATGCAACTCTAACGACGATATAGACCCGAAAAAGAAACTTCCGAAAAAAGATTGTTCTTCGTCTAAGCAGTCACAGGATAAATTATGATGGCCAATATCCGATACAACATCAAAGCCTATTCTCACAAAATATTCATTGAACGCATAAGCTTTCGCATTCGAGTCTGAAATAATATTTTCATTTACATTTAAATCAACAAACTCATCACTGCGACAGGTTTTATTTAATAAATTGTTGACAACTTGCCCTTCTTTTTTATTATTTCCCTGGGCAAAAACAAATTCATTGGAGTAAAAGTTGTTTCTATAAATTTCAGATTCACGCAATATCTCCTTACAAAGAAACTTACAGCAGCGGTCAAAATAATAGCAGTGCGGTGTCATTTTTTGAATTGAAAGAAAATATTTCGAATAAATGACGTTTTATTTCTTCTAAATAAGCAAAATAAGCACATAACATTTTTGCACTTACATCGAGAAATTAGGAACCGTTCGTTCCACTCATTTGCATTGTATTTGTTTGGGACTTTTAAATTTTCAAAATAATTATCAATACATGCTTTGCGAGTAATGTATCTGCGAATCGTTTATCTCGATAATGTTGGAATGTTCGCGCGTTCCTACAAGCTAGTTATGTCTTTGAATACATTTTTTGTAAAAACATTTAATTTTCTGTTGCTAGATTCAATATGCTTCAGGTGTAATAAATATTGAATCACATCGCGCTTTGTTGGCAATTTGATTTTTTCCAAATCGCACTTTTCAAAAATCATTTTTCTTTTTTATTTAATTCTCTGAAGTATGTATTATACTTTTTCAATATTTGAAGAACACTTTTTCAAAGCTTGAACAATACTGATTAACAAGTGATAGTCTTAAACTCCTCTTTATATCAGAGCTTGAAATAAACTTTTATAAAAGTTTTTTTTTGGTAAAAGTAAACTTTTATATTTGTGAAACAAAAGTAAAATCTTCCTTAAAACTTTTATATCCGAAGATAAAAGTTTTCAAAAAAACTTTTAAAAAAAACTTTTGTTAATAAAAGTTTTTTATGACTTTTATTAATAAAAGTTTTTTTTAACTTATATTTTTAACAGTCACATGCAAAGAGTTTTTTTTTGACTTTTATTTTTCAAAAGGCGAAAATAAAATTTTTTTTTGTATGAAAAAACGAGGAAAATCTTAAAATAATATCTTGGATCACTAAGCAAAAAATTTCAAAGGAGAACACTTAGGATTATTGATAATAAAATCCAAAGGAAAATACTCAACATATTTCTGAAAAGAAAAAAATTTATGATAATTATGCACTTATATTTTTAAAAAAATTGTCCACCTAAAGAGGTGTTTTGGACCCATTTTTTGAAAAGAATTTTACTGCACGAATCGATAGGAAAATGCCGAAAATGGATTTTGAAGGTGACAAATGAGGTCCCCGACCCTCCTAAAAGGGTTTTTTGGACCCATTTTTCGAAAAAATTTGTATTGCACGAAACGATGGGAAAAGGCCGAAAACGGATTTTGAAGGTGACAAATGAGGTCCGACCCTCCTAAAAGGATTTTTTGGACCCATTTTTCGAAAAAATTTTTATTGCACGAATCGATGGGCAAAGGCCGAAAATGGATTTTGAAGGTAAAAAAAAACTTTAATTATTTTTTACTGAGCCTTCTGTTCAGTACTGTTAGTGCGAGAAAAACACAAAAAAATTACAGCGCAAAATGCATAAAAAGAAACAAATCATTTCTTTTGGGCAAACCAGCAGCTTATACTAGTTTTGATGACCGCTACGTCATCATCATCAGTAAGCTTTGTTTGCCGAAATTTAATAGTCTACTAGCATACTATATCTTACTTCTTGCGTTAACCATTTAAGAATCAACACAACAAATATAAACATTGAGCGCCAAAAACTACATTTCCTTCTTCATATGCAATTGTTCTTGTAATCTATTTGATATCACACATTTCTTGACTAGCGCTCCGATGAAAGCTTATTTGGCGATACGAACGAAGGTGCAGTGCTAATATGTAAAATCGGCAAGCTCACCGATGATTACAAGAACAATTTATGAAAAAGTTTTTTGGAAAAACTTTTATTCAATAAAAGTTTTTGAAGAAAGTTTATAAAAACTTTTATAACAAAAAAGTTTTAAGAAACTTTTATTTTGAAAACTTTTTGGATAAAAGTATAAAAGTTTCAAGGTCTGCTTTATATACAAAAAATCATTACAATATAGCATAATCTATTACCTGACCTAAAATTGATGGGAAAAATCAAACTTATATTCATTGCGAAACCCAAACAATTTAGTCCGTCGCACTATAATTAGGACATTGAATCATTCATCTACCAATCCTTAGTAGCAGGTAACTCGCGGGTTGCTGTTACATTGTAAGTATCGTAAAATTTTTTTTTGGGAGGAACGTATGTGATGATCATAAAGTTGCAGAATACACACAACTTTAGTTTTAAGGACTACGAATATGTAACTGCTACAAGCAGAACACGTACGTTCTTATTTGATCAGTCTAGCGCCCATTAATTCTAAATATTCATAAACTCTTATTTTTATTTCGAAGCATACATATGCTTTCTACCTAGATTGATTTTGATGAAATTTTTTACGGATCAAAATCAAATGGGATAACTACACGCTGGGAAAAAACGGATACAATTAATAAATTAAAAAATTTTAATTGATATAACTAAAACTTTAAAATTGCTTAAAACTACCATAAACGTACGACGAAGTCGATTGGAAAAAACCATTGCATAGTTTTAGGACTTAAGTTAAAGATGATTTTATAAAAAAAAAATTTTTTCCTTAAAAATCTTTCAATACTAGCTTTCAAACTGGGGGTGGACATTCGAACTTTTTTTTGTGATACCATGTACATCACTAAATTTTACTTTTGCTCCAACCTCTGAAGAGAAAAAATTGTAATAGCGACCAAATTAGCAACAGCACTTGTAATTGAAATTTTGGTGAAAGAAGAGGAAACTAAATTAACCCTTCGTTGCATGATTTTCTAGTTTCAAAAACAAAACATTTTTTTGAATCACATTCCTCAATCCAATCATTGAAAACATGATTAAAAAAAATTTCGAACCTTAGTTTTCCAGAAAATAGGTGCTTTCCACATGGTGCATATCTGCAACGCCATGCATTAAGAAGGAATTTTATTATTCTAAAAAAATAAAATAATTGTTTAATGTAAAAGAATGCATATTTGGAAATTATTCCAAAAATGCAACACATGACCGATGGCCTTGAAGTATGTTATCCGTGGGATTATTTTGAGCAAATCTATATACTTAGAGCGCGCTCGGACTTCCTTTTTATTTATTTTGAGCTTGATAATAACATTCTTCACTAACTTGTGTGTGCAATTACTGCGGATAGCAAAGCCGGTCTCGGACGTATTATAGTGAACTGCAGCCGAAGGCCGCCATGAAATTGGTGTTGAATATATTGGAGTATGTAAGTCCTGAGCCGCTGAGTAAGATTTCATCTAATTTTTTTTTTGGTGCATATTTCGAAATTATAAGTAAATCCGGATATTCCACTTATTACAGATTTTTTGTAACTCCTCTTATGGTGTTGAGCTGGCAAATATTGATTTAGATAACTGCGATTTTTTGTAACACATATTTCTTCAACCAGACGTAGACACTCTTTTCTTGGAATGGACAAAAATTTATTTATGAAGTGGATCAAAACAGGTCAAGTCTTATGCAACCCCTCATGAGTTGGATGTACTCTTGGTACCACTGCATTATATCAGTTAACATGAAGAAATCTTTGAATGTTTTTATACACATTTACGACTAGTTTACCTATTCGATATTGTTGTATTTCCTACAGCAGGACCACAATAATGCCATACATTGGGCACCTGAATAACGAACATCAGCTTTCAGATCATTCCAAGATATTTAGTTATTTCTGAGGATATCATCATCTTTCTTCTGATAGTAATTCCGTGATTTTCGTTATCGCCTTTATCGGCAATTTCATCCTATTGTCCGATATCAAAATCATCTTTATTGTCGCTCCAAGCTACCAAAACCTTCAACAGATCTGTATCAAATAGAAAGTTAGCCATTCATAAACGTTATGAAATTTTTTTCACGTAAATGCATAGTGTTCCAGATTTGCATCATGTATGAAATGCACGAATATAACAGATTTCGTTCTTATTACAAATAAAAATTGCTTTTTATGATATTACTTACACAAAAAAAATTACTTTCAAATATAATTTCACTTTTTCATTACTTTCTCAGTAAAATTTAAGATCAGTTTTTGCGACTTTACAATACTTTGATGTAACTGACTGTGACTTCCGATTCCTGCAAAACGACAACAACAAAAACAATATAATATCTATATAAACTAGAGGTCTGCACGGATACCAAAAATTTACTCGTTTCAGTACTCGTTCACTTTTCTGTTACTCCAATTACAAGTACACATTTCCTTTGAGTACCATAGCGTAAAGTAAAAAAAGTTGAATAAGCTTCGTGTATGTATACGCACAACAAAACTGAAGGTAATGAATCGAACTGAATGACGTGCTTTATTGTTTTATTTATTCGATGAAAGTGAGGAAGAGAGAATTCATTTGTGCACCAAGGCGTTGCCAGAAGATTTACATGTGCAACTTTTTTATTTATTTATCTGAAAACTAAAATAAAACGAATGTCCGGGATTATATCAATTTTTTAACATCATTGTGGATCTGTTTAAAATATTTTTTGGTAGTTTTATCTTTAGAATGATGCTAGAAAAATGACTATAACTACTGCCCTATGTTTACATTTACAAAGTCCAAAGTTTTTTGGTACCTATAATTCATTAATCACAACGATAAATTAAAAATGTTAGTTCAGTCCATATAAAATAAATAACATAATATATAAATAAACATAATTCATAAATCACATACGCATATTGATATCGGTCAATTTAGTTAAAATAACTCGACATTTTTTTTTTGAGTTATTTGAAAATTTTTTGTAACGAAATATCTCAAAAACTATAGGAAATAGAATAAAAAAACCCGGCATCTTTTTCGTTTTCAAAAACTGTTTTTATAATATAACATAAATTTATTGAGAAAACAAAGACCTCACTCGCCTGCACACATCAAATTATCGCTGATCCTCACTAAACATTCTCACGCATGTTAAAGTGCATTACTGCGTCGTACAAAATATCAAATGCATAGTAATCGCGGCACTCGTTGTACTCGCAGCATACATGCATATTATCCATACACATGACGCATTCATCTACGTACAGTTGATTACGAGTAAGAAGAGAAATTTATAATGATAGTAACAGTAACACAAGCAAACGCTATGTATACGCACTCAAATCAATAAAATTGACTTCGGTAACAGTTTCGTAAGTTAATGATTATACTTATGCAGACCTCTAATATAAACGTTGCATATACATCGTACAACTAATAAAAAATTAATGTTCATATTAAATTTTTATACGTTACAACATGCGAACAATTTAAATGTATGATGCATATCTGCATCAGTATGCAACGAAGGGTTAAATAAAAAGAAACAAGTGTGGGTAAAAAAATGCAGCAATTTACGCATATCAAATTGCATAGGCGCTATCGATGGCAAGCATATTAACATTCTGAAACCAATAAATTCGGGTGCATACTATTTTAATTATAAGAGGACATAAAGTATTGTATTAATGGCTGTGGTAAATGCTAATTACGAGCTTATTATGGTTGATGTTGGAGCCAATGGCAGAGTTTCTGATGGCGGTGTCTTTGCAAACACGGAATTCAGTCGTAGACTCAAAGACGGGAGACTTAATATACCCATGCCTATAAGAATTTGAGATTTTGAAAAGGAGTTACCGTATGTTTTTGTAGCAGACGACGCATTTCCTTTAAGCGATAACTTAAAGCCATACAGTCAACACGGATTGAGCAACGAACAGGCATTTTAATAAAATAAAGTTTTGCATGAATGTTGATCGCTGCTAAAAATGGCTGAAGTTCAATTATCATTTAATTATTATTATTATAAAAAGCCAATAAAACAAACCAAAAATCTTTATGCAATTTATAGTTTGCCAACTTTTGTGTGTATGGAGCTTTTCTATTCTGTCAAAAAAAATTTTATTATTCGATTCAATTAGGTCGCGGCAAATGCTCGGAAGTATTTGAGCATGGACTAATCTATAAGCAAAGATAAGTCTATAAGTAAATATAACTACTAAAAAGTGCGTTGTTAAAATTTTTAATCCCGTAAAAAAAAAAATAATATAGCGAGAGACTAAAATTCTTGAGGATCTGCGCGAAACCACCAACATCATAACATTGATTGTTGTCGTTAAGGATCCAGTATCGCGTACACCAGCAATTATCTTTAAGCACGTGAATAATACAGACTTCAAATAACTGTTCCAAAACCTCATTGATTATGAAATACGTTACTACTTGTTTGAGTTGCTGGAGGCACTCAATTATTGCCACAGTATGGGCATATTGCACCGCGACGTGAAGCCTCAATGTTATGATTGATCATGAGAACCACAAGTTGTGTCTTATCGATTATGTTCTGATAAGGATAAGTTGGAAGCTCCTGAATGGATAGCAAAAATATGAGTGCCACAAAAAAGTTAATTTAAAGGCCTACAATAACGGTAAGAAAAACTTTGAAATTTAACCTTGTTTTTGAGATATCACCATTTTTCTGAAATTTTGACCAATTTTTTTTTTTTATAAAAACATTAATTTTTATATCATGTTGAGAGAGCTTAATTTATTCCCTTTAAAATATAGTACAGTTGGCTCTAAATTATTGCATGTCCATCCCAATTTTTACCGGAAAACAAAAAAAAAATTCAATAAAAGTATTAACATATGGAAAAAAAAAGCAATAAAAAATCAACAACATCATTTAAAACAACAACAACAATTATAAGACGATTCTCATTATAAAACTTAAAATTTCTTATTAAAAATCGCGCGTGCGATTGGGGCTGTTAAAGTAAATGATTACCATATATTTTAGTACCAAAATTCACCACAGTGACTACTTTTTTCGATAGAAAATAAGTAAAATTAAAAAAAAATACTATGCAAATGTTACATAGTTTCAAAGCAAAAAAAAATAAAGGTTTCTTGACATGCAAAAAAAAGTATAGGTTATTGACACATTTTTCGGAATAAATAACAGTTTTATAAAAAAAAAATTTCAGATAAATTGTCATATCTCAAAAATAAGGTTAATAGCTCTATTACCGATGGCGAATCGCCCGAAAAATTAGGCGACTTGCCCAAATTAGTATTACGGTTTGCGAGTCGCCCTGCTGTTTCGCCTCAAACTTCAAAATTGCGCGAAAGTCAAAAATTTTCATATTATTTATAGCGAGTCGCCTAACTTTCGTTCGCCGTAAATGTCAAAATCGGGCGAATAGAATTTGTGTGACAAATATTTGAATAAGTGTTTGAAAAATTTTACAAAACGTTTTGACAGAGAAAATTTGAAAAATTTTACAAAAAGTAGATATACAACCGTGCTCCCATTTTCGGAAACGCAAAAATATTGCGATTTACTTTTCAAATCGCAAATGTACGTGCTCCGATATTCGTAAATCACAAAATTTTTCCGGTTTCAAATCGGTTGCTGTTGAGTCGGTGAAATGAAAAGTAAATTGCCATTTTCGTATAAATAAAGAACTGACTAAAATCAAAATTTTTTTATGTTCTTCTGTAATGTCTTAAAATAATTTTGGCGTACTCAAAAATCAAATTCAGATTTATTTGATTCTTTAAATAAGTATTTACTGGCTACACCTCAATTTTTAATGTTGAAAAATTTTTCAAAACAACAATAAGTTGCGATTTGCTTTTGAGTGACAAGTGAAATGAAATGAATGAATGAAACTATCGATATGTCTGACAGAGTTGCCTTTGCTTCCTTGTCCACTCGGAATGATTTTATGAACCTACAAAATACGTTGTTAATAAAGAGCCCACCTTAGGCCTATGATTGCAACTCACATTTCGTCTGACATGTTAAATGCATTTGCCTTCGACCGTAGATGCTTCATTCTTCGTAATTCAAGAAGTTTCTGTCTTCTTTTTGCTTCAAAACAAGCAATTGAAAAAATAAATGGCATTTTTTGATTCTTTTAAATTTATTTAAACAACCAGAACAGCTGTTTTATCTTGCCAAAAACAAAGTGAAAATGAAACATATCGATAACTAAAATTTACGAATTTCGAAGCACCTAAAAATTAAATCGTACGATTTGTATAAAAACGCAAATCGCAAAATAAAGTGTAAATGGGAGCACGGCTGATAGAGAAAATTTTAAAAAATTTACAAAAAGCATGAAATAATAAGAACATAAACAGCATGATATAACCACTCGGCATGAAACGTTTCTGAAACCTATCAGAAACCTTACATCTTTCAGAAACGTTTCTGAAAGGTTTCATTTTCACTTCAGAAAGCTTTCTGCAACGTTTCAATGTCCGATTTTTTGCTTTAATTTGAAACGTTTCTGAAACGTTGCAGGGGGAAATGAAAAAAAATTATTGTGTCTTGGGGAAAAATTTTTTATCATTGATTGTTTTTTTCCACGTTTTTCCGGTGCAGCGTCACATACACATATGGTCAAAATAATAAGTACACGCTCACATAATTAGTTCAATGGCTTGTAGGCAAAAATTTATTTAAGTTAATAGAAAACAAATTTATAGTTAACTTTTTACAACATATTAAATAAAATAAAAAGGTATAACATTAAAGAAAAACAAAAATATCTTTCAGTCTTATCAAAAAAGTAAAAAATGGATTAAAATTACTGAACAAAATAATAAGTACATTCAGTACATTTTAATAAAAAAAAAAAATTAACTCGATTTTATCGGCTCTATTTGTTGATATTTAAAGTTCATCATTAGTAGCCGGTATATCAACCATTATTTTGAATAATTTTGTGAACTATTTTTGGCATACTGGAGATAAGCTTACGGCAAGTCTCTACTGGTTTTTCATACCAAGTTTTTTGACAAAACTCCATAATTGCTTCTTATTTTGGAATACTTCCTTTCCTATTCTCTGCTTCAACTCTCGCCAAAGGTTTTCCAATGGGTTCAAGTTCAGTCATTGACTTGGCCAGTTAAGCAAGGTCACACTATTGTTTTGACACCAATTCTTCACCAACTTGGAAGTATGCTTAGGATCAATATCCTGCTAAAATGTCCATTTTAGCGGCATACTTTCCTCAGCATAGGGCAACATCGTACTTTCCAAAATGTCTTTATAGTGGAATCTGGTCATGCTATCGGAAATTCGATGTATTTGTCTGGCACCGAACCATTAAAAATAACCCCAAACCATAATATGGCCACCCCCAGGCTTTACAGTCTTTTTTGTGAAGCGTACGTGAAATTCTTTACCCTTGGGGCGTCGAACATTTCGGGCGGAGTCATTTCCAAACATATTTATTTTTGACTTGTCGCTCCACAAAATATTACGCTATTTCTTCTCGCCGTCTGGTCCGGACCAATTTGAATGTTTCTTTGCGAATGATAAACGCATCTTCAAATTTTTTTTTCGAAGCATAGAAACTTTTCTCGCTATCCGTCAAGGTAAATTGGTTCGTTTTAATCATTGACGTACCGTTCGGAACGAGATCACATTGCCGATGTCTGCTGAAATGGCTCTTGAAGATGCGAAATGGTTTTTTTTTGCGACAGTGACAATATGATTATCTATCGTTGTTGATGAATTTTTTGGTCTTCCGCGGGTTTCAACCTTTTTTTTAGCTTTTTAAGCGTTTCGGACGAAAAAATTGACTGATCCATGGCTTCGGCATTAGTACGAAGACTTTGGCCGTAATTTCTGAGTGTCGAAACCATCTGCCTCTCCTCGGCAGTGCAATGTTGATTTCTTCCCATCTATGAAATTTTTTTCTTTTTATTTTGATATAACTAAATATGAAAATAAATAAATTTAACAAACTTGTACGAAAAAGCCGATCAGATTGTTGCAAAATTAAAGAAATGATTAATGTACTTATTATTTTGTCCAAGTGAAATAAGCCCTTTAAATGAAAACATACGCGTATAGAAAAATTCGGGGAAATCCCTTCTTCTTTTTCACTTTTAAAGGCATTGCCATATTGAAATTATCAAAATAAAAAAGAATTTCCATATATATTTTCAGTAAAACAAAAAATAATTGAGAACTAATAACTATTATTTTGACCATATGTTTACATAAATGCATATTTTTATATGATTTTTATTCCCACACACACTTCCCCGATAATATTTTTGTTGACTTATTTTAAATGTATTCACATAGTTCATCGCTATGTTTCTACATTTGATGTCATATATATGCAATTATGAAAACAAAAAACTAATAACGAATCATAAAAATTTATTTTGATTTTATTAGAAAAATTCAATATTTACCTGCGCTGCCACATTTGATAGATTTCCCCAAATTTGGTAGAAAATTTTTGGTTTGGTAGAAAGGAAGATTTTTTTCATTTTGGTTGATTTTTCTTTGACAATTAAATGAACCTATATAAATTAATGTTCCTTCTGATTTGAAAAGATGCTTTACGTTATTAAGCTTGTTTTTGAATGCTTTTGTGTGAACTGTGTTTTATTTTAAGAAAAAACAGATTTATAATAGTACAAAGCTGACGCTTACTTGGGAAACCGAGACCTCAAATATACCATAAATATTGGAAGGCGACCGAATTCTGATAATTTCTGATATATTTTGGATATTTGTGCTTTTGCAAAAAGTTTTTAGAAACAAATTGTAGAAACATTTTTTACTTCTGCACGTTGCTATAACTATTTAAGTTAGTCCAGCTTTATCTAGTGTACATGCTTTTGAACTACTTTGAGTCCCAATTCGAAAAGATATATTTCACATAATTTGCGGCATCTTGAAGGTGATGAAAAAAGTTTTGGATGAATTCGATGGAATCAAAATTGCATTGGAATTCTATCAAAAATGGCTAAAAAAGGCAGGTTCCATTCCAACAAATTTATAGCAAAATAACAACAACGAACATTTTTTTTCAATAACCAAAAATAAATAATGCAAATAAAGTTTACATTGAGCATTGCAATTTAGTGCAAGCGGTAAACTGTATGACACAATGAAATCTTACACAAACAATTATTTACTTTATAATTGTGACATCATTGTTAAATATATAAGTAAAACTGCAGTTTTTAAAAAATTTGGCACTACATAATTCAGTCGGATAACCACTTTTTCGTCTCTAATTTTTATTCTACTTATTTAACAACAACTTGCATAACTACATTCTTGAAAAGGCTTTTTTGTTTATATATCAGTTTTGTATTAAAAATATGTTGAAACAAAACTGTTTTATAAATAAATAAAAAGTCATTGCTACAGTAAGCTTATGTTATTTTAATATTCTAATTCCAATTATCGAGCAGCTACCACATAAATTTCCAGCAAAAAAAAAAATAAAAAATTAACAAACATTACAAAAACATCCAAATCTGGGAACTCTGATGAAATGACAATTCAAATATGACACGATTAGAAATATTATTATTATTTGCTTTTCATGAGTAAATACACAAGAATGGCTGATTGCGTTAAGGAGCGCATCTAGCGACACGGAAAGACCAGGTTCAACTCCAGGGCAGGAAAAGTTCTTCGAATTTTTTTTTTTTTAATTTGAGTTCGCATAATAATGTTAAAACACCAAATTTATAAATACATCACGGTCAATATTCATTAAAAAATTTAATGAAATGATGAACATCAAAGTTGAAAAAGTTCAGGAAACGTTGCATCTGAAACCTTTCAGAAACGCTTCAGAATGATTGCAACCGAAACATTACATTTGAAATGTATCAGAAAGATTTCTTTAACGTTTCATTTGCAACGTTTCAATTGAAGCGTTTCTGCAACGTTGCGAAATATTTCTGAAACTTTCGGAAACGTTTTATGCCGAGTGGGTAATAAGAACATAAACAGAAATTGTAAATATTTTCATTTAATTAAATACTTTGAACCGTTTCAATTTACTCTTCTCGCTATTGTATTCTAAGTATTGTGATAATTTTTCTTATTTTCTCAGGTTTCAGCACTCATACTTGTTCGAAAACCTACCAATTCGCATTGATTTAGAAAACTTAATGAATTAAAACTTGTTGAGCTATTAAAAATTATATAAAATATATACATTAGATCTAGGGGTGGCAATCCCGGGATCCTGGGATCCCGGGATTTGCTCTAAATATAGGCTAAAGTAATCCCGGGATTACAAAGAGACAATCCCGGGATTTTCGGGATTAGAAAAATATTTTATATTATATAATAAATATTCTTTTATATGACATATTTAAGTACAAAATCTGCAAAATATTTGTTTTCAATACATTTGATGTGCATGAAACATTATTGCATCAACCTGCTAAATGCACTTCAATTGTGTCTGAACCTTAAATTGAGTAAAAATATTTTTTTTACTGTAGCAATTTTTTGTTTAAGATTTTCTTATTAAAAATGTCACATAGCAAAAAAAAATATTTTTTTTAATACTTTGACTAGTTTTAAAAATTGTTTACTACAGAAATGAAATCTGTAAGAGGCGTGGCACCGCCCACTAAAAAATATATTTTAACTTAAGATCCAATCTATCTATATACCAAATTTCATCAAAATCGGTGCAGATAGCGTTTTTTCACATTTGAGGCGATGCCACGCCCCTTTTTAGAAATCAGAGTTTCAGATAATCTTTCTTAGGATTCAATCTATCTTCAAACGAAATTTCATCAAAATCGGTCCATTAGTTTAGCCAAGGAAACTTTTTTCCTTTTTAGGGGAGTGGCACCGCCTACTATTGAAAAACAAAGTATACATGTCCCCCCTTCTCCTTACAACCTTTCCAACAAAAAAAAAATTGAGCGATTACGTTGTGCTATGGCTGAGAAAAAGTGGTGCAACCGTTTAGAGATTCCCTATTTATGTATATTTTTTAGTAGCACTTTCTTTTCAAACACTTTTTTTGAGGTTAGATAGCTATTTTTTCGAAAAAGACCAGACGGTATCAAGAAATTGAGAAAATTTCTGATTTTTTCATATGCTTGAACATTTTTTTTTGTCAAAACTGAAATGGGCAGAGGGGGTGGCCTTTTTGACAAAGAACTACCCATATATATAATAGTATAAACTTCTCGTTTTTTTGTAGTTCTGTATGCATTTACTAGAACTATCAGTCCCGGGATTGATCCCGGGATTGGAAACTTCGATCCCGAAAATCCCGAAACTCAAAAAAGCTCCGGGATTGCCACCCCTATTGAGATCCCTGCATTGGTGCAAACGGTCGTGCAGGATCATCAGGAAACAGTGCATTGGATAACGCTACCGGTGCCAGTGGCAGCGCAATTATTTCTTTAAAAATCTCGGAGCACTTCTTAAAGACCAATGTAGTCGACTATAGGAATCAACCCTACCAATATATTAAAGGAACCAAAATAGAAATTAAATTATTGTTTTTTCATTCCATGTAAAACAAATGTTACCAGATTTTTTAAACAAAAAAACTCATTTTTTATTTACTAAAATACGTCTCATTAAGAGTATTATTACTTAAAGTAAGTGGGCGTTGATGAATTTAATTCATATTATTTAATAAAGGTAACTCAAATATACTATGTATATTAAAAATAAATTAAAGCGTCTTAGGTCTCCACGAGTGAGAATCATAAGTGGTCAATGACCATGAATAATATGAATGGTATAAATATGAATTTAATTCATATAATAAAAAAAGGTTATCCGAAAAAATTTACTAAAAATAAATTAAATCGTACTATTGCTTAGGTTTCCACGAGAGAATTAATTGGCAATAATAAAAACAAGGAAATCAAAAATTATTCTATTAAAATTAAATAAAACGTAATATTAAAAAAAAAAGTACTCAAAAATAAAAACATAAAGGTAATTCAAAAATAAAAAAAATTAAAGCGCAATAATAAAAAAAAATAAATCAAAAATTACTATATTAAAAACAAATAAAACGTAATATTAAAAACAAGGTAATGCAAAAATAAAAATAAATAAGAGCGTAATTCAAAAAAAAAACAAATCGTCACTTGTGCGTAATCCACATCGGAAAGGAGATTCTGAAAGCTGCCGTACGCGACTTCTTCGCACGTAATTTCGTCGTCATTGTTTCCGGCGTTTTGGGTGAAAATGGTTTCCGTTGGAAGCTCTACGCTATTGTAAGTATTCTCCTCTGTAAGGATTTGGTAGCCATCGAAGTTTCCGGTGTATTGGGTGGACATGGTTTCTGATAGGAGGAACCGTTGACCCTGAACGCGGCTGCATGTGTTTTCATCTGCTTGCATTTGGTAGCCATCGATGTTACCGGCGTTTTGGGTGATAACGGTTCCTCTTGGAAAACCCAAGCTGTTGCACCAAAGGTTTTGGGCGGCTTAAAAACACCTGTCTTGGCGCAGTAGGTAGGGGGACAGTAGTAGTAGTAGGTAGGGGACTTTTTCAATTTTTAAAAGATGACTCGCTACAGCCGGATAGTGAAGTTGATGTCCGCGGTGTGTAAACTTCACGTACAAAAGATTCTTCAAACACCTTGCTGGAATTTTCATTTAACTTACACAATGCTCTCTGGAAAAGCACCTCCATTATGGTTTTATTAGCAAACAGTTGCTGATGGGGATCTAGCTTTCTATACAAAACTGCCCATGTACTGCTTAGTGTAGTTGCCTCGTCAGGCATTTTAGTGCTTTCCTCGAGATGCTGGACAGCTTTTTTCAGAAGCTCGTTTCTTTGAAATCTTTTCAAATTCCTTTTCTGTTTCTTTGGCGGAGGTGTTTCTTCTTGTAATAATAAAAAAATATGTTTCAAATCCCTAAAAATTAAGATGTGTGGCTAGTACTGGCAATGGATTTGAAATAACGTTGGGATTTTCAATTTTGAAAAATTTTTGGGATGCATTTCTTACTTCTTCATGAACAGCAATGTTGTCGTCTGATTCAATGTCGATTTTGAGGACACGCCTTCCAATTGCTTTTCTTGGTCCTTTAAAAAATCTAAATTGTCAAAATACCAAAGGCTTGGGACATAGATGTCGTCGACGCCCGAGCCTGATCTTTCACTAATTTTAATTTTTTTAAGTTCTCTACGGTAACAAGATCGTAAAGAGCTGATATTTTTTTTAACACTTCAACCGTAGAATTTGGATCGATTTCCTCCCATTTAACTAAAAGCACTTCATATGCTTCATTTTTTACGTTTCGGTTTTTGTATTTTTCGCATTTTATTTTCCAAGTTTCTGGATAACTCTTATAAAGTTCAAAAAAATCTTGCCAAAACTGGAGTGAAATCCGCTAAGGTGATAGTCGACAATTGATTATCAACTATCGCGCTTTTGCTCTCTGTAAAGTGATTGTCAATTTGATTATCGCTTTTTTGCGATTGTTTTATGTGATAGCTGTTTAGTTGTCATTTTTTTATTCTGTGTAGTTTTTTTATATAAAAAATAGGTAAATATTTATAAAGTTTTACCACAAAAAGCGTTCCTGCCAGAAAAAATGTGGTGTTTGAGAGAGAAAAATGAGAGTAAGAAACAGCTGATCACTTCCCCTCCCAAAAATAAGTTTCAATTTTCACCCAGATAAATTTATTGTGGTTAAAAATTGAGGACTGTCAAAATCGTAGGCAACGAGACTGGAGACTCACTTTTTGCAAGCGAGGGAAATGAAATTTCCTGTCTGATATATATACCTGTCCAATACTTTCCTTATAAAATAATTTTCAGTGAGATTTTTTTGTTGACTTCTTATAAGATTGTGTTAAGAAGGAGCAACATAACAAGAAGCTGGAAATCAAAACATTTTTTGGTAAATGCTCATTTATTTAATTGAATAGCTGAGCGGTTTTTTATTGAAAAGGAATCGTAAAGCTGAATGTCACCTATATGGTTGTACGTTAGTCAAACAGATAATTACTTCTAAAATATTGTTTTTCGAAGCGCGCAGTTTTAACAGAAGGAATTGGAAGTGTTGCTAAATCAAAATTGTTCCAATTTTTTTTGTTTTTACAATTCCACCGAACATAACTCTTTGTTTGAACAAAAAAACTTGGTGCAGAACTTTTCTGGATTCTGGTAAATGCAGTGTATATTCATTGTTTTTTTATTATTCTTGTTTTATTTTGTTTATTTAAAATGAATTTATTTATTAAAATATAAAAGAATGAAAATTAGAATACTCGTTGTTTCAATGCGAATGCGTAAAAGGGAATGACAAAATAAAATGTCTGACTATATGATATACATATTGTAAGTGAGTTGCCAACTTTCAACAATTCTTAACGCTGTTTAAACATTTATTGTGTAGAATCTCAATGCGAGTATTTTCTCAGAGTTTAAGTAATTTATTTTGAATTCAAAGCTATTTATCATTCAGCCGATGTTTTTGATTTAGGTTTCTGCAAAACAATTAAAAAAAATTTCATGAAAATCCATCCGTAAGTATTTACTTAAGTTCGTTTCACTTTCACTTGGAACTTCATTCATTTTTTATGGTCACTTACATTCCACATTATTAAACTCCGGATCTGGAGTTTCCGCATGTGCCTTCAGATGGTTTATCAAGTCAGAACGTCGAAAGAAACGAGAATCACATAATTTACACAAATGTGGACGATCCTTCTGATGTGCAACCATTGATTCATAAGGCTGGCTTTTTTACGAAATCTTCGACTACAAAAATCACAGGGATATGGACGTAATGCTGTTATAATTTCAGTGACCATTTCACCATCGTGTGCCATGAATATCAGATTTTCCACTGCAATCTGATCGATATCCTCTTCTGTGGGAAGAGGATATCTCATGTACCAAATACTACTGAGCATATTGTGTTCCAATAACACCACTGCCATTAATGTTGTCAAATCATCCTCATCTTCTGGGAGCTCATTGTCCATCATAATTGCCTATGTTGTTTTCATGTCACCAGAGCTATGGTGTTGGATACCGCTTTGTATTTCATTGATTTCTTCAATGAAGAAATAATTTTTGCTATTTTTTTGACACATTGCTTATTTTTGATGTGCAAAAGAGCAAGCTATGCATCACATACAGCTTTCTTTGTTTGACATAGCGTAAAAGTGTGTTAGTGAACACCAAATTTTGTTTCACTGTGTTTGTAACTGCGATAGAGCTGTCTAGCTGGGATTGGACAGGTATATACAGTAGGTGGCTATATTAATGGGGACAGTACTCATATTTTTGCATTTTCTAGTTTGAATAATTTTTTTTAACAAATAATTGAATCTAGGTCTAGTAAGTATTTTTTATTTATTATAATATTCTATTAAGGTAATAAAATCAACATATTACGTAGTGTAAATTCAATTATTTTTTTGTAAAAGTAATATTTACGTTCTCTGAAAATATTATGTAAATAATTAAAGTATTTGGTGATTCCACGAAATGTATGCATCGGGCATTCTCTGTATACAATTTATTTGGATGTTGTTGGAGTTCGGTGTTGTCATGCCATTCTCTGACGATTGCTTCAATCAACTTCCGCTTGATGGTATTCAATTCTTTGACGATTGGCCGTTTGGTTAGCTCCCACATGTTCTCAATGGGGTTCAAGTCAGGTGAGTGCCCAGCCAAGGCAAATAGCTAATATTTTTGTCAGCTAGAATTATAGTTACACTCCTGGCTTTGTGGTATGGTGCCGAATCGTGCATAAAAATGTACTCTCGTCACCAGGGAACCATTCTTCGAGCTGTGACAGCAGGCGAGTTCTTCGTACTCGTTTGAGTTGGTCCTGCCTTATGGTCCCTACCACGATGTATAGGAGTCCCATACCTTTGGCTGAGATCATAGACTACACCATGATGCTACCCTTGTGCTTAGCCCTCTCTACAAGGCTGTCGAGGTGGAACTGCTCTCCAGGGCATCGTCGGAAAAATTTATTTGTCAACCAAAAGTTGGAATTTCGACACGTCAGAGAAGTATACCTGTAAAACACGATTATTCAAATAAAAATCAGTAGTTTACGAACTACTCTATTTTAAGAGGTAGCACGTATTCGATCCCATTACGCATCAGTCATTTAAGTGTTAATTGGCCAATTGCAGTCGATTCTTCTTCATGGCATTGGTCAGGCACCTTTTTTTGATTGGACGACAAGCGATCAGGTTCTATTCTGTCAAATGCAGCCGACCTGTCCCTTTGGAGACGATAATTTTCCCGTCGTTTATCATCGTAGTTAAGTGAGCCATACTTTTCTTACAATTTTTGAGGCTTATATAGTTTTACGGTCGGTACGAGTTGTGGTGATTCTTTTTCTACCACATTTCCCTACACGGTTTGCGTTCAGAGGCTTGTTTTGATCTATTATTTTTTAATACGGTTATAAACCGACTTTTAAACACCTGCAAGTGTAGCTATGTCTCTCTGGGGATATGATGAGTTACATAATTACGTCTGTATTTCTCTATATTTTTTTATATCCGTGTCTGAATACTTATCCATTCAAAAAAGAAACACTTTTGAAGATACATCTCAATACCGTTGTCCAAATATAAATTAATTCATGAAACTTAGTAAAACTAAATAAATTAGAACCACTACTTACATTTTGAACATTACGGACAGATAAGGCGGACAAATAATTATTAATTCAAACTTTAAACGACTAAACTACAACCAAATAAGAAATAATCTCACTTCACCTCACTTATTTAGTAGATGACGCAGACTACTAATGTTGCCGCTTATCAAATACAACAATAATGATACCAGCAGCAAAAGCAAATTTATAAACTTTATGGAAACTAATTTATATGCTCAAGAAATTCGGTTAAACTAGAAAATACAAAAATTTGAGTTCTGCCCCCATTAATTTGGCCAAATAGATATACCAAAAATATTTTCCCTCAATCCCCACTAAATTCCATATTTGGAAGAATTGGCATTAGAATTCTTTGTAAAGAGAGTACAATCTGGCAATGCCGTTAACTGAGGAATGAAAGAAGGTTGTTTTCGCCAGTGAATTTAAATCGAAAACAGGCGCGAATTCGTTGATCAAAATAATAGATACACTTGTTTTGTTTTTCAATTTTATATCTAAAACTTAGATTTTTTTGTACTTTTTTTTAAACAACGGTAATTGTTTATTTATATACAAATTAATTGCAAGTAAATTATGAAAAATATACCATAAATATGGGCCGAGAAAGTTATTGCACAGCAGAAGAGTGACGATTGGTTCTGAGCCTACGAAAAAGAGGAAAATCTTTGCGGGACATCGCTAGTTTGATGGATTAGTCTTTGCGATTTGTGCAAAATGATTTTATAAAGAAAATAGGAAAAGAAACTAGAGGTAGACCAACGAAAACATCTCCAGAAGTTAGTCGCCAAATAGTTATTCATTCAAAAAAAGACTTTCAAGTCCTCCAGGGCAATCTCTGCGGAAATCAGAAATGTTGTAAGCGCTCCTACAATTCGTCGTCGTTTGCAGAAGGCAAACCTTCCGGGAATAATCGCTAAAAAGGTTCCGACGATATTTTTTGGATGATGATTAAATCATCCAATAACAGCAAATATCTGTACGGAATATTTTTGAAGAATGAGAACACAATGCACTTAAGGGCAGGGTAACGTATTTAACGTATTCTTTTTTTTATCTAAATGAAAAACCTTTCAAGAATATTGTGTGAAAATTTGAGACGGATCGGAGCAAAAACAACGAAGATAGAACAGTTTAAGCAGCCGTGCCTCATACATGACTCAGTGCACGTTTAAAACTTTAAAGCGTTTTTCCCACAACTAACGTTTTCAAAGTCGGTGCCACTATTTCTGTACATAATTTACAAGTTAACGCTGGAGAGTTTTTTTTTCAAATTTGTCCATATTTATTATTTTATAATAACAAATTATCCGATTTTTTTTTGCAAAAATCGCGTTTTTTACTTCAGTGTTCCCAAAAAATTGAAAAATTAAAATTTCAAATAACCCTCCCAGCGTTACTTGAAAAAGTCGATTATCAAACAAAAACAATTTCTTTTTTTGATTTCAGGTGATAGAGCACTGAGTTATGAGGGGCACCGCGATTCTACTATTTTCTGAGACGCTTTCAAATAATTGCTGCCATTGCCGTAGTTTTCAATATTTTTACCTGAAAATTTTGCAAGATATTCTTCAAATGTTATACTTTGATCTACTATTGGTTTTAATAAATAGATTTTAACTGTGTTGTCGAAAAAAATTCACAAAAATGTTGCTGTTTTTCCCCGAATTAACGTTACCCTCCCCTTAAGTGCAACAACAAGCAAACGGTAGGTGTGCGATCCGGAAATATTTAGACCTCACTAGGCTTGTAAGTCAAGATTTTTGTAAGATAAATTCTGCAAGCCAGAATTAGTTTTTGTATATTGTTACGCGCGGCATATAGAAGTGGATCACTCACTAAAATACCCGGCTAGGGTCGCGGTATCCCTAGGCCGCCTCAATGCGCATGCATAGAAAAAAGAATTTCAATTTTTTACCTTAAGTAAAATTAGCTAATTAACGAGGAGCAGAAAAACCCTAGGTCCCCCTCCTTCCGGTTACTATCCCCGCTCAAGTCCACCCTGGCATCTCCCCACATATTCTCCTTCATATTTTAATTGATGTTTTAAAAAAAAAAAACTTTTAATTTTGTTTAAATTTAATTACTTTGTTTTTTAATTTCATGCTCTTTTCTATCTTAGTCAAACTATCTTAATTTGTTTAATATGAGTTATATAGTAAATATATATGCAGCTAAGATTATATCAATAAATATGTGTTGCATAGGGTGAATTCGGGATTGACAGAAATGCGACAGGACTGCGTTAGCACTGCAAGTTTTTTTACTTAATCTGCAACCCTGCTGTCGCTGCTCAGCTGTCAGTGTGCTGCATTACTGAGCAAATTATTTACATTTGTTTTCTCGAACATGATTCTGCCGATAAATTTAATAAAAGTTAAAATTAAAGATGGAAATGTTATTAAACTTAATAATCACAAGCAGTAGTGATTTATCACGAAGAAGAGGCATTTGTTTGTTAGAAATGTTGAAGGAGAAAATCACAAGTGACAAATTTCTACAAGGCAATTGAAATATATGCGGATGATACATTATTAGTTATTAATTAATAGTTAAAAAATAAATAAATTGTCTTTAATTTGAGTTTCATTAACTTTTCTTCATCCATCTTTGTCTTACTTACTTACTTAGATGGCCATAACAACCCGTTGTCAGGTTACGGCCGACCTCATTAGCTCTCGCCAGGCGCCTCTGTTTTGCGCGCGCCTTCTCCAATCGTTAATGCCAAGCGCGGTTAGGGCTTCCTCAGCTTGGTCTATCCACCGGAGGCATGGTCTCCCTCTTCGTCGTTGACCGGGGACCTTCCCTTCGAATACCTTTTTCGCTGGAGCTTCTTTATCCATACGATGGACATGACCCAGCCAGCGTAGTCGCTGTATTGTTATACGCTTAACTATGTCAATGTCGGCGTAGAGCTCATACAGCTCATGGTTCATTCGAATGCGATAGTCGTCGCCAACTCGAACAGGACCAAAGATTTTGCGGAGAACTTTCCTCTCGAACACCCCAAGAGCGGCTGCGTCTGTTGTCGAAACCACCCATGCCTCAGCGCCATAAAGAAGCACAGGTAGAATGAGCGTCTTGTAGAGTGTTAGCTTTGTCGATCGAGAGAGAGCTCTGCAACGTAATTGCTTACTGAGACCGTAGTAGCACCTATTAGCAATTGTTATTCTCCGCTTAATCTCCATCTTTGTCAGCAGTTATAAATTTTTTGCTGCGTTGTTTGCTGTTTTTCTATCAAGAAATTTCGCAGTACATTGCCAGCAGCTGCCAACTCGAACGGTTGACGTTTGTGGTGTTGGCAGAAATTTAAACAAGAACGTGCTGCTTTCTTATAATGCGCAGTACTGTCAATCTCGAATTCACCCATATATTTAGTTTATTGTGAATACACTCAAATAGTTTTAAATCTAATTTTATGAATTTCAATTTTTTTTTAACATTTCAGAAAGATATTTAGCATTTGAGTTAAACATTTTTTTACCAAAAAAAGAAAAGTTTAAATAAAATATTTACATAAGGAAAATACCTCATTAGCTAAAAGTAATAATAACAAAAATAAAATACTTGTACCTCGTTGCTCGTTGCTGCTGCTGACGTCGATGCTGGCGGCTGCACAAGATTTTTGTTTTATTTTAATTACAATGTAATTTTATTACGAATTTTTATTTTCTGCGTTTCGTATCTTTTCTTCTCATTTAGTTTGATAAATTTCAGCTTTATTTTTATAGTTTTTGATTTGTTTTAGAAATTATTTAAATTGAAAAATAAAAATCACACTTCATTTAAATGCGCGTAGTCTTTTAATTTCTATTAATGTACTTCTATTGTAATTTCAACTGAAATCCGTGTCGCGTGGTCCTTTTTTAAGGAAAATTGCGTAAAATGTAGCAAAGGACAATCCTTTATAGTTTAATTAGAATGTTACTCATGTATGCATATTATTTTACTGTTCAAGTTATGATTTTATAATTTACTTTTATTTTCGTGACGTTTTTGTAAAATTTTTATCACTGTACATTTGCACTCGCGCAGCTTGTAGGCGGCTCCCACTTTTAAAGTTTTTCGCCTCATTTCCGCGAACATGTTTTTAGATTTTGGTTGTCTTAAATTTGCCACTTATTATATTTTAAAATTTTTAGTTACATTTCAAAATTTATGCTTTATCAAAACTTATTTTCTTCAAACCGCGGTAGAATCATTTTGCTAATTTTTCCAGAGGATTGTACCGTACTTTACTGTCGAAAAGAACTCGGTTGAGTGAAAATTTTTCTGTTTTTAATTTCTTTTTACTGATGCACCCGCACGCTGTCAAATTTTTCGGCAACTGCCACACGCGTTCTCAAGCGATTCAAATTTTTTTCTTTTTTTGTTAAAGTTCCACGCTTACCAACTGTCTCCAATACTTTTCGTATTGTATAATTGATATTTATGCAAAAATGTTATTCGATATTCCTTTTAAAATAATTACGGCAATTTTGTTTCGAGTTTGCACTTTTGTTCTCCCATCCTTCATCTTTCTTTGTCGTATGTTTAATTTTTACCAAATAGGAATCTATGTATGGTACCGTTATGTTAAGGAAGCGCGTCAAATACTGCGTTTCATAGAAAATTGATATTTGTGCAAATTGATTTGAGTTTTGAATACTGCAGCCTCATTAACCATACAAATAAAGTGACAAAATTATTGAGGAGGTATATAGTCATTAATATAAAAATATAATTGTAATTTATATGTGGTGGCAAATATTTATTTTAGTTCAAGAGGCTTCTTGAAAAGGAACTAACTAACGAAGAGAAAGTTAGAAAATGCATGAAGCTGGGATAAAAATATGTGAAATTGCTGGTGCAACAAACCGCCATCGTAATACCATTACAATTTTTTTGAAAACCCGGAGAAATATAGCATAAATAATTGCAAAGGTGCTATATCCAAGGTACATGAGCGTACCAAACGACACATACGGACTCTATCCACGAGCAAAATAAGCTGCGCAGAAATTAAGGCAGAACTAGGTATGTCAATTACCAGACAACGCATACAACAAATTGAAAGAAAGAAGTTAGATCTTTAGTATCAATCGAAAGTGCCCAAACCGAGCCTAAAAAACATTACAAAAATGCCCACATGGCCTTTTACGAATAATACAAGTTTTGGGATGATGAGTTCAAAACTGTGATACTTATTGATGAAAAAAAGTTCAACCTAGACGGCCCAGACGAGCACCATAAATATTGGAGGGATATGTGCCATTTTAGGTAGACCTGCTACAGGCGCAATTATGGTGGTGGATCTCTGATGGCTTGGGCTGGTTTTGGTGCTAGAGGAAAGTCACCAATTTGTTTTATGCCCCGTCGTATTAATGCAGAAAAGTATGTTGAATTGCTGGATAGTAAACTTATACCATTTGCAGAAGAGTTCCATAGAGACAGTTAGACATTTCAGCGAGATAACGCTCCCATACACGTTGCACGACATATGATGGCGATATTTAGGTCTAGCAATATTTCGTTGTTGCAGTGGTCGGCTTTAAGTCCGGACTTAAATTGAGGACTTATGGGGCATACTATTTGCTAAAATTTTTGGTGCTACAAAGCACTACGAATTTTTGAAACAGCTAAAATAAGCTATTGTTAAGGAGTGGTCGAACATAGATTTGTCATAGATTGAAGTTAAACTTTCACTTAAAATTAGATTGCACAAATATCAATTTTCTATGAAATAAATTTATATTATTTTTTTTTAGATATTAAAATGTAATGAATTAAATATATCTATGTTTTGTTAAAAAAAAAATAATTCATAAGAAAAAAATCTTAGTGCTTAAATTAATATAAAAAATATATTGCACAATTATCAATTTTACTGAGGTAGATTCATGCTTATGCTACCTAACGACTAATTCTTATGTCAATGACAATAGCATACATAAAAAAAGAGCAAGCAACATGAGCTGATACATAAATAAAAAAAACATAGAAGTGGCCTGTGCGTACCGTTGCAACTGTCAAAAAAAAATTCTTTCCTCGTATGTTCCTTGCAACAGTATTGGAGAATGACAAAAAAATTGACAATCGCATGTTCTACTAATTTTCATGCAAAACAGGATGGAACAGTAAATTCGTTACAATATGTAAAATTTTGCTATCGTAATTGCATCAAAACATTTTAGTTTGCAATAGTTATTGTAGTTTTTACTAAGCGAGGTGTACAGTTATGTAAAATGTTAAACAAAATAGTGTTTGCTCTGAATTCGTTTTTTGTTCATAAACCGCATCAGTTTCGAACTCGTTTTTTGTTCATAAAAAAAATTTTTCTAAGTCCCGGAAAAATTTTCAAAGAAAAATTTTGAAAAAAAATTTTGTTTCTTAATCGACTTAGAAATGAAATGAAAAATTTTACAAAATTTGAGTAAAAAATTTTATTAATTTTTTTAACCTTCTAAGCAATTTGAAGTCGCTAGAAACATAAAATTGTTTTATGAACAAAAAACGAGTTCGAAACTGATCCGATTTATGAACAAAAAACGAATTCGTTTCGAATTCGTATTTGAAGTCCGTTACGAATTCGAAACGAATTCGTTTTACTTACAAAAAACAAAATTCGAAACGAATTCGTTTTATGAACATAAAACGAATTCGTTTCGAATTCGTATTCTGAACAAAAAAACGAATTCGTATTTGCAGTTCGTTACGAATTCGTTTTTCTTACAAAAAACGGAATGCTCACAAACGAATTCGCTTCCGTTTTTGTGCACATTGGGTAGTATATGTCTTATTTTATGTAAGTTTTGGTTTTGGAATTATGTATATAGAATACATAGAAAAAATGAACATATTATTAGAAGACAAAACCACATATAAAACTATTAGGATGGATCCATCATCAAAATTACAAAGAATAAACAACATCGTGAACGAATTATACAAAAATAACATGATAGATTACAAGGAAATACTACAAATACAACATCAAAAATACATACGAACTGAAGGAATCTATAAGCAATATTAAAATAGAAAAAGACGACTTACTGATCTCATTTGATGTAAAATCACTATTCACAAATATCCCGACGTACTTAGCGATTAAAACAATATTGAAAAAATGGAACATAATACAACAAAATACAAAAATAACCAACGCTCAATTTATAAAAATCTTAGATTTCTGTTTAAAAGTCAAAATTTTTTTAAATTTAATGAAAACTTATACCATCAAATATATGGAATGCCTATGGGGAACCCTTTATCTCCAATAATAGCCGACATATTATTGGACAACTTACTTGACGATTCAATAGAAATTCTTAGAGAACAGGGAATCAAAATCAATTTTATCAAAAAATATGTTGATGACATTTTAGCGATAATAAAACATAAAGACAAAAATGCAATATTAAAAACATTTAAAGCATATCATACAAAAATACAATTCACAACAGAAGAGGAACACAATGACACATTACCCTATTTAGACATAGAACTGAAAAAACAAGATGACCACATAATTTTAAATTGGTATTCGAAACTCAGTTCATCAGGACGAATGATGAATTTTCATTCTACGCAACCTATGAGACAAAAAATAAACACAGCACAAAATTTCATCAACAAAATATTAGACCTCAGTGACATACAATTCCAAAACCAAAACTTACATAAAATAAGACATATACTAAAAATGAACGATTTTCCTAACACTCTTATAACCACACTGATAAATAACAAATTACAAATCATGACAACAAAAATTAATAGAAACACCCTACCAACACAAAACAATACAACAACTAACAAAAAACAATACCACAGTATCACATACATACCAAGATTAACAGAGAGCAAAAATCTACACACGGAGGAAAACACCAGTTACGCTCACAAACCGAACATTACACTAAAGACAATATTTACTAATACAAAGGACAGAGTTAAAGACGAATCACAGAATAACGTTGTGTATCAAATACCCTGTGGAGATTGTCCACTTGTTTATATTGGCACAACAAAAAGAACATTAGAAACGCGGTTGACAGAACATAAAGCAGACATAAAAAAACAGAAAACTAATACAGCACTCTCACAACACATAGATGAGACGGGACACACAGCTGATTTTACAAAAACTAAAATTTTGGACAAAGAGAAAAAAGAATTAAGACGGTACACTTTGTCAGCGTTTACACGAGGAAAGTCTGAGAGACAAATTCTTGTCCATTCTCTTTTGTGATTTTCGTTTCGCGTTTGCAACATATGACAAATTTTTTACCTCGTCCCTTTCGCCTTTTGCCTACAAACAAGGAAACTTTGCGGCAAGACTTTCCTCGTGTAAACATTGACTTTAGAAAGCCTACGTATTCAGGAGAAAATTAAGAGTACGATAAACACTAAAAAGGACAAAGACAAAATCAGCTCTATTTACAACACAATATTACAAACAGGCTGGATGGATTGGCTTTTGGTTGATCAGAGTAAAGTTTCTGATTGCTTTCCACCTGGGGATTGCCAGAGCGATCTCTGAGCCAACCATTAGCAAGTTGACACACAGCCTCCCCGCGGCTCCATCTGGGTAGCTATCTCCGCATCCGCTGAGATAGTGAGCGAATGTGTGCAGCGTGTTCTCCCTGGAAGTAAACTGGGTTGTGCGCAGGGTTTGGTACCCGCCACGTAAAAAAAAACACTCCAATGAAGACTAAAAAAGCCTCGGACAATGAACCCCTCAACGTTGACGACCACTGCAAACGAAAAAAGGACTATGATTTAAGGATATGCACCTGGAATATCCGGACCCTCAATAGGGAAGGTGCCTCTATCGAATTGGCGGATGCCCTCGGAAAAATTAAGGCTGACATCACCGCCATCCAGGAAATAAGATGGATAGGACAAGGTTGCTCTAAGCAAGCAAGTTGCGATATCTACAGCTGCCATGCGGAGAGGCGCGAATTGGGATGCGGATTCGTAGTAAGCAAGAGACTTCGCCACCATATCTCCAGGTTCACACCTGTGAGCGAAAGGTTGGCTACGATCCGCGTCAAGGCTCGATTTTTCAACATCAGCTTGATTTGCGCGCACGCCCCGACGGAGGAAAAGGACGATGCTGTCAAAGATGCCTTCTATGCGAGACTCGAGGAAGTATACGACCGCTGCCCGGCCCATGACGTTAAAATTGTACTCGGGGATTTCAACGGAAAGGTCGGAAGAGAAGGTATATTTGGCCCCACTGTCGGTCAGTTCAGCCTTCACGAGACCACCTCAAACAACGGTCTACGGCTGATCGACTTCGTCGCGGCGCGAAACATGGTAGTAAGTAGCACCAGATTTCAACACCTCGATATCCACAAGGCCACCTGGCTGTCCCCTGATCAGAAAACACGCAACCAAATCGATCATGTTGTGATCGTTGGAAGGCATGCTTCGAGCGTGCTAGATGTTCGTACGTTCCGGGGAGTCAATATTGACTCCGATCATTATCTTGTTGCAGCCAAGATACGCATGCGGCTGTGCAATGCAAAGGATGTACGCTCTGGTACGCAACGAAAGCTGGACGTCGCTAAGCTGCAATCACATCGGACGGCCGAAGCCTATTCCGCTCGCCTCTCAGAACTGCTCCTTCAACCTGACTCTCTACCCGATGATGCCGGTGGACTTTGGGCGCATATATCCCGCTCCATGCGCTCTGCCGCTGAGGAAGTCATTGGTTTCCGACGCCCACTTCCGCGAAATCAATGGTATGACCAGGAGTGTCGCGAAGCTACTGCAGTGAAAAACACCGCCTACAAAAGAACCCTGCAGTCAGCAGCAACGCGAGCCGTGCACGAAAACTACCGGGAAAAGAGAAAGGATGAGAGGCGCCTTTTCAGACGCAAGAAACGAGAGCAGGAAAGGCACGAGCGTGAGAAACTCGAAGTGTTACGGGGCAGGAATGATGCTCGAAAATTTTACCAACAAGTCAAGCGTCTGACCCAAGGTTTCAAGCCCGGAGCATCTACCTGTAAAGATGAACATGGAAATCTGGTTACGGATACGCAGGGTACACTGAGATTATGGAGGGAACACTTTTCCAAGCTGCTTGCTGGCGATGACTCCACCAATCCCGCCTTTGGAGAAATTAACCCGATACCACCAATCAACGACGATGGTGTGGACGTACCACCACCTAGCCATGACGCGGTACGAGTTGTGATCCAACGACTTAAGAACAACAAAGCGGCTGGTGCCGATGGCCTGCCAGCTGAACTCAACTCATCTGCAAAATATGGCTAGTTGAAAGCATGCCCGACGATTGGAATCTCAGTGTCCTTTGTCCTGCACTGAAGAAAGGTGACCCGACAATCTGCGCTAACTACCTGGGAATCAGTCTTCTTGCCATCTCTTACAAGGTCCTGTCGACTGTACTGTGTGAAAGACTTAAGCCGTTTGCCAACACACTGATTGGGCCTTATCAGTGCGGCTTTAGACCTGGTAAGTCCACCATAGACCAGATCTTCACACTACGTCAAATCCTGGAAAAAACCCACGAAAAACAGATCGATACCCATCATCTCTTTATCGATTTTAAAGCAGCTTTCGATAGCCCGATACGGGATTGCCTGTATGCCACCATGTCTGAGTTCGGTATACCTGCGAAGCTGGTGCGGCTTTGCAGAATGACGTTGAGCAACACAGCCAGCTCCGTTAGAGTAGGAAGGGACCTCTCCGAACCATTTGATACCGAACGAGGTTTCAGACAGGGCGATCCATTATCCTGCAACCTCTTCAACTTTGTGATGGAAGGGGTGTTGCGAAGAGCCAGTGTACATCGTAATGGCACTATTTTCTACAAAAGTGTCCAGCTCCTTGCATATGCCGATGATATTGATATCATTGGACGTTGTAAGCGAGATGTTACTGCTGCGTTCTCTGCTATCGAAAAAGAGTCAGCGAAAGTGGGTTTGACGGTGAACGAGGGCAAAACAAAGTATATGCTGTCCACAAACAGGGAGACGCGGCGTATTGGATCCTTTGTTACTGCGAACAACTATACTTTCGAAGTTGTCAAGGAATTCACCTATCTTGGCACCGCCGTGAACACTCAAAACGATGTCAGCCTGGAGATAAAGCGAAGACTAACTCTTGCTAATAGGTGTTACTATGGTCTCAGTAAGCAATTGAGTAGTAGAGACCTCTCTCGCCCGACAAAACTGACACTCTACAAGACGCTCATCTTACCCGTGCTACTTTACGGCGCAGAAGCATGGGTAGTGTCGCAGACTGATGCAGCCACGCTTGGGGTGTTTGAGAGAAAAATTCTTCGCAAAATCTTCGGTCCTGTTCACATCGGCGACGACTACCGTATTCGAATGAACCACGAACTGTACGAGCTCTACGCTGACATTGACATAGTCAAGCGCATCACTATTCAACGTCTGCGCTGGCTGGGACATGTTGTGCGTATGGACGAAGAAGCTCCGGCGAAAAAGGTGTTTGATGCGGAAGCCGCTGGGCGACGACGAAGAGGAAGACCATGCCGCCGATGGAAAGACCAAGCCGAGGAAACCCTATCCACGCTTGGTGTGAATGATTGGAGAAGGCGTGCGCAAAGCAGAGGCGCCTGGAGAGAGCTTTTGAGGTCGGCCGTAACCCGGTAACGGGTTGTTATGGCCACCCAAGTAAGTAAGTAAGTATTACAAACAGGCATACATTAACGTCGATTAGTTTTAAATAATTTTTGTTTGCTGTTAGTCCAGTTTAGTAATTCCTGTTGTCTTTTATTAATTTATTTTATATGGTCTAATTGTTTTAGTTAAAATTTTCAATAGTGTTCATAAAAAAAAAATTGTTAATATCATAAATAAGTTCTCATAAAAAATGTGTATATAATTAAGTGAAAAAATTGTTTATTGTAAAAATGTTTTCAGATTTTAATAAAATTCATCACTGATGAAGGTGGAAACGCCCCACCGAAACGTCGAAAACAATGAATTGTATTCTATCATTCTTGGTCTATGAGCGAAAGTACACGATTGCGAGCAAACCAGAGTAGAATCAAAAGAAATCGAAGTGATAGAATTTAGGTAGACATTTCATCTCGATTGTGCCTTGAGGTAAATGAAAACCGTGCTGATTTCAAAAATTAGTGATTCACAACAAATATCGTTCAATAATTTTGGATCCTATACTCAATCTGCAGCTAGAATTGTCATATATAAGGATTTTGTACAGTTTCCACGACCCAAATTAACGTCATGGTTAGGAAATTTCTTATAGAATTTTACAAAGCTGAATATAAGCCCATAAGCTGCTAAAAATTTAATGTTTATATATTTAAATCATCAAAATTAAAATACTTTTGAAAAAATAATAATTTCGTTTCATTGGAATTTAAATGAATTTGATTTTATTATTTTTAATGTTTGGAAATACAATATTAATACAATTTTAAAAGCACAAAAAGTGATAATTTTTATCATTGCAACTAAAACTTAGGTTCTTTAACGGATCAAGCAAATACTAATCGAAAGTATGCCTCATAAACGAGTTGTTTTTCTTTAAAATAACATTAGCGCAAAGTTCTTGAAATGGAATAGAAAGTGCCCAGTTGCTTCAACAGAAAATAGCTGAATGTAATATTAAGTAAAAATTTACATTTAATCATACTTTTTTTAATCTTTGATTTTAGAAAAATGCAATTTAAAAAATATTTTTTTTACTTCAACATGCGATAGTTCTGAAAACTGAAAACACGGATGGCACTACAAAAAAATATGTGAGTTAATTACCTAATGAAACTTTTTCATTTTATTGTTCTATTACTTAGAAAATTATGAGATAGTCTTTGCTTGCAAATGCTATTCTTAAGGAACTTTATTAAACACCCTGTAACTCATAGGGCGTTCAAAATATACGCCCCCATCATATAAAATTTTTACTCAAAGTTAACCAGGGGATATAATTTTTCTGGATGGCACTCCGTAACTGGACCACCCTCCACATAGTTTTGTTTAATTCAAATCGAGCAAATTCATATTAAATTATTGTTGCTTACATCTGCAAACCAACTTTATCCAGCCGATACCTACCTTTGAGCGAAATTGTACGATTACGGGTAAAAGTAGACCGAACCCATTTTAAATCATGTAGGCTGACTGACTTCAAATTGCGGAAGTGGTTGCCGATAAAATATGATAAATTTAAATGAAAATAAGAGGACACGTATTCCTCCGATTTGATTGAAAAACATTTTTTACGAAGTTACGCGTATTTCAATTTTAGATGTCGAAAATCGTACCAAAATAAATATTGATTACAATAGATCTTCTAATTCTCTCTCTAAATCTTTAATAAATATTGAAAATGGTTGAAAATTTGGGCAGCTATAGCGTTTTTTATGGAAAGAAACAAAGTTGATTTTCTCAAAATACCAACTTTTTTTTCACTACAAATTATAGAGAAGAATTGTAATAACATGAGAAATAAATGAAGTGATAAGTTTTATACGGGCCAAACGAAATTTCACGTCAGGAGATTTTTTTCTTAATCGAAATTTTAATTTCTTTATGCCAACATTGCAAAGCATTTTACGGTACAAATTTCAAAGTATCTAACTAAAGCAACATTGCAAATCGTTCTTGGTTTCTGCATACTTAAATTTTACCGTTATTTTCAATATACGAGGAGTACCCCCATAAAAGAGATGCAAACAAAAACATTGAAAATTCGCAGTATAGTCAGATAAATAGTTATATGTACGTACAATATTTTTATACATGTACATTAGGGTGGTTCAAAATATTAAAATTGCTCCAAACTTCGCTCCCCGGGCACCAAAAGTTTCGTATTGGTGCCAAAAAGAACCATGTAAAATTTGGTCAATTTCAGAAAACATTTGATTGACCCGCCACCCTTTTGAAAACTGGGAAATGGTCCTCAATCTATCAAAAATCATTAATATCTCTCCGACGCTGCCCCCTAGAGGGATCAAATGTATCACAAGGTCCCATTATTTTTCCTTCTCCAACATTTCTCCTGAACATACTTACCCCCTATCACAACCCCTTAGGGGTGCTTCCCTGCAAAAATTAAATTTTTGTGAAATTATGAAATTGACTTCCCCCTCTTCTCAGATGCCTCAGAAGGGGTAAAACGAAGACGAAATCGCATTATTTTTACTCTCCCAAACTTTTCCCTGTACACAATTACCCCCTATCTGCCACCCTTTTGGGGGTCCCCCTACAAAAAACACAAAAAATTTCGAAAAATAGTTCATAGCTCCCCCGGAGTGACCCCAAAAGGGGTGATATGTATGACTAAGTCCTATTATATTTTTTTTTCCAATATTTTTCCCGAACATACCTACCGTCTATCTGCCGGGAGGACCTGGTAATACATAAGACCACTCTACGGGTCACTCAGGGAAAGCTATGAACTATTTTTAGAAATTTTTTTAATTTTTTGTGTTTTTTGTAGGGGGACCCCCAAAAGGGTGGCAGATAGACGGTAGGTATGTTCGGGAAAAATATTGGAAAAAAAAATATAATAGGACTTAGACATACATATCAACCCTTTTTGGGTCACTCCGGGGGAGGTATGAACTATTTTTCGAAATTTTTTGTGTTTTTTGTAGGGGGACCCCCAAAAGGGTGGCAGATAGGGGGTAGATGTGTGCAGAGAAAAGTTTGGGAGAGTAAAAATAATACGAGTACGTCTTGAGTTTTACCCCTTCTGAGGCATCTGAGAAGAGGGGGAAGTCAATTTCATAATTTCACAAGAATGTAATTTTTGCAGGGGAGCACCCCTAAGGGGTTGCGATAGGGGGTAAGTGTGTTCAGAAAAAATGTTGGAGAAGGAAAAATAATGGGACCTTGCCATAGATTTGATCCCTCTAGGGGGCAGCGTCGGGGAGATATTAATAATTTTTGATAGGTTGAGGACCATTTTCCAGTTTTCAAAAGGGTGGCGGGTCCATCAAATGTTTTCTGAAATTGACCAAATTTTATGTGGTTTTTATTGGCACCAATACGAAACTTTTGGTGCCCGGGGAGCGAAGTTTGGAACAACTTTAATTTTTTTCATATATGTCTGAACCACCCTAATGTACATATGTATTTATCATGAAAAATAGTTACTGTGATAATATCGGCGAAATGGAAAGAACGCAGAAAGCAAGAACGATTTACAAAAAAGTATTTTGCAATGTTGTTTTTGTTATTTACATTGAAAATAGAACCGTAGATTGGTTGGCAATGTTGAAAAAAGAAATTGAAATTTCGATTTTGAGAAAATACTTATATCATTTCTTCCTCATGTTAGTACAAATCTGCTTTGTAATTTTTAGTGAAAAAAAAAGTCCTCAAATTTCGATTAGCCCTCATGAAACTTATATAATTTCCACCTCATGATAGTACAAATCTACTCTATAATTTTTAGTGAAAAAAGAGTGGAGTTTTTGAGAAAATAAACTTTGTTTTTTTAATAAAAAACGCCATATCTGCCCCGATTTTCAAAATTTCTCAAAGATTCTTAGAGTATAAGAAGTTCTATTAGAATCAAAAGAGAGAAATAAATTGTTTTGGTTAGGATGGAAATCCCGCTATTTTGAAAAATTTTTTAGCGGTTTTTCGATTTTTCAAAACCAAAAATTGAAATGCGCATAACTTCGTAAAAAATGTTTTTCAATCAAATCTGAGGAATACGGGTCCTCTTATTTCCTCTTCAATACAACATAATTTATCGGCAGCCAATTCCGTCAGTCAGCCTGCATGATTTCAAATTGATTCGGTCAGTAAAAAATAGAAATATATGGGTCATTCTACCTCGTTTTTACATTGAAAATTTAGATTTTTCAAAAACGTTTTTTTTTTTTGATACTTTGTCAAAAAATATTCGATATGTGTTTTTGGGAAAAGTTTTTCCGGGCTAATTTTCGAAAATACGATTTTTTGAAAATCAAAAGTTTTAAAAATACATGGATTTTCGGACGCTTGCATTTCAAAATATACGCGTCATGTAGAAAACCCGTTAAGGCAAAAAAGTTAGCATTTAACGTCTATTTTCATATTGTCGTATTAAAAATTTTCTTCTCTTAAGTTATAAGCAAAAATTTTGAAATTTAAAACTTAAAATCGAAAATTTTCTTATTTGGGTATGTTTACTTTTTTGATTTTTTTTAGAGAAAAAATAAAATCCTAGCGATCATTTTGCAATTTGAGAACCAGGATTCGTCCCAAATTAAAATAAATTGCAAAATGATTGCTAGGATTTTATTTTTTCTCTAAAAAAAAATCAAAAAAATTAAACATACCCAAATAAGAAAATTTTCGATTTTAAGTTTAAAATTGCAAAATTTTTGTTTATAACTTAAGAGAAGAAAATTTTTAATACGATAATTTGAAAATAGACGTTAAATGTTAACTTATATGCTTTAATGGTTTTTCTACATGACGCGTATAAATAAAATATATAATATAAAACTTGTGATTTTCAAAAAATCGTGTTTTCGAAAATTAGCCCGGAAAAACTTTTTCCAAAAACACATATCGAATATTTTCTGACAAAGTATTAAAAAACATTTTTGAGAAATCTAAATTTTCAGTTTAAAAACGAGGCAAAAATTTTTTACCAATATTTCATGGTTGAAAAAACCCATACAAAATCCACTTTGAGTACTATTTCATTTAACTTTTGATTTTAAAACTCTCAAATGACATACACATACATGCGATTAGTATTGGTTTCATCCGGTATTTCTTTGATAGTAAAAAAAAAATGTTTGTTGCAGTACTTTTATTCATTGTGATAGTGTGGTCCTTTTTTCGATATTGAAAAATCTAATCGAATAAATACAATTATAAATACAAATAGAGAGAAAATAAATCCAACAACTAAAAACGGCTCTTGAAGCATCGATAAACGCGAATATGTGTAACTTAAATTAAAATCATATATATGATTTTCCGCTAGATTATATTTTACAAATGATACTACCGGTCTCCCAATAGTATCCAGATAAGTATGAAATGTTTCATCGGCTTCACGTTTGACCGGATAAGGAACAATCAATTGAATATTACTGGACCCTTCCGGCAAAATTATTCTTACGCTGGCTTTATCTATAGTCATATCGTCATAGATATGATCAATGATTCTCATTTTTAAAATAAACTGTTTTTCGTGGTTGAAAAGGTATTCAAATGATGGAACATTATAGCCAAGTATGTAATTCGTTTTCCATCCACCAAATAGAGTAAATCTTGGTCTAAGCTCTAATTCAACGGCATCAAGAGAAATTTTCATGTTGGATGTTGATATATTCCCATTGCTATCCCGGTAATAAACACCCGATGCTGAGGCTGGTAGGAGAGTTTTGTAAGATTTTACTGCAGATTGTCCAGAGCGGCTATCCTTTTGAAGTTCATAGCGTGAAAATGATCCCTTCAATTTAGCACCTGAATGGCTTAAATGTATTTTTTCTTCAACAGCAATATTACCCCAATGTGAAACCTCAATTGTTCTTTCCAGTTGAGTAACAGTTAAAAATGGCGTTTGGTTCTCGAAATGGACGTCTAGAGGGAGCTCAGCATATTCTGAAATTTAACAAATTATTAATTGAAAAGAGAATAAAGATAAATTAAGATAATAAATACAGTGAACTCGCGATAATATTAACATCCCAAAATATGAACACTTTTTCCCTACCATTGAATACTCGAAAATATGAACTTTGTGCAAAGCTGTATGATATGAACATCACTGTATTGAAAAATTTTTAACTTATTTCAAGCGCTTGGTAATTTGGAGAATCCCCTAGTTACATATTTGCATTTAAAATGTCTATACGTGTCGCTCGAAAAAGCTTGCATATGCTGCTGGGCATATGTTTTGCTTTCTACTACGTCAGTAATAGCATCAAATTCTATTGTCATTAGTTAGTTATTGCACGCAAGCGTAATTGCATCATTTTTTTTTAGGAAATAGTTTTTAAACATACTTACATACAAAAAAGCATAAGATTTTGACTTCAAGAGAAAAGTCAGATATTTTGGAATACTTACGAAAAGGTTCAAGTAATACTAATTTCGCAAATAAATATGGCGTGACAAAGTCCACAATATGTGGAATAAGAAAAAATACTATCTCTAAATGTGTCAACAATACATTTATTGGTCCTGAAAAAAGGAAAAATATGCGGAGTATACAAAAATGGAAAAATTGCTATATCGATGAAACTAATGAAAGTCGATTTTTATTTTAATTTTTGCGCCTTTAGTATATATTAACATTCTTGCAAAAATGATCAGGTTTGGTTTTAATTAGGTCATATTATCGCGAGCACACTGTCAAGGAGTGATTTTTAAAAAAATTTTAGAAAAGCTATATCGACAAGTTTAGATAGTCAGATTTCCGAAAGTATATCTGGCCGACATTGGTTACATATTCAATCTTAGAATTGAAAAGGACTTAAAAAAATGATATTTTTGTTGTTTTCCTTTAAGGCTATTTTTTCTGGGTGGTTTTTGATCCTTAGAACGATTATGTAATCCAAAAAGTAGCCCAAAGAATATGAGGATATAGTTTTTCTAAAAATCGGTATACATTGGGAAGCCCTTGGTTAATTTCAAAAACATGAGAGGTTATTTAATAAGCTAAAATATAAACATTTAAAATTTGTTGCATATTTTTTTATAATGTCAGTTAAGCTAAATTTATTTCGGTTCAATTGATATTATGTAATTTTTATTTAACAGAAAAAAAGAATTTCATTCAAGAAATTTTTTTAAATTATGAACTTTGGTGGACAACAAAAAAAAAGAACATGCAACAAATAAAGAGATTACATTAGAAAATTTAAGAATTTGAATCAAAAATTGTTTAACTAAGTTCCATGAATTAATTTATGTTTGGACAACGGTATTGAGGTGTAACCTCAAAAGTGTTTCTTCTTAGAATGGACAAGTCTTCAGATACGCCTACAAGAAAATTTATAGAAATACAGACATTATTATGTTACTCTGCACATTACCAGAGAGACATACAGTATCGAGCATAAAAAATGCAACTGCGATCACTGAGTCAGAAAATTTGCGATACCTTATAAACAAGAGCTTATAATTTTATATCTACTTGAAAATGGTCCCTCACTTTGTTAATGTAAATTTTTGTTGAATAATCTGCATCCAGCATTCTGTAAAGCATAAAATATCAAGACAACCTCAGAAATTAAGCGAGCAAAAAAAAATCAACTCTTCAAAATTCAATATATTTCAATGTTTCAGTATTCTTACAGGAGAATATTTGTATCTTAAGTTAATACTTAGAGGAATAACTACTATTGGCGATGTCTGCACGCAATCTAGAGGGCATAGAATCCACTAAGGGCACAAAAGTACCCATTGATTTATTTCACTCTTCCTGGAGGATTTTTTCCAAGATCTTTAAATTCGAGTGGTTTTTCTCTTTCACTTCGTGATCTAGTAGCTCCCATAGGTTCTCTATAGGGTTGAGATCCACGAAAAACAAAAGTCTGATAAGATCGACAAATGATATTGAAGGTCAAAAATGATACAAAGACCACGGCAGAAGATGTTGCTGACTACGTGATCGAAAAAATCGGCCTTCCCGTTGGTGTTCATACAGTTAGACGACGGTTAAACAAGAGAAATTTGTTTATGAGACGGAAAGCTATAGTACCTCATATAAGCAAAGTCAATAAAAAAAAGCGGCCTGCATTTCCAAAGTGGCATCTGCAGTGGACAAGCGAGCAATGGGCCAAGGTGTTATGAAGCGAAGAAAGCAAGTTTAATTTGTTCGGCTCTGATGGAATATATTACGTGCGGAAGCAGCCAAGGCAACATTATTTACCTATATAACCACGGTAAAAATGGCAGCTGATCCATAATTGCTTAAGATATGAAAAAATTAATGATGATAACAACTGAGTTTTAACTCAACATCGTTCTTAGTTTCTTTCTCCCGTAATGGACTTCTTCCGTTGGTCAAAATAAATGAATCATGAATGTAAGAGTATACTGCGGGATCCTTTAAGAAAAAGAAAAAGCTACTGGCTGTATATTTCAGCACGAAAACGACCCCAAAGCCAGAATCTCACTTACCTAGGGAATTTTTAACTGATCATAAAGTGAAAATTTTGGAGAGACCAGCTGAGTAACCGAATCTCAAACCCACAGAGGATCTATGGGAACTAGTGATCGCGATGTGAAAGAGAAAAACCACTCGAATGTAAAAAACTTGGAAAAAATCCTCCTCACTTTGTTAATGTAAATTTTTGTTGAATAATCTGCATCCAGCATTCTGTAAAGCATAAAATATCAAGACAACCTCAGAAATTAAGCGAGCAAAAAAAAATCAACTCTTCAAAATTCAATATATTTCAATGTTTCAGTATTCTTACAGGAGAATATTTGTATCTTAAGTTAATACTTAGAGGAATAACTACTATTGGCGATGTCTGCACGCAATCTAGAGGGCATAGAATCCACTAAGGGCACAAAAGTACCCATTGATTTCTTATTTCACTCTTCCTGGAGGATTTTTTCCAAGATCTTTAAATTCGAGTGGTTTTTCTCTTTCACTTCGTGATCTAGTAGCTCCCATAGGTTCTCTATAGGGTTGAGATCCACGAAAAACAAAAGTCTGATAAGATCGACAAATGATATTGAAGGTCAAAAATGATACAAAGACCACGGCAGAAGATGTTGCTGACTACGTGATCGAAAAAATCGGCCTTCCCATTGGTGTTCATACAGTTAGACGACGGTTAAACAAGAGAAATTTGTTTATGAGACGGAAAGCTATAGTACCTCATATAAGCAAAGTCAATAAAAAAAAGCGGCCTACATTTCCAAAGTGACATCTGCAGTGGACAAGCGAGCAATGGGCCAAGGTGTTATGAAGCGAAGAAAGCAAGTTTAATTTGTTCGGCTCTGATGGAATATATTACGTGCGGAAGCAGCCAAGGCAACATTATTTACCTATATAACCACGGTAAAAATGGCAGCTGATCCATAATTGCTTAAGATATGAAAAAATTAATGATGATAACAACTGAGTTTTAACTCAACATCGTTCTTAGTTTCTTTCTCCCGTAATGGACTTCTTCCGTTGGTCAAAATAAATGAATCATGAATGTAAGAGTATACTGCGGGATCCTTTAAGAAAAAGAAAAAGCTACTGGCTGTATATTTCAGCACGAAAACGACCCCAAAGCCAGAATCTCACTTACCTAGGGAATTTTTAACTGATCATAAAGTGAAAATTTTGGAGAGACCAGCTGAGTAACCGAATCTCAAACCCACAGAGGATCTATGGGAACTAGTGATCGCGATGTGAAAGAGAAAAACCACTCGAATGTAAAAAACTTGGAAAAAATCCTCCAAGAAGAGTGGAACAAGCCATCCATGGAGACTTTAGTGTCCTTAGTGGATTCTATGCCCTCCAGATTGCGTGTTTATGCCTCTAAATATTAACTTAAGATAAAGATATTCTCCTGTAAGACGAGAGTACCTTTTTATGCGCGATTCGGCACCTTGCCACAAAGCCAGGAGTGTAACTTTAATTCTAGCAGACAAAAAAATTAGCGAATTGCTTTTGCCGGGAACCGTTGGAAACTTAAATTGAAGCCCTACATATAGTTATACAAGTTAGATGGATTTTTCCAAACTGAACTTTATTTATTATTTTCACTTGTCTTAAGCTTAACAAGTTTTAATTCGGTAAACAAATTTTAATTGTGTTAACAGCGACTGCCTACATATAAAATACGTATAAACAAATACTATAATCATATTACATCATATTGTCTACTCGCAGTTTCCCACAATGTTGGAGCGCAAACCAAGAGAAATACTGAAACAAATAAAGTAAAGAGTTTATGTGTGGCTTTGCAGTGGGCCAGACATAACTATATTCTTTGTGCTTCTCTTTTACTCTTGTCATTCATTACCTTGTTCATTATTATATTTTCAAACTGAAAATCAGTTGCTAATAAAAACTCAACAAGAACTCACGTGACTTGAACCCCATTGAGAACATGTGGGAGCTAATCAAACGGGCGATCGTCAATGAATTACATAACACCAAGCAGAAGTTGATTGAAGCACTCGTCAGAGAATGGCATAACAACACCGAACTCCAATAGCATCCAAAAAAATTGTATACAGAGCATGCCCGATGCATAGAAGCCATAATTGCAGCTAAGGGTGGCATCACCAAATGTTAAAATTATTTGTATAAAATTTTCAGAGAACGTAAATATTGGGTGAATTCGGGATTTGATTTGATATCCCTGATATGGGATAAGATAAGATAATATAAGATCACATGGAAATTGGGCTTTAATAACTGAGATCACAAGCAGTAGGGATTTATCACGAAAAAGAAATGTTAGAAGGGGAAAATCACAAAAGTGGCAAATTTCTACAAAGCAATTGAAATATAAGCGGATGATACATTATTTTCAATAGTTAAAAAATAAATAAATTGTCTTTGTTTGAGTTTCATTTACTTTTCTTCATCCATCTTTGTCAGCAGTTATAAATTTTTTGCTGCGTTGTTTGCTGTTTTTCTATCAAGAAATTTCGCAGTATATTGCCAGCAGCTGCCAACTCGAACGCTTGACGTTTGTGGTGTTGGCAGACATTTATACAAGAACGTGCTGCTTTCTTATAATGCGCAGTACTGTCAATCTCGAATTCACCCATTATTTTTACGAAAATATAGTTGAATGTACACAACGTAATATGTTGATTTTATTATCTAAATAGAATAATATAATAAATAAAAAATAGTTACTAGACCTGGATCCAATTATTTGCTCAAAAAAATAATTTAAACTAGAAAATACAAATATATGAGTACTGCCCCTAATAATGTGGCCACGTACTGTATATCTAGCCGACAATTGGTTGCATATTTAATCTTAGAATTGAAAAGGACTTCAAAAACTTGAATCTTTTTGTTTGTTTTCCTTTAATGCTATTTTTCATACGTGGTTTTTAATCCTTAGAACGATTATGTATTCCAAAAAGTAGAGCAAAGAATATGTGGATATAGCTTTTCTAAAAATCGGTATAAATTGGGAAGCCCTTGATCAATTTCAAAAACATGAAAGGTTATTTAATAAGCTATAATATAATAATTTTAAATTTGTTGCATAGTTTTCGAGATATGACGATTTTTTCCCAAAAAATACTATTTGCTTGAAATTTTTTTTATATAATGTCAGTTAAAGAGTTTTTCGAAAAATAAAAACGATTTTTTAAAAAACTTTTTTGAAGCTGTATTTTATTTTAGATCAAAATTTTTTTTACATTATTAAAGTATAATCATTCAAGATTTATCCCTGACATTTTGGTCCAAAAATATTCGTCGGTAAGTTAGACAAGTGAAATGCCGTGAAAGACTTCAAAATTTGCGGTGAGCAAGATATCTGGAGACTGGTTCATAAAAAAAAATTTCGGTTTAGTAAACAGTTATTGGGCGCTTAGCTAAAAAAAGTTCCTTTGCTGCGGAAAAAAATTTGACCATGAGGCTAAATTTTTCAAGGATAACGGAAACTAGTCATGACCTGAATGGGAGAAAAAGTGGCGTAATATCTTATGAAGTGATGAAACTAAGATCAATTTATTTGGCAATGATTCAGAAAGAATTGTGCGATGATCTAAAAGCAAAGGGTTTCACGTCAGATTCACAAAAAAAAAAAACATAAACACGGAGGCGAAAATATTATGTCCTGACCAGTGGTGACCAGCAGTGGCTAACGACCCATCTCAACTAAAATGTTTGCTGTCAATTTACTGCATTTTAAGGTTAAATTAAAGAAAACTTAACGTTCTTCTAAGGAAAGCTCAAAAAAAATAAAATTTCAAACAAAAATTTGAATCAACGTGCAGGTGTTACTATTATTTTGAGCAGGCAAATATTCAAACCATGCACAGTAAGTGGAAACGCTCAAGGGAATCACATGATTTGTTTTACTGAAGATCGTGTTGCCAAATTGTGTACTTCACGTCACCACTATGATTTTTCTTCTAAATTGCCAAAATATTTTTGTAATAGAGCTTTAACTAAAAACTCAAAGGTGTAACTATTATTTTAAGCAGATGTGTATATTCTTGATTTTGATTGAAATATATCTATTGACAATTATTTGGCTTAAATTTACTTTAGCTAACAATTGAAAATGATTATTGAACTTAATTTTTCGTATGCGATTTTTACAGTAGATGGCAAAATTTTTGGGGAAAGTACTTATATCGACCCCTGTGCGCGAAATTATCGTATGTGCCAAAAACCAAATTTTACAGGAGAGGGTTTTTTCTACTTTTCTGTGCTTTGGTTGGCAATATCAATACCAAATTTTCCATGTGCTTAGATAATTAACAATTATAACAAAACTCAGAATTTTTCCTGCGGAAAAGTGTACATTTTCCGAGAAAAACATATTTTTTGGCACCCACGATAGTTTCGCTCACAACGTTTCGTAGGTGTGCTTGCACCAAATGGCACTTACGATAACATGAAAAATAGTTTAAATTGGAAATAAATTGAAATGCAAAGTTATTTGTGATCTTAAATCTTTGTGAAAATATGTGGAGAAATTAAGGTTTTATTTATTTAATTTTTTTTTATTATTTTAAATGGTATAAAATAACATTACACAAAAGTTACACATAACAAAAGCATGTTGTTAATTTCAAAAATACTTAAATTTAAGTAATTCAATCTTCATCGTCGCTTTCATTTAACGATTCTTTTATTTTTGAGGAATGTTTTAAATTTAATTATTATTATTATTATTATTAACAGTTTATTTATCAATAAATTATATAAATAAACTTATTGCTAGGCACTAACTGCTAAGGTTTTCAGCCTATTCATTATGTACAACTATATATGAGCATATAAATCAAAAAATTTCAGTGTGTTAACAATTTTTAAGATGTTATCTTTAGATACATTCTGTAGAAGTTCCAATGTGCTGATGTTGTTGGTTGACCTTTGGTATTCATTCATAACAGGGCAGTTTTCGATCAGGTGATTAATGGACAATACATCGTAGCTGCAGAGCGGGCATATAGAAGGTGTTGAGTTTTCCATTAGGTATTGGTGTGTCAAGAGTGTATGTCCCATCCTTAGTCTTGAATATTTTTTCAAATCAAGCCTCCTGCAATCTGCAGGAAATATAGGGGCCTTTCCTGTTGGGTTAGTTAGTTTGTAAAAATGACAGTAGTTACTCCAAAAGTGAATTTGTTCCTTAGACTGGGTTGCTTTGATGTATCTTTTACAATCCATTATACTAAAGGTTTCCTGCATGACAATCGGAGCAAATGTTGCATATTTTGCGGCTTCGTCTGCGACGTCGTTTCCTTTAATCCCAACATGGCTGGGTATCCACATAATTTTAATTTTATCGTTTTGGATAAGAATGGTTCGTATCTTTGCAATTATCTCATTATGAGACGACACATTTTGTATAGCTTTTATTGTTGACAAAGAGTCAGTGCATATAATATAATTTTTTTTTTCAGATTTGCAAAGGTTTAGTGCGAATAAAATAGCTTCGGACTCCGCTGTAAATATGGAACAATACTGTTTTAGCTGAGCTAGTCGTTTTATTTTGTAATCTGCATCGACTACCGCATATGCAGTTCCTGCATCAGTTTTCGAACCATCAGTGAAGTAGAGTGTCCAGCCTCTGTATTTTTCAATTGTGTTGCGAAAATTGCTAACATAAGCGTTAGAGTTAGTTGAGTTTTTTGGTAGATGCATTAATGTTTTAATAATGCTGTTATTATTAAATGTCCATGGAGGCGTGGAGGCTATGAATTTGGTATGAGGTTTCAAATCAAAACCTATTTGTTTCGCAATTGATAGGATGCGGTGAAGTGAGGATGCAATCTTTGGTATTTTGTGGTATAGAATTTTGTCCAGGTTTTGCACTAGATGTTTTTCTGAAGGAAGTAGAAGTTTAGGAATCAAGGCAGCTGTTGTTGTATTAATTCTTTGGTCTATTGACGGTAGTCCAGATTCAGTAATAATATTAACTATTGGTGTTGATCGAAAGGCCCCTATGCTAAATCTCGCAGCAGCGTGGTATATGCTTTGAATCTTCCGTAAATTAGATTTTGAAGTGTAACCATAAATTGGACGGCCGTAGTCTATTTTGGACAGAATTAAAGACTTTACAATGTGTGTTATTGTGTTGGGGTGTGCATTGCTATGGAAGCTTGATATACATTTGATTAGATTAAGTCTATTTACAAGTGACTTTTTTACATAGTCTACATGCATATTCCATTTATAATTTATACTGAATATTATACCTAAGATTCTTAAGCTAGTTACATATTCTAAAATACTGTTGTTAACGATAAGGCTAGGTGGACTACAGTTTCTTTTCCTACAGACATGTAACGCTTTGCTTTTTTGTAAGGATATTTTGGCTCCTGTATTGGCGGACCAGCTAGAAATGTCGAAAAATAAATTATTTAGATTGTTTAGCAGCATAACAGAATCTTTGTATTTAGCAGTTATGTATAAATCATCAGCGTATACACAGTGAGTAAAAAATTTGTGCTTTAAAATGATTTTATTAAGGTTCTCGTACGCAATTTGAAACAAAACAACAGACAGTGGAGATCCTTGTGGAATTCCATTGTATAATTGTTTTAAATCAGAATGAGTTGAATTAACTCTAACTCTTATCTTTCTGTGTGTTAGAAAAGCATTTATGTATTTCAACATTTGTTGACCAACTTTCCATTCACGTAGTTGATTTATAACCGCATGTAAGCCGATTCTGTCAAAGGCTTTAACAAAATCGATAGAAATTACGGTAATGTGATTTTTTGTAGACAAAGCATTACATATACGATGGTCCAGAAAAAGTAGAGCGTCAATTGTACCTTTATTATTTTTAAAGGCTAGTTGATTTTGAGAAATATGGTTGTTTACTCGGAGAAACCAAGTAAGTCTTATAGCTATAATTTTTTCGAGAACTTTACTCGTACATGAAAGTAAAGATACTGGCCTATAAGCTTCTATGCAATTTTTTGGCAGTTTTGGTTTCTGCAATGGAATTATTGTGGCATTTTTCCATTCTTGTGGAATTATGCCTGATTTAAAGATGTTGTTGTATATTTCTAACAGACGTACTTTAGCTGAATGAGGGAGATTTTTAAGCATAGGATAACTGATTCTATCGAACCCTGGTGTTTTGCCTTTTACCATATTAAGAGCTGCATTTAGCTCAAGTAAGGATATATCAGATTCTATTAACTTGGCACTGTTACATGGGATATAGTTTAGAATAATATTTAAATTGTTTTTATTTGAAATGAATTGTTGGTCAAAGCATTTATCCGAAGATAGAGATGACCATTCATGTGCGAATAAATTAGCGATCTGTATAGGATCAGAAATGCTGGTGTTATGTGAAAAAATACTATTAATATTTGTGGAGTTATTTCTCCCATAAAGGCGGTTGATTTTTTTCCACAAAGGTTTGATTGAAGTGTGTGGATTTATATCTGATGTAAATTCGTAAAAGGAGTTGTGTTTGGCTAACTTAGCCTCACGTTTAAATAGTGCGTTTGCTTTTTTGTATGCGATTCTCTTTTCTTTGGTCATATTGTTTTTGAATATGTGCCAACGGTTTTGTTTATCAGCACGAAGGCTTGCTAGGTGGTTGTTCCACCAGTAAACGTATTTTTGAGAGTTGTGGGCTGAGGAGGTATAGGGAATGGACTCATTGGCTGCAGATAATATGTTTTTGTGAAACTTTGTAGCTTCTTTATTTATATTTGGTGACACTGGGTTGTTATCTACTCTGCTGCTAAGAATATCTTGAAACCTTTTCCAGTCGGCTAGATCTAGCTTAAACCGTGAAAAGTGTCTGAAGTAAGTTTTGCTCGGTTGATTTTGAAGAGGGCTTTGTAGAGTGATAAAAATTGGAAAGTGGTCGCTTCCGTGGAGATTGGTTGTTACATCCCAACTTAGAAAAGGAAAAAGGTTTGCAGACGCTAAGGACAAATCGACATGAGTAAAAGTCGAGTGCGTGGAAAAGTGGGTTGGAGAACAGTCGTTGAGAAGGATAAGATTAGATTGTGTGAAAAATGTTTCAATAATTTTGCCTCGAGAATTAGTATTAGGGGAGCCCCAAAGAGTACTGTGGGAGTTGAAATCGCCAAGGATTATGATATTACTTGTGTTGCGGTTATTATATAGCGCAAATAGGTCTGAGAGTACTATTCGTTCATTTGGTGGTATATATAGAGATATAATAGTAAGTTTGATATGGATTGAAATTTCAACGGCTGCCGCTTGTAAATTAACAGGTGTAGGAATAAAAATATGAGTCAGAGAGTTCTTGACTAAAATAGATGTGCCACCTTTAGCTCTTATGGTGTTTGAAAGGATTATATTTGTAGAGCTGTAGTTATTAATTTTAATTTGACATGAGTTAAGATGAGTTTCTTGTAGTGCAATTATGTCGGGAGAGTGTGTTTTTATCAGAAGTTGGAGTTCATGTAAATTGTTTAGTAATCCGTTTAAATTCCATTGAAGAATTTTAAGGACCATCAAACAGTTAAAAGAAGATAGTGACATACTCGTAAAAAGTAAAATTTAATTTACTTTAAAGAGTATTTAATTCATTTCGTCTTCTGATAAAGTTAAAGGGGACGTAGAAAGACGTGAATCAAGTTCGAAGCGTCTTGCAGAGATTGGTTTTGGAGTGTAATCATTATTGTTGGTTATATTAGAAATAGTGTTATAAGTTTTGTTTTGGTTGTTTGTTAAATGTGCGGATGTAAAAGTGCTTATGTTTGGTGTAGAAATGTTTGGAGTTGATGCATTAGAAACCGGTATTATTGGATTGTTATTGTTGTTCATAAGCTTTAATCTTTTTTGTCTAATTTCTATTGCTTTTTCTAAGGTCTCAGTTGGAATGGGAGTAACGGTTGTAGTTTTTTCATTTGCTTGTTTTGTGGCTTCCCCGTAGGAACACTTAGTAAGAGTTTTAATTTTTAGAATTTCGTGTCTTTTTCTTATGCTTGGACAGTTTTTATTGTTTGCTCTGTGCTCATGCTTGCAGTTAATGCATTCAACTTTTGTGCACGGGGTTGGGTCGTGGATTCCATATGAGCAGACTTCGCATTTGCTTTCGCTTTTACAAAATTTTTTGGTATGCCCAAGTTGATAGCAATTTTTACATTGTAAGGGTTGTGGAATGTATGGTTCCACTTTAAACTTTAGGAAGCCAATTTGAAGTTCTTGAGGGAATTCATAGCAGTTAAATGAAATAATGTGTAGTGGTGTATTAAATGTTTTACCATCAACGAATTTAGTGATTTTTTTGCAATCCACAGCCAACTGATCTTTGAGACCGTCTAAAATTTCTTCCACTGACAAATTTATTAAAGGTGGCGCAAAAATTACACCTTTCACTGTATTTAGTGTTGGATGCAAAGATACCGAAATCGGACAGACATTAGATAACTGTGTAGCCTTCAAGAATTTATTTGCTTGTGTTTCGTTTTTTGTGAGTATGAGTAGATCACCTTCACGCGTAAATGATATTTTTTCTGGTGTTTCTGAAGAGATGCTTTCTAAAGCTTTAGAGACTAGGAATATATTTAATGATTTTAAAGGAGTTTTTGGGTCTTTATTTTTTATAATTAAATATTTCGGGCACGGAGATTTTTTTGAGTTAGGTTTGAAGCTTAAAGCTGGAAAATCATTTTTATTATTCAAGTTGAAATTGTTTTTTTTCCGTTTTGCGGCCTGAGTTATATTAGATCCATCGGGATCTAATATTGCAAAATAGTTCCCCCCTGAAGAGGAGCTCATGGTAACACAACACTAGTCACAAAGTGATTTTTTTATATTTTTGCACTAGCAAGTCAAATAATAACACTACTTTTTTTTTTTTTTGTTTGCAAAGAAGATGGGATAAAGGAGAGCGAATAGTAAATAACGACTGTTCTCTACGAGCGCACGGTATCGACTGTTTTAAATTTAAATACTCATTGTGATATTTTGACGGAATACTATTTTCTAAACATAGATTTTGCAAATCATTAAATTTTATCGAGGAGATATGTACTTACATAACGGCTTATGATACAACATTTGTAGCTTAAAAGTAAAATTAAAGTTGTTTATGGTATTTTTATTGGAGTTTTCAGAATATCCATAGATGGGTTCAATTGAATTTGATTTTTTTTTGAATGAAGCTATGCGAAGTTTATTTGAGTCTAGTTTAATTTTAAACTTAGAGTCACCTATTTTAATGCAGTCGTATCCATTCACTGGGCGCCCAATTCGTACGATTTCGTACAAAAGATTCAATTGTGCTATACAAAGAATCAACTGGTATGACCGGGAAGTAAATATGTAATTTTAGTTTTTTCAATGAAGTTTGAAGAATTTGAAAAATGTGCCAGCATAGCTAATACGGTCTTGTTGCGGTTTTGACCAACATAAATATCGCAATATAGACTAATGTCATTAGCTGTCTGTCTTTGGTCTACGATTATTAATTGCATCCTCGCTTACCATCCCGCTCACCCCACAAAAAAACAATAGCTATTTCTACTGCCATTTTCATAAACGCTAAAATTATAATAGGCGTACTCACAAAAACTGCTTATCTGTACATAAGTAACGGTAAAGCACGATACGAAAGGCTACATAACGCGAGCAATAGTTACGCATCACATTCTACTTCTAATTTAAAAAAAAAGTAGTGAATATAATAACAACAATTAAGCACAATATATTTTTGTATGGCACATACGATAATTTCGCGCACAAGCAAAAGATCTAGTGTGACATACGATAAAATGTACAGTCAATTTTTGGCGTAACTATAAGAATTTCAGCTACAATATTTTACCAGGTGATGCGTAGTGGGGTATAGATTAAATTTGCATCAAAAAGTGAATTTCGAAAAAATATTTTTGCATTTTCTAGTTTGAATCATTTTTTTGAGCACATAATTGAATCTAGGTCTAGTAAGTATTTTTTATTTATTATAATATTCTATTAAGATAATAAAATCAACAAATTACGTAATATACATTCAATTTTTTTTTCGTAAAAGTAATATTTTCGTTCTCTGAAAATTTTATGCAAATAATTACAATATTTGGTGATTCCACCCATAGCACTATAGGTCAAACAGCACACTTGTCTGGCCAAAAACCCAATTTATACAAGTATCGCTATTTAATTTTTGTGATTGTAGTGTAACGGAGAATACCTCAAAATAAACAAAATTGCATTTGGTTTTTGGAAAAAATAATTTACCGTTTTTTAGCGACGTGTCAAAGTTGATGCATTTGCATTCTACTGTGATAACGCAAACAAGTGGTGACTTTTACTCCTTTTTTAACTATTGTGTAAAAATATTATGTAATTTAACTTAAAACATTTAAATATATTTTGGTTTTCTGTGAAAAAATCCAAAAATTGAAATGCGACCCCTGATTTGTCAATTTTTTTAAATTTTCAACTTTGTGTAAGCTCTTAAAATTTTGTTGGAATTTGTTAGTCTTATGACACCCTAAATTAGTTAGATGATGCTGTTGTGAGTGTTATTTAGAAATTTGGATGCCCAATTTTTCACGTTTTTTTTTTTAATGATTTTTTTTGTCAGGTGACTTATTCTTCCGAAATTCTGATTTATTCGAAGTCTGGTTGCAAAAGACAGACAAAAAGGAAAAAGAAGAGGCTGTTTTTAATTACTTATTGGAAAATACTGAGGATGCTACTAGTCCAAGTTATTTGTGGCAAAGTGTGCATAATTTTTGCATTAGAGCTTACGAAAAATGGGTAAAAAGCCTCTGGATGTTGCCTGTTTTTTTGAATTTGTATTACATGAAGGTTAAAAGTGCGGCATCCAAAAGTGGCAAATCAGAAATGAAGATGATAAAAATACTGTATCAGAAAAAAAGAAGACAATACAAGATTTATTTTTCAAAAAGCTTGGCCTTATAGTAGATAAACCGAAAGAAGGTGGTTTTGGGAGTACAAACGATGGCAACACTGCGCGCCGAGTTTTTGCGGAACATGAAATGTTTTCTCAAGTTACCGGCATTGACAAGGACTTGATTTTTCGCCTAAAAATAATTTTAATAAGCACGTCTTGTCAATATCCTTTAAGTGTAAAAAAATTTCAAGTTTACTGCTTTGAAACCGCAAAATTTATTCAAAGCATGTATTGCTGACTCCCAATGACAGCAACTCTACACAAAATTCTTATTCATTCAAAGGAAATTATAGAGAGCTTAGGTCTTCCTGTTAGTTGTTTTCGAGAAGAATCAGCAGAGTCTCGACACAAATTATACAAATCTGATAGACTACATCATGCACGCAAAAGTAGCCGCGTTAATATACTTTTAGACGTGTTTCATAGAGCAATGGACACATCAGATCCAATAACTTGGTCGCTGACTTTAAATAGACGCATTCAGACTACAAAGCGTCCCCAACTTCCGACAGAAGTGGTCCGATTATTAAGGTGTGAAATCCCAGTCGAAGAACTTAACAAGCTATGAAACATGCGAGAATAAAGAAGAGGAAGATGAAATTGGGGAAACCGAAATTTTAAGTTCAATGGCCCATATTCATAGTCGCAAAATAAAGTTGAAACCTGGTTTTTACCCAAAATCGAAGATACAGACTGACCCCATAAAAAAAAGAAAAGCTTGATGGTGTTCAATTCTTTGACGATCGCCCGTTTGGTTAGCTACCACATGTTCTCAATGGGGTTTAAGTCAGGTGAGTCCCCAGCCAAGGCAAATAGCTAATACTTTTGTAAGCTAGAAATACAGTTACACTCCTTGCTTTATGACAATGTGCCGAATAGTGCATAAAAAGGTACTCTCGTCACCAGGAAACCATTCTTCGAGTGTGACAGCAGGCGAGTTCTTAGTACTCGCTTGTGTTGGTCCTGCCTTATAGTCCCTACCACGATGCATAGGGGTCCCATGCCTTTGGCTGAGACCTTAGGCCACACCATGATGCTAGCCAGATGTTTAGCCCTCTCTACGAGGCTGACGGGGTGGAACTGCTCCACAGGGTATCGTCGTAAAAATTTACTTGTTTCAACCAAAAATTGGAATTTTGACACGTCGGAGAAGTATGCCTGTTAAACACAGTTATTAAAAAAAAAATCAGTAGTTCACGAACTACTCTATATTAAGAAGTAGCACGTACTCGATTCCATTACGCAACAATCATGTTTAAGTGTTGTTTGGCCCATTGCAGTTGCTTCTTCTTCATGGCATCGGTCAGGCACGACTTTTTGATAGGACGACGAGCGATTAATTTCTATTCTGCCAAATGCAGCATACCTGTCCCTTTGGAGACGATAATTTCCCCGTCGCTTATTATCGTAGTTAAGTGAGCAATACTTTTCTTACAATTTTTGAGGCAGATGTCCATGGTTTTACGGTCGGACGATTTGTGGTGATTCTTTTTCTACCACATTTTCCTACGCGGTTTGCGTTCAGAGGCTCATTTTGATCTTTTTTACCGACTGTTAAACACCTGCAAGCGTAGCTATGTCTCTCAGAGAATATGAAGAATGACATTATAACGTCTGTATTTCTCTATATTTTCTTATAGACAAGTCTGAAGACTTGTCCATTCAAAAAAGAAACACTTTTGAGGTTACACCTCAATACCGTTGTCCAAAATAAATTAATTCATGAAACTTCGTAAAACTAATTAAATAAGAACCATTATTTACATTTAGAACATTACGGACAGGAAAAGCGGACAAAAAATTATTTATTCAAACTTTAAACGACTAAACTACAACAGCACGTTTTACCAAATAAGAAGTAATCTCACTTAACCTCTCTTATTTAGTAGATGACACAATCTACTAATGTTGCCGCTTATCAAAAACAACAATAATGATACCAGCAGCAACAGAAAATTAATAAACTTTATGGGACCTAATTTATATGTTCAAAAAATTTGGGTAAACTAGAAAATACAAAAATTTGAGTACTGTTCTCATTAATTTGGCCAACTGCTGTAGTTCTTAGAATAAACATGTAATCAAAAAAGTGGGGCTTGGATCTAATTTCGGAGATATAGCCATCGGAAGTTGCGGATATAGCTTTTATAAAAATCATTATAAGTTGGGAACCCCTGAATAAATACATAAAATATGGGTGTCAAGTTTTTGAGATATAAACGATTTCTATGAAATTTTGACCAATTTTTTTATTAAAAACTGTATTTTTATTCAAAAAATGTGTTAATACCCTATAACTTTTTCATCATGTTAATAAACCTTAATTTATTCCCTATAAAATGCTAAATTGTTTCTTCTAAATGTTTGCATATTAGCCCCCTTCTTTACCGTAAAACAAAAAAAAATATTCAATGAAACTATAACAACACTATAAAAAACAACATTGACTAGTAAAAGTTTTTCGTCTGCGGCGGTCCTTTATTTCTATACAATCGTTCATTTTAAAAAATTATGAAATTCTTTAACATTGTCATAAATAAATAAAATTTTTCTCTGCGAAGCGGAAGAACAAGTTTGGTTCGAGTTTGTTCCAATCACTTAAGATATCCTAATAAATTCGGTGATAAAACGCATTTTTGATGTTAGACAAAACCTAGGGGGCATAATAGTTACTAACTTTCATTAAGTTTATTTCTTTGTTTTAACCGTAAAATTAAGGTGTCTTATAATTTTGATAGAATTGCCAGTAAACAAAAATTTGTGCATTCTTATTAAAAGTAACAGCTCTTTGCAATGCTGTGCTAAAAATATATATTTTTAAAGCTTATTATTCGTACATTCATTCACTATTTTCAGTTTTTGCAAAAACATAAGCAACGCAGCTTTACCGATGGTTAAAGATAAATTTTAGAAGTGTCTTATAGTGGACTGCGGCCAAACGCCGCTCATTTACTTTAATTGTGGTGTGGAATTACTTTGGGTAGCGCCGCCAGTGTAGGATATACTACAATTAGCTGTATAAGATACTAAAATTTCAAGAAAATCGGTAATCAGAGATATAGACATCGGAAGTTGCGGACATAGCTTTTGTAAAAATGAAATTTTTAATTTGTTTGAGTCGACTGAGTATTATTAATTAATTGAATTTTAATTAAATTTACAGTCAATTGCAGTAACCAATATTCATTGAAATTTCACAAATCGGTTAATGCTTTATAAACAAACATGACAAAGACAACAAATGGAACAATTTAACCTGGTAATTGGTGACATATGTTTCGGCTATTACCATATATACACATATTCATATGTAACGGGTGTTTTTTTAGAGGTTTGTTTTTCAAATAGAGATAAAACTGGCATTTTATGGTCAAATCTGGCAACTCTAATGTCATTTATGTTCAGTTTGGTTTGCCATTTCATCATGAACAGGTTGACAAAAGAACAACGCTTGCAAATCGTGCAAATTTATTTCGAAAATAATGGTTCAGTTCGCGAAGTTTACCGCATGCTCCGTCCATTTTATGGTCGACATAATCGTCCATCAGAGCAATTAATTCGGTTAACCATGGGTCGTTTTCGCACTACGTTTACTCTATGTGATAATACGCATCCGCAGAGACGTCGAACAGTGCGCACCGAAGAAACAATTGCCGCTGTAGAGCAAAATGTTGAAGAGGACCCGAATGTATCGATTCGCCACCAATTGGAGCTTTGTCCATCAACTTTATGGAAGATTTTGCGCAAAGATCTTGGCTTGCGACCTTACAAGATCCAGCTTGTGCAAGAATTAAAGCCGCGAGACCATGCAATGCGTCGTGATTTTGGTGTATGGGCCGAAAATGAGATTGATCTCAATGCTGATTTTCATCGCAAAATTTTGTTCAGTGATGAGGCTCATTTTTGGTTGAATGGCTACGTCAACAAGCAAAATTGCCGCATTTGGAGTGAAGAGAATCCACATGAGACGCCATTACATCTACAAAAACTGACTTTTTGGTGTGCTCTATGGGCTGGTGGAGTCATTGGGCCATACTTCTTCCGAAATAATGCTGGAGAGTCAGTTACCGTTAATGGAGACCGGTATAGAGCCATGATAACCGACTATTTTGTTCCCGAATTGGATGGCATGAATGTGGATGAGTTGTGGTTCCAACAAGACGGCGCTACATGCCACACAGCGCACGTCACAATCAATTTATTGAAGGAAACATTCGATGAGCGCATAATTTCGCGGAATGGACCTGTCAATTGGCCACCAAGATCGTGTGATTTGACACCATTGGATTATTTTCTTTGGGGATATGTGAAGTCGCTCGTCTACGCCAACAAACCAGAAACGTTAGGGGACTTGGAAGCCAACATTCGTGGCGTTATTGCCGACATACGGTCCCATATGCTCGAAAAAGTGGTTCAAAATTGGACCTGTAGAATTGGCTTTATTCGAGCCAGCCGCGGCGGCCACATGCCCGAAATCATATTTAAACATTAATGGCATAAAATTATCCTTCCAATAAAGCCAAATTGATGGACATTAAAACGATTTTCTTGTGTTTTATTTCAATTCGAAGCTCTATACCTCTAAAAAAAACACCCTGTATATACTTACATAGCCTCATCAGACCAGTTTTTGGTTAATTTGTAATGCGAATCGAACCCCCGGCCATTCCATGAATTATATGTGGACAGCCGCTCTTTACACTGAGCCATGGAGGTTCTGCTGAACGACATGTACAAAGTGCACGTACGTGTCACACTCTTATTAAATGTCCGAAATATAGAACACAATACGTTTTAAGTGGCAGTTGGTAATACCATCAGAGGCACATGAATTCTTATTATTCAACCATAGAATATGCTTGTACATTTCAAAGGATGAAATTGGGTGATACACAAAGCTATTTACTTGGAAGTTATCTCCCACTAGAGACTTATATTTATCGCAGTGGCAGCTATTCGACTGAGCTTTTAGAATACAAACCAATTGTAGCAAAATAATTATTGAATTTATTTGCAATGTCAACCGGATTCGTTAGCGTTAGATTGTCGACTACAATCTCTGAAATATTTTCTTTACTTGTCTCTTTATTAAGAATATTGTTTACAACCTTCCATTATTCCTTTATGTTTCCTGTGCAATTCTTAAGTTTTCTGGAATAATAATGGTTTTTACTCAAGCTAATTTGTTTTTTGACTGTTAGAGTTAAACTACGATAGTATTTTTTCAAGTGTGGGTTTTGATATTTTCTCTTACATTGTTTTCTTAATTTATTTTTTTTTTGTTAATTAATTTTACTAAGCCCTCTGAAATCCACGGTTTGAGCCTTCTTTTTTTGGAAGCACCTCTAGGCTGCACTGTGGTGCATTTACCTATATGTTTTTTAAAAAATTTTAAAAAGCGATCAAAGGCTAACTATGGGGATGGGTGTGGCTCACAGTACACTTCTTCCCACCTTTCAAATTTTTACAGATCTGTTGATTTTTTAAGACTAATTTTTTGAGTCAGAATGACTGGAATAGAGTTTTTCAATTTGGTAGTGGTTTTTTGTTCCATTTAAAGTTCAATTTTTTTTTTATTAGCATTACTAATGCTTTGAATTCATTATAAAAAATTTGAAATATAAAAAAAAAAATTGAAAAATATAAAAGTATTATACAATTTAACTCTAAATTATCTGCTTTCATTTAAAAGATATATCTTACAAACATTTTTAAATACGTAAATATTTCTTTCTTGTTTGATTTCATTTGGCAGGTTATTTATTGAACAATTTTAAACCCTTGTAGAATAACGAGTTTTGTGCAGCCGTTGTCCTTTGCCTTTGAATCCTGAAATCTTCTGCATTCCGCAATTTAACAATGATCAGTGATCCGAAAATCCATCACTTCACCGTGAATATCCTAAACCATATTTTTTTGAAATCTTACAAAAATATGATCTATGCAAGTTTTTGTTTCATCGGTTATGCGCGTTGGCTCATTCATAATCGATTTTAACCCATAAGACGACATCAAAAACATATAATTCTCAGTATCAATATTTAGATCACCAATGATTATCAAATTCTTAGTTTTTACATTTCTCAGTAGTTCATCTAAACTTTCTAAAAAAACATTTTTGCTTAACCCATTTTCATGCAAACGGTAAATACATAAAATGGCTCCATATTTATTTGGCAGATTTTCTTGCCATTATTGTAGGTCATAAAATTATCTTTCTTATGACACCCATATTTTTGATATTCATTTAGGGGTTCCCAACTTACGATGGGTACATCCGCAACTTCCGATAGCTCTATCCGCAACTTCCGATGGCTATATCAACAACTTCCGATGGCTGTATCTTCGAAACCAGATCCGAACGGCACTTTTTGATTACAAGTTTATGCTAAGATTTAAAAAGCCCATAAGTTTGGTTTAATCAAAATTGGAGAATTCGAGCTAAAATAAAATTAAGCCATGAGGGCAAAAGTAATCTTATGCCATGGGAGCTAAAGTATGTCTGTTCCTTTTTTTGGCTTAAGTTTACTTTAGGGACAACTCTCATATTTTATTTATTTTTTAGGGGAAGTAGCGTGCTATGAATAAACAATAAATCTGCAAAAAAAAATATCGCTCGGATCTGGCTTAGGAGATATAGCCATCGGAAGTTGCGGATATAGCTTTTATAAAAAAACGCTATAAGTTGAGAATTCCTGAATGGATTTCCAAACTATGGATATTATATGAAAGGTAATTTAATAAGGTACAAAATTGCACCGTAAAAAATTTAAATCCATTGGATACATTTCGAGATGAGGTTTTTTGAAAAATTTTGACCTATTTTTTTAAAAAAACCCGTTACTTTTTCCAAAAAATGTATCATTAACCTATAGTGATACTTATATATTTGGAAAGTATAATTTATTAGCTTTAAAACGATGTGCTATTTCTACAATTTTTTTTATATAAATAATTTTTTTACCGGATAACAAATATAAAATCATGTTTTTTTGAAAACAATAAATATATACGGGCAATAGTTATATGTTATAGGCTTAAATTTACTTTAGCTCCCATTGTCCAATGGTAATTAAACTAAACTTTTCTTATATGCTTTTTTATTCTAAGCACAAATATGTAATCAAAAAAAGTCGCTCGGATCTGGTTTCGGATATATAGCCATCGGAAGTTGGGGATATAGCTTTTGTTAAAATCCCTATAAGTTTGGAACCTCTGAATGGATAACACAAATATCGGTGTCATAAGTTAGATAGTTTAATGGCCTACAATAATGGTCTGTAAATCTTTGAAATCTAACCCATAATTTTGGAGATCTAACGGTTTTTTGAATATTTGACCAATTTTTTCTGAAAAACCTTATTTTTTCCAAAAAATGTGCTATTGACCTATAATTTTTTTAGCATGGTAAAAAAGTTTAACTTATTCCCTTTAAAATGGTATATAGTTAGTTGTAATTTCTTTAATATCTACCCCCTTTTTGACCGAAAAATAAAAAAATTTATTCAATAAATTCCAATGTAAACTATTTTTATGGTCAAAAACAATGAAAAACAACAACATATATATATATACTAGCATAACCCTGTGAGCATCGCTTCACCTCAACTGTGGTGTAGATTCGATGCGTGAAAATTCTATTTAAAAAATACTTTTGTATGAGGACCATCCTTAGTATGCACCAAAATAAAATTTTTACAACCTAAAGTGCCTCTTAATATATAAACCACGTGCTGTAAATTCCATGAGAATCGATTAAACGGTCTTCGAGAAAATGATACTTAAAAATATTTTTAAGTCAGGGCCACCCTTTTACATTCTGTAAAAGTTTTGTAGCTTAAGTTATGCCTCTTAACATAAGAGCTACGTGGTGTAAATTCGGAGTGAATCGACTAACCTGTCTTCGTGAAAATGGTATTTAAAAATATTTTTGTATGAGGGTCACCCTAATTATGCACCTTAAATAAATTTTTTTTAACCTTATCTGTGCCTCTTAATATAAAAGACATGTGGTGTAAATTCCATGAGAATCGATTTAGCGGTCATCGAGAAAATAATATTTAAAAATATTTTTGTATGAGGGCCAACCTAAAGAAATTTTTTGTAGCCTTCTTTTGTATGCTTCTTAACATAAGAGATACGTAGTGTAAGTTCGGCGTGAATCGATTAACTTGTCTTTGAGAAAATTATATTTTTAAAATATTTTTGTATGAGGGCCACCCTAAATAAAAGTTTTATAGTCTATGACAACCGCCTGATTAATACTAACATACTGTAAAAATTTCATCAAGATCGGCTGGATAGTTTCCGCGGCCATAAAGGACAGACGGACAGACAGACAGACAGACAGACAGACAGACAGACAGACAAAAAATAAATTTTATATAATAGATAATTTTATAAAAAGTAAGGTTATGTTGAAAAAAGAGCTCCGCAGGCGATTTTTAATAAACATTTTTTAAGTTTTCAATGAAAATCGTCTTTTAATAATTGTTGTTGTTGTAATAGTTATTGTTTTTCATTGCTTTTGACCATAAAAACGTAGTTTATTGAATAAATTTTAATTTTCGGTCAAGGGTGTAAATATTTAAAAATTTACAACATCCTATACACCATTTCAAAGGTAATAAATAAAGCTTTCTTACCACTTTAAAAAAGTAATAGGCTTATAATGAATTTTTTGGAAAAAATAACGGTTTCTTTAAAAAAAAACTTGGTCAAAATTTCAGAAAAATCGTCATATCTCCAAAATTAAGGGTTAGATTTCAAAGATTTGCGTACCATTATTGTACGTCATTAAACTATCTATGTTATGACACCATATTTTTGATATCCATTCCCAACTTATAAGGATTTTTATAAAAGCTATATCCCCAACTTCCGATGGCTATATATCCGAAACCAGATCCGACCGACTTTTTTTTTAAACATATCTGCGCTTAGAATAAAAAAGAACATAAGAAAAGTTTAGTTTAATTTTCATTGGACAATGGGATCTACAGTAAACTTAAGCCATTTTATTTACCTTGAATATTTTCGTAAGGTCCATATCTCAACACACTATTCGATACAGAAAAGGGTTTGAATTGAGAAAATGACAATATATTTTCTGAGCTTAGTTGAATTGTTGAGCGTTGAGTTTGTGTTTTATATGGTGAATATATATATAGATTGCCATTGTATTTCACATACTGCTTTTCCGATTGTATGATTTCTGTTGGGTGTGGATGCAATAGTTTTGAGAACACAGTCTCAATATAAATCACGGTAGATTGTCCTGTAGAGTTGAAGCTGAATGAAAATTCACAGCTATCTTTCGACTTAAGTTCATTTATTTTTTTTTCTCGTTTATGAGTATCCTTTACGGATATGTAAGACAAATTTTTACAATCATTATGAGGTATTGTAAAAATGTAATCCTCATCCGACATATTAATAGCAGTGATCTTATAAGAAATTTTAACTAATTGAGATCTTAAGTCAATTGTTCTTTCGACATCTTTGTTTACTATCGCGCAATCACACAAATTGTAAATAAAAAAAATTTGTACAGCAGCAAAATACTTTAAAAAAATCATACTCTCGGCAATAACCTTAAAATTTCAAGCCAAAGTTTAATATTACCGGTAGACACGTACACTAAAATTGAGGATGTGAAAAAAAAATCGATTAATGATATTTTTGAAAAACCAAGAATAATAGAATAGATGATTACGCCCAGTGCTGCCACTTTGGATACAATTTTTGTAGCAAAATTACTTAGCAAAACGGTGAGCAGTGTAGCAAAAGTCAATAAATGGCTGAACTATCGTTTATTGAACAGTAAACAATACATAAATTTATTTATAAAACGAAAATATCACATTGAAATTCAGAATGGTGTAAGAGTAGATAAAATAAATGTAATTAAAACATTACAATGTAGCGTGTGACCGAAATAAAATAAAAAAATTTCCGCAAAGAAAATTTGACGTCCACCCTGAATGAGGCCCACCTCATTTGATCGTAATCTGCAAATGTCAAAAGGGGAAGAGAGGAAAGAGAATTTTTTTTACATAGAGTCAAAATAGGGACGAAAAGAAATAAGAAACAACAAGTCCTAATAAAGCCATGACAATTGTTATGACATCGGCTATCTGTTGTTGTTCCTCTCCCTCTCATATCTAGCAATGACGAATGTTCAAATTTGGCGGGCCAAATTCGTTGGTGGCCATCTTTTTTCTTGAAAGAACTTTCTAAAAAAAGTACTTGAGAAGAGAAAAGATGGCGATGATGTGCGAAAAGGGGGAATGTTCGGTTTTGGGCTCAGGCGATGTACGGTCGTCGGTTGCTGCGAGGAGTTGAGTTGGATTTTGCTATCGAAACGTACTGGGCGGTGTCCGCGAAAAATTTATATTTCGTATATTGTTTTTTGAAAGATCCATTAGGAAGTATTTTGTATTGCGGAAATAAGAATGAATAATTGAAATTAATCGAACGAAAATGACACAACTCGTTAAAACTTGCTAAATTACAAATTTAAAACAAAAATATATATAAAAAAAAATAAGATTTGTGAAAATTTTAATATATTCGTGCATAGCAGATATGTGCAAAAACCTTTAAATTAAACGCACGTATTAAAGTATCGCTTTGGAATCTTTAATAGTTTTTTTAAAAAAAAAAAAAAAGAAAACTGAAATCTTGAAGGTTACTCTAAAGTCGTCATTTGGCCTGTACCGAAGCAAAATAGCCATGTAATCTCACACCGCGCATAGCAGCAGAAATAGCTAAGACCTTAGAGAAGGAGCCATGCGGAGCACGTGAATGCAGTGTCTTCATAGAGTTCGCCGATGAGCCTAACAATACCAAGCTAATTACTGCCTTTAAATAATCCCTCCAGAATTAAACCAAAAGCACCATCGCCGCCAATGCCAAAATGTGCGCCTCCTAACGGCGTTTCATTGCTGGATGTAATATCGGGCAAGGCGGATGCGCTAGAATTAGGGGCAACTGCTTCATACGATTCTGATGCTTCAGACCCAGCATATGGTATTGCCTTGTATGACTTTGATGGTATAGAGTTGGTTTTTGGCTGGTTTGTGATGCAGTCGTGCGCGCGTGTGGATAGTTGCTTATATCTGCCATTTGTTTTTTTTTGATAAAATTTAAGTTTTAAAGCTAACAAGAACGGAAAAGTAAATAAAGGAAAAACAAAAGTATCATTAAAGTGTTTGCTGGTGAATTCATTATAAAAAAAAAAATTTTTAATTTAAGGTGCACAAATTCCTTGATAAAAATATACTAATTACAGAGTGTTAAATTCTAGTGTTGTGTTCTTACAACAACTTTATGTATGCCATGCCAACGTCAACTGCTTACAAAATGTTGTTCGAACCAGCAGTTCGTTTACTGTGTAGTTTTACTTTGCCTGAAATCCAAATTTTCATTCTTATTAAAGAGAAATAAAGGAAAAAGTTTGTAAAAACATAATTAATACTATAAAACCAATAAAACCTTTTTTTTTATTCGCATTAAAACGTTTCAAACCTTATTATAAAATACATCCAAAGAAAAAAATTTCGAATCAAAACCCTAAGCAAGTCTGCTTGCGTTCGCGCAAACGTATATGGCAAAGCGCTAGCGCTCCCAATCACCGGTTCCGACAATTAAACAAAAAGAAAGAGTAAAAAAAAAAAAAAAGATACATGTACATTCATTTAATGAAAATGTGAGACGAAGGTACAGACATTCCAAATTTTGACAGAGAGAAGGTCAAAACAAAAAAAAAAAAAACTGAAACAACTAGAACATTGAAAATTAGTTGACATTTAAAGACCCACAACGGATAAGGACATAAAATCAAGAGAAAATGTGACATATGTGTTAAAGAAACTGAAATTGAATTGACAGAAATAAAGAAGAAGAAAAAAAAAACAAAAACAGCAATAACTAAAAGAAAATAAGAAATTGTCAATTAACAATAAACAACCAAGTGACATAGTAAATATAAAAAGAAATTAATACCATTCCACCAATAATTGGTGCAAGTAAAAAGAAATGCAAATGCATAATTTTATAAAAATTTATAAATATCAACAATGTATAAAAATAAAGAAACACAACTTTAAACAACAACATCAGCATCCTAACTATAGTAACTTTACTAGCAATCGCTGTCGTACAGGATCTTTTGGTAGTGGCAATGTACGCATATGCAGTGGCTCACTTGGCAATAAACCACAAGTAGCAAAATCGTAATTATCATTATGGTTCACCAAATGAGATGCGTCGTAGTGCTGGTGGCGGCTATGGTAGCAGTTCAGGATTGACAGGCACTTCTAGCAGTGGTAAAGGCGTCAATAAAAATCAGCGTCATCAATATCATCATAAAGCTAAGCCCACGCAACAGCAGCAACAATTACAAAACAAAGATTTTAAGCCAACAGCTCCTTCAGCATCCATCGCAGCAACAGCGACAGTATCATCACCGATAACAACAACAACAACAGGAACAGCGCCGTCTGCATTGACAGCAACAGCATCGTCAACAGCATCGTCAACAGCATCGTCAACAGCATCGTCAACAGCATCGTCAACAGCATCAGCAACAGCAGAACCATCATAAAGCCAACGACCACGAAATATGTGAGCTACCTTTATTTCATTATTATTATTAAGAAAATTAAGAATAAGAATATAAAAATAAAAAAAAAATAAATAAAAATATCTTAAAATATATAAATGTAAGGCAAAGTTTTGAATACAAATTTTTACAAAAAAAAAAAAAAAATAAGGAAGAGAAAAATATAATAAATATAAGAAATAGTAAATAAGCTAGGGAGGCAAAAACAAAAAAAAAAAGAGGAGGAAATAATAAGAAAATTTTGGATAAAAACAAAATTTTCTTTTTATACAGAAGAATTAAAGTTTTTCTTAAATTTTCATAATCATAATTAAATATTTTTTTTTTTTAGCCTCCTTATCTCGTTTATTTCTTCCCCCCCCACTAAATTCTTCATAACCCGATAGGGAAATGGCGCCATGGCCTGTGTAGGTATAATTGGGTAGAGAATGCAAAATACTCACCAGGAGGAATTGGTTGAGGAGTGGTAGGGAAAAACAGGGAAACATTTTATTTTAAAGATCGATAGTTACCTTTAAATTAAGTTTAAATATATGAATTTGTATAAAAAAAAAAAACAAAAAAACAAAAAAACAAAAAAGAGGATTTTATTGTATGCAAAAAGGGGGGGTTTATTTGAACTCCAAAATAAATGTATCATAAAATATAAGTTTCTTTTTTTATTTTTTTCTTACTATGGAATTTTAGATAAGAATCAAGGTGAGAGGAGATCATGGCTTGGTCTCATGACAGCGCGAGAAGGGTTAGATGTCGATGGTTGTGTGTGTGTGTGGGGATTTTTCCCGGGATTTGGGAATTTTTTTTTAGTACTTGTTTTTAGATTTTCTTAAAAATTTCTCAGTGGAGAAGTTTTTTTTGTTGTCCGACCTCGATCCGATTGGCTGGGTTAAGAACCACCCCAAAAATTTTGAGCTAGCCGGGGAAAAGCCAATTGGATACGATAGCTAGGGTCAATGATAATAACAATTCACATAAATAATAACAAATTCATAAATATATTATATAAATCATCTGATTATTTCTTCTTTCTATTCATGGCTCCCATACAGTGTCCTTGATATCAAACATTTTGCAGCCGTTATCTAATCTATGGTTTCTATTTTGAAGCAGTTACTTTTTTTATTTTTTATTAAATTGAGGTCTGAAAAAATTCGCTCTGAAGACGCACTGCCTTGTGGCAAAGCAAGCAGTTCTTTTGAAAATCAGTAACTGACGTTAGAAATCATGAAAACTTTGTTTAGTTGACAACTTAGCTAGTGCTGATACAGAGTTGCCAATAAAGTGGAAAATGTGTTTAGTTAAAAAAATCGCAGGAGAAAAAGTAAGAAAAATTATATGAAAATGGGAAAAGTGTAGCTAGATTGATACAGTTGATGAGATTGGTTAGCAAAGTCGCCAATGTGTTAGTTTTTGGCTAAGTGTAGCAAAATTGCAACGATAGTAGCAAAGTGGCAGCGCTGGTTACGCAATCGAGTTAAAAAATGGAGATCTTCTGCGCATGTCGCCATCTGAAGCTCGTTTCTGTAACTCGTAACGATCGCAGTTACCGATTCATATTATCGATTTGACGTTACTCTCACCTGCACTGTTTCTGTAAAGATTTGAATCGACTTCGGTTTCAATTGATTCGTTTCAAATCGATAAGTTGTCACATTCTCCAATTTCATTCAAATAGAACCTTTTCAAAAAGTGTTTCTGTAAGAAATGTGAATCGATTTAAAATGTCAGTTTTGTCACTAACTCTGCAGTAAGTGAGAATTTTACCGATTCTAATAAATGTCAGTAATGTTGTGTAAATATGAAGAAACAAGTACAAAAAATAAATTTTTAAGACCGGGTACTTTAGATGAAGTTGATTTTTTTACTGATTATAACCTTTTTGTTTATTTTAGAACATTTTAGTTATCAAGATAATGTGTTTTAAAATTAAAACGTATATACAAAACAGTCAGAAACTTAAACAAAAAAATATTTGTTAAAGCAACGCAAAAGTAACCGGTTGTTCACTTTTCATTTCACCTCACTAATGGCGGGTTTCACAGTGTTTAGTTAACTCGAGATTTGAGGTTAACTATCCAATTTCAGTTTCATAGTAATTAGTTAACTAACCAAATTTGGCAGGTTAACTAATAGTTAACTAACAGCTGATTGCTGTTTAGTTTACAAAAAAAGTTGGCAACGCAAAACAAACAACTTGTCATAGCAAAAAAAAAAAACCTTAAGTGATTGCTGTCAAAGCGAAAAAGAACGCAATAAATAAAAACACAAAGTCACAGTGCGTTTGTTATTTTCTGACGAATGCTTGCCAACGCTTCGGTCGTTACATTCTTTAATCCAGTAATATCAACCCCCGTATCGCAAGCCTTTGCAATTTCAGGGTCCAGAGGTAGTGAGCCCATATATTGAACTTCTATTCTTGCGCACATAGCTGCGGCACCGCCGGTTTTTGCTGGAAAATTTCAGACGTATTGCCGCAGTGTCCGCATCGGAAAGCGTCCTTTCGCACTCGACAATGTTCTTAGGGCCATCGACCAGTTCCAATAAACAATTTATTTCTTTGTTGAAAAATTTGTAGTTCTTGTGCTCGACTCCATTTCGTAAACTATGAAATGTCAAATAAAAAACATATGTTTTATGCAGTGATGCCATATTTTGTACAAAAAATTATCATTAGTTAACCAATGGACTGTGAAACTGAAAAACATAAAATCGGTAGTTAACTAACAGACGTTGGTTAAGTTAACAAATTGGTTAACTAAGCACTGTGAAACCGGCCAAATTATATTCGTTTCTTAAAATAATTCCAAATAAAATTTGAAAAGAAAATAAGCAAATGTAAATAAACAGCTGTTATTTGATTCAATTTAACAACGTCTCTTCTCAATTTGTGTTCTTTCCATCACGGACCAAAATTTTAACGATTTGAACGTACAGAAACATAATTTGTCACGAAATCGGTAACTCAGGATCGAAACAGTTTGACGTCACACAAATCGGTAACTTGCCGATTTTTTTAACAGAAACGAGCTTATGGTGTACGATTAAGGTTGCATTAATCTACTTTTGCACTAAGTACATAAGGGTTGCCGAGTACTTTTTTTCTCAACAACATTTCAGCTCATCTGCATTGTATACTGATCAAAGGTAAAAGCAAATTGTCAAAAATTGACAACTCAACATAGAGAGCGTCTACTCCTAATGTCAAAATCATAATCACAACAAAAAGAAAACTTTACAATTTGGCCATTACATTGATAGTTTTGCTGAAGGCACTAAATTCTACAATGGTCCTACAATAATAATAATAATAATAATAATAATAATAATAATAATAATAATAATAATAATAATAATAATAATAATAATAATAATAATAATAATAATAATAATAATAATAATAATAATAATAATAATAATAATAATAATAATAATAATAATAATAATAATAATAATAATAATAATAATAATAATAATAATAATAATAATAATAATAATAATAATAATAATAATAATAATAATAATAATAATAATAATAATAATAATAATAATAATAATAATAATAATAATAATAATAATAATAATAATAATAATAATAATAATAATAATAATAATAATAATAATAATAATAATAATAATAATAATAATAATAATAATAATAATAATAATAATAATAATAATAATAATAATAATAATAATAATAATAATAATAATAATAATAATAATAATAATAATAATAATAATAATAATAATAATAATAATAATAATAATAATAATAATAATAATAATAATAATAATAATAATAATAATAATAATAATAATAATAATAATAATAATAATAATAATAATAATAATAATAATAATAATAATAATAATAATAATAATAATAATAATAATAATAATAATAATAATAATAATAATAATAATAATAATAATAATAATAATAATAATAATAATAATAATAATAATAATAATAATAATAATAATAATAATAATAATAATAATAATAATAATAATAATAATAATAATAATAATAATAATAATAATAATAATAATAATAATAATAATAATAATAATAATAATAATAATAATAATAATAATAATAATAATAATAATAATAATAATAATAATAATAATAATAATAATAATAATAATAATAATAATAATAATAATAATAATAATAATAATAATAATAATAATAATAATAATAATAATAATAATAATAATAATAATAATAATAATAATAATAATAATAATAATAATAATAATAATAATAATAATAATAATAATAATAATAATAATAATAATAATAATAATAATAATAATAATAATAATAATAATAATAATAATAATAATAATAATAATAATAATAATAATAATAATAATAATAATAATAATAATAATAATAATAATAATAATAATAATAATAATAATAATAATAATAATAATAATAATAATAATAATAATAATAATAATAATAATAATAATAATAATAATAATAATAATAATAATAATAATAATAATAATAATAATAATAATAATAATAATAATAATAATAATAATAATAATAATAATAATAATAATAATAATAATAATAATAATAATAATAATAATAATAATAATAATAATAATAATAATAATAATAATAATAATAATAATAATAATAATAATAATAATAATAATAATAATAATAATAATAATAATAATAATAATAATAATAATAATAATAATAATAATAATAATAATAATAATAATAATAATAATAATAATAATAATAATAATAATAATAATAATAATAATAATAATAATAATAATAATAATAATAATAATAATAATAATAATAATAATAATAATAATAATAATAATAATAATAATAATAATAATAATAATAATAATAATAATAATAATAATAATAATAATAATAATAATAATAATAATAATAATAATAATAATAATAATAATAATAATAATAATAATAATAATAATAATAATAATAATAATAATAATAATAATAATAATAATAATAATAATAATAATAATAATAATAATAATAATAATAATAATAATAATAATAATAATAATAATAATAATAATAATAATAATAATAATAATAATAATAATAATAATAATAATAATAATAATAATAATAATAATAATAATAATAATAATAATAATAATAATAATAATAATAATAATAATAATAATAATAATAATAATAATAATAATAATAATAATAATAATAATAATAATAATAATAATAATAATAATAATAATAATAATAATAATAATAATAATAATAATAATAATAATAATAATAATAATAATAATAATAATAATAATAATAATAATAATAATAATAATAATTAGCCGCAGGGGCATTTCTTTGAAAGGAATGTATCGGGTGTGACAATCCCGCGGCTCCCAGTCCCGCAAGGGTATCTCCTGGAGGAGATATCGGGAGTGACGTCCCCGTGGACCCTAGTTGAAACCCAGAAGCGACTGATCCAAAGTGGGCGGCTCCCTGGTCAGCGTCTGACTCATAATGAGCGGCTGTGAAATTACGGCAAATGCCGCCCTTGCATTAGGGTTACAATGCAGACCAAAATCCAGCGTGTCTGAGAGGATCGCTGGCCCTGGCAGAAGGGTAAAAATGTAAACCGAAGCCTGTTTCGAGACATGTATGAAGAAAATGATAACTTGACGCTGCCCGAGGTCGTCGGGGCATCTACCGGAGCCATCGCTGGAGGTGACAGCGTGCGAACCGATGGTGGTCAGATACGAAGAGGGGTACTGACCGGGGAACCCGAACAAATTACCTCTGATGAAATCAACACCAACAATAGATCTATCAATCGCAATACACAACAGCCTACCAATGGTGTTTCGCTGAGACCTAACTCACCGACCACCAGTGGAGGTCCAGTAAGGCAGCGTATAAAATGGACTGTAGAAATGAATAAAGCAGTTATTCGCGCCTACTTCATTGCAACAAATCTTGAGACAGACTTAACCTTATATAGATCACGAATGAGGCAAGAATTTATAGAGATTATGCCTGAGCTAAGGAGACTATCTGAGCAACATATAGCAGACAGAAAACGGGTTATATACACCAGGAGACTATTAGCGCCCCAAGAAATGGACGATGCAAAACAAGAAGCTGCTGTAGTTTTGACTAACAGAGCCACACAGCCGATTTCAGTTGAACGGGATCAAAACGATCAAGTATACTCTCATGAACTAGATGCTCAAAGATCGGAAGAAGGAGTAAGAAGTTACGATGAAACAACCAATGGACAGCAAAATGAATTAAATGGGAGAGCAGATCAAGTGGTCGAAGAAACCGTACCCGAAGAAGATTTACGAATGACTGAAGTGCTGTCAAATCAATTTAATGCTGCACTTTTTGAATTTACAGGTACAGACCCTCTACGAAGGAAAGCCATACCTCGTATATTTAACATAAAGAAGATGGAAAAATTGACTACTTTCTTAAATAATAACATTTTGCCACAACATATACCTTCAATTTTTAATATCGAACAGCTTCAAGGTCTGATTTATGTATCTGCGATTGCAGTTGCAAGAACTATCTCCAGAGAATCTTTTACGAGATCAGATAACATTGAAGGTAGTTATAGAACACCGATTAGAGCTAAGCCTCCATGGGAGAGAAGATTGGAAAGTAAAATTCTGAAGTTGCGTAGGCAAATAGCTATACTTCTGGCTTATGTTCAAAATAACACTGTGTCAACAAAACTAAAACGACATGTTCAAGACATCGTTGGACATGGTAGAGTAGAAGATATGCCTTTGACTGAGATTGTTGAGGTTAAAGATCGGAAAATACAGCAGCTCAAAGCATATGCCCTTAGAATAAAAAGATATCGGATCAGCAGAGAGAGACGGCACCAAAATAGGCAATTTCAAAGGGATGAGAGAAAGTTCTATAGACATATATGGGCAAGTTAGACAGGAGAGTAACGGCATTGTGGAACCATCTATGGAGCGAACTGAAGAATTTTGGAGCGCCATATGGGAGGTAGAGAAACATTTTAATCCTGAAGCACTCTGGATACAAAAAGTAAAGGAAAATAGTATCTGCACCTCAAGGATGATTGATCAAGATGTCTCTGCAGACGAAGTTAGTAGAGCTATAAGCAACTGCAGTAATTGGAAGTCTACGGGACCAGACAGAATTCATAATATTTGGATTAAAAAGTTAACCGTTACACATAACCTGTTAGCGAAATTTTTTAGTGACATCTTGAGAGATCCACAGAGCTCACCAGACTTTCTATTTGCAGGAATAACATATCTTCTTCCTAAGGATGGCGAAACAGCCAACCCGAGCAACTATAGGCCGATTACCTACCTCTCAACGCTCTACAAGCTTTTGACCAAAATAATAAGCAGTAGAATATACAAACATAATGAAATAAATAAAATACTTATGCCGCAACAAAAAGGATGCATTCAGAATTCAATGGGTTGCAAGGAACAACTTGTTATTGATTCCGTCGTGGTTCAGCAAGCAAAAGACAGAAAACGTGACATAAGCATGGGATTCATCGATTATAAGAAAGCCTTTGACAGTATGCCGCACGATTATCTCATTGAAATTCTTAAAATTTATAAGATTGGTCCTGCCATTGTAAATCTGCTACAACATGCAATGACAAAATGGAATGTTCGGCTGCAGTTAAAGAGCTTAAGCAGTAGACAGATTAATATTAAGAGTGGAATATTTCAAGGCGACTCTTTGAGCCCTTTATGGTTCTGTCTGGCACTTAACCCATTGAGCACAGTACTAGCTGAAATAGAATTTGGATTTGAAGTGAAAAGTTGATCTGGTAACGTGTCTATCAACCATTTGTTATATATGGATGATCTGAAGTTATACGCGAAAAACGAAGATAAAATGCATAGAATGATAACGATTGTAGAGAATTTTAGTAAGGACATATCAATGGAATTCGGTGTCAACAAATGCAAGATGATTCATATGAAAAAAGGCATCGTGCGCCATAGTGAAAACAGTTATGAAATTGCTGACGGCATTGCCATCACAAGCCTAGATCAAGCTGATAGTTACAAGTACTTTGGACTCGCCCAACTACGTGGAATCAGTCATAGCGCGGTAAAAGAAAAAATTAAAAGTGAATTTGAAAGAAGAACTAAGGCGATTCTAAAAACTTCATTGAACGGTTTAAATAAGACCAAGGCAATAAACACATGGGCAATACCTGTTTTTACATACTCATTTGGAGTCGTAAAGTGGACAGTGACCGACTTGGACACTATTTCGTCAAGACTAAGGGCAAAATTAACGAAGTTTAAGTGTCACCACCCAAAAAAGTGCAATAGAGCGGAGTACGATCCCGAGAAATAGAGGTGGAAGGGGACTAATTGATCTTCCAAACCTGTATTTTGACCAGATAGTTAATTTGCGAAAATACTTTCAAGAGAAAATGCAAACATCACCTCTAATGAATGCCATTTGCCTGGCGGACCTTAATGCAACACCTCTTAAACTGTCGAGGCAACAAATTGAGAAACCTGTCAACGTTTTGACTGTATTGGAGAGAGTTGAAAAGTGGAGAAATAAGGCCTTACATGGGATCCACATAGCTCAACTATCATTGAGTAATGTCGATGAAGAAGCCTCTAATTATTGGTTAAAACGAGGACGATTGTTTGCCGAAACCGAAGGGTTCATGTTAGCTATACAAGACAGAGTAATTCCGACTAAAGCCTATAGAAAGCATATCATCCAAGAGTCGAACATAAATGATATCTGCAGACTATGCAATAGCTCAACAGAAACTATTGATCACGTTATGGGCGGATGTACAAGGTTGGCGGGTACACAATATACTAAGAGACACAATAACGTTGCAAAAATCATTCACCAGAAATTGGCGATAATTAGAGGACTCTTGCAGGAAAAAATACCTTACTATAACTACAAACCAGAACCCGTGCTTGAGAATGACCGGTTTAAAATATATTGGGATCGAGAAATCACTACTGATCGTACCATTAACGCAAACAGACCAGACATTGTTGTATTTGACATGCAAAGAAAAAGTATAAATGTGTTTGATGTTGCAATTCCTCTAACTCAAAATTTGCAGACAACGCATACAACTAAACTGGCGAAATATGGAGAATTAGCAATAGAGCTCGGAAGATTGTATCAGTTTGACCATGTATATATAACACCAATTATCATATCGGCTACAGGGATAGTTCCGAAAGGTTTAATTAGCACGCTAGAAAAACACGAACTTCAGGATGAGTTTGAAATAATGCAGCGTGCTGTGATCTTGGACACTTGCCACATTGTTAGAAGTTTTTTACATTGAATATCTAAATATTTAAATCAAATAATAAAATAAAAAAAAAAAAAAATAAAATAGAATAGAAATAAAAAAAAAAATTAAAGCACTGAAACTGCTTGCAGCACGTGTTGCCGTAGTCTTCAGTTTAAATGGACTCCCCCTCGTGCGGGTTGGGGAGGGGGAAGTGGCGTGGGAACTATAATAATAATAATAATAATAATAATAATAATAATAATAATAATAATAATAATAATAATAATAATAATAATAATAATAATAATAATAATAATAATAATAATAATAATAATAATAATAATAATAATAATAATAATAATAATAATAATAATAATAATAATAATAATAATAATAATAATAATAATAATAATAATAATAATAATAATAATAATTTTTTTTTTTTTTTTTTTTTTTTTTTGGGGTGAGGTTGGTGGAATGCTTTACGCACCATCGGACTGATCGTCATCAGGCCGGTGAGTCGGGCTCCCAATCTAGTATACCGACTAAACCACCCTCCTCTTATTTGAGAATAAGTCCCCCCTGGAAAGCTTGTTAAGCATTACTTCAGGGAGGTTCCCTTTTCTTTGGCGGTCGTTGCCATCATTTGTTTTCCAAGCCTGCGTCCAGGCTCCCCTTATTTATTTATTCAGCTTGAATATCTCGTCTGGTAGATGCCTCAATTTATTTGAATTTGGTAAGCGTCCAGGTCTCTCTTCTTCATGTGGAGTATGCTTTCTACATATATTGCGATCAACATCCAGTTTTCTTCGCTTATTAGCATGGTCGGTATAATATTTTCGGCTGTTAGTGGACCGACTCGTCTCTCTAACTCACATCTTCTGTCTGTCCAGTTTCTACAATTGAAAAACGTATGTTCCACGTCATCGAACTCTGCGTCGCCGTATATGCAGTCTGGCCTCTCAGTTTTACCCATCTTGTTAAGGTATTTTTGGAAATATCCATGACCAGATAGAAACTGCGTGATGTAGTAGTTTACTTCGCCGAAACCTCTGTCTAACCAGCTGTTCAACTGAGGTATTAGACGCGCTGTCCAGCGTCCAAAACTTTCGTTTTCCCATCGTTCTTGCCAACTTTGTATAGTGTAAGCTCTTGCTTCTTGTTTTGTCAAACGGTTTTCAGTTTGGTGTTTCTGCTTCCATAGTCTTTGGCGCTCAAAAACCAGTAGATCGATTGGAATTGTTCCACTAATTACCAATACCGCAGCTTGTGAGACAGTACGGTACGCCGAGGCTACTCGCAGTGCTGCTGTTTTTTGCACCGAGCTAAGAGCTTTCCGCTGATGCTGCTTTTTCACTACGTCTGCCCATACTTCACATCCGTACACTAAAACCGCTTGAGTGGTAGCCATTAACAGTTTCCGTTTGCTCGCAGTTGGTCCGCCTGTGTTTGCCATTAATCTTGACAGTAATGCCGTTGCTTGAGCTGCTTTACTAACCGCATGCTGTATTTGAGCCCAATAGGTTAGTTTGGAGTCTAGCCTGACACCCAGGTACTTAATCGCTTTTTTGGTGGTGAAAGTTTCGGAAAGTGTTTTCATCGGTATTTCCGTGGCTATGTGTCTTTTTGTAAGGATAAGCAACTCCGTCTTTTCAGTATAATAATAATAATAATAATAATAATAATAATAATAATAATAATAATAATAATAATAATAATAATAATAATAATAATAATAATAATAATAATAATAATAATAATAATAATAATAATAATAATAATAATAATAATAATAATAATAATAATAATAATAATAATAATAATAATAATAATAATAATAATAATAATAATAATAATAATAATAATAATAATAATAATAATAATAATAATAATAATAATAATAATAATAATAATAATAATAATAATAATAATAATAATAATAATAATAATAATAATAATAATAATAATAATAATAATAATAATAATAATAATAATAATAATAATAATAATAATAATAATAATAATAATAATAATAATAATAATAATAATAATAATAATAATAATAATAATAATAATAATAATAATAATAATAATAATAATAATAATAATAATAATAATAATAATAATAATAATAATAATAATAATAATAATAATAATAATAATAATAATAATAATAATAATAATAATAATAATAATAATAATAATAATAATAATAATAATAATAATAATAATAATAATAATAATAATAATAATAATAATAATAATAATAATAATAATAATAATAATAATAATAATAATAATAATAATAATAATAATAATAATAATAATAATAATAATAATAATAATAATAATAATAATAATAATAATAATAATAATAATAATAATAATAATAATAATAATAATAATAATAATAATAATAATAATAATAATAATAATAATAATAATAATAATAATAATAATAATAATAATAATAATAATAATAATAATAATAATAATAATAATAATAATAATAATAATAATAATAATAATAATAATAATAATAATAATAATAATAATAATAATAATAATAATAATAATAATAATAATAATAATAATAATAATAATAATAATAATAATAATAATAATAATAATAATAATAATAATAATAATAATAATAATAATAATAATAATAATAATAATAATAATAATAATAATAATAATAATAATAATAATAATAATAATAATAATAATAATAATAATAATAATAATAATAATAATAATAATAATAATAATAATAATAATAATAATAATAATAATAATAATAATAATAATAATAATAATAATAATAATAATAATAATAATAATAATAATAATAATAATAATAATAATAATAATAATAATAATAATAATAATAATAATAATAATAATAATAATAATAATAATAATAATAATAATAATAATAATAATAATAATAATAATAATAATAATAATAATAATAATAATAATAATAATAATAATAATAATAATAATAATAATAATAATAATAATAATAATAATAATAATAATAATAATAATAATAATAATAATAATAATAATAATAATAATAATAATAATAATAATAATAATAATAATAATAATAATAATAATAATAATAATAATAATAATAATAATAATAATAATAATAATAATAATAATAATAATAATAATAATAATAATAATAATAATAATAATAATAATAATAATAATAATAATAATAATAATAATAATAATAATAATAATAATAATAATAATAATAATAATAATAATAATAATAATAATAATAATAATAATAATAATAATAATAATAATAATAATAATAATAATAATAATAATAATAATAATAATAATAATAATAATAATAATAATAATAATAATAATAATAATAATAATAATAATAATAATAATAATAATAATAATAATAATAATAATAATAATAATAATAATAATAATAATAATAATAATAATAATAATAATAATAATAATAATAATAATAATAATAATAATAATAATAATAATAATAATAATAATAATAATAATAATAATAATAATAATAATAATAATAATAATAATAATAATAATAATAATAATAATAATAATAATAATAATAATAATAATAATAATAATAATAATAATAATAATAATAATAATAATAATAATAATAATAATAATAATAATAATAATAATAATAATAATAATAATAATAATAATAATAATAATAATAATAATAATAATAATAATAATAATAATAATAATAATAATAATAATAATAATAATAATAATAATAATAATAATAATAATAATAATAATAATAATAATAATAATAATAATAATAATAATAATAATAATAATAATAATAATAATAATAATAATAATAATAATAATAATAATAATAATAATTTTTTTTTTTTTTTTTTTTGGGGTGAGGTTGGTGGAATGCTTTACGCACCATCGGACTGATCGTCATCAGGCCGGTGAGTCGGGCTCCCAATCTAGTATACCGACTAAACCACCCTCCTCTTATTTGAGAATAAGTCCCCCCTGGAAAGCTTGTTAAGCATTACTTCAGGGAGGTTCCCTTTTCTTTGGCGGTCGTTGCCATCATTTGTTTTCCAAGCCTGCGTCCAGGCTCCCCTTATTTATTTATTCAGCTTGAATATCTCGTCTGGTAGATGCCTCAATTTATTTGAATTTGGTAAGCGTCCAGGTCTCTCTTCTTCATGTGGAGTATGCTTTCTACATATATTGCGATCAACATCCAGTTTTCTTCGCTTATTAGCATGGTCGGTATAATATTTTCGGCTGTTAGTGGACCGACTCGTCTCTCTAACTCACATCTTCTGTCTGTCCAGTTTCTACAATTGAAAAACGTATGTTCCACGTCATCGAACTCTGCGTCGCCGTATATGCAGTCTGGCCTCTCAGTTTTACCCATCTTGTTAAGGTATTTTTGGAAATATCCATGACCAGATAGAAACTGCGTGATGTAGTAGTTTACTTCGCCGAAACCTCTGTCTAACCAGCTGTTCAACTGAGGTATTAGACGCGCTGTCCAGCGTCCATTTTCCCATCGTTCTTGCCAACTTTGTATAGTGTAAGCTCTTGCTTCTTGTTTTGTCAAACGGTTTTCAGTTTGGTGTTTCTGCTTCCATAGTCTTTGGCGCTCAAAAACCAGTAGATCGATTGGAATTGTTCCACTAATTACCAATACCGCAGCTTGTGAGACAGTACGGTACGCCGAGGCTACTCGCAGTGCTGCAGTTTTTTGCACCGAGCTAAGAGCTTTCCGCTGATGCTGCTTTTTCACTACGTCTGCCCATACTTCACATCCGTACACTAAAACCGCTTGAGTGGTAGCCATTAACAGTTTCCGTTTGCTCGCAGTTGGTCCGCCTGTGTTTGCCATTAATCTTGACAGTAATGCCGTTGCTTGAGCTGCTTTACTAACCGCATGCTGTATTTGAGCCCAATAGGTTAGTTTGGAGTCTAGCCTGACACCCAGGTACTTAATCGCTTTTTTGGTGGTGAAAGTTTCGGAAAGTGTTTTCATCGGTATTTCCGTGGCTATGTGTCTTTTTGTAAGGATAAGCAACTCCGTCTTTTCAGTGGCTAGCTTAAGACCGTGATTGTCCATCCACGTTTGCGTCCGTATCATAACCTGATTTAATTTTCGTTGAGCATCATCTGTATTTCTAGCTGTTATAACTGCGGCAATGTCATCTGCGTAGCCGACCAAATGGGTGTCGTCTGGCATCTCAATACGAAGTATTTCGTCATAGCAAACGTTCCAAAGGTCTGGGCCAAGAATGGAGCCCTGCGCCGCTCCGGAGGTTATTTGCTTACACCGAACACCACTGCTTGTATCGTACACCAGTGTTCTGTTCTGTAGGTAGCTACGCACCATCCTTCTTAGGTATTCTGGGATGTAGCTACGCACCATCCTTCTTAGGTATTCTGGGATCCGGAATCGGTTCTCTAAGGCATCTATCATGTCGACCCACCTCGCGCTATTAAACGCATTTTTTACATCCAGCGTTGCCAAAAGGACTATGCGTCTGCTGTGGTGATTTCCGCTCTGTGCTATCTGGACGCTTTTTATAACGTCTGCTATGGCATCGACTGTAGATCTACCAGGTCGGAAGCCATATTGTTTGTTTGACAGGCCTCCGGAGTTTTCTATTTCCTGTGATAAGCGTGGTTTTATAAGCTTTTCTAGGAGTTTTCCCGCTGTATCCAACATACATAATGGGCGATATGAGGATGGCGCTTCTAAATCACCTTTGCCCTTGCTGATAAGAACAAGCTTTTGAGTCTTCCATACTTTGGGAAAAAATCCTTCAGTCAAACAGGCGTTGTACACTTTAAGGAGTAGTTGTGGTCTCTCTTTAGCGATCATACGAAGTATCTCTGATGGTATTCCGTCTGGACCTGGTGCTCTTCGGTTTCTCATGGAGTTGGCAGCCTTGATAAGCTCATCTTCCGTGAATAACTGTAATGGGTCGTCGTTTGTCTGTCTATCGGTCTCAGCGCATCTTACTTCGTGTGTTGGGAAGAGTGTATCTACGATGTTTTCCATACTTTCTTCCGTCAAGCTTGCCATGAGGTTCTTAGCGCCAAGCTTCTGTGTTACTAGTTTGTATCCAAGGCCCCATGGGTCATTATTAATGTCGCAGCGGAGTTCTTCCCATTTTCTCTTTTTGCTTGCAAGTATCGTATTCTTGAGAAGTTTCCTGTCTTGCTTATATACCTGAGCCTGATCGGTCGCGTCGCTCCGTCTTCTTGCTCTTGTATATCGTCTTCGGCTGCGGATGCATGTTGTTCTTAAACGGCTTATTTCGTCCGTCCACCAATATGCAGCTTTTCTTCGTGCATTTCCGGCAATTCTCGGCATTGATGTTTCGCACGCTTGGGTGATACATTGCATCATGTCTTCCACCATCTTTTCCGTGTCCCTGGTTTCTCGGTGTGTAAGGGAGACTGCATCAAGGGCAGCTAAGAATTCACTTTGTCTTAGCTTTGATACATTCCACTTCCTTGTTCCTCTTGTCCTGTGATCAGTGTCAGCATTTACACCTGCTTGCATGCAGTACGTCAAATATTGGTGGTCGCTGCCGGTATAATCCTCCAGAACTTTCCATTGCTTCATCTGGTTGGCAATTCTCTCGGATATCAGTGTGATATCGGGTATTGTGCCCTCGCATCCTGCTCTTCTGAAAGTTGTTGTTGTTCCTGTATTTGCAACTATGAGGCCTAGCCTGGCAGCCATGTCAAGGACTCGTCTTCCTCTAGAGTTTGTTGTGGACGTACCCCATTCCGTTGCCTTGGAGTTAAAATCTCCGGCGATGATGAAATTTCCACCAATGCGACGTGCTACATCTTCGATGTTATCAAGCTTGTCTTGAAATTCTTGGATAGAGTTGCTTGGAGTAAGGTAACAGCTCATGATGGTGTATTTGCAGCTACTAATCCAGACAAAGCCCTCGCCCATTCCATTCCTTGTACTCTGAAACTTTGCGTTGCTCTTTACCCATATAGCTGCCGTTTTGGTAGTATCTTCGAGCCACAGTCCGTTGTTGGTCTTGTTGTATTGCTCACTAATGATTGCTAAATCAGCGTTGTGCTCAATCATTACTTGTGTGAGCAATGCATCAGCAGTCGCGCTTCTGTGTAGATTGGCTTGTAATATTTTCGTCATTTTCGGGATAGTTTTTTATAGGACAAACACCTACTTGTCCCAGGTAGATGGTCCGTCGGTTCAGAGCCTTCATCTGAGCAAATGCAGCATTTCGGTGTATTTTTGCAGTCTTTCATCTTGTGGCCTTGGTGTCCACATCGAATGCATAAGTCCTGTCCCTTCCTGTCAGGTCCTTTACAATTGAGCTGTGTATGCCCAATCCCAAAACATCTGTAACAGCGTTTAACATCGTCCAGCTGTCTTACTCTGCAATACATCCAACCGATCTTTATACGTTGTTCTTTAATGATGATGCTAGCTGCCTCTGTCGACAGCGTAACAAACGCTCGGCGTTGTTCTCTGCTGTTGGTGTTTGTCATCCTTACTGAAACATCTTCATTTTCGTTTTCAACTATTTTTTTGACGGCAGAGGCTACCTCCTCTAACCCTGTAAGAGTGTCCAAGTCTCTGATCTCGACTGTAGCTTTAGCCTTCAGTTCGGTCACGGTTGCAGCTTCTTTCAACGAATGCTTTATTGCTTCACGAAACTGTTCCTTTTTTCCGCCTTCTGCTAGTTCTAGAAGGATAGCTCCGCCTTTTGTCTTTCTGACCGACCTAATTTTAACTTCCGAGTCTTCAGGTTTCACTGCTTCCTTAAGGTTCCTTAGGACATCGGCGTAGCTGCTACCTTCTGCGGGCTTCACCAATACCGCTTCCGGCCGTTTTCGCACCGTGGTTTCTTTTTTCTTTTTCGGTTTCTTCCTTCCATCTTCTGTGTTTTCCGCTACAGCGGGAGTTTTTCCGGATTTTTTACTGTCCTCTTTCTTTTTTGGTTTATGCCTAACTATGGTTACCCACGTTCCAGGCTCTCCTTCTCTTGCTTTCTTGTTGATTTCAGAAACCGCTGGGCTTGTGGCGGGCCTTTTTTCTCGTCCGGTTAAAGGTGTGTCTCCGCCGACTGATTTTGAGCTGACTTCATTGACTTTTTCTGTAGCTGTATCTTTAAATTTTTCAGTCTCAGTTTTCTTCCAGCTTGTTCTGTAGCTCTCGATTACATCTATCAGCTCACAGAGCTCGGACGTTCCGTCTTTGACGTCCATATTGACGTTTTTCTGCTTTGCTATTGCCTGCTTCATCTTACGAAGTACTTCTTTGCATTTCGCTAGAGCATCCTCTTCCAGGCATCTCATTTTTTGGATAAGCTCCAATCGAGGGGAGCTCCTTACGGAATCTATGTTCTGCATCTGTTGAGCTTCTATTGGCGTGTTCATGGACGTCTCAGCGATGTTTGCTTCTCCATCATTGAAACCAGGTTGAGTCCCTTTCCGCTTGGATATTTCTACAGCGATAGAGGTCGTGATAACTGGCGTTTTTCCAGTTTCTTCTACCTGCTGGATGTTGTCTGATGTCTCAATCTCATTAACTCTGACATTTTTTGGTGTTATGCCTGAGTTATGTACGTTTGGCATAGACGTACTCCTGCTTGGAGGGGATCGCTGCAGTATAGAGCTCCTTTTAAAAATACTTCCAATCCTCAGTTTGTGCTCTTCCATCTTTATAATAATAATAATAATAATAATAATAATAATAATAATAATAATAATAATAATAATAATAATAATAATAATAATAATAATAATAATAATAATAATAATAATAATAATAATAATAATAATAATAATAATAATAATAATAATAATAATAATAATAATAATAATAATAATAATAATAATAATAATAATAATAATAATAATAATAATAATAATAATAATAATAATAATAATAATAATAATAATAATAATAATAATAATAATAATAATAATAATAATAATAATAATAATAATAATAATAATAATAATAATAATAATAATAATAATAATAATAATAATAATAATAATAATAATAATAATAATAATAATAATAATAATAATAATAATAATAATAATAATAATAATAATAATAATAATAATAATAATAATAATAATAATAATAATAATAATAATAATAATAATAATAATAATAATAATAATAATAATAATAATAATAATAATAATAATAATAATAATAATAATAATAATAATAATAATAATAATAATAATAATAATAATAATAATAATAATAATAATAATAATAATAATAATAATAATAATAATAATAATAATAATAATAATAATAATAATAATAATAATAATAATAATAATAATAATAATAATAATAATAATAATAATAATAATAATAATAATAATAATAATAATAATAATAATAATAATAATAATAATAATAATAATAATAATAATAATAATAATAATAATAATAATAATAATAATAATAATAATAATAATAATAATAATAATAATAATAATAATAATAATAATAATAATAATAATAATAATAATAATAATAATAATAATAATAATAATAATAATAATAATAATAATAATAATAATAATAATAATAATAATAATAATAATAATAATAATAATAATAATAATAATAATAATAATAATAATAATAATAATAATAATAATAATAATAATAATAATAATAATAATAATAATAATAATAATAATAATAATAATAATAATAATAATAATAATAATAATAATAATAATAATAATAATAATAATAATAATAATAATAATAATAATAATAATAATAATAATAATAATAATAATAATAATAATAATAATAATAATAATAATAATAATAATAATAATAATAATAATAATAATAATAATAATAATAATAATAATAATAATAATAATAATAATAATAATAATAATAATAATAATAATAATAATAATAATAATAATAATAATAATAATAATAATAATAATAATAATAATAATAATAATAATAATAATAATAATAATAATAATAATAATAATAATAATAATAATAATAATAATAATAATAATAATAATAATAATAATAATAATAATAATAATAATAATAATAATAATAATAATAATAATAATAATAATAATAATAATAATAATAATAATAATAATAATAATAATAATAATAATAATAATAATAATAATAATAATAATAATAATAATAATAATAATAATAATAATAATAATAATAATAATAATAATAATAATAATAATAATAATAATAATAATAATAATAATAATAATAATAATAATAATAATAATAATAATAATAATAATAATAATAATAATAATAATAATAATAATAATAATAATAATAATAATAATAATAATAATAATAATAATAATAATAATAATAATAATAATAATAATAATAATAATAATAATAATAATAATAATAATAATAATAATAATAATAATAATAATAATAATAATAATAATAATAATAATAATAATAATAATAATAATAATAATAATAATAATAATAATAATAATAATAATAATAATAATAATAATAATAATAATAATAATAATAATAATAATAATAATAATAATAATAATAATAATAATAATAATAATAATAATAATAATAATAATAATAATAATAATAATAATAATAATAATAATAATAATAATAATAATAATAATAATAATAATAATAATAATAATAATAATAATAATAATAATAATAATAATAATAATAATAATAATAATAATAATAATAATAATAATAATAATAATAATAATAATAATAATAATAATAATAATAATAATAATAATAATAATAATAATAATAATAATAATAATAATTTTTTTTTTTTTTTTTTTTTTTTTTTTTTTTTTTCGTGGGAAGGTTGTGGTAAATGAACCGCAAGGATCATGCAGTTCGCTAACCTTATTCACTGCCGTCGCAGCTTCAGAGTGTGTTAATTCACTAAAATCCACAACCTCAGGCCTCCAGGCCTCCTACCCTGGGACTGCGTTAGCATTGCTTCGGGGTAGGGGCCATGACCTGTCTCAAATCACATGCCTGCGTCCAGGCCCCACTTCTTTTTCCTGAGAATGTCCTCAGCAAAACCTGCAACTGCCTTCCAGTTTTCTTCGCTCTGCAGCATCCTTTCGATCACGTTGTCAGCGGAGCACTGGCCGACTGATTCCTGTAAGGATGCGCGTTCGTTGTCCCATCGACTGCAGTTGAAGAAGGTGTGCTCTGCGTCATCTTCATCAGCGTCTCCATATATACAGAAAGGGTGTTCTGTTTTGCCCATACGGTGTAGATATTTCTGGAAGTATCCATGGCCCGATAAAAACTGAGTGAGGTAATAATTTACCTCGCCAAAGTCTCTCTCGAACCATCTTTTTATGCAAGGGATCAGTCTTTTTGTCCACCTGCTGCTGACTTCCAAGTGATATCTGTCCTGCCACTTGGAGAGGGTTTCCTGCCTTGCGGCTGCAGGGCTTATGGCCTGGTTTCCCTCCTTTTTTGCCTCCCAGACCATCTTTCGTTCGCTGGCTAGTAGATCAATGGGGATAACCCCACTTATTACTAGCACAGCCGCTTCAGAGACTGTGCGGTACGCACATGCAACTCTGAGCGCAGCAGTTCGTTGCACTGACAATAGCGTCTTTTGTCGACATTTCGCCTCTAGCGTTCCTGCCCATATCTCGCTGCCGTAGAGCAGTATCGAGTTTGTTGTCGCCATAAGAAGTTTCCTTTTACTTTGCCTTGGTCCACCGATGTTTGCCATGAGCTTACTTAGCATGCCAGTTATCTTGGCTGCTTTTGTTGCTGCGTGTTGTAATTGAGCCCAAAATGTCAGTTTTGGGTCAATTCTTACGCCGAGGTACTTGACTACCTTCTTTGTTGTAAGTATGCTGTCGCATACTGACAGCTCCAGTTCTAATGGTATGTGGCGCTTTGTAAGCAGTATCACCTCCGTCTTTTCGGCGGCGAGTTGGAGTCCGTGAGCCTCCAACCATTCCCTTGTCCTTAGCATAACCTGGTTTAATTTTCTCCTGGCCTCTTCGGTGTTGCGAGCCGTTATTACAGCTGCAATGTCATCTGCATACCCCACTAGGTGTGTATCATCTGGCATTTCGATTCGGAGGATTCCGTCGTAGCTCAAGTTCCAGAGATCTGGACCTAGGATAGACCCTTGCGCTGCTCCGGATGTTATCCTTTTTGTCCTTCTTCCTTCGCAGGTGTCATATATGAGCTCGCGATCCCTCAGATAGCTCTGTAGGATCCTCAGCAGGTATTGCGGAGTAGCAAACCTTGTTTTTAGAGCGTCAATGATATCTGCCCACCTGAGGCTGTTAAAAGCGTTGCGGATGTCTAGTGTTGCCAATAAGACAATCCTCCTGGAATGATGGTTCCCTCGTTGTGCGTGCTCTACGCTAGACACTACGTCTTCTATAGCGCCAAGAGTTGATCTTCCCGCTCGGAATCCATGTTGTCGTTCCGACAATCCACCAGCGTCTTCAATGGCTGCAGATAAACGATATTTAATCATCTTCTCTAGCAGCTTTCCAGCGCTATCAAGCATACAATGGTCTGTATGCTGATGGTTGGGTAGGATCTCCTTTGCCTTTACTGATCAGTACCAACTTTTGTTTTTTCCACACTTCCGGGAATAAACCTTCCTTAAGGCACGCATTATACATCGACAGCAGAAAGTTTGGACGATTTTCCGCTACTATTTTTAGTATTTCTGCAGGAATTCCATCGGGTCCTGGAGCCTTGCTGCTTTTGAGAGATTTTGCTGCTCCCTTAAGTTCTTCCTCAGAAAATAAAGGAGTTGATCCAACAGATGGTGCCTCTTGATCTTCTTGCTGCAGGTTATGCGTAGGAAATAATGCATCAACGATGTTGCTCATGGTTTCGCCGTTCATGTCAGGACCAGGATTCTTAGAGCCCAGTTTCTTCATGACGATCTTATAGCCAAGACCCCATGGGTTGTTGTTCAGATCGTTGCGGAGTTCCTCCCATTTTTCTTTCTTGCTACGCTCTATGACAAGTTTCAAGGTTTTCTTAGCTTGTCTGTAGCTTTCGGCTTCATTTGTTGCGGCGCCTATCCGTCTAGCTCTAGTAAATTTTCTCCTTATGCTTAGGCAGTTACGTCTGATTTCCGCGATTTCTTCCGTCCACCAGTAAACAGCGTCTTTCCTGCGATTTGTGCCAACTTTGGGCATCGATGCGTTGCAGCCTTGGACTAATCGCTGCATAGTTACATGGGCGAGAGTTCTGGCGTCACTACCTGTGTCAGTTGGCAGTGGGTTTTCGTCGATATTTGCCAGTAAAGATTCGACTCTAAGTTTCATGTCATTCCATTTTCGTGTCCCCCTTCTTTTTTGTGCTTGGATGGGGCGTCGTCCTGAGTCTAGATAGTAAGTGATATACTGATGGTCACTACCAGTAAAGTCTTCTAAGACTCTCCATCCTTTAAGCAATCCAGCTATACTTTCTGAAATTAGAGTGATATCCGGTGTGGTGGTTTCGCACCCTGGTCTTCTGAAGGTGGTAGCTGCGCCAATGTTTGCGACGGTTAAGCCTAGTCGAGCGGCCATGTCTAGCACGCGTCTGCCTCTTGAATTTGTTGCTGCCATTCCCCATTCGACAGCTTTGGCGTTAAAATCTCCTGCGATGATGAAGGGGCCTCCGATTTCCAGCGCTTTGTCTTCAATACCTTCTATCTTCTTCTGGAACTCAGCAATGCTATCACTTGGGGTTAGGTAACAGCTGAGCAGTGTGAAGCTTGTCGCTTGCACATATACGAAGCAGTTCCCTTCACCTTTTTGCGCATAGACAAACCTGCTGTTGCTAGGCAACCAGATTGCTGCAGTACCGGTCTCATCTCCGAACCAATTTTCTCGACTCACTCGCCCATACTGTTCGCTTATAATGACAGCGTCAGCGTTATTTTCTACTGCCATCTGCTCTATTAGTGCATCAGCCGTTCTGCTTCGATGCATGTTGGCCTGGAGTATCCTCACTTTGTCGCTTTGCACTTAGTTGAGCCAGGTACATGATCCGTCTGGCTACGGCCCGCTTCTGTGCACAGGCAGCACTTTGGCCTCTTGCTGCACTCCTTTATTTTGTGTCCTGGCTCTCCGCATCTCATGCACAGTCCTTCGCCTTTCCTGTCTGATCCCTTGCAGTCCATTTGCAAGTGTCCCATTCCGAAACAACGGAAGCATCGTTTGATGCTTGGACAGAGTCTAATTCTGGCTCTGACATAGCCGATTTTAATGCCATCTTCTTTGAGCAATTTTTCCGCCTTATCCTGCGCAAGCGTAACAAACGCTCGTACTTGCTCGCGCCTGTTCGGCGCCGTGACCCTGATACGCATTTCTTCGAGTGGATCTCCTAGCACCTTTACACTTCATACGCCAAATGGCTCTTATAAGCCCCTATAAAGAATTTATATATATAATATGTTGTCTTTTTACTTGTCTTTAAAAGGCCTGTAAAAGAAGCTATAAGACCTTTTTATGCTACTACGGTAGCTACTTCAGCTATTATAGCCTTTTTAGCTATTTAGCAATGAAGCTTTATACCAAGTAAAAAGCTTATTCAATAAATAATGGAATAGAAAAAATTATCATGCACATTAATTTGTTAATTTTCTTAGCTTTATCGCACTTTCTCAACATATCCACTCAAAACATATGTATATATTGCATGAATGAAATTGTATGGATTTAATCATATGGTCTAAGGGATAGATGTTAGAAAAAATTTACCCAGCATGCTGTGGGGCTCGGACAACACAAACATAAAAATACACACCACCATTAAGCTACAAATTTAGCTACAGTTAGTTTTCAGTTTCTTCGATTTCTTTGCAAAATCTTTGGTCCTGTTCACGTCGGCGACGACTACCGTATTCGAATTAACCACGAACTGTACGAGCTCTACGCTAAGCACATCACTATCCAACGTCTGCGCTGGCTGGGACATGTTGTGCGTATGGACGAAAAAGCTCCGGCGAAAAAGGTGTTTGATGCGGAAGCCGCTGGGCGACGACGAAGAGGAAGACCATGCCTCCGATGGAAAGACCAAGCCGAGAAAAACCTATCCACGCTTGGTGTGAATGATTGGAGAGGCGCGCGCGAAGAAGAGGCGCCTTGAGAGAGCTTTTGAGGTCGGCCGTAACCCGGTAACGGGTTGTTATGGCCACTCAAGTAAGTAAGCTTTCAGTCTAAGCTTGAGTTGACCTTTTGACAAGCTAATGTTATAAACTTCGCAATTATTAATAAGAGTTGTCATGCGATTAAAAGGAGCTGTGGCCGTATAATTAGTTCTACTAACCGGTTGATAAAATAATTGATAGGAGTTATGAGTACTCCTCCAATTAGTATTAAAATGTATGTAGTTAAGAAGCTCTGGTTCAGCAAGAGATTCAGTTATAGGCGGAGATCCGGCTGTAGAAAAGTCGAGTGTATAATATTACAGGATGAGATGTATGCCAAATGATAGAGCTCAATGAGCCTAAATAGAATATCTAGGGTTGCCTTGCCAAAGCGTGTCCCGATGGTCGAAAATGCCCGAATTTTAGCCAATTTTGTTTCTCTAATTAAAACTGTAGTACATAACAGCTCGAAATGTATGTCAAATGATAGAACTCGAAGAGGCCTAAATATAATACATGGGATTGCATTGTTGAATCCTGTCCCAAACATGAGTTTTTACCGGGTTTTCGGGTCAATTTTCATTAATGGGTCTATCCCAATCGATATCTTTTTACCTACGCAAATCGCGGTGAAAACCATTTTTAGCCTGGTGAGTAAAATTTTTACTGTGGTGACTAAAATTTCCAATTTTGCTGTCCCATTCGATATCTTTTTATGAATTTGATGAAATTTTGACAGCACAGAAATTTCTTGAAAATGAAAGCAAAATTTTTCGACGCATTTTCATTATTAATTTTGAATAATCAAAATAGCCTGTAGATGTTGGCAAAAAGATACAAACATAACTTTAATTATGTTTGCATAGCTTCAATATAATTTTTCGATGCTTTGCCCGCTCCCTCCTTGTTGTACAACCTCACATTTTACGCAGTCCTTACTGCATAGTATTAGTTCCATGCACAAAGTTTCACAGCTCGGTATAAGTACCAAGAATAGCAATTTAAGTGGGTTTGTTGCTTTGGAGATGCTACGCCCCAATGCTTAATCCCGTTCACATTTTGCGAGTAGCTTGGCAGGTGATCTAATGAATGTTTTTGATTCTTCCTTAACACCATTGACAGTGTCAATTGGTCACAATCATGTACACTAATTATCTAATACTTACACTTATACAACTGAATGAATCACTTAACATAAGCTAGTTTAGTAAATTACTGTTTGCCGGTGCACGAAAAAATTAAAATTTGGTTAGGAAAATACATGTTTATATATTCCTTACCACATGTTACCATCCTAATTTTACATCATGTCAGTAACAAATATACCATACTAGACATAAGTACATAGGCATTGGCATTAAGTTTTCAAAATAATGAAAGCATAATTTATTATCATAAAAAGTGTAATGCTAATAAGAATTCCCTCATTGGCATAAAATATTGTTTAATTTTTTTCAGCTTTCCTTTATTTTTATAAATATACATTACAATATCCGTAATACGATGCAGTACATTAAAAGTTATCGAAACACCGCTGCTCATGCCCAGTATTTGTAGCACGAATTGCTCTATCCAAAATCCAAATTAATTGATTGACTCGATGAGCAATTGTTTTGAAAACTGCATTATAGTAATCCTTTTTGGAGGTGTGCAATTTTATTCCACTTAGCGATTTTTACGCCTCTCATTCTGCTTGCGTTCCTCCTTTTGAGTCAAAATGATTAACAAACGCTTGAAAATGCTTAATACATCAAAGAATAAGTCCAATGCATGTTGAACAACATCCCGATTGCCTAAGCGACATTTTTCAATAATGCTTTGTGTATCGCAGACAACAAATGCAGCCATAACAAAAACGCCAATAAATAATTGAGCCATCTGCACAAAGTACGACTGGAAGAGCATATTGAACAAGCTTAGTATGGCCATTGTTTTAATGATGCTCACTAGTAAGCCGCCTAAATACAAATATTTTCCACGCCCGGCTAGCAATGCGGCCAAAGAAAGTGAAGCAAAAGTTATCGCCGTACCCATCAATGCGGCAAATACATATAATGGCTGGATTGGCCCAATGTTTGTCCCGAACAAAAGCCAAATGCGAGCAACATTCCCAGACGCGTATAATAATTCTTGCTATCATCTCAGTAAAAATGTAAGCCCAATACGAGTATCAAAGAACCAATAGCTGCTAGTACTCCGGCATCAATTATATAATTTATATCCAAAATTGCACCGAACGCAGCAGACAATGTGGTGCCACCAAGCACCATATAAACTGTGGCCAAATGTTGACGGACATAGATATGAATCTCTCGCCTAGACTTTTCGCGAAATGTTGAAAATGTGAATTAAGTATGTGTCATTGCCGACATTTTCTTAGGCTTCTGTCGTTTCTCCGGGGGAGACTTGCGTTCAACTTTTCTTTGTGGCCATAGCTATTTCATCGGTACAGTATGCTCCGCCATCAGAACATCGAGCAAATCCTGTGGCTAATAGAAATATAAAGACATTGTAAAATTTCTAACAATATTTTATAAATAAACTGTGTAACTTACAAATTTTCTTTTTCAATTGATGTCAATGTTTGACGTCTTTACAATGTTGGTTACAATTGTTGATTGCTATTTCAATTTCTATCACTTGTCAAAATTTGCACTAGCCCTGGGGCTAGTACAAGTTTTGACATATCATATTCACCTCAGAGAAATGTCAAATTTTCATTAAATTCACAAATTTCACAAAAAGATATCGAATGGAACAGGCTCAATGAAGATAACAGCTTGAAATTTGTGCCAAATGATAGATATCGAAGGGCCTAAATAGAATCTATAGGGTTGCCTTGTCGCATCCTGTCCCAAACATGGGTTGCCACTCATTTAAGAAAAGTTGACCCAAAAAACGGGTGTCAACCAATGTTTAGGACATGATGCGACAAGGCAACCCTATATATTTTGTTTAGGCTCTTCGATATCTATCATTTGGCACAAATTTCAAGCTGTTATCTTTATTAACGAAAATTGACCCAAAAAACCGGTGAAAACTCATGTTTGGGACAGGATTCAACAATGTAATCCCATGTATTATATTTAGGCCTCTTCGAGTTCTATCATTTGGCATATATTTCGAGCTGTTATGTACTACAGTTTTGATTAGGGAAACAAAATTGCCTAAAATTCGGGCATTTTCGGCCATCGGGACACGCTTTGGCAAGGCAACCCTAGATATTCTATTTAGGCTCATTGAGCTCTATCATTGGCATACATCTCATCCTGTAATCTTATACACTCGATTTTTCTACAGCCGGCTCTTGGACTATTACAAGTTGATGCAGATAAAGTATATCCGCAATATTTCTACGGGAGCTCAAAGACTGCATATGTAATAACTTTAAAAGATCCTCATAAGGAGGAAGGTTTAAAGGGTCAATCCAATTTTTTGAATTCTTTCAATTCCAGTTATATGAATATTATAAAATGGTGACCATACTTGGCTGGCGTACTCAAAGTGAGGACGTACAATTGTGTTATATAAAGTCACCGTTACCAAAGGGCTATCAAATTCTTTTGCCCACCTCTTAATAAAGCTAAGCAGAAATGAGAATTTTTTACAAATTTAATTAACATGCTCATTAAAAGTTAATTTAGCATCAAAATGTATGCCGACAAATATTCTTATCTTTGAATTTATAGTCAAACTCTACAATATTTTCCTTCCTAGTAAAAATAATAGTTTGGCATTTATCAGGATTAAGATGTAAGTTATTCTTAGAACACCAAACTTCAAAGGATTTCAAGTCAAACTGAAGTGGAAAAGTATCACCAACCCCCTTTACGTTCCTGTAAATTTGCATGTCATCTGCATATGTCCATTTCCACCAAAAAAGTCCTTTTAGCTGGCCTCATTTTTTTTTTTTTTGGAGTACATCTTTCAGCCATAGTTTTTCTTGAAGCTTAAGCTGTCTTGAATTAATATTCAAAGTTGTTCAATTAAAATTGAGATAGCTATTTTTTTTTATTTGACTTAATATGTAACTTTTCGTGTTTTTTTTTAATTTAAATACAATTTTAACTACGTCTACCTTTGAATTTTAATTGTTCCCCCTTGAATATTAATTCAAAATAGTCTTAACTTTAAGAAAAACCATGTTTGAAGAGTCTGCTTGAAAAAAAAAAAAAATTAAAAAAAAAAATCGAAGCCATGGTCGAGCTAAGACAAATTCGATTTTTTTATTTTTTTTTTTAAGCAGACTCTTCAAACATGGTTTTTCTTGAAGTTAAGACTATTTTGAATTAATATTCAAGGAGAAACAATTAAAATTCAAAGGTAGACATAGTTAAAATTGCATTTAAGTTAAAAAAAAACATGAAATGTTGCATATAAAATTAAATAAAAAAAATAGCCATCTGAATTTTAATTGAACAACCTTGAATATTAATTCAAGACAGCCTTAGCTTCAAGAAAAACTATGGCTGAAAGATGTACTCTAAAAAAAAATATAAAAAAAAGGTGGCCAGCTAAAAAGGCCTTTTTTGGTGGAAATGGACATATACTAACAGATGGGAATTTTTAATAATATGTATGTGTAACGTCATTAATTGCTAAAATTAACAGGAGCGGCCTCAGATGGCTTCCTTGTGGAACACCTGATATCGCGCTAAATGGGGAGGAAATCACTCTCCGAAATTTTATTTGATATGTAAGATCAGATAAATAAGATTCAATCTAGCTGACAAAACTTAAAGGAAATCCAAGCTTCTTTAACTTAAACAAAATCAAATTATGCGGTAATTTGTCAAATGCTTTACTGAAGTCAGTGTAGATGTAGTCAATTTGCCCACCAGAGTCCAAAGAGCTTAATGCAAAAGAAGTGAAATCAAGGAGGTTAAAAACTGTAGATCTGCCATTAACAAAACCATGCTGCCGAGTTGTTATGACTTCACTACAGCACACCTTAACCTGATCGTATATAATATGTTCAAAAACTTTCGGTATTGATGATAACTTAGCCACGGGCCTGTAGTTTGAAACATCATGTTTACACCCTTTCTTGAAAATGGGGCTAATCACAGAGCTGCAGTTTACTAAAACTGTCGCAGGAATACCATCAGGCCCAGAGTTGAAGTCATTATCAACAGATGAAATATATTTCTCTTTGAGATAAGGAGAGAAAGATAACTCATTAACCGAAACTAAAGGGTCGTTATCCATATATTCAAAATAGTTGATTTCAGGGCTAAATAAATCCGTAGAAAATGATTCATTAAACAAATTAGCAAGCAACTCGGCTATAATTTGTGGGTCGCTAGTGAGCCCATCATCTGTTTTAAACTCAGATGGAAACCCGTCAGATTTTTTTTTTAGAATTAATAAAACCAAAAATTCTTGGGGTAATGAAGAATATTCAGCCTAATTTTATTTAAATTTTCAGAATAAACTAGAGCTGACATATCTTTAAATTCAAGACACAGTCGCTGATAAGCAACAAGGTCATTTCGGTCCTGGCTACAAATGTATTTATTCCATGCCCTATTACGGTCATTGAGAAATTTTTTCAAATCCTTTGTAAGTACGTATATACCTAGGGTACAAGGAATTATTTACGTACTTCTTTGTATAGGGAACCGACAATGCTATCGCAGAAAAAAGTTCACCAGAGAAAAATTTAATGCAATCATCAAATATATTGTTATTAAAAAAAGTAAGCAAGTCATTTAATTTAATTCTTAAATTTTCATTCAATTTTAAAAAGTCAGCTTTTTTGAAATTGAATTCGTAAATATTAATGGATGAACATGCATAAGTCAAATTTTCATTGTCAGATTGGTATACAATACTCAAAGGTGGATGATAGGAATCTACCGTAGACAGAGCATGGATGGCATTTCTTGCAACAACATTGCTACTATTTGTAGCCAAGACTAAGCCAAGTTGTCGTCCGTGGCAATTAGTTATATAACTTAATTGTTATAAATTTGAAAGTATTTCGTCAACAAAAATTTGTTGTTGTCGAGTTTTTGGACAAGATGCATACAAATATGTACCATCGTCCGAAGGAGTTGTAACGAATTTATGGGAGCAACCTGTTTGCTATAGTTAAAAAAAAAAAAAAATATATGCTCTACTGTTCTTGTAAGCGGTAAAAACACGCCACTCAAACGCTTTTAATTTTTTTTTGTTTTGCCATGCTATTTTTTTTTTTGCATGACAATAATATGTATTTGTATGAGTATATATACTAAGCTAAAAAAAAAAAAACCGTAAGTGCATGGCGTGAGCGGCAGACGGACGGCAACAAGCAGTTAGCCGAACGTTGAGTGGCAACAGGTTGCCAAAAACGCATCGTACAGGTAGTTGCTGAAAAATTCTCAAACGCGCCGGTCGCACAATTAAAGAAGACGGGAATAGAGCAATGCGAATATTTTGTGTAAAAATACTCCGACTTGTGTTAATTAAATTATTGCTTTTTATTTTTTTTTAAAAAACTGTTCCGTTCAATAAGATTGAATTTAATGTTCTAATACATATCCGCGAAAACGTCCAGTGCAACAACAAATTACCTGCAAAGTCAACGAAATTGGCGTGAAAGAAAAAGCCAAAAAGGCCAAGACTTTAATACACAATTCTTTTGAAGAAAAATAAAACCTTTTGTATTGACTACAAAGCGCGGCTAAATTTACGTAAATGATTTGAAACAAAAGTGGTGGTCGATAGTTTTATTTGCGCGATTTTAATCTCATAAAAGCAGAAAAGTTTGGAATGCTGTAATAATAAAAATTTTAGTAAACGTACACTTATTTGAATCATTTAAACAACAGAGAAAAAAATAGCAAATGAATAATCCTCAATTGACGTCTCCTATTTAATGCTTCATAAAGTTAAAAACAAAAGACTACATTAGAATGGACCAATTAAAGTTAAATTATGTAGCTCTTAATAAGTAAATATAATATATATTATAACAAAAGTGCAGTTATTCCAATCATGTCAACTATTGTGAGCTGACTCAAATGCAACATTTTGTTAATGTGAAGTGCTGATGTTTGCTTTGTCATAAAATGCAGTCTACAAAAAACAAACTGAGTTCAACTGCTATTAGCCAAGTAATGGAATTCTACATCACCACTTACAAACTTCTCTATTACCACAACTCTAAAACAAAAAACAAAGGAGTTACAAAACAAGAAACACAACGAATCTTTCCTACACAGCAGCGGGTGCGTACTATACGTATTATGGCCTTTTCCATTAATTTATGTACTTATTTGTTAGCCTGTTTTTGTATCATAATATTTTTCATAGTTTTTCTGTTTATGAGAATGTAAATGAAAACCAAAATCGTAATTGTAAAAGCTAAACGTAAATATCTACATTTTAAAAAAACAAAAAAGGACAAATTTAAATTTAAAATTGTTATAAAGTAAAACCATGAGAAAATAAATTTCTGTGAATTTGCGCAGATTATATAAAGTCCAATTCAATTAAATATTTCTTATATACTGGGTGTTTTTTTAGAGGTTTGTTTTTTGAATAGAGATAAAACTGGCATTTTATGCTCAAATCTGGCAATTCTAATGTCATTTATGTTCAGTTTGGTTTGCCATTTCATCATAAACAGGTTGACAAAAGAACAACGCTTGCAAATCGTGCAAATTTATTTCGAAAATAATGGTTCAGTTCGCGAAGTTTACCGCAAGCTCCGTCCATTTTATGGTCGACATAATCGTCCATCAGAGCAATTAATTCGGTTAACCATGAATTGTTTTCGCACTACGTTTACTCTATGTGATAATACGCATCCGCAGAGATGTCGAACAGTGCGCACCGAAGAAACAATTGCCGCTGTAGAGCAAAATGTTGAAGAGGACCCGAATGAATCGATTCGCCACCGTGCACAGCAATTGGAGCTTTGTCCATCAACTTTATGGAAGATTTTGCGCAAAGATCTTGGCTTGCGACCTTACAAGATCCAGCTTGTGCAAGAATTAAAGCCGCGAGACCATGCAATGCGTCGTGATTTTGGTGTATGGGCCGAAAATGAGATTGATCTCGATGCTGATTTTCATCGCAAAATTTTGTTCAGTGATGAGGCTCATTTATGGTTGAATGGCTACGTCAACAAGCAAAATTGCCGCATTTGGAGTGAAGAGAATCCACATGAGATCCTTGAGACGCCATTACATTCACAAAAACTGACTGTTTGGTGTGCTCTATGGGCTGGTGGAGTCATTGGGCCATACTTCTTCCGAAATAATGCTGGAGAGTCAGTTACCGTTAATGGAGACCGGTATAGAGCCATGATAACCGACTATTTTGTTCCCGAATTGGATGGCATGAATGTGGATGAGTTGTGGTTCCAACAAGACGGCGCTACATGCCACACAGCGCACGTCACAATCAATTTATTGAAGGAAACATTCGATGAGCGCATAATTTCGCGGAATGGACCTGCCAATTGGCCACCAAGATCGTGTGATTTGACCCCATTGGATTATTTTCTTTGGGGATATGTGAAGTCGCTCGTCTACGCCAACAAACCAGAAACGTTAGGGGACTTGGAAGCCAACATTCGTGGCGTTATTGCCGACATACGGCCATATATGCTCGAAAAAGTGGTTCAAAATTGGACCTGTAGAATTGGCTTTATTCGAGACAGCCGCGGCGGTCACATGCCCGAAATCATATTTAAACATTAATGGCATAAAATTATCCTTCCAATAAAGCTAAATTGATGGACATTAAAACGATTTTCTTGTGTTTTATTTCAATTCGAAGCTCTATACCTCTAAAAAAAAACACCCTGTATAAACACGTATGTCTAAAAGATGTGTTGTAATATTTTTTTTTAAATTTAAAATATATACATATATGTTTTTATGTCAATTTTTATTTTCCCCATAAATGTTTTTTTTTTATGTTTGTATAATACAACAGGCAATTTGTAAAACTATAGTCACAACAGAAATAATTGCTAGCATATTTTTTTCTTATATATATTGACAAATTGTTGTTCAAAGAAAAAAAGAGGAGGCAAGGAAAAGATAAAGAAAATGAAATTAAAATTAACTAAAACTAACCAAAATTAAATATTTTTTTTTTTACATGAAGATTTGCTAGGTTAGTAATTTTAGGGAAGATGGCAGGGTGGAGATCCGACGATGATGCAGATGAAAGAAAACAATGTAAACGTAAGTAGTAGGGACCTGTGGGATTTTAATCCCCGTTTGTAAAATTTTCCGAGTAATTTCCGGAATTTAGGTTTTTTTTCTATGCGTACGCCTAGATGCAGCTTTGGGAAACTGTGGCCCTAGCCGGGATGTCTGAGTGCTTGGCACTAAAGATTCGCGAGTTCTTTCCGTTATCATGCCGCGCGTAACAGAGTCCATTTTACGTCAGGCAGATTAAAGCCACCTAACAACAAAATGTCATCATTAGCATCATTACGTACGTGCTCACTCTCCGTGTCGGGCTATATAAAAACTCGCACCGTGTATAAATTCGATTTTTATAGTGAAAACGTGAATTTAAAAAATTTTTAAAAATTGCGACAGAGACGCACATAAATTTTAAAACAAGTTCAATTTAAAGACGGCAGCTTCACTGCCCTTAGTGGCAAAACAAATAAAAATAATAAATTGTTTATTTTATCTCACGATAATAAACAAGTGAAAAAGAAAAATGCCGGTTGAGCGCTCACCTCCAAAAGACTTATCGGTCAGTGCCGAGTCTAAAAAAAATAGTGAGTGCAAAAAAAATACAAAAAGTGGTTCTCCCGTGAATTCGGATAGCAACAATGCTAAAATACATGCAAGCGCGTGTTAGCGCAACCGCTAAGCGAATCATGCCGACTAAAAAATATATATAATAAAATAAGCAAACTACATTGGTGCTGCTGTTGGCTCAGGTTTCCGACTGTCCATAGTGTCAACATATAGCCTAAGCACAACAACAATAACAACAATCATTTATACGTGGCAATATGTGCTGACTATTTATGCAGAATCAGCATTTCCGCTGAACAACTTATATATAATGTTATAATTAGAGTTTAGAGTTTAAGAATAATTTGAGAATAAAACAGAATTGAATTGAAGCTAAACCAACCAACATCTGCGTTAAAGTTATATTTAATTTTCAATATTAAAAAAAAAGTTTCTTTACTGGCGCCCAACTAGAGGACTAGAACTAGAGGAGAAGCAATTGTCATCAAAATTATCAACAGACACACAACGGTGGAGTTATTAAAAAAATAATCATCGAAATTTTCAACGGTGGAGTTAAATGTAAGCCTATTTTAATTTAGGAATTACAAATACATTACAAAAAAAATAAAGATACAAATTTTTTAGTGCCTTAGTATATAAAAAATACCTGTAAAACCGTGAGTGAAATAAAATCAGTGCATCCGAAGAATATTAGTGAAATCGGAATTTATAGAACTATTTGGAAATCGTCTTATGAGAAAAATTCAGGCTAGGTTTGACAGTTTGAGAAGCAACCTGCACGAATACGAAGCTAGGCTTAACAGTTTAAGACACAACCTACACGAACACGCAGTGACTTCTAATATGGCTGTAACCATTACCGCGAAACAGCTGGCTGAACTAACCGAGCGAATCACTGCCCAGGTTCAGGCCAATTTAGCACCTCCGGCTGTACCAGTTAGAGTCGCGGCCCAATTTACGCCAACAGAGGATGGCATTCCCTCGTTGATCAAAGCACTGCCGGAATTCAGTGGGGATTCAGGCCAGTATGCAACGTGGAGGGCTGAAGCCTGTGATGCGTTGAGGATCTTCTCAGGGGCAAATACAATAAACGGGAAAAACAAATATTTTGAGGCATTAGGCCTACTGCGAAGCAAAATCACTGGTCAGGCGAAAGCTATGCTTGCCTGTTACGGTACAATGCTAAATTTTGACGAAATCTTAGAAAGGCTGGACTTTACATATCAGGATAAACGATCTAAACGGACATTGCAGCGAGAGTTGGAAGGACTGAAACAGGGAAATTCATCTCCTAGGGAATTTTTTGATAGGGTGAATGTAACGTTGACATTGATTATAAACAAAAATATAATGACATACGGCACGGACTCCAGGACAACAAAGGAGTTAAATGATGAGGCAAGGTATGATGCGTTGAAGGTCTTTGTTAATGGTATCCATCCATCGTTAAGTAACGTGGTCTACTCTTTAGGCCCGACAAGTCTCCCAGCCGCCATAGTCCTAGCTGAAGAAGCAATGATGGAGAAACCCCATCTAGCCTATAAACAATCAGATAACCGTCAGCACTTCAAACGAAACCAAGGACAGGGTTACAAACATGAAGATTACCATCAGTCATTTAGATATAATCAGGGCCCAAGTAATAATTATGTAAACAATCGACAGCTTAATCAGCGACCAAATATTAATTCTAACGTAGGCAATAAGAGGCCAATTAATAATTATGTAAACAATCGGCAATATTATCAGCGACCCAATAATAATAATTTCGTAGGCCAAATTAGGGATAATCAAAACCCACCAGTACCTATGGACATTGATTCCGGGGTAACTAGGTACAGGGAGAACACTAATTATCGAAATAACCAACCAAATTCGGGAAATTGGCAAGGTAATAGACAGCCGCGGGTAAATAATTTAAATGAAGGGAATGATTTTTTAGATCAAAGCTAGGGCTCCCGTACATCTACCGGGTAGACCAAGAAACCAAAAAACCATTAAAGATTTTGATAGATACTGGTGCTACACATAATTATGTAAAACCAGGACTATTAAACAACCCTATAAAATTAAAAATCAAAAGTCAAGTTAATTCGGTCCATGGAAATAGTGTCATAGACACTTATCAATTGGCAAATATATTTAATATTGAGATAAAGTTACTAGAGTTATCGCAATTAAAAGACTATGACATGATCATAGGTATGCGAACACTCCATTCTATCGGGGGTAACATAGATTTATGTACAAATCTGTTAACCCACCGAAATGGTTGTGAAAAATTAAAATTTGATAGGACTTGTTCTCTAAATAACCTCATAGTAGGTGAAAATATCGAAGAAGACATTAAAATTAAACTTGGGGAATTGATTGAAAAGTATCAAGGTATTTTTATTCATGGAAAAACCAAAGAGTTCTTACCGTATAACACGAATATTAAATGTTCAATCGTTACCACCACTGAAACACCAGTGTGGTCAAAACAGTATCCGATCCCATTCAGTTCAATGGAATTTGTCAACAAAGAAGTTGAGTCACTGTTAAAAAATAATATAATCCGACGGTCATTCAGTCCATATAATTCTCCCGTTATGGTTGTACCCAAATCGAAAGGCTTGGATGAAAATGGCAAACCAAAGCAAAGAATGGTTATCGATTATAGAAAATTAAATACTTTCACTATTGCGGACCGGTACCCGATTCCGGATTCCTCAGTAATACTCTCAAATTTGGGGAAGTCGAGATACTTCTCTACGCTGGATTTGCAAAGCGGATTTCATCAGATCCTTATAGAGGAAAAAGACATCCCAAAAACTGCATTCAGTGTGAATAATGGAAAATACGAATTCCTTCGTATGCAATTTGGTCTTAAAAATGCACCTAGTGTCTTTCAAAGGGCCATGGACGATGTGTTAAGGTCGTGTATTCAGGAGGGATTTTGTCACGTTTACATCGATGACATTATCATATAGAAATCGTTCTGAAAGCTTTAGCAAAGGCCAACATGAAAGTGTCTAACGAAAAGAGCAAATATTTTTGTCAGGAGGTCGAATTTTTGGGCTACTTGGTGGGATATAATTCCCTAAAAGTTGACCCGGAAAAGATAAAATCAATTCAAGAATACCCTTTTAAGATCTTTTTTGGGTTTAGCGGGGTATTACAGAAGATTTATCAAAAATTACTCACATATAACTAAGCCAATGACCGAATACTTAAAGGGCGAAAATGGGAGAACGTCCCAACATAAATCTAAAAATGTAAAGATAACTTTTAATGAGAAGGCAAAAGAGGCATTTGAGTCGATCAAGGACCTTTTAAAAGAAACTATATCTTTGTCACAACCAGACTACTCTAAGAATTTCGAATTGACTACCGACGCAAGTAACAGCGCCATAGGTGCGGTGCTTAGTCAGGGAGGTAAACCTATAACATTTATATCGAGAACATTGTCCGCAACCGAGAGAAATTACGTGACGAATGAGCGTGAAATGCTTGCGATTGTTTGGGCATTTAAAAAATTAAATAACTATTTGCAAAACATTCAAGGGGTCAAGATTTACACAGATCACCAACCCCTTACTTTCGCTATTAACGATAAAAATTATAACGCAAAACTACGCCGTTGGCGATCCTATATAGATCAGTTTACTCTGGAAATAATATACAAACCGGGAAAAGAAAATGTTGTAGCCGACGCGTTGTCGAGACAGTATATTAATGCTCTTTCAAGCGATGAAACCGTTTCATCAAAAATAAGTACGGCTCACACAGCAGATAGTTCCCCAGAATTATAAAAAATTAAGAAACTAAATAGACCTTTAAATGCATTCAAAAATCAATTCGTTATAGAAGAACATGACACAATTAATGACACTCAAACTATTGAGACTTTTCCCACCTATTGGAGGTCCATAATAAAATACAACAATACCTGTAGATTATTCCAAGAACTTAAAAAATTAATCAATAGGCCGACAGTAGCAATAAAATGCACAGAGGAAACTCTTTTCAAAATTAAAAACTTATTGCTGAGCGCATTTCCGAACACAAAATTTATCCATACGCATGTTTTGGTGGATGACGTGACTTCACCGGACGAACAGCATGTGTTAGCCGAAAGAGCTCATAACAGAGCACATAGACAAGCAAGGGAAGTAGTTCAACAAATAACAGAAACTCATTGGTGGCCTAAGGTTGTGCGTGACGTTGGGAGAATTAACGAAGAGTGTGACATTTGTAAGCTCTCAAAGTATGAGAGACATCCAAAGAAGCAGAAAATTGGAGAGACTCCAATTCCTCAAGAGGGGGGTGAAGTGTTACACTGTGATATATATTTTACAGATAAAAAAAAATTTGTCGTTATAATTGACGCGTTAACTAAGTTCTTAATAGTGAATCACATTTCCGTGGAATCTGAAATGAGACAAAAAATTTTAGAAGCCATAAATTTATTTTCAAACACTAAAGTAGTTGTGACCGATAACCAGAGTTCAGTAATAGGAAAACCATTTAAACAAACATTGGAAAACCTAGGTGTTCAACATAAACTGACACCCGTGGCCCATTCCACATCAAATGGTCAAGCAGAGAGGGTCAATTCGACAATTGGTGAACTGCTCAGGATCTATAGACTTCAAAAGCCCCTATTAGAAATCGAAATCGCTATGATACATATAGTTCAACAATATAACAATACCATACACTCCACAACGGGTATGAAGCCAATAACGGCATACCACAATTTAGATCAGTACACGAAAACACTAGTTGAGAGGAATACACATGCCCAGAATAGAATGCTTTCTAACATGAACAAGGATAGGGTGAAAAAAAAACCGAACGAAGACGAAATAATATTTACGAAAATGATAGACGGGGGAAACTAACTCCTCGGTACAAGAAAAGGAAAGTCATAAAAAATAACAGGAATACAGTTACAGTACAAGATGATAAAACTAAGAAAATACTAATAGTTCACAAAGACCACATTAGAAATTAGTATTCTTATTCCCCTGCTGAAAATGATATTGATTGAATCGAAATTACAAAACAGCTCAGTAAAAGTATCCTTATAAAAGGAGAATCGACATAAAACTAAGAAAATATTAAAAGTGCACAAGGACGACATTGGAAATTAATGTACTTATTCCCTTCCAGAAAATGATATTGATATTGGTGGCTTTGATACCGTTTGTTTCGGCAGAGATAATCGACCTAACCCGGGAGCCGTATGCGCTAATAGGAAATGGGAATGCAGCACTGTACCAAGACTTTAGAGATCTGTTTCATGTTATAAACCTGACTTATTACGAGTTACTTTTGGAAGAATCACGACTATATAAACAAAAAACTCAGGACTACGACGCAGAACTAGAAATATATACTATAGATACATTGCTTCAACAACTACATTGGCATAGGAAATCTAAAAGAGCAATCAACGAGCTAGGTTCAGCTTGGAAGTGGTTGGCTGGAAGTCCAGATCACGCGGATTTCGTATCAATGGAGGAGATAATTAACAAATTCATTGCAAACAACAACCAACAGGTAGTCACAAATTCTCAGTTATTTAAGAACATTAAAGAAATGACCCACAGACTTACGCGATTAGAGAACAGTGACAAGTATAGAAAATTAATTATTCAAAGAAACAAATATGCTGTATATGATTTACAGAATACCCTTAATGCAATAGCTTTGGCAAGAACAGGAATCTTAAGCCCAGAAATTCTCCACTTAAGCGAGATTAGGGATATAACACAGCATTCTCACGAGACCGTATCGATCACTGATCTTATTTCTGTATCTAAATTTAAGATTTTTCAAAATGAAGATATCATTGTTATACAAATTATATACCCTATAATTTTTGCTAGCTGTAAGTTGTATGATGTTAAGGCAATTAGCCAAGAAGATGGTAAATTAGATTTGGAGAATAAAATTGCTAAATGTAATAATGAATATATAAATGTTGAAAAATGTGAAACGGAATTAAGTTCAACCTATTGTAAAATTAATAATGCAACAACATGCTTAACACAATTATTAAATAAAAATGATGCTAATTGTACGAAAATAAAAGAAAAAAATAGACCAATAGAGCTTGTTGTAGATGGTGCCATAATAATAAATGGTTTGCATAATGTAAATGGCATCATGCTTAATAGAACTTATCTAATTACTTTTAACCATAGCATAAATATTGACAATGTAACTTATAGAAATCCTACTAACGATATATTAGAATATATTAAGCACCACCATGAATCTGAATAAAAGGTTGTACAATTCAAGGAGACGGATGATGAAGAGTTAAAGTTAACCAATATTGATGCAATTTCTCCCTTTCAACTTGAAATCGAGTCCCATCCGATGTTGTGGACAATTTTTATACTGTGCATAGTCGGTTTTTTAAGCTTCTTAATCATGAAGGGATTCCAAATGTGGAGACAGTGCCGAACTGAAGCTCATAAGTCGGCCCAAGAACAGATTTTTCAAGCGGCCCTATCACAGATGAGTGATATTGTAACTTCGGGACGAAGAACTTAAGACAGGGGAGAGTTAGCGCAACCGCTAAGCGAATCATGCCGACTAAAAAATATATATAATAAAATAAGCAAACTACATTGGTGCTGCTGTTGGCTCAGGTTTCCGACTGTCCATAGTGTCAACATATAGCCTAAGCACAACAACAATAACAACAATCATTTATACGTGGCAATATGTGCTGACTATTTATGCAGAATCAGCATTTCCGCTGAACAACTTATATATAATGTTATAATTAGAGTTTAGAGTTTAAGAATAATTTGAGAATAAAACAGAATTGGCTAAACCAACCAACATCTGCGTTAAAGTTATATTTAATTTTCAATATTAAAAAAGAAGTTTCTTTACTCGCGCGTACCAACACCAAAGTGTCGCCCACCAACATCACTGTTCAACCGATCGATCCCGCGCAAAACCTCACACACCGAACACACACACATCAAAAAATATTAGAAATTACTCAAGAGCCAACTGCATCTAATCAAGCGGGTACTCTCTCTGTTAAGTCACCATGGAGTGTACAGTGTGGCTCTCCCTTGATCCCCCAGCAGGGAAATGTGTCACCAATGCCAAATTCAACACCCCATCAGGAAAATGATGCAAAAACCGCAAGTATAAAATTGCTCAATTTTTCTAGTACTTCTAATCAAAGAAAGACCAATACCACCGATAGTAACTCCAACAAGATTGTAGCTTCAGCGATCGAGACTGGATTGGATCGCTATATTAAAATCAAGCAAAAGCTAAGCCCATCAAACGCAAATAACTCAAGAAAGATATATAAAGTAAGCGAAAGCGAAAAAGTTTCAAACAACCCACTTAGCCAAAATCGATATGCTTTGCTTGATAACGACCCACCTGAATTGAATAACAACAACATGAACAACTCAAACAATAAAACGCTGAAGCCTCCCCCCATTTACTTACGTGAACGCAGTTCTAATGCGCTTGTTTGTAATTTGGTTTCTCTAATTGGAAAAGATGCTTTTCATATAATTCCTCTTACGAAAGGCAATGTTTCCGAAACCAAAATCAAATTTATGCAGAAAAAAATTATAGAACAATTTCTTCTTACCTGGATAAAAATAATAAAAGCTACTACACCTATCAGCTTAAAAGCAGTAAAGGTCTAACAGTTATATTGAAAGACATTGAACCCGACGTAGAACAAATTGAAATTAAAGAAGCTCTAATTAATGCCGGATTTATTCCTAAATCAATTTTCAACATTATGAATAAAAATAAAATCCCCCAGCCGTTTTTTCGTGTGGAACTTGAACCAGACGCACGAAAATGGGAAAAAAACGTCCATGTCCATCCTATTTATAATCTGCGCTATTTAATAAATCGCAGAATATCCGTTGAGGAGCTCCATAAACGCATGGGTCCTGTGCAATGCACAAACTGCCAGGAGTTTGGCCACACCAAATCATATTGTACCCTACGTACTATTTGTGTTGCTTGTGGCGACTTTCACCCTTCGTCCGCATGCACTACCGACAAAAAAGACGCTACTACAAAAAAATGCAATAATTGCGGAGGTAACCACACAGCTAACTTTAGGGGTTGTCCCGTATACGCTGAATTAAAAAACAAAATGCGCTTATGTAAGGAAATAGTTCGAAATCCACCTACCCAAGTCATGCAGACATTTACAAATAACATAGTACCTACGAACTTGTCCAACATATCGGGTCAAACCTATGCTAACGTGCTTAAATCTAGTCAGGATAAACCTGCAAATATCATAAGTAGCTCTCAAAATCTTGAGACAATGCTTATGACGCTCACGCAATGCATGACCCAGTTCATGACAACAATGCAGACAATGATGCATGAGATGATGAACAATCAAAATCAACTTATGAAATTTTTGATTGGAAACAAATGAACACACTCAAAATCTGTCATTGGAATACAAACGGCGTAAGCCAACATGAATTAGAAATTAGAAATTTTCTTTGCAACAACGAAAAAGACATTTTACTAATTTCTGAAACACATCTGACCACCATGCACAGTTTTAAAATTGAAGGTTATAAATTCTACAAAACCTGTCACCCTGATGGTAAAGCACGAGGAGGTACAGGAATACTCATTAAAAGTCATATAAAGCACTACGAATTCGAGCAGTATGAGAGAGACTACCTACAAGCTACGTCGATTTCCTTACAATGTTGGGATGACAAAGTAACAGTTTCAGCTGTATATTGTCCGCCAAGATATAAGATTACGACAGCCCAATTCGACCACTTTTTTAATTCACTAGGATCAAAATTCGTAGCTGCTGGTGACTATAATGCGAAGCATAACCACTGGGGTTCACGACTTATCAATCCAAAAGGCAAAGCACTTTGGCTTTCATTAACCAATCGCCGCAATGGACTTGATTATGTCTCCACTGGTCAGCCAACTTATTGGCCATCAGACCTTCAAAATACTCCAGATCTTATGGATTTTGCAATTACAAAAGGAATCAATAAGAGGCAAATTTCTGCTGAATCATGTTTTGACTTGAGCTCAGACCATTCTCCTGTCATTTTGCATCTGCATAAATATGTAGAGCTGATGCAGACACCCAATGGGCTTACGAATTGGCTTAAATATAAAAAATACATTAGTAGTCATCTTCGTAATGACGTTAGCCTTAAAGACTCGGAGGAGCTGGAATCAGCCATACAATTATATAACAACATGCTTGTATCAGCTGCTCTTCATGCCACTCCTGTGCAACCAATCTATATAAAGCAGCGCCTCAGCTCCTCACAAATAGAACATTTAGTGAAGGAAAAAAGACGCCTCAGGCGACTATGGCAAGAAGTCAGGTCACCTACACTTAAACATAAGCTAACCTTAGCCAAACTTCAACTGAGAAATGCCCTCCGAGAGGAGTCTGAAAGAGGTATAGACTCTTACATTAAAAAGCTGAGCCCTCTAGAGTCTTCGAACTACTCCTTATGGAAGGCCATCAGAAGTATGAAAAAACCTACTGACATAGATTCTCCCATTAGACTAAGCAATGGTTGCTGGACTAGAAGTAACAAAGAAAAAGGGCAAGCATTTGCTAACCATCTTAAACATGTATTTCAGCCGAATCCTCCGGGCAACAGCTTTGAAATACCACAAGAAACTCAAAATATGAGACAAATTTTGTTGCGCTTCACAACTAAAGACGTTCATTCATACATAAAAATTCAACTGAACAAGAAGAAAGCACCAGGTCATGACCTAATAACTGCTAATATGCTTATTGAATTACCTTACTGTGCAGTCAGACACCTAACCATACTTTTTAACGTTATTACTTGATTGGGCCACTACCCGAAAAGCTGGAAGATGTCTCAAATCACAATGATTTCTAAGCCTGGGAAAAATCCCACACAAGTTTCATCATATCGGCCAATAAGCTTGTTGCCAACCACATCAAAACATTTTGAAAAGCTGCTGCTCTCGAAAATTTTGCCCCACATGAACCAACTTAACATAATACCTCAGCACCAATTTGGCTTCCGCAAAAAAACATGGAACTATAGAGCAAGTTCACAGGATAATAGCAAAAATTAGAAAGACATATGAAGAAAAAAAAATATTGCTCAGTAGTATTTCTAGATGTAGCTCAAGCTTTTGATAAGGTGTGGCACGATGGACTTACACACAAGATAAAAAAATTACTCCCTAAAAATACCCTTGCTTTACTAGGGTCCTACCTTACAGGACGAAAGCTCAGGGTAAAATGCAACGACTACATTTCAGATGACGTTGACATTTTTGGAGGCGTACCACAAGGTAGTGTTCTTGGCCCAATTCATTACCTAATTTACACTTCTGACTTGCCAACCAACAACTCTGTGCTTACATCTACTTTTGCTGATGACACTGCAATTCTGTCTTGTCACGCAGACCTTCATAGTGCGTCATATACCCTCGAAAAACATATGCGTCTAGTTGAAACATGGCTTTTAAACTGGCGAATAAATGTAAACGAGCAAAAAAGTAAACATGTAACTTTTACACTCAATAAAAATACTTGCCCCACAGTTCACCTAAATAACGCCGCAATACCTCAGAGCACTGAAGTTAAATACTTAGGTATGCACCTCGACAGACGCCTTACTTGGAAAAGTCACATTGAAAAGAAAAAAATTCAAATGAAGTTAAAAGCATCAAGCATTAATTGGCTTTTGCATAAACATTCAAAACTCAGCCTTGAATATAAAGTTCTTCTGTACAAAGCTATTATTATACCTATATGGTCATACGGAATCCAGCTGTGGGGCAACGCAAGCTCATCGAATATAGAAATATTGCAAAGGTCTTAGTCAAAAATACTTCGAACTATTTCCGGCGCACTATGGTATGTCAAGAATATAAACATACACCAAGATCTTGGTATACCCTTCGTTAAGCAGATACAGGAAAACATAAAGCGATCGTATCAACAAAAACTACAGCAACATCCGAACATACTGGCTAGGAACCTACTCCTAACATCGAATACGTCTCGATTGAAGAGACAAGACTTACCACCCCTGTAGCTATTATGTATACGCATAATGGGTACTCTGGAGGATGGGGCTGCTTGTAGAAGTCCACTTAAGTGGGGAAAGTCCTGATCGCCACTCACTTGGGAGTGGCCAGAGATGATTCTTTTGCAAGCAGTTCAAGCAGCTCACAAACTTCCGGCCTTTTTTGGCCAAGTATCCTCTGGAGATCCCTTGGACACCCGTCCGGGGGTGAGCTATTTGTGAGAAGGCGGGTCTCTCCTAGACTTAAAACTTGGAATGTGTGCGTAGGGTTTGGGTCCCACCACACATTATCATCATTTCCAATGAAAACCAAATCAGCCTCGGATAATAGTCCCCACTACGATGACGACCACTGCAAACGAAAAACGGACAATGATTTACGGATATGCACCTGGAATGTCCGGACCCTCCATAGGGAAGGTGCAACTATCCAACTGGCGGAAGCCCTCGTAAAAATAAAGGCTGACATCACCGCCATCCAGGAGATGCGTGGTCTGAGACTAATCGACTTCGCCGCGGCGCGAAACATGGTAGTTAGTAGTACCAGATTTCAACACCTCGACTTTCACAAGGCCACCTGGCTATCCCCGGATCAAAAAACGAAAAACCAAATTGATCATGTTGTGATCGACGGAAGGAACGCTTCAAGCGTTCTGTATGTGCGTACATTTCGGGGGGTCAACATTGACTCCGACCACTATCTTGTTGCAGCTAAGATCCGCATGCGGCTATGCAATGCGAAGAATGTACGCACGGGCATGCAACGAAAGCTGGACGTTGCCAAGCTGCAATCACAACGGACTGCCGAGGCGTACTCCGCTCAACTCTCGGTTAAGCTCAACCAACCAACCTCTGGAACCGACGACGCCGGTGGACTTTGGACACACATCTCCCACTCCATGCGCGCTGCTGCCGAGGAAGTCATTGGTTTTCGACGCCCACAACCTCGAAACCAATGGTATGACCAGGAGTGTCGCGATGCGACTGCTGAAAAAACGCCGCATGCAAGAAGATGCTGCAGTCAGCCTCAACGCGAGCCGTGCGAGAAAATTACCGCGAAAAGAGGAAGGAAGAGAGGCGCATTTTCAGACGTAAAAAAGGAAGCAGGAAAAGCGTGAGCGTGAGGAACTTGAGGTGTACCAGGGCAAGAAGGATGCACGAAAATTCTATCAACAAGTTAAGCGTCTAACTCAAGGTTTTAAGCCCGGAGCATCCACTTGTAGAGACGAAAATGGAAATCTGGTTACAGATACACAGAGTGTACTGAGGTTATGGAGGCAGCATTTCTCCAACTTGCTTACGGGCGATGATTCCACCAATTCCGCCCAGAGAGAATGCAGTACGATACCACCAATCGATGATAACGCAGTGGAAGTACCATCACCTAGCCATGAAGAGGTTCGAGTTGCTATCCAGCGACTCAAAAACAACAAAGCAGCGGGTGCTGACGGCCTGCCAGCTGAGTTGTTTAAAGCTGGTGGCGATGAATTGATAAGGTGCATGCATCAACTCATCAGCAAAATATGGCTAGCGGAAAGCATGCCCGACGATTGGAATCTCAGCGTGCTTTGTCCTGTAATAAAGAAAGGAGACCCGACAATCTGCGCCAACTACAGGGGTATCAGTCTTATTTCCATCGCATATAAGATCCTCTCGAGCGTATTGTGTGAAAGATTGAAGCCGTATACAGAAACGCTGGTCGGATCCTATCAGTGTGGCTTTAGACCTGGTAAGTCCACCATAGACCAGATTTTTACACTACGCCAAGTCCTGGAGAAAACCCATGAATATCAAATCGACACTCACCATCTCTTCGTCGATTATAAAGCTGCGTTCGATAGCCCAGTGCGGGATTGCCTATACGCAACAATGTCTGAGTTCGGTATACCTGCAAAGTTGATAAGGCTCTGCAGGATGACGTTGAGCAATACGTTTAGCTCCGTCAAGGTAGGGAATGACCTCTCCGCAACTTTTAATACCGAGCGAGGTTTCAAACAAGGCGACCCGCTCTCGTGCGATCTCTTCAATTTCATTATGGAGGGGATCGTACGAAAAGCCGGTGCGCATCATAATGGCACCATTTTCTTCAAAGGTGTTCAGCTCCTTGCGTACGCTGATGATATTGATATTATCGGTCGGAGTAAGAGAGATGTTACTGCTGCTTTCACTGCTATTGAAAAGGAATCAGCCAAAGTGGGTTTGACGGTAAACGAGGGCAAGACGAAATACATGATGTCTACTAACAACAACAAGAGAGCACGGGATCTAGACTCTCATGTTACAGCGGGCAACTGTAAATTAGAAGTTGTCAAGGAATTCATCTACCTTGGCACTGCCGTAACCAGCAACAATGTCAGTCTGGAGATTAAGCGGAGAATAACAATTGCTAATAGGTGCTACTACGGTCTCAGTAAGCAATTACGTTGCAGAGCTCTCTCTCGATCGACAAAGCTAACACTCTACAAGACGCTCATTCTACCTGTGCTTCTCTATGGCGCTGAAGCATGGGTGGTTTCGACAACAGACGCAGCCGCTCTTGGGGTGTTCGAGAGGAAAGTTCTCCGCAAAATCTTTGGTCCTGTTCGAGTTGGCGACGACTAGCGCATTCGAATGAACCACGAGCTGTATGAGCTCTACGCCGACATTGACATAGTTAAGCGTATAACAATACAGCGACTACGCTGGCTGGGTCATGTCCATCGTATGGATAAAGAAGCTCCAGCGAAAAAGGTATTCGAAGGGAAGGTCCCCGGTCAACGACGAAGAGGGAGACCATTCCTCCGGTGGATAGACCAAGCTGAGGAAGCCCTAACCGCGCTTGGCATTAACGATTGGAGAAGGCGCGCGCAAAACAGAGGCGCCTGGCGAGAGCTAATGAGGTCGGCCGTAACCTGACAACGGGTTGTTATGGCCATCTAAGTAAGTAAGTAATAATGGGTACTCTTTTCACAACCGAAGGCAAAATTTGAAAAAATAACATTTCTAAGCAATGGCTTGGAAAAGTCCGACGTTATATTAGTTTCTTAAGATTTGTATAATTATTGTTAGTCTCCAAGCGAGTTTGTTCAATAAATAAATAAGAAGTTGCAAAAAAAAAAAAAAAATTAGCATCTAGTTCATTAATAATATATTCTACTGCCATCGAAAGACATTCGTAGACATCTGCGCTACTATTTGGAGGAACTTAAGTGTTAAGAATGTATAAAATAGTTTAACAATGTGTTACTTTTACACATTTAGTTATTTATTTATTTATTCAACTTTATTTACTGGGCTCATAGGCCCTCATAAATTGAGAAATTATATGTGAGATTACTTAAAATAATTACTTAAAATAATTTCGCACCAACGGCTGATCTCAACTGGCTGGTAGATGCCTGAAAGCAGCAGTGATTTAAAATCAGCGCTAACGGCTGACCTCATCTGGTCAGGTAGATGTCTGAAAGCAGCAGTGTAGATGTAGGATGCGAAAACAGCATTACACCGACAGCAGCAGGCGGTGTTTGTTGCAAATACGTTCATTCATCCACATTAAATAAGCGTCTACATCAAATAAAACAAATTAAATATTAACTAAATCCGCGCTAACGGCCGGCCACACTTGGTCAGGTAGATGCCTGAAAGCAGCAGGGACTTAAAAATTTCCGCGCTAACGGCTGACCTCATCTGGTCGGGTAGATGCCTGAAAGCAGCAGTGATTTAAAAACTTCCGCGCTAACGGCTGACCACATCTGATATGTAGATGCCTTATCCAGTCAGGTAGACGCCTACAAGCAGCAGTGTAGATGTAGGATGCGAAAACAGCATTACACCGACAGCAGCAGGCGGTGTTTGTTGCAAATACGTTCATTCATCCACATTAAATAAGCGTCTACATCAAATAAAACAAATTAAATATTAACTATTTCAAGAAAACGTAAAATGCTTTTTTTAGTTATGCTTTGAGATTGATTAAAGTCAATAACGGCGTAAACACTGTTGAAATCAGTGCATGCACTCCGGAAGGGTTCATGTAGCAAGTAATTCGATCTGCGTGTTTTTAAATTCAGCAGAACAAATCGTCTCATGGGACGTTGAGGCACGTTTATATATAAGTTACTCAATAGATGCTCGCTAATAACACTACTATTAAGAAGCCTATGGATAAACATATTATTTAGCATTACTCTACGATTTCTGAGAGATGATAAGTTTATAAGTTTTAACCTTTGTTCATATGGTGGTAAATGAACTGTTGGATCCCAAGCGAAACTACGGAGGCAAAAAAGCAGGAATTGTTTTTGTACTGACTCAATGGCATCTATGTAGCATTGATACCGTGGGCACCAAACCACTGACGCATATTCCAAAATAGGTCTAACTAAAGAAGAAAATAAAGTTTAAGTGATGTAAGCATCGCGAAACTCTTTGGACCAGCGCTTTATAAAGCCAAGGACGCTGTTAGCCTTATTAATCATTCGGTCAATATGAATATTGAACTTAAGCTTTGTATCCATTGTTACGCCTAAGTCCTCAAAAGAGTTTAGAGTTTCAAGGGTATGGTCATCAATCTTATATGTACTCAATAATGGGGTTTTTCGTGTAAAAGACATATGCTTGCATTTACTTAAGTAAAGATTTATGCAATTGACTTTACACCAGTCAAAAATGTTATTGAGATCATACTGAAGATATGATGATTCAAATGCAAACTTAAGTGGACAAAAAAGCTTGACGTCATCAGCGTACATCAAAATATTACAGTACTTTAAGACACTGGGCAAATCGTTGATAAAAACTGTAAAGAGCAAAGGTCCAATATGGCTTCCTTGAGGAACACCGGAAGTCACAATTAAATTTTTAAATTCGGAGTTATTAAAACTAACAGATTGGCTTCTATTTGAAAGATATGACTGAATCCAATTTAGTAAACTTATGGGAAAACCAATTAGGGAAAGCTTTAGTAACAAGAGTTTATGATTCACCACATCAAAAGCTTTGCTAAAATCAGTGTAGATTACATCAGTTTGAAAACCATTTGCAAATTGATTTATGGTTATACAGGGTGTTTTTTTTAGAGGTTTAGAGCTTCGAATTGAAATAAAACACAAGAAAATCGTTTTAATGTCCATCAATTTGGCTTTATTGGAAGGATAATTTTATGCCATTAATGTTTAAATATGATTTCGGGCATGTGGCCGCCGCGGCTGGCTCGAATAAAGCCAATTCTACAGGTCCAATTTTGAACCACTTTTTCGAGCATATGGGGCCGTATGTCGGCAATAACGCCACAAATGTTGGCTTCCAAGTCCCCTAACGTTTCTGGTTTGTTGGCGTAGACGAGCGACTTCACATATCCCCAAAGAAAATAATCCAATGGTGTCAAATCACACGATATTGGTGGCCAATTGACAGGTCCATTCCGCGAAATTATGCGCTCATCGAATGTTTCCTTCAATAAATTGATTGTGACGTACGCTGTGTGGCATGTAGCGCCGTCTTGTTGGAACCACAACTCATCCACATTCATGCCATCCAATTCGGGAACAAAATAGTCGGTTATCATGGCTCTATACCGGTCTCCATTAACGGTAACTGACTCTCCAGCATTATTTCGGAAGAAGTATGGCCCAATGACTCCACCAGCCCATAGAGCACACCAAACAGTCAGTTTTTGTGGATGTAATGGCGTCTCAAGGGTCTCATGTGGATTCTCTTCACTCCAAATGCGGCAATTTTGCTTGTTGACGTAGCCATTCAACCAAAAATGAGCCTCATCACTGAACAAAATTTTGCGATGAAAATCAGCATCGAGATCAATCTCATTTTCGGCCCATACACCAAAATCACGACGCATTGCATGGTCTCGCGGCTTTAATTCTTGCACAAGCTGGATCTTGTAAGGTCGCAAGCCAAGATCTTTGCGCAAAATCTTCCATAAAGTTGATGGACAAAGCTCCAATTGCTGTGCACGGTGGCGAATCGATTCATTCGGGTCCTCTTCAACATTTTGCTCTACAGCGGCAATTGTTTCTTCGGTGCGCACTGTTCGACGTCTCTGCGGATGCGTATTATCACATAGAGTAAACGTAGTGCGAAAACGACCCATGGTTAACCGAATTAATTGCTCTGATGGACGATTATGTCGACCATAAAATGGACGGAGCTTGCGGTAAACTTCGCGAACTGAACCATTATTTTCGAAATAAATTTGCACGATTTGCAAGCGTTGTTCTTTTGTCAACCTGTTCATGATGAAATGGCAAACCAAACTGAACATAAATGACATTAGAGTTGCCAGATTTGACCATAAAATGCCAGTTTTATCTCTATTCGAAAAACAAACCTCTAAAAAAAACACTCGTTACTTGTTTTACTGTCAAAGCTTGCTAAATTTCTAAATTATGACATTTTAAGATCTAATTTTCAAAAAATCATTAACATATGAAATATAAGAAGGCTTCTATTGCGGTTGTCGATTTACAATAGATAAACGTTTTTTTTCTATTAGCGATTTTGTTTGGTATTGTATTTATCGATCACAATCGCTGGCATCATTTTGTTTTGATAGATAAGATTTTTTTTTTTTTTATTTTAGTAGATATTTCTTTATTTTATTAACTTTTCACACAAAATATTTGAAACTGAATGTCACAATGTCACAATGGCGCAATTTTTTTTATTGAGTTTCGAAATACTAAAATGGCATCGTTTCTATTAAATCGATGGCCATCGATTTATCGCAAATCGACAACCGCAATAGGGGCCAAAAACTCGAACAAATATTTTTTGAAATATTAGTATGTAGTATGTATATATGTACAAATCCATCAGATTTGGCCTTTTAGCTGGCTTTTTTTTTTTTTTTTTTTTTTTGGAGTACACATCTTTCAGCCATAGTTTTTCTGGAAGCTAAGGCTGTCTTGAATTAATATTCAAGGTTCAATTAAAATTCAGATAGTTTTTTTTTTAACTTAAATGCAATTTTAACTATGTCTCCCTTTGAATTTTAATTGTTCCTCCTTGAATATTAATTCAAAATAGTCTTAACTTCAAGAAAACCCATAATTGAAGAGTGTGCTCAAAAAAAAAAAAAAATCGATGCCATGGTCGAGCTAAAATGACAATTTCTTTTTTTTTGGAGCAGACTCTTCAAACATGGTTTTTCTTGAAGTTAAAACTATTTTGAATTAATATTCAAGGAGGAACAGTTAAAATTCAAAGGAACACAGTGTTAAGTGTTAAGAATGTATAAAATAGTTTAACAATGTGTTACTTTTACACATTTAGTTATTTATTTATTTATTCAACTTTATTTACTGGGCTCATAGGCCCTCATAAATTGAGAAATTATATGTGAGATTACTTAAAATAATTACTTAAAATAATTTCGCACCAACGGCTGATCTCAACTGGCTGGTAGATGCCTGAAAGCAGCAGTGATTTAAAATCAGCGCTAACGGCTGACCTCATCTGGTCAGGTAGATGTCTGAAAGCAGCAGTGATTAAAATCCGCGCTAACGGCCGGCCACACTTGGTCAGGTAGATGCCTGAAAGCAGCAGTGATTTAAAAATTTCCGCGTTAACGGGTGACCTCATCTGGTCGGGTAGATGCCGGAAAGCAGCAGTGATTTAAAAACTTCCGCGCTAACGGCTGACCACATCTAATATGTAGATGCCTGAAAGCAGTAGTAATAATGTAGGCATAAGACTGCGCTAGTGGCAAACCTTATCCAGTCGGGTAGAAGCCTACAAGCAGCAGTGAATAATTAAAGATGTAGGATGCGAAAACAGCATTACACCGACAGCGTCAACAGCCAGCGGTATTTGTTGCAAATGCGTTCATTTATCCACATTCCATAAGCGTCTAGATCAAATAAAACAAATTAAATATTAACTATTTCAAGAAAACGCAAAATGCTTTTTTTAGTTATGCTTTGAGATTGATTAAATAACGGCGTAAACACTGTTGAAATCACTGCATGCACTCCGGAAGGGTTCATGTAGCAAGTAATTCGATCTGCATGTTTTTAAATTCAGCAGTACAAATCGTCTCATGGGACGTTGAGGCACGTTTATATATAAGTTACTCAACAGATGCTCGCTAATAACGCTACTATTAATAAGCCTATTGATAAACAAAGTGTTTAGCATTACTCTACGATTTCTGAGAGATGATAAGTGTATTAGTTTTAACCTTTGTTCATATGGTGGTAAATGAACTGTTGGATCCCAAGCGAAACTACGGAGGCAAAAAAGCAGGAATTGTTTTTGTACTGACTCAATGGCATCTATGTAGCATTGATACCGAGGGCACATAAAGTTTTAGTGATATAAGGATCGTGAAACTCCTTGGACCAGCGCTTTATAAAGCCAAGAACGCTGTTAGCCTTATTGATCATACGGTCAATATGAATATTGAACTTAAGCTTTGTATCCATTGTTACGCCTAAGTCATGGTTATCAATCTTATATATACTCAATAATGGGGTTTTTCGTGTAAAAGACATATGCTTGCATTTACTTAAGTTAAGATTTATGCAATTGACTTTACACCAGTCAAAAATGTTATTGAGATCATACTGAAGATATGACAATTCAAATGCAAACTTAAGTAAATAAAAAAGCTTGACGTCATCAGCATACATTAAAATATCACAGTACTTTAAAACAGTGGGCAAATCGTTGATAAAAACTGTAAAGAGCAAAGGTCCAATATGGCTTCCTTGAGGAACACCAAAAGTAACAATAAAAATTTTAGATTCGGAGTTATTAAAACTAACAGATTGACTTCTATTTGAAAGATATGACTGAATCCAATTTAGTAAACTTATGGGAAAACCAATTAGAGAAAGCTTTAGTAACAAGAGTTTATGATTTACCACATCAAAAGCTATGCTAAAATCAGTGTAGATTACATCAGTTTGAAAACCATTTGCAAATTGATTTATAGTTATATTTGTAAATTCAATTAAATTAGTTACCGTAGATTTTCCTGGTAAAAAACCATGTTGATATGGTGAAACTATAGGGTTAACGTTGTTTGCAATTTGCGGAGTAACGATACTTTCGAACAGTTTTGGCAATACACTTAGCTTTGCGATCCCACGGTAGTTACTTATTAGAGATTTACTTCCCGACTTATGCAAAGAAATTATATATGAAGATTTCCAAGTGCAAGGAAAATATTCGAGGAGTAAGGAATGCTCAAAAAGTAAATAAACTAAAGCAAGCTCATTGTGACAATTTTTTAAAATATATGAGGGAATAACATCAGGACCAGCTTTAAATGATGATTTTATATCTTTAAGATTTTTCTGCACATTAACAAGACTTATAGTTATACATAGTATAGGCTGGCTAACTTGACACGGCTTTACCTTAAACGGGTAATATGAATCATTGTACGACTTTGAAGAATATGTAGACATAAAAAATTCTGCAAACAGATCGCAAGTCATATCATCGTTATTAGACACAATGTCATGTTATTTCATGTTAGAGGGGAAAGAACAACACTTTCGATTAACATTAATGAAGTTCCAAAAGGATTTTACGTTGTGTTTTATATCAGCTTTAACTTTCAAAATATATGATTTATAAGCACATTTATTCAGATGTTGGTATTTATATCTGATTCTAGTGTAATTCATAAAATCGGTTATATTTGAGGAAGTTTTATATTTTTTATAAAATATGGTTTTTTGATTTCGTAGTTTTCTAATTTCAGGAGTAAACCAACAAGGACCAGACATAGTCCTATTAGCATGTCTGGGTACAGACGATGCAAAACACTCATGAATAATTTTATTGAAAGCTAGCACTGCAATAGGACTTAAATTATCTCTGTTAAGTGCCAATATCGATTCCCAGTTTACTTTTGATAATTGATCTTTGAGCAATGTAAAGTTTATTTTTTTGAAATTAAAAACTTTGCGTATTTCAGGAGAACGCACCTTTGATTCTTTGAATGGTATATCAAGTATAATTTCTAGGGTTGGATGATGTAAATCTTCAGGCAACACTATGTAGAGGTTCGGACCTTGATAGCTGAATGATATCAGTATCATCAAAAAAGATGAGATCAAGAATTCGAGAGTTATGATTTACAACATGGTTCAATTGGTAAAGCCCATGCGTAGATATATCATTTAAGAACTCAGTGTGCAACAAGTTATCAGATGCAGGGAACCATTTAGTTGGTTCTTGAGAGTTGCAACTCCAAGAAACGTTAGGCAAGTTAAAGTCGCCTGTAACTAAAAGACGTTCATTGGATTCAAGCTTAGAATAGATTTTATTTATAGCCAGCGAGTGGGCATTATAAATTTCAATGGCAGATTGTGGTGGTACATACGAACATGTAACAAATAACGTAAGAAGTTCAAATTTAACAAGAATGCAACAAAATTCAATATTCATTGCTTCTGTGAGGATAATTTCCTCGGAAAAGAGTGATGATCGAACAGCAATTAGAACACCTTCACCTTTACTTGTAGTGTTTGGGATTCTAGTTCTATCTTTACGGTAAATAGCATAATTACTTGCAAGTATTTCAGAATTCAGTGTACTAGGCTTCAACCAAGTTTCTGTGAAACATAGCAAATGGTAGTCCAAATCATGACTAATCAAGAAAAGGTTACACATTTTTGAATTAAAGCCCCGGACATTCTGATAAAGAATGTTGAACTGTTTGATTGAACTCAGTTTTTTTGACTGGCGTTACGAAAAGGTAACTTTGCTAGTGTTGCTGTATTAGGCTTAGGCCGAGAAGTGAATTCATGAATTAAGGAATTATTCGGCCAAAAAGATGGATTTACTACTTTTTCGAAAACATGCGAAGGCAACGTTATTTTAAATGATGAAGTATACCTTGCATACGAGAAGCTAAATTTATAAACAGTTATATTTAAGTTATTTAACTAAAGCTATGAGTTTATATGAAAGAGCATATTTTCCACAGTTATGTCAGCGGCAAATCTTGAAGCAAAAATGGATTTCATCGGAGCCAACGCTACAAGTTTTTTAGGCCCAGTTAACTCAGACGAAACGCTAGTTATAGTAGCAGCCGTAGTAGTAGTAGCAGTATTAGCTTTTGTAACTCCTGAAACTGTTAAAGATTAAATATTAAATGCAATTCAATATATTTGATTATACTGTATTTATGTCCTCGTATAATGGCTTAGCCATCACTTTAACATGAATTATGCTTTGCTTATTTATTTTGTAGTCGATTCTTAACTGCTTCTCACTTTTAAGATTATTCACTTTAATTTACTCTCTCAATAAACGTGTAGATGAAAAGACGTGTGTCGCCTTTTATTTTGTGAAGTGCAAAAAGGAACTTAGAGTTTACTTTTTTTTCCAACAGGTTATGGGCCCAGGCCATACATAAAAAAAAAAAAGAAATAAATTAAACTGAAAAAATTTCGCAAAGTGGTACAGCAAAATGGAGACTAGTGGTAGATTTTATGGCACTAAACAAAAAGATTGTTAATGATAAATTTCCACTAACAAGACTGGAAGACGTACTAGACAAACTCGGAATCGTAAAATATTTTTCAACTCTAGATATGACGAGTTCATTCCATCAGATTCCATAAACCAAAAGCTCAAGACTTCTAACGGCATTCCCAACAAATTCAGGACATTATCACTTTAAACGTTTGCCATTTGGACTAAAAATTGCGACAAATAGTTTCCAACGGATAATATCAATTGCTTTAAGCGGACTACAGGAATCAGCATTCCTTTATGTAGATGACATCATAGTGTTTGGTTCCACTTTGAAACAACACAACAAAAACCTAGAACAAGTATTTCAAAAGCTACAAAAAGTTAACCTGAAACTAAACCTTAGCAAATGTGAGTTTTTGAAAACAGAAGTAGTATATCTAGGGCATCTGATAACATCTAAAGGTGTAACAACAGATTCAGCAAAACACGACTTCATAAGGAATTACCCACAACCGAAGGACGCTGATGAAACACGTAGATTCGTAGCATTCTGCAACTATTACAGAAAATTTATTGAAAATTTTGCAGAAATTGCTCGACCTTTAAATCAATTGTTAAAGAAAGAACAACTGTTCAACTGGACAGAAGAATGCAACACAGCTTTCAACACACTACGAGAAAAGCTGATATCACTGCAACTGTTAGCATATCCAAATTTCGAGAAACCATTTATTCTGACAACAGACGCATCACAATACGCATTAGGAGCAGTCTTATCCCAAGGTGAACCAGGGCAAGATAAGCCAATAGCTTACGCCTCGAAAACTCTAAGCAAATATGAAGTCAACAAAGCAATCATCGAGAAAGAGCTACTTGGAATACATTGGGGGATAATCTACTTTAGACCATATCTCTAGGGAAGAAAGTTCACAGTATATACAGACCACAGACCTTTAGTGAGTCTATTTACGCATAAAAATCCATCATCAAAATTAATAAGAATACGTTTAGACTTAATGAATTACGACTTTGATATAATTTTCAAGCAGGGCAAAATGAACACAAATGCAGATGCACTCTCACGAATAAGAATAGAGTCAAATAAATTAAAAGAAATGATACCAAAAGAAAAGCACGTGCAAGTACTTACAAGGGCGGCAAAAGAAAATTTTAATAAAGAATATAATGTGTACACGAAAAACCTGAACAGTGGTGCTAGTTCTCAGCAAGTGCAGTCTGATCAACTACATCTATGGGAAGCTACATCATTCTCGGAAGTAAAAGGCCTAAAAAGATTAAAATTTATAAATAATTCCATGGAAAATAAGAATCTTGAAAGAGCAGAAAATCTTGAGATATTAATAATATTATTATCTGTATAAGAGGTGTTAAGTTAGATAAGATTTAACAATAAAATGAGAGTTAGTTCTGAGTTAAAAGAAGACTACAGTGTTTTAAATCAAAGATTAAAATTACGTATGAGGGAATTATGCTGGTAAGTATAATTACAACCTAATCCTCCTTTTATTTTCAGACACAGCTTCAAAAATACAACATTGGCGCAGCCGGTATTTTGATCCATCACTCGGAAACATTCCGTCCACTATATCAAAGTGTTATTCCTAGGAAGGATAACTACTTGAATCAACATTGTGGACAACAAGTCCCAGGACTCAACATTGGATTAGAAAGGACATCAACAAGGATTCCTAACTGAACAAAATTGGCGGAATATACAACGTTGGAAAATCAAATTTTGTAAGTATCCTAAACATATACCACTAACCCATAAGCTTCTAAAACACATCGGCACTTAGCCATTCCTTAGGGGAGCCTTACTTTGGCAGTCAACCTAACGAACTTGGGAAAATAAACTATGAGAGATCCTCATAGTCTACTTTCTGCATCAATTATTAGGGAAATTAGGTTTCATTAATTTATTTTGAAAATTTGTAACCTTATTGGAAGGTAACAAATTAATAACTCTTTCTAAATTGTTATTGCTTCATACAAGTCTTGTTGAACTTATTTTTGGTTCCGAAGAATATTTTAAATTCTGAGGATCAGTTTATTCAACATAGACTCGCGTTTAATTGCTATAAAATATTTTGATTTTTCGATAACAAGTATAAAAAAAATTGTGGTAGGTCGTATTTTCCTTAATCGTTAGCGAAAAACGTTTTATTTAGTATGTCAAGTTCTTGGTAACAATTGAAGTCATTTACTTTAAAGAAAATCAAGAGTAATCAAAATTTAACAGTCAAGGTTACACAGCGTTTTGTTTACCTATAAACATTTTGTTTTTTTTTTTATATTATTACTATTAAAATTTTGCTGACTGGTGTTCAAATGTGTTGGGCTTTACGCTTTAAACAATTAGAAACAATTTAAATACACCGACAAAGTTTTTATATTCATAATGGGTCTGATAGAAATCTCTAAGTTGGTGAAGAATATAGTACCTTATTTTTCAGGGGCTAGTTCACCAACATTAGAATCAGATTTACATAGGTTCTTAGAAGGATGTGAGACAGTGCGGAATGAAATTAAAAATGAAAAAGAACCTAAACTCATAGCACTCATTAGGCTTCATTTGCATGGCGATGCATTTGACTTAATCAGGCCGCATAAGTTTAAATCATTGGAAGAGCTACGCAAGTTATTAAAAATAACATATACTAAAGCGAAATCTATTCATTTAATTCGAAAGCAAATAGAAAACGCACGTCAACTTCCTGAAGAAGAACTACGTGCATTCGCAAGACGAATAAATGCGCTACGGAACGAAGCCTTAGATATACTGAAATCAACTTATGGAAATTTATCGGATGAAATGTGCAAAGAAGAATTGAATTCGTCAGTGATAAAAAGATTTAAAACAGGAGTACATAATCAGATGTTACGGATGTTGTTGATAAATCAAAAAACAAACAACTTAGATAAGTTGTTAGATGAAGCAATCGAAGTAGAAGATTTAATGCAAGATGATTTAGAATTAAATTCTGGAATTAACACCGTGCAGTATGGCTATGAAGAAGCCCACCCAGTGAATTCAAGCATTAGAAAATTGCCAATGAGTAGCTTAGAAACAGAAATATTTCCACTTAGAGAGCAGGGGAGTATAAAAAAATTTTTAGCCAGAAAGATTTCAGTCAAGTGCTCATTTTGCAATGTAAGAGGACATACTAAAGATGAATGTTTAGCTCGAAAAAATTCGCGGGAGTGTCAGGAAACCGACAAAAGGTGCACGAAGAATAAAAGGAAAACAGAAATTGATTTCAACTATCAACAACAAGGCACAGAAAGTAAAAAACAGAGAACAAAGGATACAATTTCACAGGATCAAAATAAGGTCGATAAAAACACACCTATATGCCGTTGGTGTAAAAGAATTGGGCATGCAATGGAAAATTGTTATGCCAAAAGAGATTTTGAGGCGTCTCAGGGAAACTAAGAGGGCCTTAAGACCGGCCAATAGTCTGGGACCCCAAAAATCTTAGTAAATTAGGGCCAACTAAAGTAATAACTGTAAATCAACCACAACAAAGTGCAGTTGATACGTTAACTACATCTAAAGTTTCCAACAATAAAGTAGTAACAGTAAATCAACCACAACAAAGTGCAGTTGAAACGTTACCTACTGAAAATGAAACTATTACAGTTTCAAAGAATATTTTTGATAAAGTAGTAACTATAAATCAGCCACAACAAAGTGTAATTGATAAGTTAACTACTAAACGCATAATTAATAAAGTTTTGAGTAACAATTTAAAACAATACAAGGCAGGAACAAATCATACGGGGAAAACTGTAGTTGAGGCGTCCCTTGCAAAACCCAGAGAATGCGTAACAAATTATAATGATATCGAAACTGGGAGACACATCTTGTATGGTAGGCATAACGAGAATTTTAACCAAGCAAAACAAAATGATGTGTTCATAGAAGTGCCCTGTGAAGGTGCTAAATATGGAAAACTTATTTTGTTGGTAGACTCCGGAGCCGATACAAGTTTGGTCAAAGAAAGAGCAATGCAGCATTTCCCCGAACTAGATACAAATAATGTAAGAGATTTGAGTGGGCATTTGGCGGTAAGGTTACCACATTAGGTACAACCACTATTCAACATAATCAGCATCCAGATCTAAGTTTAAAGTTACACATAGTGTCACTAGATCATGGTGTACCAGCTGATGGAATAGTAGGTAGAGATATTTTGTGGAACCGAACTGTCATAAATGCCATGGATAAAAAAATAACGTTTTTCAATGAAAAACGAAAACAAATAATAGCATTCACGCTTAAGCCATTGAATGACTTTAACAAAGTACTATATAATACAGAAACAGCAGTCGAAGCTCGAACTGTAAAAATAGTACCGTTATGTGTTATAACAACATTAGAAGAAGTTGTTATACACAAACAAGTACTTTCACAAGGAGTTTACATGGGAGAAGCCCTAGCCAAAGTGAAAGGTGGCATATTATATGTGCCAATATTAAACTCGTCGGAAAACCAGTTTATAATTGATAAATATTTCAAACCAAAGTTTTCTAATCATAATAAATTTAAAGTGGAAACAAATACCACAATAAATATTATAATGGAACAAAATGTGAGGGAAAGATTAGATAAACTATTTGAATCCATTGATTTGGATCCTAACTTATGCAGTGAAGAGAAAGATTGCATGGAAAATATATGTCCATCTTTCCATGATATATTTTTATTAGAAGGTGATTGCTTATCATATTGTTACGAAATTTCTGTCTCTTTGACGATAATTTCGATCTCTCACACTTTTCTGAGTTCGATCACTGGTTTTTGTAACAATTAAAAACACACAAACTTATTTAGTTATAAAATGGTTTCAAATTCTAATATTAATTTAACACTGTATAGAAAACTGTTTTTCTTTACTACGGATCACACTGTATTCACTTTATTGCTTTTAATTCAAGTGTTCCACTTCACTGTTGAAATACTACTGTGTAACGAAAACTCAAATGACACCCTTTTATACTACAGGCATCACTTTCTCGAATAATCTACTAGCTGCCAGATGGCATATATTCTGCTATTATCTACAACCTACCAGTGCTACTTTGTAGCGTGCATTCTACCACTATCCACAATTCACCACAATTCACCAGCATGGCGCACTGACGTTGAGCTCACAATTATCGAGAAGGTTGCTATTATTAGATGGCGTTGTACGACGTTGAATTTCACAATTTAGATGCGTCTCGGTTATTGACTTTAATAGTGTACTGCAGCGTCTGTTCGGTTTATTATTTTTACACCATTACGCTAGATGGTGTATGCTAGCTAGTATCGTTTAGTTTCTTTTGTTGGTTTTTATTTCAAGAGTTTTTCTAGCATAAACCAAATTCCGCTACACTGCCCTCCGCTTAAACTTGTTCGTCCCGAACAAGAGTCTCTCCGTTTCTAGTATAAGGTGCCAGTCTTTCGATGTGGACTGTCTTTAATTTACTTTTGTTCCCGGGGTATTTTTGGATTTGATACACAACATCATTAATCCTTGTGACGATCCGGTAAGGTCCCTCCCAATGAGTCTGTAATTTAGGAGACAAGCCTCGTTTTCGTTGTGGGTTATGTAGCAGCACTAGTTGATCTTCTTTGAACCCTTCAGTATTTGCTCGCAGGTCATACCGAGCTTTCATCTTGTCGCTAGCCAATTGAGTACGTCTCCTGATTCTTCCGCGACATGTAATCGTCAGCATGGGTCGTTTCTGGGATAACGCTTACTCCGTATTTCAAATCTGCTGGAAGCCTTAAGTCCGTACCAAAAATGGTTTTTGCTGGCATGACTGTAGTGGTATCGTGTATTGCCGACCGATAAGCCATCAGAAACATTGGTAGATGCTCATCCCAATCTTTTTGTCCTTTATCAACAACCTTTTTTAAATGCTCCTCTAGAGTACGGTTGAACCTTTCGACCATGCCATCGGACTGAGGATGCAAAGCTGTGGTGCGTGTCTTCTGTATTCCAAGCATGTCACAAACCTCCTTAAAAAGTGTCGACTCAAAATTTCGTCCTTGGTCGGAATGCAACTCAAGTGGAGCTCCATATTGGCAAATCCAATTTTTGATGAAAATGTCTGCCACTGTTTTTGCTTCTTGATTGGGAATGGGATATACTTCTGGCCACTTACTGAAATAATCAATTACCACAAGGATGTATTTATTTCCTGCATTGCTGATTGGAAAAGGTCCCGCTATATCCATGGCTATCCTCTCAAAGGGAGCTCCAACGTTATACTGATGCATTTTTCCCCGAGTGCGTTGCCTTGGTCCTTTAGCAATTGCACATTGGTCACAACGGCGGATCCAGTCAGCAACTGATTCTTGGCATCCTACCCAATAAAACCGTTTCTTTATTTTCTCTGTGGTTTTCGTTATGCCCAGATGTCCACCACTTGATCCATTGTGATAATCCTCGATTATTTCCTTAAATTTGGCCTTTGGAATAACCAGCAGTTTTGAGCGAGTTTTAGCATCCTCGCTTTCCCATATTCGGTAGAGACAATCATCATGCAACTCCAAACATTGCCATTGCGCCCAGTATGCTTTACAGATTTGGCTTTCATTTGAAATTTCTTGCCACGCCGGTTTCCTACCCAGCTCCTTATACTTAATTATAGTTGCCAAATCTGTATCATTGCGCTGGTCCCGTTTTACCTCCTCTTTTGTCCACTTTTCTTCAGGCAAAACGTTCAAAAGACGTACATCAATTGTTCCAGCTTTATTTTCTGTTCGCGAACAATGACCGCATTCAATTTTACATGGACGACGGGAAAGTGCATCCGCATTTCCATGCTGGCTTCCTTTGCGATGCTCTATGGTGAAATCAGGATCCTTGAATTGAAGTAGCCACCTTAATGCCGCATGGTCTGTCCTCAGGAGAAAGTGCTGTCCATATAAGTACTTATGGAAGTGTTTCACGCATTCCATTACTGCCAGTAACTCTCTCCGAGTTACGCAATAATTCCTCTCAGGTTTCGGCAGAATTTTGCTGAAATATGCGACGGCTTTTTCTTGACCATTGATGATTTGGGACAAAACTCCTCCAATACCATGGCCACTCGCATCGGTGTCCAATACAAATTCTTTGCCGGGTATTGGGTACGCGAGTATTGGCGCTGTGGACAGTAATTCTTTCAGTTTTTGAATGCAGTTTCCTGTGCCCCACTCCATTCGAATTTTCGATTTTTCTGTGTCAGCTCATGTAGACTGCCTGCAACATTTGCGAAACCATGAACAAAGCGTCTGTAATAAGTGCATAGTGTAGGGTAATGTTATGTGACTTTAGTATCCTAACTCAAAAAAAATTTGGTGTATTAAGGCGCACCGCGCCAAAGTGTGATGGCTATTGAGCCGTACTTTTTGTTGAGAGATTAAAGTAAACTAAAGCGTGACCGCTCTTTGAGTTTCGTATTAATTCTAATTTATTTGGTAAAATTCCTTAACTTATATACCATATTTACAAGTATTTTTGCTTAAAATTATTTCCTAGTATTCTTATGTTTTTCCCATTATTCTTAAAAACTCCTCCTCCATTCTTTTGTCCCTTTCTTGATCGCCAATCAATTGCATTTTTGGTCGATACAAATTGTGGGTTCCCATAAGGAAATCTAATACATCAACAACAACAATTACACTGAATTTTGGCCTTGACTTAAATATGTCATTCGCACTTGATGTAATTCAACGCGTGCAGTTGTTTCGCTTATGCTTAAGCAGTGCATTCAAATGCAGTTTGTTGTTGTTGTTGTTTTGGTTTGTGTTGCTTGCCTAATACGTAAACAGCACAAGCCAAGAGGGGTTGAAAATAAATCAAAGGAAATATTTATTTTCAAATTCAAAATTTGTACTTAGATTATTTTTGTTTATATTAAATTTGGTGGGAAAGTTAAAATTGTATTTTTGTTTATTATTTGCCGTAAATCTAATTTTACGAGTTTAGTTGGTGGTCTAAGGTTTTTATCATAAGTTATTTTGTTGTTTCTAAAAAAAGTGGTGGTTGTGGTAATAGTGACTATATGAGTACACTACAATAGACCCAGAAAACTTCGCAACTCATGAAGATTAGATGGTCGTGGCCAATTTTTCACAGCTTTTATTTTATCTTCATCTGTGTGTATTCCTTCTGACGTAACCTTGTGCCCCAGATATTTGGCTTCACGCTGGAAAAGTGAGCACTTTTTCGCACTTAATTTTAGTCCAGCTGCCTCCAAGCGCTCAAACACTTCCTCCAGATTTTTCAAATGGTCATCAAAATCTTTACCCATGATGATTATGTCATCGAGATACACTAGACAAGTCTTCCAATGTAGTCCTTTGAGAACTCGTTCCATTAACCGTTCAAACGTAGCTGGAGCGTTACAAAGACCAAACGGCATGACGTTAAACTGCCATAGACCATTCCCAATACTAAAGGCAGTTTTCTCTTTGTCTTTTTCATCTATTTCCACCTGCCAATATCCACTTTGTAAGTCCAGGGTGGAAAACCATGTTGCTCCAGATAACGTATCCAGTGTATCATCGATTCTGGGTAACGGGTAGCTGTCTTTTTTAGTGACGTCATTCAATTTTCTGTAATCCACACAGAATCGCATACTTCCATCCTTTTTCTTCACAAGTACGACCGGTGAACTCCATGGGCTTTCTGATGGTGCAATGACATTTTCTCGCGCCATATCTTCTATAAGGCCCGTCACTTCTTCTCTCTTAGCGAGTGCTAGCCTCCTTGGAGGTTGACGAATCGGCTGAAAATCACCTGTATCAATGCGATGTTTGACAACTGATGTTCGGCCATTATTTTCTCCTTTGGACGCAAATATCTGCCAATGTTTTTGCAGAAACCTTTTTGCTTTATTTTTGTTCTGGGCAGACAACTCCTTCGTCCATTCTTTCGTCAATACTTCCATGGCCGACGATTTCGTTAAAGTTGGGCCTTGTGCGTTCTGCTAGTTATTTTCACAATTTATCACAGCCGTAACTTTCTCACATTGCGCTATAAGTTCACCTTTTTGCATCCATTTTGGCTTATTTGTTGGATTCAAAATTCGCACCGGTATTTTTCTGTCTGTTCTTGTATTTACTAGGGTCTTTCCAATAATCAGGTCTTTCTTTACATTTTTCTTATCTGCTTCCACTACCCACAGATGGCTTGTCCAACAGTCTTCATTTGTTGTGGCCCAAATAATTTAATCGGTGTTGGGTTCAATTCGACAGCGCTCACTTATGTAGACTCTTGCAATTGTTAATTTTTGTCCACAGCCAATGTCTAAAGGCAACTCTACATTGGCATACCTTAACGTTTTTTTCTTAAGATCCAAAGTGAACCCGTGTCGAATCATGAAGTCCACGCCAATGATAGCCTCATCGGTGATGTTTGCAACAATAAAATCATGTTCCACAATTTTGTTGCCTACTATTTGCGCAATTTCTCCTGTCGCTGTTCTCAATTGGATCCCATTTAATGGCGTTACTTGTCGTCTATCAAATAAGTCTTTCCTCACAATTGAATGCGATGCGCCTGTATCCAAAGTAAGCTCACATGGTCTTCCGTTGATTTTTCCACCGATGGTAAGGCTGTTGGTATTTCGGCAGAGCTTCGAAACCAAGACTATGGGGCAATCATCTGTAAGAGTCAGCTCACGCCCCGCTGTACTGACTCTCTTTAGTTTAACGACTGCTGCTCGCTACCATTTTCGCCATCGTTCACCCTATTTCCAATTTTTCTTCTTGGTGAACGTGACGCAGATCGTTTACGACGTGATTTGCAGTCACGTGCCATGTGTCCCCGTTTACCACAATTGTAGCATTTTCCGCTGAAGCTACCGCTGGCGAACGATGAATTTTTCTTTTCAGCCTCCACCTCCATCCGACGAGTTTTCAGTGATGGGCGGCATGTTAACGCAATCGTCTCCTGCGTGAGGGCAACCGTTACTGTTTCATTAAATGTTGTCTTCGGGCTCCTCATTGTCTCGCGTTTTGTTTCTGAGTCACGTAGGCCGTCAATAAACGCCTCTATTTTGAATTTTTCAGCTACGACACTTAACTCCTCAGGATAGGAAAGGTGTGCTAATCGCTCAATATCCGCAGCATACTCCTGCAAGGACTCACCAGATTTCTGGATACGACTTTTCAACTCTAATCTGTGAATCTGCTTCATGTGGTCACTGCCATATTTTCGCTGTAAGGCATCCATCACCACCTTGTAGTTTTTCTGCTCCGCCACAAGAACCGTTTGCAAAACTTCTGCAGCTGCGCCTTTTAATGCCACAATTAGCGCTGCAGCTGCGCTTTCGTTATCCCAACGATTGTGACCAGATGTTGTTTCGAATTGGAGCCTGAAAACACTAAATGGCGTTGTTCCATCGTACGAGGGTGCCTTAAGCCTCTCTGCGCTGATTTCTTTTATCACTTGAGTGGTTGGTTCGCTTATTTCCAACTGTTGAATCCTTTTATTAACGTCCTCAAAATTATTTTGAACTTTTTCAAGATTATTTTGTACTTTTTCAAGATTATTTTGAACTTTTTCTTTGAATGATTCAACGTCAACTTGTAACTCAGTCATTTTTGCATCGATGCCACATACCATTTTGGCAATCTCCGTTCGAACAACCTCGTGGATCTGCGTCGCGTTCTGACTTAAGCTCTGATCAATTTCTTCCCGAACCGCCTGGATCTGCAGCGCGTTCTGACTTAACTTCTGATCTATTTGCAGTTCATTTTGATTTATTGTCTGCGTCATCGCCATTAACATTTTCTCGAACTTTGACATATCTACAACTTCACCACTTGCCGCTGATCCAGAAGCTTCTTCCACTTTCGCTGCTGATTCTGATACATCACTATAAAATTCATGCTCTTCCAGGTTTACACCTTGAGCCTCAAGAGCCTGCCGTAAGCGTTTCTGTAACTCCACCTTTCCGCCAGTAGATTGCAAATTCAGCTGCTGCAACTCCTTCTTCAGTTGATCCACTTTCAGATCTTCAAACTTAACCATTTTTATTTATTTTTTTTAATTAATTGATTGTTAATTCCTTTTACACAATCCCACTTCTGACACCAATTGTTACGAAATTTCTGTCTCTTTGACGATAATTTCGATCTCTCACACTTTTCTGAGTTCGATCACTGGATTGTGTAACAATTAAAAACACACAAACTTATTTAGTTATAAAATGGTTTATTTTATTAACGTTCAAATTCTAATATTAATTTAACACTGTATAGAAAACTGTTTTTCTTTACTACGGATCACACTGTATTCACTTTATTGCTTTTAATTCAAGTGTTCCACTTCACTGTTGAAATACTACTGTGTAACAAAAACTCAAATGACACCCTTTTATACTACAGGCATCACTTTCTCGAATAATCTACTAGCTGCCAGATGGCGTATATTCTACTATTATCTACAACCTACCAGTGCTACTTTGTAGCGTGCAATCTACCACTATCCACAATTCACCACAATTCACCAGCATGGCGCACTGACGTTGAGCTCACAATTATCGAGAAGGTTGCTATTATTAGATGGCGTTGTACGACGTTGAATTTCACAATCTAGATGCGTCTCGGTTATTGACTTTAATAGTGTACTGCAGCGTCTGTTCGGCTTATTATTTTTACACCATTACGCTAGATGGTGTATTCTAGCTAATATCGTTTAGTTTCTTTTGTTGGTATTCATTTCAAGAGTTTTTCTAGCATAAACCAAATTTCGCTACAATATACTCCAGTTTTAAAGTATGATATCCCAACACTGGCGGGGCAACCCCCAATAAATCAAAAACAGTATAGACTACCTCATTCTCATAGAATAGAAATTAATAAACAGGTAGGAAAACTGTTAGATGAAGGGATAATTTCACCAAGCACCTCACCTTGGAATTCACCATTATAACTTGTTCCTAAGAAAAGTGGAAAAGATGGCAAAAAAAAAATGGAGATTAGTTATAGACTTCAGAAAGTTGAATGAAGCTACAATCAAACAAGTTTTTCCCATTCCACGAATTGATGAAATTTTAGATCAATTAGGACACAGTAGATATTTTTCCACCTTGGATTTAGCAAGTGGTTACCACCAAGTATTGGTGAATGATGACGATAAAGAAAAGACAGCGTTTAGTACGGGGTTAGGACATTTTGAGTTTAACAGAATGCCATTTGGTCTAACTGGAGCCCCAGCAACTTTTCAACGGATCATGAACCACATTTTAACAGGACTCAAAGGCTTAGAATGTTTTGTCTACTTAGATGACATTGTCATATACGGGAAAAACTTACGTGAGCATGAAGAAAGGTTACGTAAAGTGTTCACAGTATTAAGACAACATAATCTAAAGTTAAACACGAAAAAATGCAATTTTTTGCGTCGTGAAGTGGTTTATTTAGGACATAAGTGTTCAGAACATGGAGCCCTACCGGATCCAGATAAGGTGAAATGTGTAAAAAACATACCAGTGCCTAAAAACAAAAAAGAAGTACAGGCATTTCTAGGTCTAGTAAATTACTACCGAAAGTTCATAAAAGACACGGCAAGACTAGCATTACCAATAAACAAATTATTGAGAAAAGATACGAAGTTCATTTGGTCGAATGAGTGCCAAAAATCATTTGAGGACTAAAAAAAGGCGATAATGTCACCAACCATATTGATATATCCAGATTTTTCCAAAGAATTCTTGCTAACCACAGATTCCAGCAATGAAGCAATTGGTGCAATTATATCACAAGGGGAAGTCGGTAAAGACAATCCAATAGCATTTGCCAGTAGAGCACTAAGTGATACCGAGAAAAGGTATTCAACAATTGAAAAAGAATTTCTCGCTATAGTTTGGGCAACGAAAAACTTTAGAGCATATTTGCTTGGACGACATTTTAAAATATACACTGATCATCAACCTTTGCGTGGTATATCAAATCTTAAGGATCAAACGTCACGTTTGGCGCGGTTTAGACATAAACTTTCGGAATATGATTTTGAAATAATTTACAAACCGGGAAAAAGAAATTTAAATGCAGACGCTTTAAGCAGAATAACACAAACTGATAAACAAATAACAGTGGTACAACTAGGTCAAAATCGAAAAATTCTGAAAAGGCAAAAACGGATATTTCAAATGAGGTGGACAAAGACACAGTGATTGACATCAGCCAAAAAGAAAAGGTGATTGTATTAAAGGACCCTAAGGAAATAGACATGGCATTAAGGGATTTTCATAGTACACCATTAGGCGGGCATCAAGGTGCAGTAAAAACGTTTCTAAGAATAAGGAAGCAATACAGATGGCCAGGAATGCAAAAAGATGTTAAAGAGTACATTAACAAATGTCAAACAAATAAGAGTTCAACACTCACAAAAATGCCTATGGTTTTGACTGACACACCAAATCGTCCTTTTGATAAAGTGTACATGCATATAGTCGGTCCATTACCTGAAACGGTTTCAGGAAATAAATATATACTGACATTTCAGAATGTTTTTTCAAAATTTATGGCGTGTGCTGATGCTGATGCCCGATGCAGAAGCAAGCACGGTTTCGAGGAAATTTTATGATGAAATCGTTGCCAGATACAATATCCCAAAGATATTAGTTACTGACAGTGGTACAAATTTTATTGCAAAATTGTTTTCAGACACGTGTAAGATTCTGGGAATTATGAAGTTGCACATAACACCATATCATCCGCAGGCTAACGGTTCTTTGGAAAGAAGCCACAGACCACTAGCAGAGTACTTGCGAAGTTTTGCAAAAGAAGATGGTTCGAATTGGGACCAATGGTTGACGGCAGCCATGCACGTCCATAATAATACGACACATACTTCTACTAATCAAACTCCGTTTCGTACTTTGTACGGTTTCGATTCTGAATTACCTACGAATTTGAAACGAAAATGTTCACCTCTATATAACGCGAAGGACCAATCAAAAGTATTAAAATTTCAAATTCAAAGAGCTCACGAACTAGTGAGGAAGAATCAAGAAAAGGCAAAAGAATTATCGAAAAAACAATATGATGTTTCAACCAATCCAGTTAAATTTAAACAAGGGGATAAAGTTTTGATGAAAAATCAGACTAGAAAAAATAAATTTTCTCCCATATGGATAGGTCTATTTGAAGTTTTGGGAGACAGAGGGCCTGCTACAACAGAAGTTGTAATAAAAGGAAAGAAAAAGAAGTTACATAATAATTTATTAAAATTATTTTACAAACCTGAATAAAAAAAAATTTTTTTTTTTTTTTTGAATTAAAACATTTTGCAACGTGTGCTATGATAAGCATACGCGGTCACATATAACTAACCTACCTTAACGGTAGTAGTAGAAATATGACACATTTCATTTTAATTAAAATAAGTTCAAATGCAAAACGAAAATAATAAAAGCAAATGCAGCTTGGGCTTAGCTTTGTACATATGAGTATCAACATTCCTTTATTTTGAAAAATGAAATGAAACAAAACGAAATAACAGCGACTTTAGCTGAAGTAAATAAAACAGAAATAACTTAGACAACTTAATTTAAAAGTTTTTAGAGGAAAGAATTTTTATTCTCGTTACAAGCTATGCGTAATATATATTTGGATGCATACAAAAGATGTATACACATATATAGCATACAAAAAATTAAAATTTCTGTTTCAAAACTAAGAAAATACTAAATTTGAAACCCAGATAAATTATTAAAACATTCTGGGTACAGACTCATTAAATTATTTTCAAAACAGAACAAAACTTTTTGTTCTATTAAAACAAATGACTTCAAATAAGGATAACAAATTAGTAATTTCTATGGAATGAGAAAAAATATATATTTGCATAAATACGTTTTAACACGTATGTATATTAGGGTGATTCAAATTTTTTTTTTTTTGTTTTTTTAAGGTGCTGTTGCTTAAAAAGTAAGTTTATGATATGAAGAAAAAGTTCACGAAAATTCAGCTCTGTAACTCAATTTTATAAGGTGGCGCTGGAGCCTGTTAGTTTTACATGCAAATTGTATGGAAAAATTATTTTTTACAAAAAAGGTATCTAAATGAATAGGTGATTAGTGTTGTTGAGCTGAAAAGGGTCGTTTTTCGACGTAATTTCTTACGCTGAATCCGAATCCGGCTTCAGAATTGACCCATCATGTCGGAATCCTGAAATATTTGAGGTTAATTACCTGAAACATGATGTTTTTTGTCTACTTTCGAGGCCATGTATAGGATTCAAAGAAAGTTGATCAGCTTATTTTTAACAAAAGCATCATTTAGTACCATCCTTGCCCTTTAAAATTAGCTTTCAAGTGGTGATCTGTGATGCTTCCTTGCAAAGTTGCAGCCATTTCAAGGTGACATGAGTTTGAAACCCGTTGGTTAATATTGTTGGGTTGCAACCCTTTATAGGGGATCCAATTCATGTCACTTTAAAATGGCTATATATATATATATATATAACTGCAAGGCTGATTTGTATCCAAGAATTGCATTAAAAATAAAAATTTATGACCAAAATTTGAAAATGAATGAAAATTTAAAGCTAAGCTGACGAATATTTCATGCACAATAAGCAAAATATTCAGCGTTAATAGCTAAATCATTCAATGGTTGTCAATTCTTACATAGTGACAACCAAACCAAAGGAAGGGAGGGGCTACAGTTGTTAGCATAACGCCTTCCTTTTCGAGAAAAACTCTGGCATAAGCCGTATCATCATGATTTGAAATGATGGTAGCCCGAAGAATGCCATGCAGCCAGCCTTATGTTGAAGCTAAACATACAAGGCTGATAAAAACAAGTGTCGCACCTTGAATCAAATCAAAAGTTAAGTTTGTGGTATGGCTAAGCTAGCGAAGCAACAAAGTCTAAGCCAAGTAGTTTCCAACCAAGGGGGACAAGCAGTGATGGAGAAAAGTAGGGACATGAATTAGGTAGGGTCATTTAATTGATCATCTTAAATATATATAATTATCTCGCACTTTTGAAGAAAAAGAATATTAAACTAATAACTAAACTTAAAAATAAAATAAAAACATGATACACAATAATGTGTTATTAAGAAAAAAATTATAGTTGATTCTTAGCCATAATTTTTTCTTATCCAAAGGAGTGAGGAATGTTGTGTGTTAATTACCACACTTATATCATAATGTGTTGTTTTAACAAAAACGACATATTGTAGTATATTTTTGGGATGATGATTAACATCATCCAATAACAGTAAATTTTTGTTATTATAATACGGCATATTTTTGGGCATTTGCTTATTTGTTGGTCAGTTTAAGTTGCTATGTGAAAATTCTACTTGTTGAATAATAACAAGAATGAGAACAATGCAATGAAACTGCAACAACAAAAAAGTAAACAAATGCAAGTTATGAAACCCGGAAATATGCCAACCTCACTATTTTGCTGAATTAAGAATTATGCAATTTCTACAAAGTAGAATAAATATTTGTAGGCCAAAATATTTGTAGGCCAAAATTATTGTAGGCCAAATATTTATTAAATAGAATAAGTTTTGATGATACTAATATTTTGTTATTGTATTTTTAAGTAATTATTTTATAATGTATTTTGTTGTTATAATTATCTGTATAAGAGGTGTTAAGTTAGATAAGATTTAACAATAAAATGAGAGTTAGTTCTGAGTTAATATAAGACTACAGTGTTTTAAATGAAAGATTAAAATTACGTGTGAGGGAATTTTACTGGTAAGTATAATTACAATCTAATCCTCATTATTCTTTTCAGATGCAGCTTCAAAAATACAACAAATGTAATGAATGAATCAAATGCTGCAAACCTTAGCATAAAATTAGAACTTGAAAATTAATATATGTAGGTTACTAAGTAAATAGAATAAATTTTTGCAAATAAGCAAAATTGTAATTATATAACAATAAATATAATACAGTATAAAAATATGTAAGACAAATAAAATTAAGTTTTGCAAATAAGCAAAAAATATAGCACTAAATATAGTACAGTATAAAATTATATCAAATGTAAAATAAAAATAGAAATTAAATAGTTGGTAAAATTTTCAATATATAAACAAAATCAAATACATGAATATTATTATACTAAGATGTACTATTCATATACATACTTATATAAAACAAAATATCACTATATCACTAGAACTTGTGGAGGTACTTGCTACTGATTTGCCCACTTGTTAAATTTATACTGTTTTGTCTGTTCATTAAAAATTATGTGACTCAAGTTTTAATTGTCATAAAAAATTGATTAAAAAAATTGTTAAAAGAAATATACAGAACGATTTCTTATTTTAATAAAAATTAAAATAAATTTAATAAATATAATAATTTGGATTTAAATATATATCCAAAAGTGGTGACCCCGATTTAAAAATGAAAACAGTTGCGCAATTTTCCACTGAAGAATTGTCCTTTTTACTCAGAAAATGGAATCTTCCTCTAGGTGGACGCAAGGCTGACAAAATCATTAGAATTGAAGTTTATATCAAAGAAAATCTACATATTCAAGATTTAAACATATACGACGCTTCTGAATTGCTGTTGGATATGGAATCAAATACTCCACAGGAAATGGATATTTCAACTGCGATCAATCAAATGCAAACTTTCATGCAGTCCATGGATGACCGTTTCGTGCAATTTACTAATTCAATTTCCCAAATTAGCTGCACAAGAAATAATGAAATGTCCAATGAACAGCAACATGTTGCCGATGAATCCAGAAAAGCATCACTTAATCTTCCTCATTTTTGGACCCAGAATCCTGACTTATGGTTTATCATGGCGGAACAAAAATTTAGAATTGCATCAGTTACTCTTGACGATATTAAATATGCCAAAGTTCTTGATTCTTTAGATTTTTCGATAATCCAAAAGGTATCTAGTATCATCAAAGACCCTCCTAGAGAAAGTAAGTACGATACTTTAAAATATAAGTTATTGCATTTGTTTGAGGAGAGTCAAGACGCTAAAATAAGCAAATTGTTACAAGAAACATTATTAGGCGACAAAATTCCAAGTCATTTATTTAACGAAATGAAAGACTTGGGTTGCAATAAAATATCTGATGATGTTTTATTATCATTATGGTTAAAGAAACTCCCTACCGATATTGAGCAAAATTTGCGAGGAATATGTAAAATAACTACTCAAGATAAAATTTTGGAAGCTGCAGATTGCATGATAGTTACTAATCAGAAGAAACAAATATTTAAAGTCTCTTCTGACGCTCCTACCTCATCTCTTTTAAACATTGAAAAGAAACTTGATCAGTTAATTATATTATTAACAAACAATACATCTTCAGAGATCAGGCGTTCTAGAAGTGCTTCACCAAGTGAAAAAAGTCCTATATGTTATTTCCATCGACGATACAAGAGCAATGCCAGAAGATGCATTTCACCCTGCTCTTTCAAAAAGAATATGAATCAGTCGGGAAACTACAAAGCCGATCACTAAAGACGACGTGTGATCTAGGTCAAGTTCAAAATTGTCGTCGACTTTTCATAAAGGACCCTGAAACAAACATTAAATTTTTGATAGATTCTGGAGCAGACGTTTCTGTTTTACCAAATGACTATAAAAGTACTTTAACATCAAATTACATCCTTTATGCAGCTAATGGTACCAAAATTCCTACATATGGTGGTAAGCTTTTACATTTAACACTTAATCTAAACAAAAGTTTTACATGGAAATTTATTATTGCGGATGTTGACTGTCCAATAATTGGAAATGATTTTTTGCAACACTTCGGATTGCTTATAGACCTCAAAAATAAATCACTCATAGATCCCTATAATAACATATCCGCCAAAGGTACTTTGCAGCAATATCAAAGTGATTCAATTAAAATAATAAACATCAAAAATAAATACCATCATTTACTATCAGCTTATTCAAACATTACAAGAGTTTTTAACATTAATTTTGAAAAGAAAACCAACATACAACACAAAATTGTTACCAATTGTCACCCAATTTATTGTAGGGTACGACGTTTAGATCCAATAAAACTACAACAGGCTAAAAAAGAGTTTGAACATTTATTGGAACTAGGAATAATTCGGCGATCAAAAAGTCCTTGGGCAAGTGCCTTACATATGGTTCCAAAATCAAATGGTACTTGGAGAGCATGCGGAGACTATCGTCGTTTAAATAACTTTACCGTTTGTGACAGATATCCTATACCAAACATAAAGGATTTTCAAACAATTCTTTTTGGTAAACGAGTATTTTCAAAAATCGATTTAGTTAAAGCTTTCCACCAAATTCCAATGGCACCTGAAGACATAGAAAAAACAGCCATTATAACACCATTCGGGCTATTCGAGTACCTTAGAATGCCCTTTGGACTTAAAAATGCTGCTCAAACTTGTCAACGTTTTGTTCATGAAGTAGTTGAGGGACTCGACTTCGTTTTTCCATATATAGATGATTTCCTTGTTGCTTCAACCTCCGAACAGCAACATATTGAGCATCTTCATATATTATTCAAGCGACTTAATGAATTTGGAATAGTTCTAAATCCGGAAAAATGCGAATTTGGAAAAACAGAAATTAATTTTCTTGGTTATCTTATCACGTGCAACGGTATTAAACCATCACCAGAAAAAGTTTCTGCAATTTTACATTATCCAAAACCTGAAAACATCACTTCCTTGCGTCGATTTCTTGGAATGTTTAATTATTTTAGATCCTCTGTTCCAAATGCTGCCAAACTTCAAGCTTCTTTGAATGAATTTCAAAAAGGTAATCCAAAAAAGAATCAACCTTTAGTTTGGACAGAAAAGCAGTTAAAATCATTTGAACAACTGAAAAAGGCTTTATCGGATGCAACACTACTAGCACATCCTTCTGTAGCATCACCTCTTTCTATGTATGTTGATGCGTCTAACACATGCATTGGTGCAGTCCTACAACAAAATGAACAATCCACAGGAATTCAACAACCTTTAGCTTTCTTTTCCAAAAAACTTTCAAAGCCTCAAATGAAATATAGCGCTTATGATAGAGAGTTATTAGCCATTTATGAAAGCATTAAACATTTTCGCTTTATGGTTGAAGGTCGTTACTTCAAAATTATTACTGACCATAAGCCATTAATTTACACATTTTCTAAAAAGTCAAATAATCTCTCTCCAAGGCAGTTTCGTTATATCGATTTCATCAGTCAATTTTCAACCTCGATTGAACATATTGCAGGTGCAGAAAATTTAGTTGCAGATGCATTATCAAGAGTTGGAACGATAGAACTACAAACACCTATATCTCCTTCTGAACTTTTTGAATCTCAAAATTCAGATGAAGAGCTGAAAAATTTGTTACATCGTCCAACAGTGTTAAATCTTATTCAATGCAAAGTTCCAAATTCGGAAATTAAGATTTATTGCGATGACTCTCATGGTTTACTGCGTCCATATATTCCAAAACCTTTACGAAACAAAATTTTTCAACATATTCATGGGTTATCGCACCCAGGTATAAGAAGTTCAACAAAATTAATTGCTGATAGATTTGTGTGGCCAGGAATCAACAAAGATGTTCAATTATGGACGAAAACTTGTCTGAACTGTCAGGAATCGAAGGTTTCAAGACATTGTAAGAGTCAAATTGAATTAATCAAAAGTCCTAATGAAAGATTTGAACACATCAATATTGACCTCATTGGACCACTTCCATCATCAAATGGTTATCGCTATTGCTTAACTTGCGTTGATAAGTTTTCAAGATGGCCAGAAGTAATTTACCTTACCGATATAAAAGCGGAAACTGTTGCAAAAGCATTTTATGAAAATTGGATTTGCAGATTTGGAGTACCTTTGAGAGTTACAACTGATCAAGGTCGCCAATTTGAGTCTGAATTGTTTAGGGAGCTCTCAAAGTTTTTAGGAACGCAGCACATACGAACTACACCATATCATCCTAGCTCAAACGGTATGGTAGAAAGATTTCATAGAACTCTCAAAGCTGCTATAAGATGCCACGCTAATAAACAGTGGACCGATGTTATTCCGACAATTCTTCTCGGATTGAGATCTACTATTAAAGAAGATGTTGGCTACAGTACCTCAGAATTAGTATATGGTTCTACCATAAGATTACCAGCTGAGTTCTTCGTAGAAACAAAGTATAAAACTCCTCATTCAGACTTTGTTAAGGACCTACGTGAAAAAATGCAAAAATTAAAACCAGTCGCTGGAAGTAACCACAACAAAAGCAAGCCCTTCGTATATCAAGACTTATTTAAATGTACACATGTATTTGTTAGAGTAGATGCGGTCAAGACAGCATTACAAGCACCTTATTTAGGACCATTCCTTGTCAAGAAACGAAAAGAAAAGATGTTTAAGCTAATAATGAATGGAGTCGAAAAGTATATATCTATTGACCGACTCAAGCCAGCATTTGTTCTTAATCAAGATTTGAAAACTGTTGGCTTTCAAACGGATGTTTGAATCTTCGGAGGGGGGTAATGTGGAGGTACTTGCTACTGATTTGTCCACTTGTTAAATTTATACTGTTTTGTCTGTTCATTAAAAATTATGTGACTCAAGTTTTAATTGTCATAAAAAATTGATTAAAAAAATTGTTAAAAGAAATATACAGAACGATTTCTTATTTTAATAAAAATTAAAATAAATTTAATAAATATAATAATTTGGATTTAAATATATATCCAAAAACTTAAATACACATCATGCATCAAGAACAATATATTCCCATATAGTAGCAAGCGCATAAGCGTTTATTCACATTTAAGAACTATTAATAAACGTTATGCATTTCCAAAAGGGGTAGAAGTGTTGTACGTATTGCTTATTGTAGGGTTCGCACCAACCATTGCATTGTGCATAAAGGGCTTTGACCAACACAATATTTGTAGCGTGTCAGTGCAATATTATGACAAGATCAGCGGCAACTCAAAGACATAATTTACGATGACCAATAATTTGTTCAACAACAAATGTCTGGTTGACATACATTTGGAAATGCATAACATAAGTGTGTCATGCATTTGACGCCACACACAAAGCCAAAGCAATGGGATGTAACATAACACTTTTACTATTGTTTGTTTATCGTTTTGCTTTGAGCTAATTTCAATATGTTACAGATGCATGGCATGTGTCACAATTATTTTGTAAAAATTTAATGAGTAAAAATTTTGGTAAAATGAGTGAAAAGAAGAAATGTCTATTTTCACTCAATTAAAAAAATGTATATAAGAAAAATTATGAACTAATAAAATCAATTGAAGATCTGACTTTGACTGAAGATAAATAAAATATTCTTTTTTTTTTTAAGTCTCAAAGGATTATTAATTCACCCTTGTAGCCTTTGTGGCTGTGTAAGTGATAGCTCATGGCGAGCTTCTAATAAAGCCAACAATAGGTAACTTAGCTCCTTTCCTCCTTCCTCTTTACAGTTCATCAGATACTTCAAGATATCTTGCGTCTTGAAACAAAAACCCTTTACATTTTGAAAGTTAAGGGATAGCCGTTTCAGTTTTTTGAATTGGAACGGACAGTGTGTCGGACAGTTTTATTAATTTTTTTCCACTTGAATTCAGAAATAAAGATATTATCTACCCATGCATTAGAATTTAAAATGGCGGAAAATTAAGAAGTCGCCACTGTAATTTTAAAAGACACATGAGTTGTTTTATTACCGATTTTCCTGCATGAAATGAAGGCGTCGCACACTGGGGTAATTCGTGACAATTTTGCGGATTATTCAAAAATTAAAACTCAAGGTATTTGTTTTTGACACTGGGTTAAAATATATAAAATTCTGCATTACTGGTTGAAAAAATTGTTGCAAAATAATTTACCGTATTCTCGCAATGTACTCTGAAAGTTTGCATTTATTTTCATTTTTTGTGCGCACAGCGATAAACGTAATATTTTCATTACTTTAAAACGATTTTTCTTTGTGAATTGGCAAATAAAGTTTAAAATGTTGATGGAGCCTTCTTGTTCAGGTATTTTAGTAATATAGTGTGTATTTTGTTTTATTAAAAAATGTTTAGAAATATTTTATTTTGTTTTTTCGAAAGCTTAAAAATTATCATATTTTGTTCCTATTCATGGACATATAGTTGTGAGTCCTCGGGGGTCTGGCAAAACTGTTTTCATTAACGTAATATATAGATATTCGGAAAGTATATAATGCAATAACTGACACGAAATCAACACAAAAATGCTACTTGTGTGAGACCACTTCTAAAGATTTCAATAAAATTGATGATATGGTTAATAGAGTTGTAAACACCGAAAATCCACAAGTAGGGCTTTCTGTGCTTCATGGCTGGATTCAATTTTTTGAGTGCCTGCTGCACATAACATACAAACTGTCAATAAATAAGTGGCAGGCTAAGTTCCGCATACAAAAAAAATTCAGAGATAAAATTGAGCTGATTATGAACATACCAAAGCCCGGATTCGATAACTCGAATGATGGCAACACTGCAAGGCGTTTCTTCCAAAATACCGATGTGTCAGCGGCCATTACCAAAATCGACATCAATTTGATAAAAAATATTCACAATATTTTAATTGTTGTTTCTTGTGGCCATCGAATCGACACGGAAAAGTTTCGCAATTTTGCTTTAAATTGCACTGCATAAATATTTTGTTCACGGTCCAGACGTCATTGCCCACGCATTATTGCCAATCGGTCAATTATCTGAAGAAGCTCAGGAAGCCAGAAATAAAGATTTTAAGGCTTTCAGGGAACATTTTTCCCGAAAATGCAGCAGAGAAAAAACAAACGAAGACATTTTGAATAGGATTCTTATCATCCACCTTTGAGTATTGTGTACCAATCTGACAATGAAAATTTGACTAATGCATCCATTCATTCATCCATTAATATTTACGAATTCAATTTTAAGAAAGCTGACTTTTTAAAATTGAATGAAAATTTAAGAAATAAATTAGACGACTTACTTACTTTTTTTAATAACAATACATTTGATGATTGCATTAAATTTTTCTATGGTGAACTTTTTTCTGCCATAGCATTGTCGGTTCCATATACAAGGAGGTACGTTAATAATTCCTCGTACCCCTGGTATACAAAGGATTTGAAAAAAGTTCGCAATGGCCGTAATAGGGCATGGAATAAATACGTTTGCAGCCAGGACCGTAATGACCTTGTTGCTTATCAGCGACTGTTTCTTGAATTTAAAGATATGTCAGCTTTGGTTTATTCTGAATATTTGAATAAAATTAGGCTGAATATTCTTCATGACCCCAAGAACTTTTGGGGTTTTATTAATTCTAAAAAAAAATCTGACGGGTTTCCATCTGAGTTTAAAACAGTTGATGGGCTCACTAGCGACCCACAAGTTATAGCCGGGTTGTTTGCTAATTTGTTTAATGAATCGTTTTCTACGGATTTATTTAGCCCTGAAATCAACTATTTTGAATATATGGATAACGACCCTTTAGTTTCGGTTAATGAGATATCTTTCTCTCCTGACCTCATAGAGAAATATATTTTATCTGTTGATGATGACTTCAACTCCGGGCCGGATGGTATTCCTGCGACAGTTTTAGTAAACTGCAGCTCTGTGCTGAGTCAGCCCCTCAGTATTTTATTTAATAGATCAATTCAAGAAAGCTATTTTCCTAAATTTTGGAAAAATGCATACATTAGCCCCATTTTCAAGAAAGGGTGTAAAAATGATGTTTCAAACTACAGGCCCGTGGCTAAGTTATCATCAATACCGAAAATTTTTGAACATATTATAAACGATCAGGTTAAGGTGTGCTGTGGTGAAGTCATAACAACTCGTCAGCATGGTTTTGTTAATGGCAGATCTACAGTTTCTAACCTCCTTGATTTCACTTCTTTTGCATTAAACTCTTTAGACTCTGGTGGGCAAGTTGACTGCATCTACACTGACTTCAGTAAAGCATTTGACAAATTACCACATAATTTGATTTTGTTTAAGTTAAAGAAGCTTGGATTTCCCTTAAGTTTTGTCAGCTGGATTGAATCTTATTTATCTGATCGCTCGTATCAAATAAAATTTAGGAGAGTGTTTTCCTCCCCATTTAGCGCAACATCAGGTGTTCCACAAGGAAGCCACCTGGGGCCGCTCCTGTTCATTTTAGCAATTAATGACGTTACACATGTTATTAAAAACTCTCATCTGTTAGTATATGCAGATGAAATGAAAATTTACAGGAACGTAAAGGGGGTTGGTGACACTATTCCACTTCAGTCTGACTTGAAATCCTTTGAAGTTTGGTGTTCTAAGAATAACTTACATCTCAATCCTGATAAATGCCAAGCTATGATTTTTACCAGGAAGAAAACTATTTTGGAATTTGATTATAAATTAAAAGATAAAAATATTTGTCGTGTCGATGTAGTCAAAGACCTAGGTATATATTTTGATACTAAGTTGACTTTTAATGAGCATATTAATCAAATTTGTAAAAAATTCTCATCTCTGCTTGGCTTTATTAAGAGGTGGGCAAAAGAATTTAATAGCCCTTTAGTAACGGTGACTTTATATAATACAATAGTGCGCCCTCACTTAGAGTACGCCAGCCAAGTATGGTCACCATTTTATAATATTCATATAAATAGAATTGAAAGAATTCAAAAAAATTTTATTCGTTTTGCTCTCAATGGCTTAAATTGGATTGACCCTTTAAACCTTCCTCCTTATGAGGATTGTTTAAAGTTATTACATATGCAGTCTTTGAGCTCGCGTAGAAATATTGCGGATATACTTTATCTGCATCAACTTGTAACTGGGTCTCTTGCTGCACCAGAGCTTCTTAACTATATACATTTTAATAGTAAACGGAGGAGTACTCGTAACTCTTATCAGTTATTTTACCAACCGATTAGTAGAACTAATTATATGGCTACAGCTCCTTTTAATCGCATGACAACTCTGATTAATAATTGCGAAGTTTATAACATTAGCTTGTCAAAAGGTCAACTCAAGCTTAGACTGAAAACTAACTGTAGCTAAATTTGTAGCTTAATGGTGGTGTGAATTTTTTTTGTTTGTGTTGTCCGAGCCCCACAGCATGCTGGGTAAATTTTTTCTAACATTTATGCCTTGGACCACGTAAATTTATACATATAATTATTTTAATATCTATATGTCTATTTTTACATGGTGTGAGTGGGTATGTGGAGAAAGTGCGATAAAGCTAAGAAAAAATTATAAAATAAATAACAAATTAATGTGCATGATAATTTTTTCTATTCCATTTTTTATTGAATAAGCTTTTTACTTGGTATAAAGCTTCAATGCTAAATAGCTAAGAAGGCTATAATAGCTGTAGTAGCTAAACTCTATTATTATTATTATTATTATTATTATTATTATTATTATTATTATTATTATTATTATTATTATTATTATTATTATTATTATTATTATTATTATTATTATTATTATTATTATTATTATTATTATTATTATTATTATTATTATTATTAATCGTAGACTAATTTAAACAAGTTTCGAAATTTCTAATGCTTACAAAACTAGTTCTTACAAAATAAGAATATAGCATAAAGCATAAGAGACAAAAATGAGAGTTAGCATATATACAGTTGTGAGACAATTGATTAGCAGTTAATTTGTTATGTATGTACTTATGCATATGATTTTACATGATAGAAAAAACAATAATAAAATAACAAGTTAGTTTATATGCATATAAAAAATGAGTGCATTGAAAACATAAAGAAATGAGTAGAACTAATTGCTAAGTACAGTGGTTCCCAATCGGTGACCCAACATCCCGGCCCCGTTGAAAGGACATACTTTCAAGCAGGTAGGATTGCAAGCTTTTGAATGGGGCGTCAAAGAATTCCTCTCGCAGTTCGAACATCTACAACTCTGACACGTGAATCTCTGCCTGGTACGCAGTTGATGACACGGCCTAACTGCCAGCGCTGTGGGGGCACGTTGTCTTCATGGATAATGACCATTGTGTCGTTTTTTAGGTTTGTCTGATCATTCGTCCATTTCGTACGTATTTGAAGTTCGTTAACGTAATCATGAGCCCATCGTTTCCAAAAATGTTCCTTTATGCCGCTAACAAGGGCCCATTTTTGCAGATGATTGATGTTAGAAGGTGCAGTACGCTCTGATAACGATTTGAGCGAACTGCCAATGATGAAGTGAGCTGGAGTCAATGCTTCTAAGTCGCTCGGGTCAGACAAAAGTGGCGATATAGGTCGAGAATTGAGAATCGATAGTCAATACTTAGATAGAGCAATACTTAGTGATTGTAGCTTGATGCTCCTTCTTGAAGAGAAACTTTTTCAGCTCAGCGAGCTTGTTGCAGGCGCCAACGAAATTTGTTGCGTTGTCGCAAAAGATATCTGATGGCAAGCCTCTTCTGCCGATCAGTCGTTTAAGTGCTGCTAAGAAGGCATCAGTAGACAAATCTGATACGACTTCGATGTGATCCGCTTTCGTAGCCAAACAAATGAAAATTGCGATGTAAGTCTTATATGGCGTTTTAACTCTAATTCGGAGATAAGTGTTGATTGGGCCGCAAAAGTCAACGCCACATCGAGCAAAGGGACGTGATGGAGTTAGACGCTCAACTGGAAAATTCCCCATCATTTGTTGTAATAATTTTGGTTTGTACCGAACACAGTGGATACAATTATTGACAACGCGCAGAGCAATATCTCGCGCGTTCACAATCCAAAATTCCAAGCGAATGAGAGCTATCAACGCTTTAGGTCCTGCGTGATAGTTTTTAAGATGTAAATGACGAACGTAGCGAAAAACGAATTTATATTTTTCCGGAAGCAAAATGGGATGTTTGCGGCTCTCTGATAGATTAGATAAATCGAGCCGACCACCAACTTTCAGTAGATTGAAGCCTCTAGTGACTTCAAAAAATGGGTTTAAAAATTTTAGCGTGCCATTTGTCGCCGAATTTTTCTTGAGTAATTGAATATCTGCAGCAAAGTTCTGTTGTTGTATATTCCATATAATGCAATTTTGTGCATGCTGCAATTCTTGAGGGGAAAGGGAAGCTATCTCAAAGTCGCTATTTAGGTCTTTGTTGAGTCTGCGGTGGAAACGAAACATCCAAGCGATGACACGTAAGCTGCGCATGTGAGAGCTGTGCTTTTCGATAGTATCAAGAATATAGTTGTTTAAAACTGCAATTTTGAATGCAGACTTCCGCTTTTCCTTGTTGATTTCTTCCATGTCCAAATTGTCGCATTTATTTTTCGGCCAATTATGCATATCATCGGTTAAAAACGATTGGCCTGTATACCATATTGAATTAGGAAGTTCTTCCACTGTGCTGCCTCTAGAAACAATGTCAGCCGGATTACTTTGCGTTAGGACATGCCTCCAATGAACATCAGTAGTGAGATCTTGAATCTCTGACACCCTGTTTCCAACGAAGGTAGAAAGCGTGGCTGAATGAACCCTGAGCCAGTGAAGCACAATTTGCGAATCTGTCCAAAGATTTACATCAATATCATTATTTGCGAAAATTACCTTTATTTTATTGTAAAGTCTGGCGAGAAGCAGAGCACCACATAATTCGAGTTTTGGTAGCGAATGCTTTTTTGTTGGTGCTACTCGTGACTTTGCTGTCAGAAGACGAACACAAATGTTGCCCGAAGTGTCAACCACACGAGTGTAAATGCAGCAGCCGTAGGCGCGAATGGAAGAATCACAAAATCCATGAATCTGAATGAATTTTGTATTCGATGACAAGCAATATCTTGGAATGGAGATAAGCGAGAGTGCTGATAAGCTCTTTAGAAAATTATCAGATGCCAAATGCAAATTTTGCGGTACTGATTCGTCCGAGTCCAGCTTGAGCAACCATAGTTCTTGTAATATAATTTTAGCCACAATCACTACTGGTGCTAAGAGTCCAAGAGGATCAAATATCGATGAGGCAATAGAAAGAATAGTGCGTTTTGTAACGCAATTGTTTTTATTTTGCTTTGGTTCAAAAGAAAATTCAGGTGAGCGTGATAAACGACGTTCTTGAGCTAAAAACCTCTGCAATGCTATAGCGTGAGAATGACCAAGACAAGTTGGATCATCTTTAAAAGGCAATTTGACGACAATCCTGCCATCAGGATTTCTTGAGACTGCTTCAGTGTACACGAGTTCACAACTGTGCTGCTCACGGGTCCACACTTCCGCAGTAGTTAAAACTTTATCTAGTTTCCACAAACGCTCTAACTTTTCATCTATTGAGTCCTGAGATGTGAGCAAACATGTTGATATTTGGGTGTTGAGTGGCCTTTGATATCGACCTGAAACCACCCAACCTAGCAATGTTTTTTGCAAAACAGGTAATTTGTCGCCAAGACGAATCTGACCAACAGAAAGAATATTGAAGAAACTTTCTGTGCCCAAAAGCAAATCGATACGTTTTGATTTGTGAAACCGTTCATCAGCGAGATCAGCGCTCGGTGGCAAATTCCATGATGAGACATCAATTTCAGTTTCTGGCTGATATGCAATGTGTGACGTCACACAAAATGAAAGTGGAATTTCAAAATTATTTAAGCGAGACTTCATAGTTGTTGAGGCTTTATATTTTATGTTTGTAAATGAATTTCCAACGCTTTGAATTTCAATATTATGTTTGCCGCGAGTAGGGCTGCCAGATGGCATACTTTAGTAGCAAATGTGCTACTTTTGCAAGGCTTTGCTACTTTGCTACTTTTCACTTGAAATGCACTACTTTTGGATGGTTTTGCTACTTTCGATGTTTGCATTGTAAAATAAAAGTTATTTAAAATATTGTTTTAATTTTGCTGGAGTTTTTCGTAAGAAACGAGGACTTTTTTTTTTTTTTTTTTGCTCATCAAAAATATTTTTATGGGACCAAAAAAAATTTTGGTTTTCATTCGAAAATTTATATTTTTTGACATACACTACTTTTGTATGCAGGTCATCTGGTAGCCCTAGCCGCAAGGCAACTGCAATTTTTGAGAAAATTCATCTCTGCCTAGCTTATAGCAACCTGAAGCATCTTGAACCAAAACCATAGCAGTGGCGAGAATCACATTATCTGTCGACGAATTTTCCATGTGCGTATGAGCAGCAGCCTCTCTTGAAGTACAAGGCAATGATGACGATGTTGTCGTTGATGATAACTGAGGTGCTGGTGACCGTGCTGGTGTATAGCTAGGAACAGAAATATTATCGGCAGTGCTGACTGGGTTAGATTTATGCAATAAACTGTGATGTTGACGCGAACAGGTTCTACATCTATGTGAAAAGGAACAATTTGAAAGTTGATGCCCTTTGGAGAGACAGTTAATGCAAAGACCAAGCTTCTTTACATTTTCAAAACGTCGAACAACCTCAAGAGACTTAAATCGTTCAATCGAAGACAAAGTAGTGAGCAGTGGTGAGACGGCAAGAGACGAAGGCGACGACAAATGGCAAAAACGCAGTAAGATGCGCCGAAAATGCAAGCAGCGGCTTCAATTGCTGCAGTGCAAACGATGCGACGCTAGCAGCGAAAATTTAGCAAATTTTTGGTGTTGCTACGCAAGCACGATAACGGAATTTTTGGGATGGTGTGATCTTACCAGTTGGTACAGTTTACGGAACTGTATTTTACATATACTTCAATGATTTATATGGTACTCCCTTAACATTCGATTTCACAGCCAAATCCCTCGACGAAACGAAAATAGTTATGAGTCCAACGACGAACCAGCAAATGAGACAGGAACAAAATCTTTTATGTTAATTTTTGTACTGGAACCTTTTTGTTCCGCGACGCGAATGCCACGAATTTTTCCAAAAATTTATTTTATTTTTAAGAAAATTTTAAAAAGTCTTTATAGTTTTTTTTCTAAATTTAAACACTCGTGCCCCATGTTGGGCGCCAAAAATGTAGGATCAGGAGAGTTTTCCTAACCGCGAGAAACTTTATCGAAATAGCAAAAATAATCTACGGGCAACGAATGTGCAAAAAAACTAAGTTTAAAAACAATTAAAAATTATCAAAGGCAACGTCTTTCTTTTAAGGTTAATCGTAGACTAATTTAAACAAGTTTCGAAATTTCTAATGCTTACGAAACTAGTTCTTACAAAATAAGAATATAGCATAAAGCATAAGAGACAAAAATGAGAGTTATGCATATGTGCAGTTGTGAGACAATTGATTAGCAGTTAATTTGTTATGTATGTACTTATGCATATGATTTTACATGATAGAAAAAACAATAATAAAATAACATGTTAGTTTATATGCATATAAAAAATGAGTGCATTGAAAACATAAAGAAATGAGTAGAACTAATTGCTAAGTACAGTGGTTCCCAATCGGTTACCCAACAGATCATATCGTATTGAAAATACGTTGTACATATGATAGTAACTTCGATAGACGGCTACTAAGAATCTCTTGCTATGAATATCGACAAGTTCAAAATGTAAGAATTTTAAGTAATGGTGAAATTGAACTTGTAACTGAGGATGATACCACTCTTCGTTCAGATATGACATTAATCGATAGTCAAGACTATAAACACAACTTAGATATGGAAATTTCTTAATTTATTCAATGCATATAAGCCAAATAAAAATTATTCTATAAGCGTTATAGTATTAAATTTACATCCTGAGCGTGAAAACGTATTACATTGTAAACACAAAATGGATAATAAAGATCGCGTTAATATTTTAAAAAAAAATTTTAAGCAAGGAAAAACTCTTGTGGCCAGAGCATGAGATTGATTTAAATAAATTTAAAATACTATTCAGTGATTATATAGAACACAAAAAAGTTAAAACAATATATGGTGAACATTATATAGATTGTCCGTGGTCAAGGGATGAGGCAACTTGTGGCCCTAATGCCTGCGGATGCAGTCGTATTGATAGAAATTGGACCCATGCTTTAAATTTAATGAATTTTTATCATAATTTAAGAAAACATATAATAAGCGTAACGATTGTGATTTTTAAAATAAATATATCATTTTTTCGTAATATTAAACATTTATTCTTAAGACTTCAACGAAGATGGTTTTAGAATAGTCTCATGATTTCTTTATTTTGTTGCTGTATTACTGAGAAGCAGAGAGAAGAGATCAGTTCCAAGAAATATTTCTTGTTTACCAAAAAGAAAAATCGCCACCAACCGCAGACATGCATGATGATCAATTTAAAATGTTAGTTATTGATGTACAAGGGTTTTACATCAACAATGGTTTTATTACAAAAGAAGTGTGTGTTTCAGTAGATAAATTGCTTCCTCGAACGTTTCTTATTCATCCACCTTTAGAATACTCATTGCTATCAAACGTAGACAGAAAAACTTGTGAATGGCTTTACTCAAATCATCATGGATTAAAGTGGAACGATGGCAATTCTGATATAGCTGATGTTATAAAATATTTTAAGAATCAAACAGAAAAACATAATTTTAAAGTATATGTTAAAGGATTACAAAAAATTGACCGAGTTAATAATTTGTTTGGAGATGCTATTTGTATTTATAATTTAGAGGATCTTAAGTGTCCAAATTTAAAAAATGTGTATGAAAGCAATTCAACTGTAAATGTTTGTAATAATCATAAAAACATTTTTTATATCTGCGCAGAAAAAAATGTTATAATTTTAAGAAACTTAATACAGAATAATCAAATAATAAATAAACACTTTTAAATAAATAAATAAATTCTTTTCTTTTGTTTTCATCATATAAAAGTCAAAGAACTCTTAATAATTCAAGGTTGACGAATTTCATTCTATTCTAATTTAGCTTAACCACATCCCGGCCGAAATTTTTCAAGTTCTGTGACAACAACAAATTCATATATGTACTATTATTTTTTTTTGTACAGCTAAGTCCAGTAGCATACGCAACCGTTCTTGTTGTGCTTATCAGTAGGGTTTGGGTTAAAATTATTCTGTACAAAGATTTTTTTTTTATTCTAGTCATGAATGAGGCAAAGAACTTTTAAGAGTTCTTGGTTGATGAATTTCATTCTGTTCTAATTTTAGCTTAACCAAATCCCGTCCGAAATTTTTCAATTTGCTTAATTTTGAAAGTCCTGTGATAACAATAAATTCATTTGCTACTATTTTTTGTTATGCAGTAAAATCCAGTCGCATGCATATCCGTTGCAATTCTTATCGGTAGGGCTCTAACGCAATATTTTAGTTTAGGTTTTAGTGTGATGGATAAAATGTTTATGTATTTTGGGCTAAAAAATATGATGCTAGAAATTTTGGCAAGTTTTTGCTATATAAAGAACAGTTCTAGCTTACTTATTTTATTTCAAAATGGATAACATAAATTTATTTCACGTTGTAGTGTTGGAGGCAGTGAACAGAGTCATTGCTGTTGGGGCGATTGCGGTGGTGCCGCACTATCGCCGAGCATATCGTGCCTTAGAAGATGAATTGATTACTTTGCTGAGCAGGGCTGATGATGATGCCCCTATGCTAGAGACGCTGGGGGAGTGTCTCCTAAGGCTGCAACACTTAGAGGAGACGGCTTTTAAGGGCTCTATACAGCCGATGTCGGCGCCACTAATTGCGCTGCGAACCTTCACATCTAATGTGAAAGGGTTAGCAGTAAAATTGGTTGTTAAAAAGAAAAAATACTAATAAATAAACACTTTTAAAATACCCAAATAAACTATTTATTTTGCTTTCATTCTCATTTAATATAGGTCAAGAACTCTTAAAAGTTTCAAGTTCAACGTGAAATGTTCTATTAATACTCTTATTATTATTATTAATGTAGGTCAGGAAATTTAATTTTCAAACAAAAAAAGCCTTATCACAATTGGTGTGGTACGTACACATGGCACGCACCAAAATATTTTCGCAGCTGTGCTTAACTCGCTTGCGATTTTTTTCATGTGGTTGTTGTTGCTGCATATGGCTCGCTACATCCGTTGAAATTTCCTTTATTTTTTCAACTTTTTTTGTTTTTATTTTATTGTGTTGTACTTTTTTCGACTCTCATGATTTTCACTTTCTAAAATTTCTGTTGGCCTGGTGTCGTCTGTTCTCTTTTTCTCTCTGCCGGCGTGTATGGGCGCTCTGCTAGCGAACTCCGCTGCCAAAACTCTGCTGGCGTGTATGGGATTTCTCCGCCGACGTCCATGCGCTCTCTGCTGCCGCGCTCTGCTGGCGAACTCTTCTTCCAAAACTCTGCTGGCGCGTATAGGATTTCTCTGCTGGCGCGTATAGGATTTCTCTGCTGGCGTGTCCCAGAACCGGCAAATTCTAACTAAGTACTATTTATATATTTTTATATTTATATATGGCTGAACTTTATTTCGAAAACGGCTGCAGCGATTTTGATAAAGCTTCGGGATTTCGTGCATATGTGAACAAAATTAAGATTAGACTAGGTTTCAACACACAGCCCTAAACTTTAATTTTTATAACGTGATAACTCGCAAGCCATTTAAGATATTGCAACGAAATTTAATAGACGGATGCAGATCATATATCTTCTATTATTAAACGGCCAAAATTGTATGTTAATATATTTATATATTTTTATATTTATATATGGCTGAACTTTGTTTCGAAAACGGCTGCAGCGATTTTGATAAAACTTCGGGATTTCGTGCATAAGTGAACAAAAGTTTTACAAGTTTCTAACAGGGCGTGGCACAGCCCTAAACTTTAATTTTATAACGTGATAACTCGCAAGCCATTTAAGATATTGCAACGAAATTTAATAGACGGATGCAGATCATAAATATCTTAAATGCTATAAAAAATGGGCGGAATCGGAATAGTGGGCGTGGCATATTTCAATAATTGAAAACTTTGATTCGATATTGCTCGAAAACGGCACCGACGATTTTCATAAAAATTTTAAACTTAATACCGCTGAATGCAGTCATTATAACAAGCTATGCCACTATACTGGCAAAACTCGTTGAAAGGCGTGGCACAGCCCACATTATTTATAAACATTATAATAAGAGAACTAACAACGCAATCGTTATGAAATTTAACATGTTAAATATACTGGCTATTAGGTATCTTGTAACCAAAAGTGGGCGCGAAATCAGTTAAATGCTACATTTATTGTTCTATGAGAGTAATATTTTTTAAATTTGGTACAGAGATGTCGGTTACTATAAAATTTGAAACTAAATGAATTTTGATGGGATTGCATCAGTGGGAGTGGCACCTCCTCTACATGCAAAAAATGTTAAGTGTTATATTTAGTGTGCTATGGGAGTAATTTTTTTAAATTTGGCTTAGAGATGTCGGTTACCATGTGCTTTGAAACTAAGTAGATTTCAACGGGATTGTATTAATGGGCGTGGCACCTCCCATACAAGCATAAAATGTTTAAGGCTATATTAAGTGTGCTCTTGGAGTCAAATTTTTTAAATTTGGTGTAGAGGTGTCGGTTACTATAAACTTTGAAATTATATGAATTTTGACGAGATTTCATTAGTGGGTGTGGCACCTCCCATACAAACTTATAACGCTAAACGCCATATTTAGCGTACTATAGGAGTGATCCTAATAAAATTTGGTAGAGAGAAGTTGGTTACTATAACCTTTTAAATTAAATGAATATTGATGGGATTACATCAGTGGGCGTGGCACCTCCCATACATGCAAAAACGTTAATAGTTGTATTTAGTGTGCTGTGGAAGTAATTTCATTAAAATTTGGTGTAAAGGTGGCGGTTAGCATAAGCTTTGAAATTAAACGAAAATCGACAAGATTGCATCTGTGGGTGCGGCACCTCCCATAAGCTTTGAAATTATATGAATTTTGATGATCCATATTTTTTGGACTTTTTCAACCACACTCAACTTTTTTCGGCTTTTCAACCTCATTCAACTTCTTCCGAGACTTTCAACTTTTTTCGAGCTTTTCAATCTCCTTCAACTTATTCAACACTTTAATATACTATCGAGTTTATCAAACTTTTTCACCTGCTTCAACCTCTCTCAATGTTTTCCAACATTTTTCATATATAATCAACTTCTTTCAATTTTTTTTTTAATTTTTTTCGGGTTTTCAACCCTTATCAATATTTTTTAAATATTTCCGAGTTCTCATTCAATTGCATTAAATTTTTTTGACTTTTTCAACCTCAAAACGAAAAACCGAACGATGGTCGGTCTCCTGGTACTAAGTAATAATCAGATGATGAATAGATTACAAAAATTACAAAATAGAGGATTAATTGCTATTTTGAGATGCAATAGACTAACTCCAATAAGGGAAATGCTAATAAGACTATCGTGGATGAGTTTTAACCAAAGAATTATGTATAATGTGATAGTATTTGTGTATAAAACTAAATTTAATATATTACCTAATTATTTAAATGAATATGTGATATATGTTAGTGACGCTCAACCCTTTTCGTTACGCAATGCTCATGATTTTCGTTTGCCTAGATACAGAAATATGAAGACAAGAAACATGGCACTCCATAGAGGTTTATTTAATAGCCTACCCGATGCATTAAAGCATGAACCAAATTTATGAAGATTGTAAATGTACTTTTTAAGAAATGTAACGAATTAATTAAATGGCAAACCTTACCAAATAAATAAATAAATAAATAAAAATATAACCAAAAATATTGAAAAATTATTGTGTAAAACATATTTTTAATGCCTTCCGTCTTCACATAATTTTTACCAACCTGGCGGCTTTTGTTGATTTGGATAGCCACCTTTTTGAAGAGCGAAGCTACCTGGATAAGTGCCATAGTGGTCAGGTGGTGGTCCTTGAGAAAAATTGTACTGATAAGGATCTATAAATTTAATTCAAATGAGTAAAAAAAAACTTTTAACTCTTGTTTTTCTAACTCCCTGGGTGTGGCAAAGTTGCGTATGGATTATAGCCTCGCGGCATTGGAGGTGGAACGTATGAAGGATATGGAGTAGCAGCCACCATATGGCATTGGCATCCTTGCATTTGCTGTGGATACGGCATTGACCCGGATGGAACAGATGAAGGCACAGAGGGTGTCGATGCAGCTGTAGAGGGGATTGAGGAGTCTAAAAAAGACAGCTTTGGCCACACATGTTTGATTATGAAAATACTTAAAGCATTTCTTTACCGCTACCCGATGTTGATGCATAATGCGATGGCATTATGTCTGTCGGATTTGACTCGGTAGTTAAGTATTTAAGAAGCTCCTCCGTTTCTATCTTACGCGCAAAGTAAGAATCATATATTTTATTTTGGAATACAACCTATAATTCCGAGTTGACTTCGTCCTTTAGTCAGTGTCGGTTGTGTTGTTAAGTGTATCGTGATTTGTTTATAAATTTTTTGTCAGTTAAGTGTAGGTACTAAATAGTAATTTTCTAAACTTGTGTTTAATACTGTGTCGTTGCTAGTAAAATTACATGTTAGTAGAAATAATTTGCTTTAATTTTGTGCTTTTGTTTATTAAATATTGGTTTTTTTATTTGTACATCCATACATATGTGGAGTCCAAGTAAATGTATTTTATTTTTATATTAAAGTTTAAGTTTCACAAATATTTTTGAACATTTTTTTAGATTCTATCTTTTTATAATGAAACTTTTTTTGACAAAAATTAAAAATTCTAAATTTGAAAAAAAAAAATTTAAAACTAGGAATAATTAAATTTTTAAAGTAAAATTATGATAAGTGTTTTTATATGGTGTAATTGTAAAAGTGTAAGTGTGGAAGTGTGAATGTAAGAGTGTAAATGTGGGGTACCACATTATTCCCCCTCCCTGTAGAGTTTAGTGGTGTTGTTAAGAAGATTGAAGTGTACTTTTTTGGTAGGTTTATTTGGAGGGGAGAGTTTTTGCGTATTTTCTGTATTTAGAAAAGCTGGTTTAAGTCTGTCTATGTTGATTATAGTTGTAGTATTGTTTTTAATTATTTTAAAAAATTTTGGTGATTTTTCGATGACTCTGAATGGTCCATCGTATGGGTGTTGTAATGAGTGTCGTATTGTATCGTTTCGTACAAAAAAAAATTTACAGTCTTTTAATGTTTGTGGTACGTGTTGTTGGTATTTTGTGTTATAGTGTGAAATGTTTGATTGAATGTTGTTTATGTTTTCTTTAAGCTTGAACAAGGTCTCTGATGGTTTGAATGGTTCTATTTTCTGAACTTTTAGTTGTTGTGATAATCTGAGTGTTTGACCAAAAACCATTTCAGCTGGTGATGTTTTAATGTCTTCTTTAACAGCTGATCTGAGACCTAATAGAATTAGGGGAAGTTCCGAATACCAGTTTTTTGATTATTAGAGGCTATTAAGGAGACCTTAAGTGTTCTATGGAATCTTTCTATTTTTCCGTTTGCTTGTGAGTGATATGCTGAAGTAGTGATGTGGTGAGTACCTAGTGTTTTTATAAACTGTTTAAATGTGTGAGAGGTGAATTGAGGTCCTCGATTAGAAGTGATCTCGAGTGGAACTCCGAAACGTAAAATGAATTCTCTGTTGAAAGTTTCAACAATCGTGTTGGTATCAGTATCTTTTATTGGATATACTTCGGGCCAACGTGTATTCCTGTCTATGGCAGTTAGTAGATATCTATAGTTATTTGATATTGGTAAATGGGCCGACCAGATCGATGTGGATATGTTCGAAGCGACCGTGTGGAATATGTGTCTTATAAGGTAGTGTCTTTGTGTGTCTGTGTACTTTGGCTCGTTGACAGTTAACACATTCCTGGGACCATTTGTTGATTTGCGAATTCATGTTGGGCCAGAAGTATCGTTGTGCAATTAGTCGTCTGGAAGCTCTAGTTCCGGGGTGAGAAATGTTGTGTGTTTGTTCGAATATTTTTTTACGTAGTGTTTGTAGTATGTATGGACGGGTATCTTTTGTTGAGTGTTCGCACCAAATTTTTATGTTAAGGAATGGAATATCAATTTGTTTGAATTTGTATACGTTTTTGTTGAGTATGTCGCTTAGTTCTGTATCGTTTGTTTGTTCGATATGTAATTGTTTTAGATTGAGGTCTGGTGTTTTTAGTTCTTCTACCTCGTATCTTGATAGAGCATCGGCAACAGTGTTCTCTGTACCTTTAATGTGTAGTATTGTGTTGGTAAATGTATTCTAAATGACGTGTTTGTCTTGGACTGCGTTCCATCTTTGAGTGAAGCACGTTGATTAGTGGCTTGTGATCGGTGTATACTGTGAATGTGTTGCCTTCTAAGTGGTGTCTAAAATGTTTAATAGTTAAGTAAATGGCAAGTAATTCGCGATTGAATGTGCTGTATTTTGTTTCTGTGCCAGTTTTAACTAAGAAGTCAAATTCTTGCTTAGCTATTTTCATTTTTGGTAGATCTAGACGTCTAGGTTTGTTGTAAGGTAATTGTCCTTGTGTTATAACATGATGTACTGTTTTGTGTTTGACTGGTGCAGTGTAATCAGGTTCTGTTGTGAGTGCTAGAAATTTTTTGAGTAACTGAGTGTATTTGTTGTTGATTGAAAATAATTTTGGTAATGGTGTTTCTGTATATGCTGAAATGGTGTTTATGGATAGTTTTTTGAGTGGATCAATGAGACGTTTGTGTTTTAAGTCGATGAGTAGTCCGTATTTTGTTAGAAAGTCTGCAACTAAAATTGGCTTGGAAAAGTCTGCAATTAAAAAGATGAATGGTAAGTCACGTCTTAATTTTAGATTTAGTATTAGTAGCTTTTTGCCGTAAGTTGCTATTGAGGTGCCGTTAGCGGCTGTCAAAATAATGTCGGACTTTTGTTTGTGGTTTTTGAATTTGGAAGATGGGAGAACAGAAACTTCTGCTCCACTGTCAACGAGAAATTTTATATTGTTTGTGATATCGTGAACGAAAAGACGACGTGTGAGTGTAGTGAGGCTTCCATCATCGGACGTCGCAATGATGGAGTCTTTTAGTTTAAAGGGTTGTGTTGGACGAATGAACATGGTTGTTCACTTCGTCTATCGTCTTTACCAAATTTGCAATGGTATCTACATAGACGCAGTGGCGGATACAAGGGGGGGATATGGAGGCTGAAGCCCCCCCTGGGAGTGGTAAAAAAATATTTTGATTCAAGAATGTTCATGGAGGATCGAACAAATCAAAGGAGTTCAGGCTTTGATATCTGAAAACCAACTCTTAGCATTTTACACTCATTTGTTTCAGTCACTCTCTGAATTTGTGACCAGGCAAATCACGTGATATTTCTGAAATTCGTAACATGCTAGGTACAGTTTCATCAGTATCAAATTTTTTCTCGAATTCATCTGATAGAGTACAACTATTGATAGATAAAATTTCCGAATGGAGTCCAGAAATATAAAAATCGTTTAAAAGCATTGTGTGCGACTAAATACGTTGATTCTTTCAGCGAATTATTACTGTTAACTCTTGAACATTACAAGACTTAGAACAAAGAACACCGAAGCGTCTTCAAAAGCGGTCCAACTTTCAGCTTCGATAGCACGCTCCGATTTCTTAGTATCGTTGCATATTCTAAAAATTTGTAATATTCAAGCAAATTATCAACCTGTTTTCACAGATGCGAAAAAATTAAACGTCATATGATGATATTTTTAATGAAGCATCTTCAATCGCTGCTGAGTTAGACACTTCATTGATTCTTCCCCGCTCGTAAATAAATAAATAATAAAAAAAAAATTTAACCAGCACTGAGTGTATATTCACTTTGTCATTCCGTTTTTAAGAAAATAAAAACGACTTTATGAAAAATTTTATCCTTCATCATTTATTTTTAGTTTACTTCAAAAAAACTTTATTTCCGAAATGTATGTATGTCCTCTTCGTTTTTTTTAAATTCTCAAAATAAATATTAGAATTTCTGCGACTATTCGATCGTGGAGAAGCGTTTTTTTTTTTTCTAAGTTAAAAAATTTTTTTTTTTTTCAAATTCCGTGTTCCGGCGCAATTTGACCAACAAATATTCTTAGATTTATCTATTTAGTAATTATTGAAACTATTGCAGCGATTTTAATGAAACTTGGTGATTTGGTGCGCATGTGAACAAAACTAGGATTTGGTTATTTTTTGAGTTTTCAAAGTCTCTCACAGGGGCGTGGATATCCCACAATATTTATAAACGTTATATGAAGAGAACTAACAACGTAGTCGATATGAAATTTAACAAGGCAGATGTACTTGCTATAAGGTATCTTCTTTCAAAAATTTGGCGCAATAGTGGGCGTGGCGATTCTCATACAAGTAAATTACGTTAAGTGGCATATCTATCGAAATATCTGAGCAATCATACTAAAATTTGATGTAAGAGGTTTGCTTATGGAAAGCTATTTCTGGATTAAAATCGAAATGGATTGTACCAGGATGTGTGTCACCGCCATAAATTTTAAGGTTAATTACGGAAGATATTGCAAATTATACAAGCTATTGTGCTAAAATTTAGTAAGCGGATGTTGATCACGAATAAAATTTATTTAATAACCAAAACTAGGCGGAATTGAAGAAGTGGACTTGGGATATTTCGAATTTCTGTTCGATTTTTTTCAACATTTTCCATATTACTTTAACTTTTTTAAATACATATATTCCATAAGAATTTTTTCGTATTTTTTAACTTCTTTCAACTGTATTCGTCATTTTCTTTATTTTTTCAACTTTTTCATCGATTTTGAATTGTTTCATCATTTTTAACCTTTTCAATTCCTCGAGATTTTTTCAACCTCTTTCAATATTTTTTCGACTTCTTCAATTTTTCAACATTTTTCAGCATTTTCCATATTTTTTCGACTTTTTTAATTCATTTCAACAGTCTTTTGCAACTGTTTCAATACTTTTCAAACTTTTTCAATATTTTTACATTTTTTCTCGACTTATTCAAGCTCTTCAACGTCTTTTGAACATTTATTTAAAAGTTACTTTCAATGCAGTGTTAGGTATGTGAGTTTTGGAATGGCCGAATATTGCTAGTTTTAATTTATTTTTATTTCACTTTTCTTTCTCAAATGTTTCAGAGCTGCAATATTCTATCCTTATTTGGATCGTATAATTTCATTTTACCCTTAGAGCGTTCTCAAAATTTCAAGCCTAAATTTAATAGTGCTTTGGACTTATCATTTTTGATAAATATAAGACAATGAAATACCTTTAACGAATTAGCTCCTTCTTCAAATTCATAGTCAATGGCCTATATGGGGTAAAACACACGAAAACGCCACCTGAAAAAATTTTTGGCTCCGATTTGGGTGAAATTTGGCATGATTGTAGTATTGATGTCTGACAATAAAAGTGTGTCTAAGATTTTGCCCTAATATTATTTGATGCTCAGATATTTTAAAAAAAAACTTTGATTTATTCTGCGCTTAATGCCGTAAAAATTTTTGTGGGAAAAAAATCCTTATATTTTTTTTTTAGTTTTAAAAGAAATTAAAAAGCTAAAATTTTGTAAATTGAAATGAATTTTTGAAGTTTTTTTGAAAAATCCATTTCTGAATATTTTTTCGGTGAACTTCAGATTACAGCTTGATACGCAAGCTTTAAAATGATATGCCATAACATGAGGGCAAGTAGTTAATTAAAATGTTTGAGCCGTTAACCTGAAAACTAAAACTGAAATTTAAAATCAGTGCAGTAGCCTTTCATCGCGTAGTACAGCGCGCGCTTAGCGGCTCAAACATTTTAATTTACTACTTGCCCTCATCTTATGGCATATCATTTTAAAGCTTGCGTATCAAGCTGTAATCTGAAGTTCACCGAAAAAATATTCAGAAATGGATGGTTATCAAAACCAAAAAAAAATGAAATCGTTCTTCCAATGCATCACAATTCTACTGCAAGTATTTGCCACAATTCCAGCAGAACAAAGTTTTTCTGTGTTAAAATGATTGAAATCGTATTTAAGGTCTACAAAGTCAGAAGATCGCTTGAAAGGTTTGGCTTTGGAAAATATTCATAAAGAAATTGAAATTGTTGAATTATTTTGCCAGAAGAAACCTCGCCTTCTTGAAACCATTGACAGGACTACTGATTAGATTGTTGTAATATGCCAAAAAATATAAAAATTGCTCGTTGAAAAATTCAATCAATGTGTATTTTCATTTAAAAAAATGTCAGCCCCCCCTGAAGAAAGTCCTAGATCCGCCACTGCATAGACGGCTTAGGGAATGTTGACGAGAGTTTTTTTGGAAGTCATATCTGTTTCTAGAAAAACCTCTTGATCGTGAGTTTGAACTTTGGTATGATCTTTCATGATCTTGTTCGGATCTTATGGATTCTACCTCAGATGTTAATGTGTTTATTTTATCTAAAAGTTGTGTCGTTGTTTGTGCGAATGATTGTATTACGATTGCAAAATCGTTTTGTGTGTGGCTTGGTAAATTTGGATGTTTGTATATTGAAGAAATTTCGTTTTCTGTCATAACTTCCCATAATCTATCTGCTAGATTCAGAAGTTCTTCCAATTCTTTGTTATCTGCACTTGTTAAAGCAATTTTTAGGTTCTTCGGTAGTTTTCGCATCGGATCTACCGAAGAACCTGCTAGAAGAAGAAGCGATCTGTAGAACTGAGTTGGTTTTCGGTCACCTATGAAGTCTAAAACTGTGATTATTACGTCTTGTGGGAGTGCGGTGGTTAGGTGTTTGTATTTTGTTTTGTCTGTTCTTATGTTTTTTTTGCTGAACTGTGTATACGCTTGGATGAACCATGCTTTTGGACAATTGGTCCAGAATTGTGGTAGCTTTATTGAAGTCGTATGTATTTCCAAGGGAGATTCGAAGGGGTTGGATAGTGTGTTAGGGTGGTAAGGATTATGTGTTTGGGTAGGGTTGGGGTTCAGTATAGGGTGAGGAGGGGTGCGATTCATTGTAGGGTGAGGAGGGTTAGAAAGTTAAGTGTGTGTGCCTAGTGTTGTGTAGTGTCTTTCAACGTATTACGATAAGAAGTTTATTACCTATCGTAATACAAGGAATTTTTATTTTAAAAAATTTTTAAATTCCTGAAAATTTGAGATAAAAATTTAATTCTTAAATTATAATATAGTATACTTATGGTCATGGATTCATTCATTCGTTCATTGATAGTAGATAATGATCTTGGGTTCATGGATTCATTCATTCATTAAGGTCATGGATTCATTCATTCGTTTATTGATAGTAGATAATGATCTTGGGTTCATGGATTCATTCATTCGTTCATTGATGATAGATAATGATCTTGGGTTCATGGATTCAATCATTTGTTCGATAATGATGATGGATTCATTTATTAATCGAAGATAATGATTATAGGTGATGATGATGTGTAACGATGATGATGGTGACGATGAATGAAAATGATTATGGGTTGTGAATGATATATTCGAGATTGAATTTTCTCTTATTTTTCTTTGTGTTCAATATTTTCTTGTTTATAGGATAGCACGTATGGGATATACCACGACTATGGATTGTGTGAATTTGGTTTTGTATTATTTGCTTGGTTATTATCTTTATTAATTTTAATTTATTTTTGAAGTGAAAACTTCTTATAGCACGTTGTGCGGCTGAGGAAGAAAGTATAAATTCGCGACACCGACCGTCATCGGGATTCCCCGTCATGAATGCGATAGTAAAATTTGAATGTTCTTTGAAGACTTGGGAAACGAACTCGATTTTGGAATTTTGAAGACTTGGGAAACGAACTCGATTTTGGAATTTTGAAGACTTGGGAAACGAGCTCGATTTTAGAATTTTGAAGACTTGGGAAACGAACTCGATTTCAGGAATTTGAAGACTTGGGAAACGAACTCGATTTCGAATTTGGAAGACTTGGGAAACGAACTTGATTTTGGAATTTTGAAGACTTTGAAACGAACTCGATTTCAAAAAATTTTAAAAAGTTGCCTACTTTTAGGCGCTATTAATAATCTGCCCCTAAAAGTATGCAACATTCTCTGACAAATTTCAAAATAGCGCCTAAAATTAGGCAACGATTTCAAAAATTTCAGATAATGTTGCCTACTTTTAGGCGCTATTTTTGAAATTTGTCGGAAAGTGTTGCATACTTTTAGGGGTAAATTATCAAAAGCGCCTGAAAGTAGGCAACGTTTTTTGAAAAAATTTACCCATGAAAGTATGCAATTTTTTGGAAAATTTTTTTAAATTTGCAGCATACATATGTTGACTTCCGGTTAGCTGTTGCGCAGTCAGCAAATTTTTCTCTGCAAGCGCAGCCGAAAGCAGAGCCAGCAGCCCAAAGCAGAGAAAAATCTGAAATACCAGGCCACCATGAACCAGCAGCAAGCAAATTTTGTTTTTTGAAAAACTTTAAAACGTTACATATATCTCGGCTATTACTAAACCGATTTAGACAAATTAGGTGTAATAGTTTTTTTAAGAACAATCAGATTTTTTTTAAGTCATTTGTGTTTTGATAAACTGTCACTAAATGGCGTTTTAAGCAGTTTGAATATTCTAACAGCCATAACTCGGCAACGAATAAGCCGATTTTGATAAATGTGGTGTCATAGTGTCTGTAGGAAGAAGCAGATTTTTAAGTTAAGTTTTAGAAAAATTATGTTTAAGCTATTTAGTCACAGGTCCAGGTACTTTCTTTACCTGATTTTTTCTTATGCTTACATAATTCGCAATGATGTTTCTTACTGCAATCAGAATAAATTTTTGTTCTCAAACATTAGGAATACTTAGCTCAAATTTAATTATTCACGGTTGAGGCTACTGAGCCGAATATACTTATTCCAGCAATTTTTGAAGTGAAAACTTCTTATGGCACGTTGTGCGGCTGAGGAAAAAAGTATAAACTCGCGACATAGACCATCATCGGGATTCCCCGTCATGAATGCGATAGTAAAATTTGGATGTTCTATTGTTTCTTTTAAATAAATATTCCAAGTGGAAGACAAAAAGCAAAGCAGACACATTAACTGACACATTCCATTCTCATTCAACGATTGTTATGCTTACATGTTTGTTTCTTTCAAATTCCGCGTTGGTGCGTTGAAAAATTGAGAATGAAAGCGAGAGTAAAATTTGAATACATGTTCAGTTTTTGTCTTCCATTGCATTGCCATGTAAAAAGAAAACGCACACATACCAACTAACACACTAACTTGCCATTAAACAATTTGTAAGTATTCTTTGCGTTTGATTTGCTTCGGTTGTGGTAGAATTATGTCCAGGATCTTGTTGTTGGTATAGAAGCTGGTAGGATCGCCAATGTGGGGTCCAAGTAAATGTATTTTATTTTTATATTAAAGTTTAAGTTTCACAAATATTTTTGAACATTTTTTTAGATTTTGTTTTTTTATAATGAAACTTTTTTTGACAAAAATTCAAAATTTGAAAAACAAATTTTTAAAACTAGGAATAATTAAATTTTTAAGGTAAAATTATGATAAATGTTTTTATAAGGTGCAATTGTAAAAGTGTAAATGTAGAAGTGTGAATGTAAGAGTGCAATTGTGAGGCACAACACATACATATGTGAATATTTTTTCTGCAAGCATAAATATTGTAAGCAGTGCGACAATTTTGTTTTTTGATTTTCTATTATGCTTTGTTCGTATACAAAGCCCTACTTTAAGCTCTGTTGTTTTCTGTTGTTGCTGATTAACGGGTGCATTGTGCACAATTATTAACCCTTTTTTTTACAATATTAAAATTTTTTTAAGCAACATTAAAACATTTTCTTATTTTATTTTTGTTTTAATTTTTTTAGTGACATATTTTTCACAAACATACATATTTTATGATGGATTACACAGGTCAACACTAGTTTTGGTGCCGGGAAGCTGTACTATTTTTTAACTAAGGACCTTATACTGATTACATTATTATCAAAAATGTTAATATCCTACGTGTAGTTTTCTAGATTTTGCCTAGGCTTACATGAAAAACACTTTACATTATTTAAATAAAACTTTCTTTTTCGCGACTTTGTTGCCATTGTGTAGAAGGACACACTTAAGACTTCGTTTAGAGCTGTCTATAACGAGACGCTGTCAAAATACCATCCTAATGAATGATTAGGATGGTATTTTGACAGGCCCATTTCGAGAATAAGGCCTTGCACATCCGAACAAAAAACAATATCATTTCCCGATTGAAAAAAAGATAGCAAGTCTTGCTCTCTTGTTTAATAGAACGTCACTTCTGTACCTGACGACAACAAGTTTTTTTTCTTTTAGTCTAGAAGCCAAAACCTCTACAGACTATTTAGGGAGTTCAAGATCCCTTATCAAATCATTTAATTCTTCTTGGGAAAAAGATTTCGGCTCTGTACATGGTATTCCTTCGAAATCGCTGTCGCTACTCACTTCATAAATGACTTCTTCAAATGATGATTCATGAATGGAACAAAATGCTGGAATAGGTACTTCCTGTGAATGTGGCAAGGATCTTCTAGTAGAGTCTAAGTCTGGATAAATCATTTTTTTAACGTTTACACCATACAAATTAATACAGCAGAAGTAACAGTCAACAAAGTGATTTTTTTGTTCTTTCCATTGCATAGGCATTCCGAACCTCTTATGGTTTCTTTTACCATTAATACACTGTCTTAAGTGTTCATAGCACATTCTACAAACAATTTGGGGTATCCACGGCATGCATTCATCCACAATTTTCGACTTAAAGTAAGCATAATAAGCACTTTTTATAAAATCTGTTATAGGTTTTCTGAAATTTTTCACCGTGCATTCACCACAGCGGTAACAAAACACATTTGGATCAATGAGACAACTTCTTCACGATGAAGACATGGTATAAAAATCAATTTATTTTTAGAAATTTATCGATAAAATAGCAAATCATGCACACGGAAGAAATCATTACAGCGAATATTCAAAAGTGACCGTTTATCAAAAATGGCACGTAGGAAAAAAAATTAAAAATATTTTTAATGTTGCCAGTACATACTTAACACAAAACCACTAACTATGTCTCGGCACCAAATTTTTTTTCCGATTTGTTGACCTGTGCTATTTTTCTTCCGAAAATTTATTAGCTTGCTCTCTTGGAGATCAATGCAAGAGCCAAAATATACTATGTTCTATGTTTTCTTGTTCAGATCCCTGTGAACAGTTTTTTCATGCCTCTTGTGCAAACTTGACGAAATCTATTACAGATTTATTATGTTCTGTACGTTCGGGACTGCATTGGTGCTGTCCATCTTGCAGGGCCCTTTCCCCTTCGGTTTTTTTTCGACAAAATCAAGCAATTTGGGGAAAATCTTAACAATCTGAATATTAATTTCAGAGATATTCTCAACAATTATCTAGACTTAACTCCCCAAATTGGAAAAAGCCTTAATGAGGCTAATTCATCGGATATAAGTTTGCAAAATAAGACTATTCCGAGGCTCTTATGGTTTTTGTTTTCACTCCTTCGATCTCTTCTTTACCTAAACAAGCTATTCCCTTAAAGAAGAAAAGAAAATCTAAGATGAAATTAAACAAGAATCTGGGTAATGTGGGGAGAGCGAATGGTGCGGACATCAGTCTTGACAAAACGTCCGTGGATTGCTCTCTAATTACCTCTCCACCTACTCCCAATTTTCCTGCTACTATTTCTCCGTCCCTTTCCTCCACTATAAATACTCCTCTTTCGATTTCAGTTATTTCCAATCCACGGGAGGTTGATGCGATTGTGCCTCCTGTTTCTCTGCAGCCATTGCCAAGGTTAAAATCTATTTTTATTTCACGACTTCATCATAACACTACCACTGACAACGTTAAAAACTTTATCAGACAAAAACATATTATTCCTGCCAACGCACACTGGGGTAATTGGTATCGATTTGTGCGCTTAATTCGCACAGAGTATTTAGTAGTGTTATAACTATGTATTTTGATTAATCATATATAAAGTAGTAAAAAACTATTGCAATTTAGAATACTTCAGTACATTTTTTTTTTTTTTTTTGAGCAAAAATACAAAATACGCACTGAGGATTCTTATACAAATTTCTATATTTATTTAATCTTAAAAATTCACTTAAATCGGTAATTTCCTTCTATTGCAAATTATTTATCATCATGATCACTATCATCATCATCATCGTGTTCACCTTCACCATCACTTTCGCTTACATCATTATCATTGCCAACATTATAATCATTTAAATCATCACCTTCTTCTTTCGCTATTGTTAACAACTCCAATGCTTCTGTTGGCATGTGCTTGACTTTTTTCTGCGGCAATTTAGTTTTACTGGATACAAAAGGATCAGAACTGATGTAGATTCCTATCATCCACCTTTGAGTATTGTGTACCAATCTGACAATGAAAATTTGACTAATGCATCCATTCATTCATCCATTAATATTTACGAATTCAATTTTAAGAAAGCTGACTTTTTAAAATTGAATGAAAATTTAAGAAATAAATTAGACGACTTACTTACTTTTTTTAATAACAATACATTTGATGATTGCATTAAATTTTTCTATGGTGAACTTTTTTCTGCCATAGCATTGTCGGTTCCATATACAAGGAGGTACGTTAATAATTCCTCGTACCCCTGGTATACAAAGGATTTGAAAAAAGTTCGCAATGGCCGTAATAGGGCATGGAATAAATACGTTTGTAGCCAGGACCGTAATGACCTTGTTGCTTATCAGCGACTGTTTCTTGAATTTAAAGATATGTCAGCTTTGGTTTATTCTGAATATTTGAATAAAATTAGGCTGAATATTCTTCATGACCCCAAGAACTTTTGGGGTTTTATTAATTCTAAAAAAAAAATCTGACGGGTTTCCATCTGAGTTTAAAACAGTTGATGGGCTCACTAGCGACCCACAAGTTATAGCCGGGTTGTTTGCTAATTTGTTTAATGAATCGTTTTCTACGGATTTATTTAGCCCTGAAATCAACTATTTTGAATATATGGATAACGACCCTTTAGTTTCGGTTAATGAGATATCTTTCTCTCCTGACCTCATAGAGAAATATATTTTATCTGTTGATGATGACTTCAACTCCGGGCCGGATGGTATTCCTGCGACAGTTTTAGTAAACTGCAGCTCTGTGCTGAGTCAGCCCCTCAGTATTTTATTTAATAGATCAATTCAAGAAAGCTATTTTCCTAAATTTTGGAAAAATGCATACATTAGCCCCATTTTCAAGAAAGGGTGTAAAAATGATGTTTCAAACTACAGGCCCGTGGCTAAGTTATCATCAATACCGAAAATTTTTGAACATATTATAAACGATCAGGTTAAGGTGTGCTGTGGTGAAGTCATAACAACTCGTCAGCATGGTTTTGTTAATGGCAGATCTACAGTTTCTAACCTCCTTGATTTCACTTCTTTTGCATTAAACTCTTTAGACTCTGGTGGGCAAGTTGACTGCATCTACACTGACTTCAGTAAAGCATTTGACAAATTACCACATAATTTGATTTTGTTTAAGTTAAAGAAGCTTGGATTTCCCTTAAGTTTTGTCAGCTGGATTGAATCTTATTTATCTGATCGCTCGTATCAAATAAAATTTAGGAGAGTGTTTTCCTCCCCATTTAGCGCAACATCAGGTGTTCCACAAGGAAGCCACCTGGGGCCGCTCCTGTTCATTTTAGCAATTAATGACGTTACACATGTTATTAAAAACTCTCATCTGTTAGTATATGCAGATGAAATGAAAATTTACAGGAACGTAAAGGGGGTTGGTGACACTATTCCACTTCAGTCTGACTTGAAATCCTTTGAAGTTTGGTGTTCTAAGAATAACTTACATCTCAATCCTGATAAATGCCAAGCTATGATTTTTACCAGGAAGAAAACTATTTTGGAATTTGATTATAAATTAAAAGATAAAAATATTTGTCGTGTCGATGTAGTCAAAGACCTAGGTATATATTTTGATACTAAGTTGACTTTTAATGAGCATATTAATCAAATTTGTAAAAAATTCTCATCTCTGCTTGGCTTTATTAAGAGGTGGGCAAAAGAATTTAATAGCCCTTTAGTAACGGTGACTTTATATAATACAATAGTGCGCCCTCACTTAGAGTACGCCAGCCAAGTATGGTCACCATTTTATAATATTCATATAAATAGAATTGAAAGAATTCAAAAAAATTTTATTCGTTTTGCTCTCAATGGCTTAAATTGGATTGACCCTTTAAACCTTCCTCCTTATGAGGATCGTTTAAAGTTATTACATATGCAGTCTTTGAGCTCGCGTAGAAATATTGCGGATATACTTTATCTGCATCAACTTGTAACTGGGTCTCTTGCTGCACCAGAGCTTCTTAACTATATACATTTTAATAGTAAACGGAGGAGTACTCGTAACTCTTATCAGTTATTTTACCAACCGATTAGTAGAACTAATTATATGGCTACAGCTCCTTTTAATCGCATGACAACTCTGATTAATAATTGCGAAGTTTATAACATTAGCTTGTCAAAAGGTCAACTCAAGCTTAGACTGAAAACTAACTGTAGCTAAATTTGTAGCTTAATGGTGGTGTGAATTTTTTTTGTTTGTGTTGTCCGAGCCCCACAGCATGCTGGGTAAATTTTTTCTAACATTTATGCCTTGGACCACGTAAATTTATACATATAATTATTTTAATATCTATATGTCTATTTTTACATGGTGTGAGTGGGTATGTTGAGAAAGTGCGATAAAGCTAAGAAAAAATTATAAAATAAATAACAAATTAATGTGCATGATAATTTTTTCTATTCCATTTTTTATTGAATAAGCTTTTTACTTGGTATAAAGCTTCAATGCTAAATAGCTAAGAAGGCTATAATAGCTGTAGTAGCTAAACTCTATTATTATTATTATTATTATTATTATTATTATTATTATTATTATTATTATTATTATTATTATTATTATTATTATTATTATTATTATTATTATTATTATTATTATTATTATTATTATTATTATTCAAAAAATGGGTTTAAAAATTTTAGCGTGCCATTTGTCGTCGAATTTTTCTTGAGTAATTGAATATCTGCAGCAAAGTTCTGTTGTTGTATATTCCATATAATGCAATTTTGTGCATGCTGCAATTCTTGAGGGGAAAGGGAAGCTATCTCAAAGTCGCTATTTAGGTCTTTGTTGAGTCTGCGGTGGAAACGAAACATCCAAGCGATGACACGTAAGCTGCGCATGTGAGAGCTGTGCTTTTCGATAGTATCAAGAATATAGTTGTTTAAAACTGCAATTTTGAATGCAGACTTCCGCTTTTCCTTGTTGATTTCTTCCATGTCCAAATTGTCGCATTTATTTTTCGGCCAATTATGCATATCATCGGTTAAAAACGATGGGCCTGTATACCATATTGAATTAGGAAGTTCTTCCACTGTGCTGCCTCTAGAAACAATGTCAGCCGGATTACTTTGCATTAGGACATGCCTCCAATGAACATCAGTAGTGAGATCTTGAATCTCTGACACCCTGTTTCCAACGAAGGTAGAAAGCGTGGCTGAATGAACCCTGAGCCAGTGAAGCACAATTTGCGAATCTGTCCAAAGATTTACATCAATATCATTATTTGCGAAAATTACCTTTATTTTATTGTAAAGTCTGGCGAGAAGCAGAGCACCACATAATTCGAGTTTTGGTAGCGAATGCTTTTTTGTTGGTGCTACTCGTGACTTTGCTGTCAGAAGACGAACACAAATGTTGCCCGAAGTGTCAACCACACGAGTGTAAATGCAGCAGCCGTAGGCGCGAATGGAAGAATCACAAAATTCATGAATCTGAATGAATTTTGTATTCGATGACAAGCAATATCTTGGAATGGAGATAAGCGAGAGTGCTGATAAGCTCTTTAGAAAATTATCAGATGCCAAATGCAAATTTTGCGGTACTGATTCGTCCCAGTCCAGCTTGAGCAACCATAGTTCTTGTAATATAATTTTAGCCACAATCACTACTGGTGCTAAGAGTCCAAGAGGATCAAATAGCGATGAGGCAATAGAAAGAATAGTGCGTTTTGTAACGCAATTGTTTTTATTTTGCTTTGGTTCAAAAGAAAATTCAGGTGAGCGTGATAAACGACGTTCTTGAGCTAAAAACCTCTGCAATGCTATAGCGTGAGAATGACCAAGACAAGTTGGATCATCTTTAAAAGGCAATTTGACGACAATCCTGCCATCAGGATTTCTTGAGACTGCTTCAGTGTACACGAGTTCACAACTGTGCTGCTCACGGGTCCACACTTCCGCAGTAGTTAAAACTTTATCTAGTTTCCACAAACGCTCTAACTTTTCATCTATTGAGTCCTGAGATGTGAGCAAACATGTTGATATTTGGGTGTTGAGTGGCCTTTGATATCGACCTGAAACCACCCAACCTAGCAATGTTTTTTGCAAAACAGGTAATTTGTCGCCAAGACGAATCTGACCAACAGAAAGAATATTGAAGAAACTTTCTGTGCCCAAAAGCAAATCGATACGTTTTGATTTGTGAAACCGTTCATCAGCGAGATCAGCGCTCGGTGGCAAATTCCATGATGAGACATCAATTTCAGTTTCTGGCTGATATGCAATGTGTGACGTCACACAAAATGAAAGTGGAATTTCAAAATTATTTAAGCGAGACTTGATAGTTGTTGAGGCTTTATATTTTATGTTTGTAAATGAATTTCCAACGCTTTGAATTTCAATATTATGTTTGCCGCGAGTAGGGCTGCCAGATGGCATACTTTAGTAGCAAATGTGCTACTTTTGCAAGGCTTTGCTACTTTGCTACTTTTCACTTGAAATGCACTACTTTTGGATGGTTTTGCTACTTTCGATGTTTGCATTGTAAAATAAAAGTTATTTAAAATATTGTTTTAATTTTGCTGGAGTTTTTCGTAAGAAACGAGGACTTTTTTTTTTGCTCATCAAAAATATTTTTATGGGACCAAAAAAATTTTTGGTTTTCATTCGAAAATTTATATTTTTTGACATACACTACTTTTGTATGCAGGTCATCTGGTAGCCCTAGCCGCAAGGCAACTGCAATTTTTGAGAAAATTCATCTCTGCCTAGCTTATAGCAACCTGAAGCATCTTGAACCAAAACCATAGCAGTGGCGAGAATCACATTATCTGTCGACGAATTTTCCATGTGCGTATGAGCAGCAGCCTCTCTTGAAGTACAAGGCAATGATGACGATGTTGTCGTTGATGATAACTGAGGTGCTGGTGACCGTGCTGGTGTATAGCTAGGAACAGAAATATTATCGGCAGTGCTGACTGGGTTAGATTTATGCAATAAACTGTGATGTTGACGCGAACAGGTTCTACATCTATGTGAAAAGGAACAATTTGAAAGTTGATGCCCTTTGGAGAGACAGTTAATGCAAAGACCAAGCTTCTTTACATTTTCAAAACGTCGAACAACCTCAAGAGACTTAAATCGTTCAATCGAAGACAAAGTAGTGAGCAGTGGTGAGACGGCAAGAGACGAAGGCGACGACAAATGGCAAAAACGCAGTAAGATGCGCCGAAAATGCAAGCAGCGGCTTCAATTGCTGCAGTGCAAACGATGCGACGCTAGCAGCGAAAATTTAGCAAATTTTTGGTGTTGCTACGCAAGCACGATAACGGAATTTTTGGGATGGTGTGATCTTACCAGTTGGTACAGTTTACGGAACTGTATTTTACATATACTTCAATGATTTATATGGTACTCCCTTAACATTCGATTTCACAGCCAAATCCCTCGACGAAACGAAAATAGTTATGAGTCCAACGACGAACCAGCAAATGAGACAGGAACAAAATCTTTTATGTTAATTTTTGTACTGGAACCTTTTTGTTCCGCGACGCGAATGCCACGAATTTTTCCAAAAATTTATTTTATTTTTAAGAAAATTTTAAAAAGTCTTTATAGTTTTTTTTCTAAATTTAAACACTCGTGCCCCATGTTGGGCGCCAAAAATGTAGGATCAGGAGAGTTTTCCTAACCGCGAGAAACTTTATCGAAATAGCAAAAATAATCTACGGGCAACGAATGTGCAAAAAAACTAAGTTTAAAAACAATTAAAAATTATCAAAGGCAACGTCTTTCTTTTAAGGTTAATCGTAGACTAATTTAAACAAGTTTCGAAATTTCTAATGCTTACGAAACTAGTTCTTACAAAATAAGAATATAGCATAAAGCATAAGAGACAAAAATGAGAGTTATGCATATGTGCAGTTGTGAGACAATTGATTAGCAGTTAATTTGTTATGTATGTACTTATGCATATGATTTTACATGATAGAAAAAACAATAATAAAATAACATGTTAGTTTATATGCATATAAAAAATGAGTGCATTGAAAACATAAAGAAATGAGTAGAACTAATTGCTAAGTACAGTGGTTCCCAATCGGTTACCCAACAGATCATATCGTATTGAAAATACGTTGTACATATGATAGTAACTTCGATAGACGGCTACTAAGAATCTCTTGCTATGAATATCGACAAGTTCAAAATGTAAGAATTTTAAGTAATGGTGAAATTGAACTTGTAACTGAGGATGATACCACTCTTCGTTCAGATATGACATTAATCGATAGTCAAGACTATAAACACAACTTAGATATGGAAATTTCTTAATTTATTCAATGCATATAAGCCAAATAAAAATTATTCTATAAGCGTTATAGTATTAAATTTACATCCTGAGCGTGAAAACGTATTACATTGTAAACACAAAATGGATAATAAAGATCGCGTTAATATTTTAAAAAAAAATTTTAAGCAAGGAAAAACTCTTGTGGCCAGAGCATGAGATTGATTTAAATAAATTTAAAATACTATTCAGTGATTATATAGAACACAAAAAAGTTAAAACAATATATGGTGAACATTATATAGATTGTCCGTGGTCAAGGGATGAGGCAACTTGTGGCCCTAATGCCTGCGGATGCAGTCGTATTGATAGAAATTGGACCCATGCTTTAAATTTAATGAATTTTTATCATAATTTAAGAAAACATATAATAAGCGTAACGATTGTGATTTTTAAAATAAATATATCATTTTTTCGTAATATTAAACATTTATTCTTAAGACTTCAACGAAGATGGTTTTAGAATAGTCTCATGATTTCTTTATTTTGTTGCTGTATTACTGAGAAGCAGAGAGAAGAGATCAGTTCCAAGAAATATTTCTTGTTTACCAAAAAGAAAAATCGCCACCAACCACAGACATGCATGATGATCAATTTAAAATGTTAGTTATTGATGTACAAGGGTTTTACATCAACAATGGTTTTATTACAAAAGAAGTGTGTGTTTCAGTAGATAAATTGCTTCCTCGAACGTTTCTTATTCATCCACCTTTAGAATACTCATTGCTATCAAACGTAGACAGAAAAACTTGTGAATGGCTTTACTCAAATCATCATGGATTAAAGTGGAACGATGGCAATTCTGATATAGCTGATGTTATAAAATATTTTAAGAATCAAACAGAAAAACATAATTTTAAAGTATATGTTAAAGGATTACAAAAAATTGACCGAGTTAATAATTTGTTTGGAGATGCTATTTGTATTTATAATTTAGAGGATCTTAAGTGTCCAAATTTAAAAAATGTGTATGAAAGCAATTCAACTGTAAATGTTTGTAATAATCATAAAAACATTTTTTATATCTGCGCAGAAAAAAATGTTATAATTTTAAGAAACTTAATACAGAATAATCAAATAATAAATAAACACTTTTAAATAAATAAATAAATTCTTTTCTTTTGTTTTCATCATATAAAAGTCAAAGAACTCTTAATAATTCAAGGTTGACGAATTTCATTCTATTCTAATTTAGCTTAACCACATCCCGGCCGAAATTTTTCAAGTTCTGTGACAACAACAAATTCATATATGTACTATTATTTTTTTTTGTACAGCTAAGTCCAGTAGCATACGCAACCGTTCTTGTTGTGCTTATCAGTAGGGTTTGGGTTAAAATTATTCTGTACAAAGATTTTTTTTTTATTCTAGTCATGAATGAGGCAAAGAACTTTTAAGAGTTCTTGGTTGATGAATTTCATTCTGTTCTAATTTTAGCTTAACCAAATCCCGTCCGAAATTTTTCAATTTGCTTAATTTTGAAAGTCCTGTGATAACAATAAATTCATTTGCTACTATTTTTTGTTATGCAGTAAAATCCAGTCGCATGCATATCCGTTGCAATTCTTATCGGTAGGGCTCTAACGCAATATTTTAGTTTAGGTTTTAGTGTGATGGATAAAATGTTTATGTATTTTGGGCTAAAAAATATGATGCTAGAAATTTTGGCAAGTTTTTGCTATATAAAGAACAGTTCTAGCTTACTTATTTTATTTCAAAATGGATAACATAAATTTATTTCACGTTGTAGTGTTGGAGGCAGTGAACAGAGTCATTGCTGTTGGGGCGATTGCGGTGGTGCCGCACTATCGCCGAGCATATCGTGCCTTAGAAGATGAATTGATTACTTTGCTGAGCAGGGCTGATGATGATGCCCCTATGCTAGAGACGCTGGGGGAGTGTCTCCTAAGGCTGCAACACTTAGAGGAGACGGCTTTTAAGGGCTCTATACAGCCGATGTCGGCGCCACTAATTGCGCTGCGAACCTTCACATCTAATGTGAAAGGGTTAGCAGTAAAATTGGTTGTTAAAAAGAAAAAATACTAATAAATAAACACTTTTAAAATACCCAAATAAACTATTTATTTTGCTTTCATTCTCATTTAATATAGGTCAAGAACTCTTAAAAGTTTCAAGTTCAACGTGAAATGTTCTATTAATACTCTTATTATTATTATTAATGTAGGTCAGGAAATTTAATTTTCAAACAAAAAAAGCCTTATCACAATTGGTGTGGTACGTACACATGGCACGCACCAAAATATTTTCGCAGCTGTGCTTAACTCGCTTGCGATTTTTTTCATGTGGTTGTTGTTGCTGCATATGGCTCGCTACATCCGTTTAAATTTCCTTTATTTTTTCAACTTTTTTTGTTTTTATTTTATTGTGTTGTACTTTTTTCGACTCTCATGATTTTCACTTTCTAAAATTTCTGTTGGCCTGGTGTCGTCTGTTCTCTTTTTCTCTCTGCCGGCGTGTATGGGCGCTCTGCTAGCGAACTCCGCTGCCAAAACTCTGCTGGCGTGTATGGGATTTCTCCGCCGACGTCCATGCGCTCTCTGCTGCCGCGCTCTGCTGGCGAACTCTTCTTCCAAAACTCTGCTGGCGTGTATGGAATTTCTCTGCCGGCGTCGTGGGCGCTCTGCTGGCGCGTATGGGATTTCTCTGCTGGCGCGTATAGGATTTCTCTGCTGGCGTGTCCCAGAACCGGCAAATTCTAACTAAGTACTATTTATATATTTTTATATTTATATATGGCTGAACTTTATTTCGAAAACGGCTGCAGCGATTTTGATAAAGCTTCGGGATTTCGTGCATATGTGAACAAAATTAAGATTAGACTAGGTTTCAACACACAGCCCTAAACTTTAATTTTTATAACGTGATAACTCGCAAGCCATTTAAGATATTGCAACGAAATTTAATAGACGGATGCAGATCATATATCTTCTATTATTAAACGGCCAAAATTGTATGTTAATATATTTATATATTTTTATATTTATATATGGCTGAACTTTGTTTCGAAAACGGCTGCAGCGATTTTGATAAAACTTCGGGATTTCGTGCATAAGTGAACAAAAGTTTTACAAGTTTCTAACAGGGCGTGGCACAGCCCTAAACTTTAATTTTATAACGTGATAACTCGCAAGCCATTTAAGATATTGCAACGAAATTTAATAGACGGATGCAGATCATAAATATCTTAAATGCTATAAAAAATGGGCGGAATCGGAATAGTGGGCGTGGCATATTTCAATAATTGAAAACTTTGATTCGATATTGCTCGAAAACGGCACCGACGATTTTCATAAAATTTTTAAACTTAATACCGCTGAATGCAGTCATTATAACAAGCTATGCCACTATACTGGCAAAACTCGTTGAAAGGCGTGGCACAGCCCACAATATTTATAAACATTATAATAAGAGAACTAACAACGCAATCGTTATGAAATTTAACATGTTAAATATACTGGCTATTAGGTATCTTGTAACCAAAAGTGGGCGCGAAATCAGTTAAATGCTACATTTATTGTTCTATGAGAGTAATATTTTTTAAATTTGGTACAGAGATGTCGGTTACTATAAAATTTGAAACTAAATGAATTTTGATGGGATTGCATCAGTGGGAGTGGCACCTCTTCTACATGCAAAAAATGTTAAGTGTTATATTTAGTGTGCTATGGGAGTAATTTTTTTAAATTTGGCTTAGAGATGTCGGACACCATGTGCTTTGAAACTAAGTAGATTTCAACGGGATTGTATTAATGGGCGTGGCACCTCCCATACAAGCATAAAATGTTTAAGGCTATATTAAGTGTGCTCTTGGAGTCAAATTTTTTAAATTTGGTGTAGAGGTGTCGGTTACTATAAACTTTGAAATTATATGAATTTTGACGAGATTTCATTAGTGGGTGTGGCACCTCCCATACAAACTTATAACGCTAAACGCCATATTTAGCGTACTATAGGAGTGATCCTAATAAAATTTGGTAGAGAGAAGTTGGTTACTATAACCTTTTAAATTAAATGAATATTGATGGGATTACATCAGTGGGCGTGGCACCTCCCATACATGCAAAAACGTTAATAGTTGTATTTAGTGTGCTGTGGAAGTAATTTCATTAAAATTTGGTGTAAAGGTGGCGGTTAGCATAAGCTTTGAAATTAAACGAAAATCGACAAGATTGCATCAGTGGGTGCGGCACCTCCCATATAAGCAAAAAACTTTATATGTTATACTTAGTGTGCTATTGGAGTAATCGTCGGTTACTATAAGCTTTGAAATTATATGAATTTTGATGATCCATATTTTTTGGACTTTTTCAACCACACTCAACTTTTTTCGGCTTTTCAACCTCATTCAACTTCTTCCGAGACTTTCAACTTTTTTCGAGCTTTTCAATCTCCTTCAACTTATTCAACACTTTAATATACTATCGAGTTTATCAAACTTTTTCACCTGCTTCAACCTCTCTCAATGTTTTCCAACATTTTTCATATATAATCAACTTCTTTCAATTTTTTTTTTAATTTTTTTCGGGTTTTCAACCCTTATCAATATTTTTTAAATATTTCCGAGTTCTCATTCAATTGCATTAAATTTTTTTGACTTTTTCAACCTCAAAACGAAAAACCGAACGATGGTCGGTCTCCTGGTACTAAGTAATAATCAGATGATGAATAGATTACAAAAATTACAAAATAGAGGATTAATTGCTATTTTGAGATGCAATAGACTAACTCCAATAAGGGAAATGCTAATAAGACTATCGTGGATGAGTTTTAACCAAAGAATTATGTATAATGTGATAGTATTTGTGTATAAAACTAAATTTAATATATTACCTAATTATTTAAATGAATATGTGATATATGTTAGTGACGCTCAACCCTTTTCGTTACGCAATGCTCATGATTTTCGTTTGCCTAGATATAGAAATATGAAGACAAGAAACATGGCACTCCATAGAGGTTTATTTAATAGCCTACCCGATGCATTAAAGCATGAACCAAATTTATGAAGATTGTAAATGTACTTTTTAAGAAATGTAACGAATTAATTAAATGGCAAACCTTACCAAATAAATAAATAAATAAATAAAAATATAACCAAAAATATTGAAAAATTATTGTGTAAAACATATTTTTAATGCCTTCCGTCTTCACATAATTTTTACCAACCTGGCGGCTTTTGTTGATTTGGATAGCCACCTTTTTGAAGAGCGAAGCTACCTGGATAAGTGCCATAGTGGTCAGGTGGTGGTCCTTGAGAAAAATTGTACTGATAAGGATCTATAAATTTAATTCAAATGAGTAAAAAAAAACTTTTAACTCTTGTTTTTCTAACTCCCTGGGTGTGGCAAAGTTGCTTATGGATTATAGCCTCGCGGCATTGGAGGTGGAACGTATGAAGGATATGGAGTAGCAGCCACCATATGGCATTGGCATCCTTGCATTTGCTGTGGATACGGCATTGACCCGGATGGAACAGATGAAGGCACAGAGGGTGTCGATGCAGCTGTAGAGGGGATTGAGGAGTCTAAAAAAGACAGCTTTGGCCACACATGTTTGATTATGAAAATACTTAAAGCATTTCTTTACCGCTACCCGATGTTGATGCATAATGCGATGGCATTATGCCTGTCGGATTTGACTCGGTAGTTAAGTATTTAAGAAGCTCCTCCGTTTCTATCTTACGCGCAAAGTAAGAATCATATATTTTATTTTGGAATACAACCTATAATTCCGAGTTGACTTCGTCCTTTAGTCAGTGTCGGTTGTGTTGTTAAGTGTATCGTGATTTGTTTATAAATTTTTTGTCAGTTAAGTGTAGGTACTAAATAGTAATTTTCTAAACTTGTGTTTAATACTGTGTCGTTGCTAGTAAAATTACATGTTAGTAGAAATAATTTGCTTTAATTTTGTGCTTTTGTTTATTAAATATTGGTTTTTTTATTTGTACATACATACATATGTGGAGTCCAAGTAAATGTGTTTTATTTTTATATTAAAGTTTAAGTTTCACAAATATTTTTGAACATTTTTTTAGATTCTATCTTTTTATAATGAAACTTTTTTTGACAAAAATTAAAAATTCTAAATTTGAAAAAAAAAATTTAAAACTAGGAATGATTAAATTTTTAAAGTAAAATTATGATAAGTGTTTTTATATGGTGTAATTGTAAAAGTGTAAGTGTGGAAGTGTGAATGTAAGAGTGTAAATGTGGGGTACCACATTATTCCCCCTCCCTGTAGAGTTTAGTGGTGTTGTTAAGAAGATTGAAGTGTACTTTTTTGGTAGGTTTATTTGGAGGGGAGAGTTTTTGCGTATTTTCTGTATTTAGAAAAGCTGGTTTAAGTCTGTCTATGTTGATTATAGTTGTAGTATTGTTTTTAATTATTTTAAAAAATTTTGGTGATTTTTCGATGACTCTGAATGGTCCATCGTATGGGTGTTGTAATGAGTGTCGTATTGTATCGTTTCGTACAAAAAAAAATTTACAGTCTTTTAATGTTTGTGGTACGTGTTGTTGGTATTTTGTGTTATAGTGTGAAATGTTTGATTGAATGTTGTTTATGTTTTCTTTAAGCTTGAACAAGGTCTCTGATGGTTTGAATGGTTCTATTTTCTGAACTGTTAGTTGTTGTGATAATCTGAGTGTTTGACCAAAAACCATTTCAGCTGGTGATGTTTTAATGTCTTCTTTAACAGCTGATCTGAGACCTAATAGAATTAGGGGAAGTTCCGAATACCAGTTTTTTGATTATTAGAGGCTATTAAGGAGACCTTAAGTGTTCTATGGAATCTTTCTATTTTTCCGTTTGCTTGTGAGTGATATGCTGAAGTAGTGATGTGGTGAGTACCTAGTGTTTTTATAAACTGTTTAAATGTGTGAGAGGTGAATTGAGGTCCTCGATTAGAAGTGATCTCGAGTGGAACTCCGAAACGTAAAATGAATTCTCTGTTGAAAGTTTCAACAATCGTGTTGGTATCAGTATCTTTTATTGGATATACTTCGGGCCAACGTGTATTCCTGTCTATGGCAGTTAGTAGATATCTATAGTTATTTGATATTGGTAATGGGCCGACCAGATCGATGTGGATATGTTCGAAGCGACCGTGTGGAATATGTGTCTTATAAGGTAGTGTCTTTGTGTGTCTGTGTACTTTGGCTCGTTGACAGTTAACACATTCCTGGGACCATTTGTTGATTTGCGAATTCATGTTGGGCCAGAAGTATCGTTGTGCAATTAGTCGTCTGGAAGCTCTAGTTCCGGGGTGAGAAATGTTGTGTGTTTGTTCGAATATTTTTTTACGTAGTGTTTGTAGTATGTATGGACGGGTATCTTTTGTTGAGTGTTCGCACCAAATTTTTATGTTAAGGAATGGAATATCAATTTGTTTGAATTTGTATACGTTTTTGTTGAGTATGTCGCTTAGTTCTGTATCGTTTGTTTGTTCGATATGTAATTGTTTTAGATTGAGGTCTGGTGTTTTTAGTTCTTCTACCTCGTATCTTGATAGAGCATCGGCAACAGTGTTCTCTGTACCTTTAATGTGTAGTATTGTGTTGGTAAATGTATTCTAAATGACGTGTTTGTCTTGGACTGCGTTCCATCTTTGAGTGAAGCACGTTGATTAGTGGCTTGTGATCGGTGTATACTGTGAATGTGTTGCCTTCTAAGTGGTGTCTAAAATGTTTAATAGTTAAGTAAATGGCAAGTAATTCGCGATTGAATGTGCTGTATTTTGTTTCTGTGCCAGTTTTAACTAAGAAGTCAAATTCTTGCTTAGCTATTTTCATTTTTGGTAGATCTAGACGTCTAGGTTTGTTGTAAGGTAATTGTCCTTGTGTTATAACATGATGTACTGTTTTGTGTTTGACTGGTGCAGTGTAATCAGGTTCTGTTGTGAGTGCTAGAAATTTTTTGAGTAACTGAGTGTATTTGTTGTTGATTGAAAATAATTTTGGTAATGGTGTTTCTGTATATGCTGAAATGGTGTTTATGGATAGTTTTTTGAGTGTATCAATGAGACGTTTGTGTTTTAAGTCGATGAGTAGTCCGTATTTTGTTAGAAAGTCTGCAACTAAAATTGGCTTGGAAAAGTCTGCAATTAAAAAGATGAATGGTAAGTCACGTCTTAATTTTAGATTTAGTATTAGTAGCTTTTTGCCGTAAGTTGCTATTGAGGTGCCGTTAGCGGCTGTCAAAATAATGTCGGACTTTTGTTTGTGGTTTTTGAATTTGGAAGATGGGAGAACAGAAACTTCTGCTCCACTGTCAACGAGAAATTTTATATTGTTTGTGATATCGTGAACGAAAAGACGACGTGTGAGTGTAGTGAGGCTTCCATCATCGGACGTCGCAATGATGGAGTCTTTTAGTTTAAAGGGTTGTGTTGGACGAATGAACATGGTTGTTCACTTCGTCTATCGTCTTTACCAAATTTGCAATGGTATCTACATAGACGCAGTGGCGGATACAAGGGGGGGATATGGAGGCTGAAGCCCCCCCTGGGAGTGGTAAAAAAATATTTTGATTCAAGAATGTTCATGGAGGATCGAACAAATCAAAGGAGTTCAGGCTTTGATATCTGAAAACCAACTCTTAGCATTTTACACTCATTTGTTTCAGTCACTCTCTGAATTTGTGACCAGGCAAATCACGTGATATTTCTGAAATTCGTAACATGCTAGGTACAGTTTCATCAGTATCAAATTTTTTCTCGAATTCATCTGATAGAGTACAACTATTGATAGATAAAATTTCCGAATGGAGTCCAGAAATATAAAAATCGTTTAAAAGCATTGTGTGCGACTAAATACGTTGATTCTTTCAGCGAATTATTACTGTTAACTCTTGAACATTACAAGACTTAGAACAAAGAACACCGAAGCGTCTTCAAAAGCGGTCCAACTTTCAGCTTCGATAGCACGCTCCGATTTCTTAGTATCGTTGCATATTCTAAAAATTTGTAATATTCAAGCAAATTATCAACCTGTTTTCACAGATGCGAAAAAATTAAACGTCATATGATGATATTTTTAATGAAGCATCTTCAATCGCTGCTGAGTTAGACACTTCATTGATTCTTCCCCGCTCGTAAATAAATAAATAATAAAAAAAAAATTTAACCAGCACTGAGTGTATATTCACTTTGTCATTCCGTTTTTAAGAAAATAAAAACGACTTTATGAAAAATTTTATCCTTCATCATTTATTTTTAGTTTACTTCAAAAAAACTTTATTTCCGAAATGTATGTATGTCCTCTTCGTTTTTTTTTTTTTAAATTCTCAAAATAAATATTAGAATTTCTGCGACTATTCGATCGTGGAGAAGCGTTTTTTTTTTTTCTAAGTTAAAAAATTTTTTTTTTTTTCAAATTCCGTGTTCCGGCGCAATTTGACCAACAAATATTCTTAGATTTATCTATTTAGTAATTATTGAAACTATTGCAGCGATTTTAATGAAACTTGGTGATTTGGTGCGCATGTGAACAAAATTAGGATTTGGTTATTTTTTGAGTTTTCAAAGTCTCTCACAGGGGCGTGGATATCCCACAATATTTATAAACGTTATATGAAGAGAACTAACAACGTAGTCGATATGAAATTTAACAAGGCAGATGTACTTGCTATAAGGTATCTTCTTTCAAAAATTTGGCGCAATAGTGGGCGTGGCGATTCTCATACAAGTAAATTACGTTAAGTGGCATATCTATCGAAATATCTGAGCAATCATACTAAAATTTGATGTAAGAGGTTTGCTTATGGAAAGCTATTTCTGGATTAAAATCGAAATGGATTGTACCAGGATGTGTGTCACCGCCATAAATTTTAAGGTTAATTACGGAAGATATTGCAAATTATACAAGCTATTGTGCTAAAATTTAGTAAGCGGATGTTGATCACGAATAAAATTTATTTAATAACCAAAACTAGGCGGAATTGAAGAAGTGGACTTGGGATATTTCGAATTTCTGTTCGATTTTTTTCAACATTTTCCATATTACTTTAACTTTTTTAAATACATATATTCCATAAGAATTTTTTCGTATTTTTTAACTTCTTTCAACTGTATTCGTCATTTTCTTTATTTTTTCAACTTTTTCATCGATTTTGAATTGTTTCATCATTTTTAACCTTTTCAATTCCTCGAGATTTTTTCAACCTCTTTCAATATTTTTTCGACTTCTTCAATTTTTCAACATTTTTCAGCATTTTCCATATTTTTTCGACTTTTTTAATTCATTTCAACAGTCTTTTGCAACTGTTTCAATACTTTTCAAACTTTTTCAATATTTTTACATTTTTTCTCGACTTATTCAAGCTCTTCAACGTCTTTTGAACATTTATTTAAAAGTTACTTTCAATGCAGTGTTAGGTATGTGAGTTTTGGAATGGCCGAATATTGCTAGTTTTAATTTATTTTTATTTCACTTTTCTTTCTCAAATGTTTCAGAGCTGCAATATTCTATCCTTATTTGGATCGTATAATTTCATTTTACCCTTAGAGCGTTCTCAAAATTTCAAGCCTAAATTTAATAGTACTTTGGACTTATCATTTTTGATAAATATAAGACAATGAAATACCTTTAACGAATTAGCTCCTTCTTCAAATTCATAGTCAATGGCCTATATGGGGTAAAACACACGAAAACGCCACCTGAAAAAATTTTTGGCTCCGATTTGGGTAAAATTTGGCATGATTGTAGTATTGATGTCTGGCAATAAAAGTGTGTCTAAGATTTTGCCCTAATATTATTTGATGCTCAGATATTTTAAAAAAAAAACTTTGATTTATTCTGCGCTTAATGCCGTAAAAATTTTTGTGGGAAAAAAATCCTTATATTTTTTTTTTAGTTTTAAAAGAAATTAAAAAGCTAAAATTTTGTAAATTGAAATGAATTTTTGAAGTTTTTTTGAAAAATCCATTTCTGAATATTTTTTCGGTGAACTTCAGATCACAGCTTGATACGCAAGCTTTAAAATGATATGCCATAACATGAGGGCAAGTAGTTAATTAAAATGTTTGAGCCGTTAACCTGAAAACTAAAACTGAAATTTAAAATCAGTGCAGTAGCCTTTCATCGCGTAGTACAGCGCGCGCTTAGCGGCTCAAACATTTTAATTTACTACTTGCCCTCATCTTATGGCATATCATTTTAAAGCTTGCGTATCAAGCTGTAATCTGAAGTTCACCGAAAAAATATTCAGAAATGGATGGTTATCAAAACCAAAAAAAAATGAAATCGTTCTTCCAATGCATCACAATTCTACTGCAAGTATTTGCCACAATTCCAGCAGAACAAAGTTTTTCTGTGTTAAAATGATTGAAATCGTATTTAAGGTCTACAAAGTCAGAAGATCGCTTGAAAGGTTTGGCTTTGGAAAATATTCATAAAGAAATTGAAATTGTTGAATTATTTTGCCAGAAGAAACCTCGCCTTCTTGAAACCATTGACAGGACTACTGATTAGATTGTTGTAATATGCCAAAAAATATAAAAATTGCTCGTTGAAAAATTCAATCAATGTGTATTTTCATTTAAAAAAATGTCAGCCCCCCCTGAAGAAAGTCCTAGATCCGCCACTGCATAGACGGCTTAGGGAATGTTGACGAGAGTTTTTTTGGAAGTCATATCTGTTTCTAGAAAAACCTCTTGATCGTGAGTTTGAACTTTGGTATGATCTTTCATGATCTTGTTCGGATCTTATGGATTCTACCTCAGATGTTAATGTGTTTATTTTATCTAAAAGTTGTGTCGTTGTTTGTGCGAATGATTGTATTACGATTGCAAAATCGTTTTGTGTGTGGCTTGGTAAATTTGGATGTTTGTATATTGAAGAAATTTCGTTTTCTGTCATAACTTCCCATAATCTATCTGCTAGATTCAGAAGTTCTTCCAATTCTTTGTTATCTGCACTTGTTAAAGCAATTTTTAGGTTCTTCGGTAGTTTTCGCATCGGATCTACCGAAGAACCTGCTAGAAGAAGAAGCGATCTGTAGAACTGAGTTGGTTTTCGGTCACCTATGAAGTCTAAAACTGTGATTATTACGTCTTGTGGGAGTGCGGTGGTTAGGTGTTTGTATTTTGTTTTGTCTGTTGTTATGTTTTTTTTGCTGAACTGTGTATACGCTTGGATGAACCATGCTTTTGGACAATTGGTCCAGAATTGTGGTAGCTTTATTGAAGTCGTATGTATTTCCAAGGGAGATTCGAAGGGGTTGGATAGTGTGTTAGGGTGGTAAGGATTATGTGTTTGGGTAGGGTTGGGGTTCAGTATAGGGTGAGGAGGGGTGCGATTCATTGTAGGGTGAGGAGGGTTAGAAAGTTAAGTGTGTGTGCCTAGTGTTGTGTAGTGTCTTTCAACGTATTACGATAAGAAGTTTATTACCTATCGTAATACAAGGAATTTTTATTTTAAAAAATTTTTAAATTCCTGAAAATTTGAGATAAAAATTTAATTCTTAAATTATAATATAGTATACTTATGGTCATGGATTCATTCATTCGTTCATTGATAGTAGATAATGATCTTGGGTTCATGGATTCATTCATTCATTAAGGTCATGGATTCATTCATTCGTTTATTGATAGTAGATAATGATCTTGGGTTCATGGATTCATTCATTCGTTCATTGATGATAGATAATGATCTTGGGTTCATGGATTCAATCATTTGTTCGATAATGATGATGGATTCATTTATTAATCGTAGATAATGATTATAGGTGATGATGATGTGTAACGATGATGATGGTGACGATGAATGACAATGATTATGGGTTGTGAATGATATATTCGAGATTGAATTTTCTCTTATTTTTCTTTGTGTTCAATATTTTCTTGTTTATAGGATAGCACGTATGGGATATACCACGACTATGGATTGTGTGAATTTGGTTTTGTATTATTTGCTTGGTTATTATCTTTATTAATTTTAATTTATTTTTGAAGTGAAAACTTCTTATAGCACGTTGTGCGGCTGAGGAAGAAAGTATAAATTCGCGACACCGACCGTCATCGGGATTCCCCGTCATGAATGCGATAGTAAAATTTGAATGTTCTTTGAAGACTTGGGAAACGAACTCGATTTTGGAATTTTGAAGACTTGGGAAACGAACTCGATTTTGGAATTTTGAAGACTTGGGAAACGAACTCGATTTTGGAATTTTGAAGACTTGGGAAACGAGCTCGATTTTAGAATTTTGAAGACTTGGGAAACGAACTCGATTTCAGGAATTTGAAGACTTGGGAAACGAACTCGATTTCGAATTTGGAAGACTTGGGAAACGAACTTGATTTTGGAATTTTGAAGACTTGGGAGACGAACTCGATTTTAGAATTTTTAAGACTTTGAAACGAACTCGATTTCAAAAAATTTTAAAAAGTTGCCTACTTTTAGGCGCTATTAATAATCTGCCCCTAAAAGTATGCAACATTCTCTGACAAATTTCAAAATAGCGCCTAAAATTAGGCAACGATTTCAAAAATTTCAGATAATGTTGCCTACTTTTAGGCGCTATTTTTGAAATTTGTCGGAAAGTGTTGCATACTTTTAGGGGTAAATTATCAAAAGCGCCTGAAAGTAGGCAACGTTTTTTGAAAAAATTTACCCATGAAAGTATGCAATTTTTTGGAAAATTTTTTTAAATTTGCAGCATACATATGTTGACTTCCGGTTAGCTGTTGCGCAGTCAGCAAATTTTTCTCTGCAAGCGCAGCCGAAAGCAGAGCCAGCAGCCCAAAGCAGAGAAAAATCTGAAATACCAGGCCACCATGAACCAGCAGCAAGCAAATTTTGTTTTTTGAAAAACTTTAAAACGTTACATATATCTCGGCTATTACTAAACCGATTTAGACAAATTAGGTGTAATAGTTTTTTTAAGAACAATCAGATTTTTTTTAAGTCATTTGTGTTTTGATAAACTGTCACTAAATGGCGTTTTAAGCAGTTTGAATATTCTAACAGCCATAACTCGGCAACGAATAAGCCGATTTTGATAAATGTGGTGTCATAGTGTCTGTAGGAAGAAGCAGATTTTTAAGTTAAGTTTTAGAAAAATTATGTTTAAGCTATTTAGTCACAGGTCCAGGTACTTTCTTTACCTGATTTTTTCTTATGCTTACATAATTCGCAATGATGTTTCTTACTGCAATCAGAATAAATTTTTGTTCTCAAACATTAGGAATACTTAGCTCAAATTTAATTATTCACGGTTGAGGCTACTGAGCCGAATATACTTATTCCAGCAATTTTTGAAGTGAAAACTTCTTATGGCACGTTGTGCGGCTGAGGAAAAAAGTATAAACTCGCGACATAGACCATCATCGGGATTCCCCGTCATGAATGCGATAGTAAAATTTGGATGTTCTATTGTTTCTTTTAAATAAATATTCCAAGTGGAAGACAAAAAGCAAAGCAGACACATTAACTGACACATTCCATTCTCATTCAACGATTGTTATGCTTACATGTTTGTTTCTTTCAAATTCCGCGTTGGTGCGTTGAAAAATTGAGAATGAAAGCGAGAGTAAAATTTGAATACATGTTCAGTTTTTGTCTTCCATTGCATTGCCATGTAAAAAGAAAACGCACACATACCAACTAACACACTAACTTGCCATTAAACAATTTGTAAGTATTCTTTGCGTTTGATTTGCTTCGGTTGTGGTAGAATTATGTCCAGGATCTTGTTGTTGGTATAGAAGCTGGTAGGATCGCCAATGTGGGGTCCAAGTAAATGTATTTTATTTTTATATTAAAGTTTAAGTTTCACAAATATTTTTGAACATTTTTTTAGATTTTGTTTTTTTATAATGAAACTTTTTTTGACAAAAATTCAAAATTTGAAAAACAAATTTTTAAAACTAGGAATAATTAAATTTTTAAGGTAAAATTATGATAAGTGTTTTTATAAGGTGCAATTGTAAAAGTGTAAATGTAGAAGTGTGAATGTAAGAGTGCAATTGTGAGGCACAACACATACACTTACGGTCAAAAAAAACGCCGATTTGAATTTTGCAAGAAACTTTAAAATTTTCTGCGTAAAATAATATTTAATCTTGTTTATCTGCTTTAAGGTTGTTAGATACGTTTCCCAAGGACAAGTTTTGAGCATTTTCAGAACTCTCCACTTAAAAATAATAAATTCTAGGAACTTATTCCATTTAAATACATAAGTGGTGGTTTTATAATCAAAAATTAAATTTTATTTATATGAAAAATAGATAGTTTTTTTAAAAAAATTTGATCGTAACAAGTAAGTTCTATTATTTTTGTATAATACTCCAATGATTTTTTTGAGTTTTTGCATTTTAGTGGACCGTGGAAAACATTTTACGACAGAGTAAAGTAAAATTATTAAAAATTCCATTTTGCAAGGTAAAATTTTTAAGGAAATTTAAAATTTTATCGGATGTTCTACGAAAATGGTTTCGAATACGATAAAATACAGAAATAAACGAAAAACACGAGGCCGAATGCCGTCCATGTACCTCCGGGACGTGAATTGTTCGATACGGCTTTCGATACATAGTCCGTTTTTACCTCCTGCGAAAATATAGAAAGTGCTTAATATAGCAGCGAGTGTAGAAAACGTTAAAAGAAAACTCAGGGAAACCAATTTGAGTGCCCAGAATCCACAACCACTTCCACTGTTTAAAAAATGCATATCACAAAGAGATAGGATTTTGCGCACGGGTACTTAAAATGGCCACTTGCAAAATAGAGTGGAGCGGTGAGGGTAAGGTCATTCCAAGTATCATATTCTGTGTTTGGGCTACGCCTTACATATTGACGAGTGCCTTTTCCACCATAAAAACTATCTTACTCTCATCGCTCCACATAATGCTTATCTACTTTGCAAGTGGCCATTTTAAGTACCCGTGCGCAAAATCCTATCTCTTTGTGATATGCATTTTTTAAACAGTGGAAGTGGTTGTGGATTCTGGGCACTCAAATTGGTTTCCCTGAGTTTTCTTTTAACGTTTTCTACACTCGCTGCTATATTAAGCACTTTCTATATTTTCGCAGGAGGTAAAAACGGACTATGTATCGAAAGCCGTATCGAACAATTCACGTCCCGGAGGTACATGGACGGCATTCGGCGTCGTGTTTTTTGTTTATTTCTGTATTTTATCGTATTCGAAACCATTTTCGTAGAACATCCGATAAAATTTTAAATTTCCTTAAAAATTTTACCTTGCAAAATGGAATTTTTAATAATTTTACTTTACTCTGTCGTAAAATGCTTTCCACGGTCCACTAAAATGCAAAAACTCAAAAAAATCATTGGAGTATTATACAAAAATAATAGAACTTACTTGTTACGATCAAATTTTTGTAAAAAAACTATCTATTTTTCATATAAATAAAATTTAATTTTTGATTATAAAACCACCACTTATGTATTTAAATGGAATAAGTTCCTAGAATTTATTATTTTTAAGTGGAAAGTTCTGAAAATGTTCAAAACTTGTCCTTGGGAAACGTATCTAACAACCTTAAAGCAGATAAACAAGATTAAATATTATTTTACGCAGAAAATTTTAAAGTTTCTTGCAAAATTCAAATCGGCGTTTTTTTTGACCGTAAGTGTACATATGTGAATATTTTTTCTGCAAGCATAAATATTGTAAGCAGTGCGACAATTTTGTTTTTTGATTTTCTATTATGCTTTGTTCGTATACAAAGCCCTACTTTAAGCTCTGTTGTTTTCTGTTGTTGCTGATTAACGGGTGCATTGTGCACAATTATTAACCCTTTTTTTTACAATATTAAAATTTTTTTAAGCAACATTAAAACATTTTCTTATTTTATTTTTGTTTTAATTTTTTTAGTGACATATTTTTCACAAACATACATATTTTATGATGGATTACACAGGTCAACACTAGTTTTGGTGCCGGGAAGCTGTACTATTTTTTAACTAAGGACCTTATACTGATTACATTATTATCAAAAATGTTGATATCCTACGTGTAGTTTTCTAGATTTTGCCTAGGCTTACATGAAAAACACTTTACATTATTTAAATAAAACTTTCTTTTTCGCGACTTTGTTGCCATTGTGTAGAAGGACACACTTAAGACTTCGTTTAGAGCTGTCTATAACGAGACGCCATTCATTAGGATGGTATTTTGACAGGCCCATTTCGAGAATAAGGCCTTGCACATCCGAACAAAAAACAATATCATTTCCCGATTGAAAAAAAGATAGCAAGTCTTGCTCTCTTGTTTAATAGAACGTCACTTCTGTACCTGACGACAACAAGTTTTTTTTCTTTTAGTCTAGAAGCCAAAACCTCTACAGACTATTTAGGGAGTTCAAGATCCCTTATCAAATCATTTAATTCTTCTTGGGAAAAAGATTTCGGCTCTGTACATGGTATTCCTTCGAAATCGCTGTCGCTACTCACTTCATAAATGACTTCTTCAAATGATGATTCATGAATGGAACAAAATGCTGGAATAGGTACTTCCTGTGAATGTGGCAAGGATCTTCTAGCAGAGTCTAAGTCTGGATAAATCATTTTTTTAACGTTTACACCATACAAATTAATACAGCAGAAGTAACAGTCAACAAAGTGATTTTTTTGTTCTTTCCATTGCATAGGCATTCCGAACCTCTTATGGTTTCTTTTACCATTAATACACTGTCTTAAGTGTTCATAGCACATTCTACAAACAATTTGGGGTATCCACGGCATGCATTCATCCACAATTTTCGACTTAAAGTAAGCATAATAAGCACTTTTTATAAAATCTGTTATAGGTTTTCTGAAATTTTTCACCGTGCATTCACCACAGCGGTAACAAAACACATTTGGATCAATGAGACAACTTCTTCACGATGAAGACATGGTATAAAAATCAATTTATTTTTAGAAATTTATCGATAAAATAGCAAATCATGCACACGGAAGAAATCATTACAGCGAATATTCAAAAGTGACCGTTTATCAAAAATGGCACGTAGGAAAAAAAATTAAAAATATTTTTAATGTTGCCAGTACATACTTAACACAAAACCACTAACTATGTCTCGGCACCAAATTTTTTTTCCGATTTGTTGACCTGTGCTATTTTTCTTCCGAAAATTTATTAGCTTGCTCTCTTGGAGATCAATGCAAGAGCCAAAATATACTATGTTCTATGTTTTCTTGTTCAGATCCCTGTGAACAGTTTTTTCATGCCTCTTGTGCAAACTTGACGAAATCTATTACAGATTTATTATGTTCTGTACGTTCGGGACTGCATTGGTGCTGTCCATCTTGCAGGGCCCTTTCCCCTTCGGTTTTTTTTCGACAAAATCAAGCAATTTGGGGAAAATCTTAACAATCTGAATATTAATTTCAGAGATATTCTCAACAATTATCTAGACTTAACTCCCCAAATTGGAAAAAGCCTTAATGAGGCTAATTCATCGGATATAAGTTTGCAAAATAAGACTATTCCGAGGCTCTTATGGTTTTTGTTTTCACTCCTTCGATCTCTTCTTTACCTAAACAAGCTATTCCCTTAAAGAAGAAAAGAAAATCTAAGATGAAATTAAACAAGAATCTGGGTAATGTGGGGAGAGCGAATGGTGCGGACATCAGTCTTGACAAAACGTCCGTGGATTGCTCTCTAATTACCTCTCCACCTACTCCCAATTTTCCTGCTACTATTTCTCCGTCCCTTTCCTCCACTATAAATACTCCTCTTTCGATTTCAGTTATTTCCAATCCACGGGAGGTTGATGCGATTGTGCCTCCTGTTTCTCTGCAGCCATTGCCAAGGTTAAAATCTATTTTTATTTCACGACTTCATCATAACACTACCACTGACAACGTTAAAAACTTTATCAGACAAAAACATATTATTCCTGCCAACGCACACTGGGGTAATTGGTATCGATTTGTGCGCTTAATTCGCACAGAGTATTTAGTAGTGTTATAACTATGTATTTTGATTAATCATATATAAAGTAGTAAAAAACTATTGCAATTTAGAATACTTCAGTACATTTTTTTTTTTTTTTTTGAGCAAAAATACAAAATACGCACTGAGGATTCTTATACAAATTTCTATATTTATTTAATCTTAAAAATTCACTTAAATCGGTAATTTCCTTCTATTGCAAATTATTTATCATCATGATCACTATCATCATCATCATCGTGTTCACCTTCACCATCACTTTCGCTTACATCATTATCATTGCCAACATTATAATCATTTAAATCATCACCTTCTTCTTTCGCTATTGTTAACAACTCCAATGCTTCTGTTGGCATGTGCTTGACTTTTTTCTGCGGAAATTTAGTTTTACTGGATACAAAAGGATCAGAACTAAGAAGTTAACTTTTGATAAAACCGTTCTCATGGTGATTCTTAATATCTCCCAGGCTTCACGAGCATACAATGACTTATTGTATGCGACTATGCTGGCAGTGTCATCATATTTGGGCACTTATATATTGACCAGGATTGAACTATGCCCGCTCTGTGTTTTGGGTCTTAATATTGGTAAGACCGTAAATGTGTCTGTATGCCCAGATTTTCGGCACTCTGCAGCAAGTTGTCATTTCAAATCTGAAGACACATATCTATACTCATGATATTTTATATAGAAGGCAAATTTCCGGTACCAGCAGCATGACAATGCTGGTTACTTTATCAGCCATTATGTAATTTAAATTGTAATATATTTTTTCAAAATTTCAACGTTACAAGCTCTCTGGGCCCATAACTTATTAATATTTATTAAACATGAATCAACAAAATTTATTTAAAAAGTGAAAATTTACAGAATCAGATATTTCAAACAACAATATTAATTCATAGGTAACTAATTTGAATGTCGTACAATAATTTCACTTCAACAAATATGACATGTCGGCATTTTTGGTAATTCACCTTGATACGCAATTTTGGTAGCCAATTTTCAATAAGAACTAGATGATTTTGATGTTGGTTGGTGGCGACCACAGCGTTTTTGTGACTTCTTAAAATTTTCGTATCGTCCGCAAAAGTGGATTTGACTAGCTGGTCATTTTTCGGAATATCAGAAGTTAATAAAATATATAAAAACGGACCAAGAACACAACCCTGAGGAACTCTAGCGCCAATCGAAAATTCAGATGAGTAAAAACTTTAATATTTAACTCTATAACACCTGTTTTCCAAGTATGACTCTAGGACTGCATTGACATTTTGTGGTAGGAACTGTGTGATTTTGTAAATTAGACCATCGTGTCATTCGTTATCAAACGGTTGCTTAATATAGAGGAATATGGCGGAACAGTTGGTTGTTATTCTATTCACTTGCACTTGCCATGTTTTTCCCTAAAGCTTCATTTAAAAAAATAAAAAAAAGCTACCAGAGCTGCAAAATTTTAATTTTTCGGAATTTCGCCAAAAAATTATGAAAATTTGAGTTTTTTCTTATTTATAATGTTTTTTAAATTTTTTTTTTTTTTTGATTTTTCTTATTTTCACATAGAGAAGTAACGAAAAAAGACTTACTGCTATTTTTTAAGCCTTTATATGTATAAGGAAAAAAACTGTGGCCTCTCCGCGAGTAGAGTTTTGGTGTTTCTTGTGTAGTGACTCAAATCCTTTATTATTTTCACTGCATTCACCTTAACACACTATAATTTGTAATTGGCAATGCCACTACATGAATTTCCATGAAAAAAATAAATGAGAAAAAAATAAAATCTGATTTTTGGTTAAAACATTTTCAAAGTATTTTATAGCAGGCAGTGGTGGATTTACGCCTAGGCCCGTGAGGCCCGGCGCAAAATAAATTAATTAAATTGAAATTTAAAAAAACAATAGAATATAGAAAACATTTCAATAACTTCAATGGGAGAATATTATTGAAATCCAAAAAAAATTTAAAATGTATCTACAAATTTGAAATATTTTCAAAAATTAAAAAACATAATTTTGTGTAACTTGAAAATTTTTATTTTTATTCAACTTAGAATTTCAATCAATATATCTTGAAGCGTTCAATTTATAAAAACAAATATGTGTGCAGCTCACACGTGGTAGAAGTGAAACCTTCAGAAAACTAAACTGCAAGGAGATTATGGTAAAATTTCGATGACTTTAATTGGGAACTTTAATGTGAACTTTGCATTGGATACTATGATTGAGTTCTCAACACCAAATTAAAAATATGCAGTAGTCGCACTGAATCGATCAAACAAGATCAAAAACAGTACGCTGTATTTCAAAGGTATATTGATTAAATCCAAGCCAAAGAATTTATTTCATATCTAGTTACCATAAGCGACTTTTGTCATTTGTTGAAATTTAAAACATGGAGTCTGTATAATAAAATTTCTTTTAAATTTGGTATAAATATTATTAAAAGTAAACCATAACTGTCCCACTTCTGATACTGCATTCGTCAAATTCTCTTGCAGCTTAGACCAAATCCATTATAAACCATGCAGCCGGACTATTTCATATTACGGAATTGGTTGCTGATTAAATATGTTGTTTTTCAAAGGATATAAGAGGACCCATATTTCCCCGATTTGATTAAACAAATTTTTAACGAAGTTGTTTGTAAGACTCTCCTCTACACTAAAGATATATTTAAAATTGGCTTGGCTAACAATTAAAGTTCTCACAAGCATTTACTTGAAGTATGTGCTGTCAACAGTGTATTTTTTTAAATTTTGCCATTGATATGGAAAATTGGTGCCAATCGAAAAAAAAACCTTTACGAAAATGTTATCGGAATTTGTTGTGGAAAATCTTTTTGAGTAGTGTTATTAGATATATAATTTTGACAATCACTTTTACATAGAAAAAAAGGGCGGCACATCGGCAAGGGCCTAGGGCGGCATCGAACCTAAATCCGCCACTATAAGCAGGTAATTACAATATTTTGCTTCAATAATTAGTCACTCTAACTGACAGTGGATGTAATACTATAAAAAAAATATGTAAAAAGAAATTAATTTGGATAATTTTTGGACCGAAAATGAAAAAAAAATATGTTTTCTCATTAATTTTTTTAATTGAAATTTATGTAGTGGAATTGACATTTTTAAATTATAGTGTATTAAGTTGAATGCAGTGAAAAAAACAAAGGATTTGAGCAGTTACATATGAAAATTTAAAGCTCTACTCGCGGAGAGACCACAGTTTATTTCCTTATATATGCGCTTAAAAAATAGCGGTAAATTTTTGTTCGATATTTCCTTATGTGTACATTAGGAAAATCGAAAAAAAATTAAAAAAAGATATTATAAATAAGAAAAAACTCAAATTTTCTTGATTTTTTTGTCCAAATTCCGAAAAATTAAAATTTTTCAGCTCTGGTTGCAACCCTAGGACTATTCTTTTTATATTTTTTAAATGAGGATATACACGAATATGAATAAATTTTCGAAAATTGAGTGTTATTGAAGTATTCTAGAACATGATATTTATTTCAACAGGTCTAATGTACATACACATATGTACAATTCCATCAGATTTGGCCTTTTAGCTGGCCTCGTTTTTTTTTTTTTGGAGTACAAGAAAAACTATGGCTGAAATATGTACTCAAAAAAAAAAAAAAAAAAAGAAGGCCAGCTAAAAGCCCAAATCTGATGGAATTGTACATACATGCGCAAATCCGCCAGAATTAGCGTTTTAGCTGGTCTCGTTTTTTTTTTTTTTTTTTTTGAATACATCTCTTAGCCATAGTTTTTCGTGAAGCTAAGGCTGTCTTAAATTAATATTCAAGGTTGTTCAATTAAAATTCAGATAGCTATTTTTTTTTATTTAACTTTATATGCAACTTTTCATGCAACTTAAATGCAATTTTAGCTATGTCTCCCTTTGAATTTGAATTGTTCCTCCTTGAGTATTAATTAAAGATAGTCTTAACTTCAAGAAAAACCATAATTGAAGAGTGTGCTCCAAAAAAAAAAAAATCGAAGCCATGGTCGATCTAAGATGACAATTTCGATTTTTTTTTTATTTTTTTTTTTTTTTGAGCAGACTCTTCAAACATGGTTTTTCTTGAATTTAAGACTATTTGGAATTAATATTCAAAGAGGAACAATTAAAATTCAAAGCGAGATATAGTTAAAATTGCATTTAAGTTAATAAAAACATAAAATGTTACATATAAAGTTAAATAAAAAATTAGCTATCTGAATTTTAATTGAACAACCTTGAATATTAACTCAAGACAGCCTTAGTTTCAAGAAAAACTATGGCTGAAAGATGTTGTTGGATACTTTAATTGCAACCCTGCATATTATTTGTGCTTGTCTTTTACTCTTGTCATTCACTCACTTGTCATTGTACTTTATTATATTTTCAAACTTAAAATCAGTTGCTAATAAAAACTCAACAGGTTATGGGCCCAGAACGCGTGTGTTCCGAGGATTTTGATAATTTTAAATAAATCAAGCCTATAACGCATAGAGAAGTAACGCGATTTTATTTAAACTGTCGCCAGAAATATTGTCGTGCTTGTAAAAATTTAAATTAATGTGTGTGTGTCACCGTAATTGTAAAAGAAAAACAAAATGAGTTCGCCTCTATACCAAATTGAAAAATTAAATGAAAACAATTACGAAACTTGGTGCATTCAAATGCAATGTGTTCTGGTATAATCGGAGTTGTGGTCGGTTACCAGCGATGAATTCGAGAAACCTACTGAAGCGGTATAGTTAGCGAAATGGAATGCAGAAAACAAGAAGCCCTTGCCACAATAATGCTAAGCATGTAGCCGTCCCAACTGAACTATATAAAAAAGATTACATCCGCAGCTTCAGCTTGGAGTGAGCTAAAAAAGATATATCAACCAAGAGGTCCAATTCGAAAAGTAGCACTATTTAAAAAATTGTTGGGTTTGTGGATGGTGGAATGTATCGAAGTGCCACAGTATTTACCATAAATGAGTTCATGTCTATTGCTGAAAATTTGTGAAAATGGACATAACAATACCCGATGAATTGTTGTCGATTATGCTTTTGTCTAGCTTGCCAAATGAATATGACAATTTTGTGATCGCAGTAGAAACTCGAGACAGTTTACCAAATTTTGACGCTTTAAAAATTAAATTGTTGGATGAAGGAAACAGACGCCAACAAAAAGGTGAACCAGAAGATGCTGCTATTGCTACGCAAAAGGCGTTTGCTGCTCACTCAAACGGCAAAAGTAAAACTACAAAATCAGTAAATTCAAATGTTTTAACTGTGGAAAGAGAGGGCATTATGCGGCGGATTGCAGGGCGCTGAAAAGAAATAGAGAAAACAATGAAAGCAAGGAAAAACAAAAAGAGCAACAAAGAAGTTTTGCTACACTTGCAGCGTTTGATAGCTTCAACTTCAACAAAACAATTTGGTGCATAGACAGCAGTGCAACAAGTCATATGTGTTGTGAACTTTATATGTTTAGTTCTTTTGCCGAGTGTAAAGAAAAAATAATGTTGCCTTGTGATAAATCTACAGAAGCAATCGGTATAGGCGACGTTGTGCTTCGTGATAAAATAACGATTACTTTAAAAAACGTTTTGTACGTTCCTTCAATGGTTGGAAATTTTATATCGGTCGGTAAAGCTGCAAACAACGGACATAGTCTGCTTTTTAGAAAAAATGATGCAATCATAAAAGACTGTGTCGGCGAAATCGTGTTAGCGGCGCGTAAGGTATCCAATTTATTTTTGTATAATATGCCAGTAAATTTGTGTTTTTATTTAACGGCGGATAATGTTATGAAATGGCACAATAGACTTGGGCACTTAAATTTCAAAGATTAATGAATTAAAAATCGAAAATATTCCAAAAGATGTGAATTGCAAAACATGTATGCAATCAAAAATATGTGTTCAACCATTTCCTAATGCTAGTGAAAACCAGTCGAAAAATGTGTTAGATTTGATTCACACGGACGTTTGTGGTCCAATGAACAAGCCATCAATTGGAGGTGCGCGGTATTTCGTAACATTTATTGACGATAAGTCAAGAAAAATTAATTTTTGTGTATTTTATAAAAAAAAAAGACGAAGTTTTCGATAAATTTGTTATGTTTAAAAATTTAGTTGAATGCCAAATAGAAAGAAAAATTAAATCCATTCGAAGTGATAATGGGACTGAATATGTGAACAAAAAAATTTAATAAACTTTTAGAAGAAAATGGAATAAAAAGACAACTAACTGTCCCATACACGCCGCAACAAAACGAAGTCGCGGAACGTGCCAACCGTACGATAGTGGAAATGGCGCGCAGCATGATAGTACACTCAGGAGTTGATGAAACTCTGTGGGCTGAGGCTGTAAATAATTCAGTCCATATTCGTAACAGGACTATGACAAAAATATTGAAAGATAAGACGCCGCACGAAATTTGGTCTGGAAGAAAGCCAAATGTTCATCACTTGCGAGTATTTGGATCTCCAGCAGTTGCCTTAGACGAGAATGAAACACGAAAGTTTAAAGCGAAAGGTAAAGAGTATATCTTCGTTGGCTACTCCTTGTCTGCCAAGGCTTATCGATTGTTTGATACTGAAGAGCGTAGAGTGGTGGAAAAAACAGATGTAATTTTTAATGAAAATGTTTTGTATGAACCCAAGATTGAGGAAAGAATTTTGCACGAATGTGAAGTAAGCCCTGAAATAGTCACTCCAATAATTTTCACAGATAAACCGAAAGACTTAGATGAAAGCAGCGAAATTAGTGTAGACGACTTTCAAGGTTTTGAGGAACCTGAAAGCGAAGAAAACAGCGCAATCCAAGCATATATCATTGATTCAGGCACTCCTAAAGTAGTGCGTAAAGGTCCAGGTCGTCCGAAGAAAGTTCCTAATGTTTTAAATTTTGCTAACAGAGAACCTAGTTCTGAAATTCCCAACACATTTGAAGAAGCAAATTTAAGTGAAAACTGGAGACTGGCAATGAAAAATTAATACTGGGCACTTACCAGAAATGATACGTGGTCATTTGCGGATCTTTCATCAGGAAAGAAAGCCATCGGTTGCAAATGGGTATTTAGTCTAAAAAAGGACAAGCATGGAAATATTGAGAGACATAAGGCGCGATTAGAGGCCAAAGGCTGTAGTCAGCAATTCGGAATATATTATTATGAAACTTTTTCACCGGTTGTGCGTTATTCGACAGTTCGTATGGTCTTAGCGTTAGCGGCAGAACACAATTTACATCTACATCAGATGGATGTTTCAACGGCCTACCTGAACAGTCAGTTCAGCGATGAAGTAACCATGCAACAACCCGAAGGATTTGCAGATAAAAAATGCCAACATCGTGTGCTACGTTTGCAAAAATCAATATACGCAAGCCGTCAGTCAGTCAGGTCGTGAGTGGAACTCATTAGATACAGCTATAAAGGATATAGGTTTTGTAACTTGTATCAATGAGCCTTGCTTATACAAAAATAATCAAAGTGACAAGTATAACCTTTTAGCTGTATACGTCAATGACCTCATGATAGCATATACAGACAAAAACGATTTGAGAAGAGTGAAGCAAGAAATATCTCGTAGATTTAATGTGGTTGATAAAGGCCCCCTCCAACAATTTTTGGGGATGGAAGTTGAAAGAGTAAGCGATACGGGTGCAATTTCTGTAGGTCAGAAACAGTACGTGACAAATCTCCTGCGGCAGTATGGAGATTTGACCCATTAGACCCTGGCTATCAAATAGCTCGTAACAAAGATAACTGCGTGAAAGTAGACCAAAACAAGTGTCAATATTTAATAGGTGCTTTGATATCACTACAAGACCAGATATATTGCACTCTGTGTCCAAGTTGGCACAAAGAAACAAAAATCCTCATATTGAACATGAAACCGCAGCTAAACATATTTTACGATACCTATCTGGTACGAAAAACTTTCAACTCAAATATAAAAAGGCAGGAAATCCACCAGTAAGATTCGTTGATGCAGACTGGGGCAGTTGTGCTGAAGATCGAAAATCGTATACCGGGTTTGCTTTATACAATGGCAGGATGTTTGTTCTCCTGGGAATCGAGAAAGCAGTCTACGGTGGCGTTGAGCAGTACCGAAGCTGAGTACATGGCGTTGTCAACAGCAGCTAAAGAAAAGGTTTACATTAAAAGAAATTTAGAAGAAATTAATTTCCATGTTGATAAAGTTCCAATTACCATATATGGTGACAATCTTAGTGCACAAAGCTTGGCGAAGAATACAATCTTTCACGGACGCAGCAAACATATTGATATTCGATATCATCACATAAGAGAAGTATTGAAGAACATTATTATTGCAGTAAAGTATGTGCTGATTTATTAACCAAAATTCTATGTAAAGTTAAACATGCAAAATTTACAGAGGCTCTTGGCTTAAGTAAACAATAAATTGACGTTGTTAATTAACTTTAAAATGTAATCAAAGAATATACAGCTTGTGGAGGAGTGTTGGAAACTTTAATTGCAACCCTGTACATTCTTTGTGCTTCTCTTTTACTTCTGTCATTCACTCACTTGTCATTGTACTTTATTATATTTTCAAACTTAAAATCAGTTGCTAATAAAAACTCAACAGATGTACTCCAAAAAAAAAAAAAAAAACAAAAAACAAAAAACAAACGAGGCCAGCTAAAATGCTAATTCTGGTGGATTTCCACATATAGATCTTTATAGTACGAGCATCCAAATTTGTTTAATTCATCATGCACTTTTTTTTACAAAAAATACGATAAGCGATAACGATAACTAAAACTCTGTGTAAATGCTTCTTAGTCAACAAAATAGCAGACTTATGATTTTCTGAGTAAATGTAGCTTTTACTGGATATTTTTAGTTTTTATGCATACGAAACTGAGTAACAGCTATTATATAACAGAGTAAACACTCCAAGTGACATTTAGAGATTTTTGTGCTTACGAAATTTATCTTCTCATATTTTTTAGAGTAAAAGGTACATATCTGGGCAAATAGTTCGAGTAAAAGATTTTACTCAGTTTTATGATTACGGGCCAATATCCCGAGTTTTATATAATGGGCTCACCCAAAACCTCCGATTACCTTTTAAATTATTTAATTGGTAATTTGTTTCAAGCAACAATACAACAAGCACAACTAACCACAAAATATCTTTATTTCCTTATCTTCTAATTTTCACCGCTTTTTTTAAAAAAAGTCTTATGACTTATTTTGACAGATATCATTTTATTTTTAAATCTAAATTACCTACTTATTTGACAGAAATCATATTGCTTAGTTTTAAATGCATGTTTTTGTTGCATGTGTGTTGCAAAGCATACGATGCAGGCATTGATGCTTTCATGCCCCCTGTGTGTTTGCCTCTTAGAGCCTAATTTATGATTGAATACTTTTCAATTAATAATAAATTAGGTTGTGTATGCATTGTCTAACATAAGCCTAGTTTTCATGTTATCTTTCTTGATCTTATCTTATCAAATTTCACAAATTTTTTGCCATAATTAGCGAGATGGATACATGTCATTCTTCCTATAAAAGTTTGACATTTCTGCTTGTGTATTTGTAAAAAAATGACAATTTATTTATATAAACAAAAACTTCTATCGAAATGAACGAATTTTAAGGCGAAGAAATTGCAGCAACAGAAATTGTTTTTTCAAGCTCATCATCATCTTCAGATGACGAACCATCGCCTCCAAAATCAAAGCGTCGCACAGTGGTTTGACTCGCGTCGCGAAAGTTAAAAAATCAATTACATCAATATGATCAAATTTTGAATGAAAACATCACAAAAATGTCCATTTTAAGTAACGGTACAATTTTTGGCACTCTTCTTCTTTTTTTTATTTGTTTTTTTATCTGCCAAAGTCGCCGAGTAAGTTTGCAATTAAAATAAAGAAAAGTGTTTTGGTTTTTTGTCAATTTTTAAAATTCGTGCTATAAAATAATAAACAAAAGTTACAAAAATTTCTTAAGTGTTTCATAAAATGTCAGGTATGTAGTTTATTTTTTTATAAAACATGGATATTCTTGTTAGCTTACTTTTGAACTAATAAGCCAATGTTGTGAAATAATATTTGTGTGAAATAATTTATTTTTCAATAAGTTTAGATTGACTTTTAACAATTAAATTCGATAACTTTCGTCCTTTTTTGTTAATGGTTAGTAAATATGAGATATGGCTAAATAATTTACGAAAAAATTAGCTGCCAGTTTTTGCCTAGTAATTTTTTAGCTGTTTTTAGGAGAAATGCCCATTTTAAAACACGAATTATTCAATGTTTGGCGTAATGAAAAAGGCACATAAAAAAAACATATGTTATTTTAAGTCATGTTTTTAATAAAACAGGATTCTGTAGCAATCGAAATGAAGAATAAACAAATAAAACAAAGCAAATTTTGCTGAATTTTTTTAGCAAACTAAACGAAAAATGGAAAAACTCCATTGATCGTTGGAACCTTTCGAACTGCGGAACAAAGAATCGGTGGATTCAGATTAAGTATTGCACCAGTTAAACACATTATTCACACGCACATCTATTGAAGGCCGAAGTGAGTCGAAGATGGGTAGGCTATTAAAGGATTGTTCAGAAACCAGCAACAAAGGGAAACTTAACAATATTCCAATGTAGTGAAGACCGTAAGCTATGAAAATTTGATGGTAGCAGCACGTGTTAGCCTATATAAATCCGGAAAGAGAAACGCTGCCAAAATAATAGATACACCGATAAAAATTCAAAAAGCTAAGTATTGAAAATATTGCAGTAAATGGACATCATAGATTTCACTTAACAATGATAGATGGTAAAACATTTAATGCCATTGCAGAATCTTCAACACAAGCATGTGAAATTTGTGGAGCAACTCCGAAAGTTATAAAGAATTTACTTATCAAAAGAATACATGTCATATTAAGAACAATGACACGTGGTTACGCCGTTAGTGCATAAGCGTTTCGAGGATATGCTTTGGATACAGCAAAGCTTTTTGTGGAGCTGTATCCGTGGTTCTATATGCCTTCCAGCATACACAAAATTTTAATACATGGGGCCGATATAATTAAAAGTTTTTAGCCTCCTATAGGAATGATGTCTGAAGAAGCTTTGGAAGTACGAAATAAAGATTTCAGAAACTTCAGGGAGTTTTATACTCGGAAAATGTCGCGCGAAAAAACAATGCGTGATCTTTTTAACTTACTACTATTATCATCGGATCCATTTATCACATCAGTTTCAAAAAACTCTAACTAAGGACTGTCCCAGAAAAAACTTGCACTTTGTTTTTTAGTTATAAAAAAATACCCAGCAATTTTTTTGGTCTTTTTTCTTTTTTTATTAATAATGGCTAGTGTTAAGAATATAAATAACTAAAAACATAATTAAAAATTTTTTTTTTCATAAAAATTTCTAACGTTATTCTTAAGGCCCCTTATTACATTTTGTACAGGTGTTTTATCGGCAGTACGGAACGATATTTTTCACTTAAGTCTAAAGTCTTGCAAGTTTTTTGTAGTCTTACCACTCCTTCGAAGATTTCTTTTCATTAGAGCCCGATATCTCCGAATTGGGAGAAGCTCTGGGCAGTTGGGCGGATTTGCAATTTTTGGTACAAAATTGATCTTTTTACTTCGATACCATTCCGTCGAAGCTTTAGAGTAATGAGAGGTTGCTAAATCGGGCCAGAGAATCACTGTACCTTCATGTGCACGAATAAATGGTAGAACACGTTTTTCGAGGCACTCGTCTATATAAACTTTTGAATTGATTGTGCCTTGCGTAACAAAGAAGCTTCTTCTGAGGCCACAGGTACATATGATCTGCCAAACCATATATTGCTTCGAAAATGTCGAAATTTTTTTTTCTTTAAATTTATTAGGCATATGCTTCTTCTTCGGTGATGTATAATATTTGTGCCCAGATAGCGGCTTAAAATCTGCTTCGACGTAACTTCCGTCGTTCGTAACGCAGTAATCAAATTTAGTCATTTACCTTTCATACAATTTTCGGGCTAGTATCTGAGCCATCAACTGCTTTTCATCAGAACGGTCTGGTACTTTTTGAACTCTATATGTCTTCAGCTTACTTTTTTCCCTTATTCTTTGTACAGTAGATTTTGATGTACCTGCTCTATCCGCCATATCTCGCACTGAGGTGATGGGATTCTGCTTAAAAAGGCGCTTCACCTTCGCCGCTACCTTTGGGTTAGATAATTCTGCTTTTCTGCCTGAACCCTTTTTTCGTGAAACAGGTAGACCCTTCTTATAATTAGAAATAACCGTTTTGACAGTTCTTTCTGATGCACCAACTATTTTTGCTATAGCTGAATATTTTAACCCTGGATTTTGCAGGTATGCGGACAAAATCAGTTCGCGGACTTTTTCTTGCTTGCTAGACATCTTTGTCGTTAGAAGTGCTATCTTCAAGTGTTACACATCATATCAAACGTCACTTTATATGGAATAAATATTTCGTCTTTTTAGACCTATAAGATTATCAGGTAGAGTATAATCTTAAAAAATAAAAGTGCAAGTTTTTTTTGGGACAGTCCTTATGACCAAAAAACTGTTCTTTTCTACGAAGAAATTCTCAATTTACTGTCTGATCCACCAAATATAGAAGACGCACTTGGTGATAATATTGACTCGGAAAGTGATTGAAAAATGTGCTACTTTCCATTTTAATACATTTGACTCAATTTAGTGGAGTTTAAACAGGAATAATCTTTTTAATATTACACACTTTGTAACCAAGCAACAATTTTTATCAAAAATAATAAATTTTCTAACAAAAAAATATGGCTAACCTTAATAGTATCAGGGGAAATTTTGAAGACAAAAATCTATCTTTCGAAACAGTGATGTCTTTTAAATAGATGTGTATCAAATATAATAAGATACTTTGCCTTTGTAGTGAAATTCGCTTTTATAATATCTTGCTAGAACAAGATATAAAATCATGATATAGAGACCGCATGTCTCTTATGTCTTAATATTGTAGCCATATAAGTCACTTGGAAAACATGACGTTTGATGTTTTTAGAGACACGAGATAGGGCACATTACTGCCCATTTTTTTGTCGCTTTACCAAATAAAATGAGGGAAAGATATGATTTGCTTTTGACATGTAATATAATATATGACAGGTAGCTTAGTAGGTAGCGCGCAGGACTATGGATCGCTGGGACATGGGCTCGAGACTGACTTTGCAAATTTGTAAATCATAAGTAAAAATTAAATTTGATGATATAATCAAATTAAGTATCATAAAGTTTCTACAATTTGCATATTAATTAAATAATTTGATAATAAAATAAAGTTATATATAACAAAGATTTACAAGACACGGACATTTTTTTTTTAAATGTTCTTAACAGCTCACAAAGATACATTACCGAGTCTTTTGAAAGAGACTCATCCACTGTGTGCCGTTCAAGGGTACGTGAATTTTACAAACAATCGTCAGACTTTTGACTTATTTTACTTGTTTATCTTACTTTGTAAAATTACATTTTGAGCAATTTAAATTAAATTTTGAGAAACTCAGCAGCTTATAACCTTTTTTCACAAATTTTTTTTTTGACAACTGTCAAACTTGACACTACATAAAATTATAGCGCAATTATTAAAATGACTGTCAAATTTATAGCATGTAATCAGAACACCAAAACATTCAAGTTTTGTCATTGGAAAATGTCTGGGGATGGTTGGTTAGAAAAGTTTATGAAAACGGAAGGCAGTTTGAAGACAAAAAATCACTAGTTCCAACAATTTCTTGGTATTACTTAGAGTCACTCTACGATGCAATGCATAACCGTATTTTTAAACTAATTTTTAAAGAAAGAGGCTCCAAAGATAGTTTGAATTTCTTGAATATAAACAAATTTTCAAAAAAAACATCAGATACATTTTTTTCTATATTTTCTTAAGTGGCCTTATTCTAATGACCCAAATGAAAACGCATTTTTTTATACCTCATAACAACAAAGTAAAAAAAACACCTTATGGTAATCATAAAAATAAAACTAAAAAAAATTTACAAACGGGGAGCAAAGTCCCACAGGTCCCTACTACTTACGTTTACATTGTTTGTTTTCATCTGCATCATCGTCGGATCTCCACCCTGCCATCTCCCCTAAAATTATTTACCTAGCAAATCTTCATTTTTAATTTTTCTTTAATTTATTTAATTTTAATTTCATTTCATTTTCTTCTTTTCTTTTTTTTCTGTTCTTTTATAATTTTAATTTACAAAAAAAAAATTTTTTAATTTTAAAATTTTTTCTTTTTTTTTACAAAAATTATTATTACTTTTTATTTACGTGAATAAAATAAGAGCTATGTTGGTACATTAATATTTTATTCAGGCAATATAAATAAAGAGTCTAAGTAATTTAAGGAAAATTATTATACTTATATTCCTGGGGTACCCCTTTACTGGTAGCTGCTGCGACGTTGTTGCTGTTGCAGGCGTTGATGCTGGCGTTGAGGCTGGCTGGATACTGGCTACTTTTGTTTTTTTTATTTTTATTACAATGTAATTTTTATTACGAATTTTTATAATTTTTTGAATTATTCTTTGGGTTTAGTGTTTTCACTTAGTTTGGTATTTAATCAGTTTTTATTATGTTTCTTCTTAATTTTTATTGTTACACAAATGTTTTAACTTCTTGAAATAATGTATTAAAGAAAGTTTTAAATATAGGTCTATTTTAAAGTTTTTATACTAGACACCACATACGGATTTGTAGTACTATTTATTAATGAATTAATGCATAGTAGTTTTATGCACGTTATGTTTTAAATAATTTCTGGGAAACTGCCAACTACTTGAAATTTAAAATGTTTTATTTTGAAATTCATCATCTTTCATGTTCGTATAATTTTATTACATTTTAGATTTTTTTTTTCTACACATTACTTTTGCCTTGAAAACGATTATCGTTAAATTTAATTCTGTATTTTTCTTAAATATTTTAAACGCGAATATTTTTTTGTATTCTTATTCTTTTAAACAGTTTTTTTTTCCTCTATCTCTCTTTCTTTTAATTTTGTTGTCTTTATCATTTTTTTTTTTTTGGCACTTGTCAATGTCAAATTTCATGGTTAAGTATAGCGGAGCGCTAATTTTCCGCGAACGCGTTTTAGGTTACGTGTTGATACACATTTTTTTTTTGTACGCGGAGCGCTAAATTTCCGCGACCACGTTTTAAGCTTTAATTTTCTTTTTGTTGCTACTTTGCAATCTTTTCTTTTATTTTATTTTTTTGAAGCTTGACACGTTTATCACTCACTGTTTTCTTCACTCAAAATCGGAAATTTAGTTTTTTACATTGCTTTTGCATTGACAATTTATTTTGAGTTTTTTTTTCTTCTTTTGCTCACAAATGTGCTGATTTGTTAATTAAATTGTTGATTAAATGGTATTTTCCTTTCTTCCTTTTCGATTTATTAGCTTTGTTAATTGTGTTAAAAGACTACTGTCTTATTACCGATAAACTTTTTTTTTTCCGACCACAAGCAACCGACGCGTATCAAAATTTTTCAGCAACTGACTGTACGATGCGTTTTTTGGCAACCTGTTGCCACTCAGCGGTCAGTTTAATGCTGGTTGCCGTTCGTCCATCACTCACGCCATATATTTACAGTTTTTGTTCCTTTCGCTTAGTATACCTACGTACATGCATACATACATTTTATTGTCTTGTAACAAAAAAAAAAATAGCTTAGCAAAACAACAAAAAAAAGAAAAGCGTTTGAGTGGCATGCTTTTACCGCTTTGCAAGAACAGAAGAGCATATTTTTTTTAAGCCATAGCAAACAATATACATTAGGGTGGAGCGCGGCTCTATGGAGATTTTTTATTTTTACATATTCTAGTGCGGAAAAGGTGCTCCGTCCATCACCTTTTATAGGTATATAAATATTTTTTAAAAATTTTGAGTTTTAGTACTGCCGCAAGCCAACCAAACATTACGCGTTGCACAGAAAAAAGAAAGCAGAGGCCAACCAGTCATGAGAAAGATGTAAACAAAGGATTTTACGCTCCAATCTAGCGCAGTATTGGAATTTTCGGCACATTTTTACCTTTTTCGGTGTTGAAGACAAAAAAAGTACATTCAGCCTCTAAAAACTACATTTGAAGTCTTGATTCAGTACATTTTCACAAAACCCAAATGCCATCTCTGGCCTAGCTTAACTTCAACTTGCGATGGTAACATCTTAAAAACGGTCCCAGAAAGAGCTTCATGAAGCTACAACTTCTCAAAGAGAACGGTCAATTAAAGCATTAAATCAGTGGTGGGCACGTACTGTCCCTATCCGCCCTCATTGCCCGCAACCTTATTCGACGCTCAAGCAAGTGAAAAAAAAATTCGCAGAATTTCAAAGCTATCGAGGCACAGCGTTGACTTGAATTCAAATGAAAATAAAAACACAAAGGCACCGCATTGTGTCTTGACCAGTGGTGCCCACTACCACAAGCAACGATAAACATGTGTTGAGAATTCTGTATACGTGCACAGTTTTTTACACTCTTTGACGCTATTTGACGCTCTTTAAGCGTCTTAACGATCTCATTTTTACGCTCTTTGAGCGCCTGCTCGTTCTCTGAGCAGCACCAGTCTTGACGAATGTAGCAATTGTTTTTGTTTGTAGTGCGATTTGGTTTTTTTTTGTGCTGTTGGCAAATTTGAAAATGACAGCAAAAAACTTTAAAATTTTGTTTGTTGTTGCTTGATGTTGTTGGTTAGCCCTTTTGTTACATTTCCATGCCCACCAATGCATTAAATCGTTCTTCATACAATGAGAATACGAAATCGCAATTAACGACTATGAAAATTGTACTCACAACTATGTCCCAAGCTCTCTAATGATTTAAGTACTGATAAATTATACCTGTACGAAATGTGCCAAGCTATGAATATGGGCACTTGTTCGGAAAGCTTGCTGAAAATAAATCCCGGTAAAATAACACAGGCCGACAAAATTTAACCAACATTCAGACCCAGAAACCGGACTATATATTTCCGTAGGTTTTCGATGCGCTGATTCCGAATCTGGTCGCAGAATTGCTCCATCACGTCAGGTTTTCGAGATATCCTAACCTAAAAGTGCAAAAAACACTGTTTTTGCTCATTTTTGAGGTTATATAGCACCGTGAGTTTTCTATTTTTCAAAAAATTATGTATAGGATCTTAAACTATAGTTTTTCTTCTTTGAAATGCCCTTAAGCTTTCTGAAATATCTTTCTTTATCGTCCAGTTATCGCATTTTGAAATTTTCAAATTTTTTGACACACAAATGTTCCTAATGAGCTTGCAGGTACAGGCAAAATCACAAATATGAAAATTTCAAAATGCGATAGATCGGCAAAAAAGAAAGATATTTCAGAAAACTCAACGACATTGGAAAGAAGAAGAACAGCTCTTTAAGATCACACATATAGTTTTTTGAAAAAAAGAAAATTCACGGTGCTACATAACCTCAAAAATGGGCAAAAACAATGTTTTTTGCACTTTTAGGTTAGGATATCTCGAAAACCTGACGTGATGGAGCAATTCTGCGACCAGATTCGGAATCAGCGCATCGAAAACCTACGGAAATATATAGTCCGGTTTCTGGGTATAATTTTTGTCGGCCTGTGTAATATATTCGAGATGGCTTACTACTGCCAACATGATTTTAAGATTGTATGTTAGCTCAGCAAAACCCCATGAAAATCTACAGATTCTTACGAACTTTATCTTAAAAATATATTCTCCTATGTGGTTTACTATTAAAACTCAACCAATTTGCATTTATGGTACCAAACATTTGTACCGAACAATTTTGATTTCTCGTTATGTTAGTGATTCATTAAAAAAAATAGTTGACCCTGTTATTCAGAGAAATGGCTATTTTGGTCATCCTGAAAATATCTTAAAATCGATGCTTGCAGACAAGTCAAGATCTGTTAGGATTTCAGCCTTGAAAAAGATACTGGAACTAAGGAAAAAAGAAACCGCATCGCCAGGTCTTATTCGACAATTTCTTTTGCCGAAATTTAATTTTCAGGCAAGATCACTGAATTGATCAACTGTGATGCTGTTTCTTTATCGGAGCCGCCTCTATTGAAACACACATATATCGACAGAGATTATTTCTGAAATCATTGAAAATCTGGATAGTTTGCAGGATTTTACCGCAAATTCAAAATTTTCAGTATCATACTCAGGCAACTGAAAGGTGCGTAAAAATTGTAAGTGAAGCTGCTGCTGCGGTATGTGGTTCAGAAAAAAGAGTTGGTTTCATCAAAATAAGGCTAGAATGTCAATAAAATTATAACTGTTTTTAATAATAAAAAGTAGTACAAATTTGCGTAAAATACCGGAAAATTTGTTATATTAGAGGGGGATATTTATAGTTTCCGACACTATAATTATAGAATTTATGTGGTTTGTTTCATATTTCTACATTAATATTATAACAAAAATCACAATTATGGACATGTCTAAGCTCTTTTATTGACTTTATTCCATACAAACATACGCTACGTAATATTATTTTTTTTTTTTTCAAAACTTCTATGCCTCTGTGGCAGTACAAAACATTAAACTATCAAAAAGTACCCATAATATTTTGTATTAAGTATATTATGGAGCATCTTTTCGCATATGGCCCATTTCGAAAATCGAAAAAAAAAATTTCGCTCCACCCTAATATACATATTTACGAAATTAGAATAAAAAAATATGTTCAAAACATCTACAAGAAGAAAAATCAGAACAAATCCAATAAAAAATATGTGGCCTTATTCAAGAAACGCGCAGTGTATGGGTTTATGTGCACCTAGTATACTAGACAAGATACTTTTAAAATATGTAAAGCGGGATCGGAGATGCGATTTTTTTTTAATTGAAGGTCGATAGTAGGGGTTCGTGAACCTCAGACCTTTCAAGGGCAAGAAAAAAAAAAGGAAAAGAAGACTTAATCCACCTAAAAAGTTAGCCTAAGTAAAAACGATTTAAAAAAAAGTTGTTGAGCAGAAAGGAATCCGAAAGTTTCTTCAGTTAGGGATATTGACCCTTAGAACCGTTTTAGAAAATCATGCGATTTCAAGATAAAAACGAAAAAAATCAGCACTGCCAACATAAAGCTCACCAGATTTCCCGAGGGCGAAGAGAGGTGATGACATAAACTAGAGTGAAAAAGATTAGTCAGTTTTTAGTTGCACGCAGGGCCAGATTAAGGGCAGGGCCGACGGGGCCGCGGCCCGGGGCCCCCACAAAAAATGCGAATAAATAGGTTTTTCAATTTTTTATGAATTTAAGTTGGCTAAATTTACGTGAAAGTGATTCGAAATGCTATACTTTTAGAATAAAACTGCTGGAGTTTCGTTTGATAATTTCCTAAAAAATTTATTATATGTATTCTCAGGTTTTTAATTTCATTTTATTCATTTGAATATTTTTATATTATAATTCGTAGCTATTGTGAATGTTGATTCGGTATTAAGTATTGTTTGAAAGTGTATAACTGTTAATTATTCGTTGGTATAAAAACTGTGCACTTGAATTCACGAGTAGAGATTTTGATTTTCCCTCTACCTCGCAGAATGCGATATATTGAAATCGATGCATCGTTTGTGTCAACTTCGATTAACTTGTGTCAACGGCTGTTAAACGCAGAAGAATAGCTTCAGCTTTTTGTTCGTGCTTGTTCGTACCTGTTGCTTTGGATAAAAAGGTAACATTCCTCGATTTCACTACTCACTATTTATTATTGTAAACTGTTTCAAACTTGCGTTCGTGCTATGCAATGCTATGTATTATATGTTTTTAGTGATTGCGACAAAAATACGTAATCGAGTGTCAACGAAGGTTAAAGTGAGCGAATCTAAAATTCCAACCTCAAATTGCAAGGCATTCATTCAACCTCAATAAATATAATGCTATCTTCAGCAACTACATATGTGAAACAAAACAAAATATTTAGTGGATCCTTGTTCTCTAGTCCCACTCGTTTCGACGTCGATAACGGAGGTTTATATTTAAACGTCTAAAAATTGACGAAACATTTATAAAAATAGAATAAACATAATAATTTCATTATTTGAAAATTACAGATTTATGATTTCAATGTATGAAAAATCCAGTATTTTTAAAATTAATATCGTAAACAATTTAACTTTATGATTCGTAGAAAGTTAAACCAAATATTAAAAATATTCAAATTAATTTAGAAAAATTTGAATAATGTGATCGAAAATTGAAAGTGATTTGAAAAATTGTGATAATAAATAAATAAAATGAATTGAAGACTTAATCTTATTGCATAATGTAAATAATTTCTGACCGCTAAAGGGCCCCCACACATTGATCGGCCCTGGGGCCCCCACATTTTTAATCCGGCCCTGGTTGCACACATCGTCGGTTCGAAAATTTAGAAGTTAAAAGTTTTTATAATTTTTGCGTAAAGTACGTCGAAGAAGAAAAACATTTTTTTTTGCGTAAAATCCGTCAGTAAGGAAAATCTTTAATTCTTCGGTTTGTCCTCGCGGAGTAAAATTGTCGGCCATGGCGATAAATTGCCTGTAACTTTTGATAACACAAAAAAAAAATAATATAAATTATTGTGTATATTCTACAAACAAGTGCGAATACCAAAGAAAAAAATTAAAAGCACACAGTGGCGACAGCAAAAATATGAAAAAAAAAATTTTTAAATAAGGACATAATAAACTTCCTAGTCGCAAAATTATGACAATGTGCTTTTGTGCAATAAGGAGAAATTAAAACTCCAGGAGTAAAATACAGGAACCGACAGAAATAATGATATTGGAACATTTAAACAGCATGACGAGTAACGAGGATGCAGAAATTTGAGGACCTGCATGACAAACGCTAAAGCTAAGTCAACATTAGATTTTTTTTAAGAAATACAGATTTATACTTTCCTATTAGTAAAAAATTATAGGATTAAAATTATTTTTTATTTTTTTTTTGTGAAAATTGAATTGAGATTCAAAAATTATTATGTAATTAAATTAGGATTCAATTTATAATATGTATATTTTTTTATGAGATTATGAATATTGTCAGGACTTCCGTTTTTTTTTTTGTGTATAATAAAAATGTAAAATTTATACAACCCTTTGCGTAGTTGTAAGCAAAATAAAAAGAAATTGTTTTTTTTTCTAGCACACAGTTCCACTCTAAGTAGCTACTTTGAGGTAGGTAATTGAAAAATTTTCATGAAGGTACTTTATAGGAGAATGAAAATATATAATAGATCGGCTTCAGATGGTTATATAGGTTGGCTAGTGGGGAAATAAGAAAATTAAAGAATCTAGCTTCAATACTGATACAATATTTAAGAAATAGATTTGTATTTTTTTTTTTTTTCTTTTTTGATTTTGTTTTTTTTTATGTTATTTTTGTTTTAATGCTGTGAAATTTTCTTTATAACGATAAATTTTTGAAAATTTCTTATTTATAAAAAAAAAAAAATTTTTATTTTTCTTTTCCGTCGGAAATCTGGAAATAAAAAGTAGGTAGCGCAGATAAAACCAAAAAAAGGACAAAGAATTGAATAAATATGTTCTTTGTTGAGTAAAGACAAAGTTTAGGGTGGATTGAAGTAAGGAAACGACAAATGTCGTGAATGCCTTAGAGTTTTTTTGTCGTTACTTTTTCTATGAAACTTTTGTTGTAAATTTTTTTTTGTGCAGTGAAACATGACCGGCTGAAGTCGTATTTTGGGGAGGTTTGCGGGTACATCAAGGATATGACGCGGCGCTAGAATAAAGTTTTGGAAATAGTTTTGCTAAGGCTTTGGGGTGGTTAATTGTAAGTCAGCCACCATGGTAGGGTGGGTGCACAAAAAAGACATAACATCAAGCCTTGCAAAGATATACAAGTGTATGTGTGTATGATCGCGAAACAGTTTTTTTTTTGTGCCGAATTTGTTTTTTTTTTTTTGTTGTTATAATTTTCTAGTTTTTTTATGTGTCACCAGACATATTTTATTGTCCTCCCACGATCGGATGTGTCAAAGGGTGAACAACCACTCCCAGGCACAGACTGAGCTTGCTATGCCGGACAGACACATGTGATACGGTAGCTAGGGGTAGGTAACAATAAATGGCGCCCAAGTTGTAAAAATTTAGAATAGTTAGCGCCATTATAAATAGCGAACAATTTTTTGATGAGTAGGGATAGGTGATGCCTTGTTGTGTAACAATAACGGCAGCTAAAGGTTCTTGAAAATTAAAGTGATGATGGTGAATAAAATCTACCACCACAAGTTTTTGCCATAACAACAATGGTGTCTAAATTCGGTATATATTTCTTTTTGATTAGGATAACGTCTTATTTTAAACTAATTTTATTTGATTAATAGTTGTTTTTTTATGTCGAAACGAAATCAAATTCATTTGTATATATGTGGTGGTAAAATTCATTAGCTTCTGCAGCGATGACTTGGCAGTGAACAATAGCTCACTAAGCCAATTGCATCGTATGGCTTGAAGGGATTGTGTTACCACTTTGATGAAGTATATTGTGCTTATATAGATTTTTTTTGTAGTTAAAATTTTTAAGATCAGTTGCTTGGACAGCGATGGCTTGACAGTGTGCATGTGCATAATAAGTCAATTGCATCGTGTACGTGGAAGGCCTGATAAAGTGCACTTTAATTAAAATAAATTTATTTTTGTGTAAAGTTTTGTTTGTATTTTTGAGAATTGTATTGAAGATTATATATTCCTTTATCTAAGCCTAGTGGCCTAGATTTTTTTTATGAAAAGAAAAGAAGCTACGATGCACTGGAGGTTAAAGCAAGATTTTTCATCTTTTGTACGTTTTGTGGGAGAATATAATATAGATAAAAAAAATTGTTACGATCACACACATTTTTGTAAAGCAGTTTATAGCATCGTCAAAACTTTCCTTGATGAATCCCCAATGCAAGCACCCCATTTAAGTTCATTCAATTTGCTTAAGAATTACAAATAATTTATTTTCTGCGAATAACTGCTTACGTGATGGACGGTGCGGAAAAGGAAAGACGAAATCAAGCAATTAGAAGAAGTTTACGATTTGATTCTAATAGAAATAATTTAAATAATTTTGAATTTGTAGATACAAGGATGTCGGTACAGCATTCCCCTCCTAGTTCTATTTTTACAGATCTTACAGTAAGAAATCTGTCTTCATCTATTAAACGCCCTAATGAATAACGTCAAAGTCCTCAGAGCGTTGAAAATTTAAGAAATATTGAAATGTTAGACATTTCAAGGAATAGTACCGGAGCTATACCCAAAATAACCAAATTTACAAGGTGACCCTAATCTTATTCAATTAAACTTAAATGAAGCTTTAAATACCAGACTTTTTCCAGGTAATAATAGGTCCGAAATTAATTCTCTACCCAGCGAAATAGTTTCAGCTATCAATGTAGCTGTAGCGTAAGTGCACGAAAGTAACCATGCATCTGAAAGTAGTAGTCTTGAGGAAACTATGAAGCTAAATTTTATTTGAGAGATAAATAATCTTATCCGGCCTTGCATACAGCTCTGATTTCTATTGCGCAGCATGATGCAAGTGCTTCTGCGGCATGCGAACCACATCCCTGCAATACGGTAAAAACCGAGCAAGACAGAGCCACAGAAAATATTCAGCGGAACTATAACGAAAAAATGAGAGAAGTCAACGTGAACATGTTACCATGTCTAGATCAGCAACGTACTCGTCATAAAGATAGTCGTTGGACGTATTCAAACCAATATTTATGGGATGGAATTTTATTTCCACAGAAACCAGTTTTAGATAGTGGAGCTAATAAAATGCGTAGTGAATGTGGTTTTGGTACTGGAGCTCATTATTGCCCTCATGAGAATACCTCATCACAGCAGCAAACGCATCGAGAATACCAAGGTAGAAAACACTATATGACTGCTACCAACAATTTTTATCCATCGCAAAACATGTCTCGGGTCGACAAATGGGATGTTGTTTTTGACAGCGACCGCAATAAAATGACAGTAGAGGACTTTATTTTTAGAATCGAGTATCTACAAAACTATTACCGTGTATTATATACAGATATTTTGAGAGATTTCCGTAGATTAGTTCATGGACAAGCTAAAGACTGCTTTTGTATATTCGTAAAAAGTAACTATGTTCCCAATTGGGTATCGTTAAAATCTGCACTGCTGAAACAATTTCAAAATACTAATAGTGATTTTGAGCTCTTGAGAGAGCTTGTCGAGCGAGAACAGCAGGCGAAGGGATCTATTGATAATTATTTTCACTCAATGCAAAAGCTTAGGCCACATTTAAAAAGTCAAATTTCTGAGCACGATTTGATTAAGATTCATAAAAGGAATCTACGCGAAAATTTGAGGCATATTGTAAGGACGGTAAGGCAAAAATGAAATTTCCTTTAAGTATGAATTTTAAAGAAAACACAAACTTTTTATTTTAATTTAAATTTAATTGAAGTTCACTTTTTAGTTAAATTATTAGTTATAAAATAAATGCTTTTACAGTTTTAGTTTGGCTTGGTTTTAATATTCGTTGGTTGGTTTCTTCGTTGGTTTTTTAATTGTTTTTTCCTTGCGTTCTTGTTAGCTGCTGTTCGACTACTGTCCGTTCATATTTCACTTCAGTTAGAAATGACTATGAAACTGATTTTAAAAATGGCTACAGGCAAGCGTTGTCCTTTTCTAATACTTCTAGTTGGTATTTTCTATTAGGGCGTATGCAACTCTAACATCCTCCCTCCGTGAATCGTTCCGGGATTCACCATCGATGGCCAGGATGGCCAATTTTGTATTAGGGCGACGTAGAAGTCCAGTCGAAGTTTTCACTTTAGCGAAACGTGTTTGTCCGTCTTTGGCTCTGAATACTTGCGTCACTCGAGCCTTTTGCCAGCGGCTTCGTGGTTGATTGTGATCGATGATGATGACTAGGTCACCAACTTGTAGTGGCTGAGCCTTTTCATGCCACTTTGGGCGATGCAATAGTTGTGGCAAATATTCTGCAACCCACCGTTTCCACAAGCGATCTTTCAAATTTTGCGCTATGCGGGGTTTGTGTAGAATTAACACAACCCAAAAGAAAATAGTTGGGGGTTTTTGGTAAATACAGACGAAATCGTGGACATAATGTTTGTTGACAATTGCTTCAATGGCTTCGGCATAATGAATCCTGTATTCCTCGGCGTTGTGATTTTTAATGTATTCCGCACAACAGGGCGAAAAAATGGCACCAAAAATCATTGATGTCATGGCACAGTGTTTTATGGGCTGAGATGCATCACCGTTCCTCCACAAAAACTTTTGCGCATGTTGATCTTCTTCACGTATGCGTATTTGCGAAAACATTTCGCGTATGTCTGCGGCGACACCTACAGTGCCCTCTCGAAATTTAAAAAGGATGGTTAACAATGGCTTCGCTTGCTCCGGGCCTTTATGTAGTGATGAATTTAAAGATCTGCCTACTACCATAGCAGCAGCGTCGAAAACAATGCGCAACTTTTCAGGTTTGTGTGAATTTTGCACCCCAAAGTGAGGCAAGTACCAAACAGCGTGATTGTTACTGGTGATTTCCTCGTCAGTAAGATATCGCGCATAACCCTTGTCAAAATATTTATTAATTTCTTGCTTATATTTCTTACCGAGCTCCGGCTCACGATTCATCTTTCGTTCAATGCCGATCAGGCGGCGTTCAGCCATTTCATAACTGATAGGTAACACTGGTATGAACACTTTCCACAGCAAACCAGTTTCGTAGTGCTTTCCGATACGCTTAGTAGTTTCCTCCATTGTCTGTCGAGCCTTTTTGTTGGCTCAATCTCGATTGACGTAGCGTTAACTCCAAAATCTTTGGCGGCAAAATATTCTGCAACGACGTTGTGCAGCTCACTTAGCGTTTTCTTTTCACGCACATGAAGAATTGGAGAGCTCACAGGCAAAAAATTATCAGTCGGGCCAAATGCGACCCAACCCAATCGCGCTGAAGCAGCTATCGGCATGGAGCTGCCACCCTCGACAGTTGTGGATGAAACGCCCAGATGTACACAACTAGTCCGAGTAATAATGATGGCTTTGCGTCAGCATAGTCCTTCAATGGCAAATAATCAAAATGTTGGAAATTATTTTTACAAAATGATTGCGTTGGCAGGCACAGGTTGCGAATGGTGCGAACATTTTTAATTATGTACTTATTTCGCTTGTCGCTCCCTTGAATTTCTAAATTGACTCTCGATGAAACTTCAGTGACTTCGTTTTGACCACACCATTGTAGCGTCAACGGTTGCGGCTGACCTCTCAGCCCAAGATGACTAGTGACCTCCTCATCCAAAAGAGAAACAGCTGAGCCGTCATCAAACATGGCATAAATATTTTCATTGCCTTTCGGCCAAAAAATTGTCACGGGTAGTATTCGAAACAGCTGGCTCGAGCTTTAAGTTGTGTTGCAATTTAGAACCGCTTGTATGGTGATGCACAGGATTCTAATATATAAATAACAATTGCCTTTTTTATTTTGTAATATATTTATTTTAATCTTGTTTTTATAATAATTTTTTATGAATGAATATTTTTTGAATACAAACAAAATTATCAATTGAAAATTTAACAAATTCGAAAGAAACAAAATCATTTACTTTGTGTACAGTATTTCGTATGTGTTGTAGTGTATGTCTGCATGTTATAATGTGGACACTACATACTCGTATTTCGTTTTTTCAACAGTTATGGACGTTTTTTCAACAGTTATGGACTTTGCCTGAAATTGTATTTCAGCGTGGACGAACCACGCTTCAGGACAACTAGTCCAAAACTGAGGTAATTTTATGGAAGTTGCATGTATTTTCGTACGGACAGACGTTTCGAACGGGTTTTCTAATTATAAATTAATTAAGGGTCTGTTCACATCTCTTTCTCCCTGCTGTGTGAGAAGATTAGAGGGGTTTGGGGAGCGTGTGGGTGTGTGTGTGAGATTCATTTTTATTTTTTTTAAGTAATAAATGTATATTTATAATTATAACACAAATGTTCCTATTTACGTGTACCTACGTGAAGTGGAGTGCCTACGAGATGCAAACGGTAAGTTTCTTCCCTCCCTATCGTTTGCATTCGTTGAAAAACTAAAGTATGTGTGTGTGACTATATTTACGTGATCCGTAATCCGTTGATGCGTTGAGGATGTTGTTGATATCCTACTGCTAATTGCTGATGAAAATGAAACTGTTGTTCCAACTGTTGATTATGGTATTCAAAATCGGAATGAAATTTCATATGCTGTCTGGTTGCAGGGTCAGCTATACGATGGCGTTGATTTTGTTGAATGGAATTATTCCTATTATAACGATAAGAATATTGTTGCTGATGGTATTGCTGCTGTTGTTGATGCTTTGTGATGGAATTGTTTCAATTTGCGTTATTTGTGGATGCGTATGGAAATGATGTAGTGGTGAGTGCTATCTTGGAGGCGATGAATAGCACGGAAGTCTTAATCGACAATATTCAGTACGCGTTGATTTTGTTGAATGGAAGATGGAGGATGGAACAGATGCTGCATTTTTATCTTATCTTCGCTTAAATAATTTTTTTTTATATTTAGTTCTCTCGCTGATGCTCCTGGCAGGATCGCCAATTGTGGTAATGCACAGGATTCTAATATATAAATAACAATTGAATTTCAATTGTGGTGATGCACAGGATTCTAATATAAAAATAACAATTGCCTTTTTTATTTTGTAATACTATATATTTATTTTAATCTTGTTTTTATAATAATTTTTTATGAATGAATATTTTTTGAATACAAACAAAATTATCAATTGAAAATTTAACAAATTCGAAAGTAACAAAATCGTTTACTTTGAGTACAGTATTTCATATGTGTTGTAGTGTATGTCTGCATGTTATAATGTGGACACTACAGGTGTATCTGCTGACGTCTGCGTTGGCTCGTCGTGAAGGCTTGAAAGGTGGTAACGACGACATCCGTTCCTGTCACAAATCTTCTTTAATTGGCAGTTGGCAGTGTTGTGCCCCTTACGCAAACATGAAAAACACACTTGTAGCTCCTTTACTTTGCGCTAACGTGCGCGTACGTTTGACTGTAAATATATTTGACAGTTGGTGATAAAATGGTCCTCTCCACACTGCCCACACTTCGGGTCCTTTTTGGAACATTTTCATTCACATGAATCACGCAGCGTGCCGGCTGGGACTGTATATTTCGCCCACCAGTGTTGGCTGTTGTACGACCATATGTTGTCTCTGCAGTTCGGCCGCCCATTGCGGCTGTTGTTGTTGGCACTAGGCAAACAATTTTGGCTAAATTGTTTCGCCACAATGAAAAATCACTTATCATAGGATATGGTTAGATGTTAGTGGCATGCCTGGCCCACTCATACTGTTTATTGACAATCAACTTCATGACTAGCTGTTCTAGCAGTGTAGGATTTGCAAGGTGCTGCTGACAGTTGGCTGATGTCAGAAAAGCCACCACGTTACGCACACGTGTTGAAAGCTCGACGACTTGGTCCAATTTAGTTTCGCTTATATTTGAAAATTGTTGAATTTTGTTGAGCTGGACGCGTATGAGTAGGTCTGGCCGCCCAAAGCGAAATTCCATTTCCTCCATGGCCAAAGAAATATCTCTTGGATATATCAGCATTGAAGCCACTGCTTCCTTCGCTGCCCCCGTTAGAAATTTATGCAAACGCATCAAATTTTGCATATCGTTGTACCCAAAAGCTTCGGTTGTTTCTCTAAAATTGGCTGATAATAATGGCCATTCCTCAGCGTTACCTGAAAACGGTGGCAAATCATATAATTTAGTCGCACTCCTCTCTGGCAGCAACACGTGACGTGATGTAGTCGGCGACGTAACTGGTGTTGACATTCCAATACTATATTGTTGATGGACCTGGAGTACCCCAAGTGCGGCAGATGCACCGGGCGTACTTGTATTGGTGGCAGCGTCGTTGACAATAGACGCATTTTGGTCACCAGTAGGTGAACCCTCAGCAGAAGTTATGTTGTTGGACGTGGACATGCGTTCAGTAGATGCCACGTTGTTTTGCATTTCAGTGCGCAGCCTTCCAATTTCACGTTGGTTTTCAATGCTGTTGAGACTTAACTGCTCCACTGAAGACCTGAGCATATTTAGCGTAGCAAGAAGCTCGGCATTGGCGTTTTACTGCTGTAGCGCTTCCTCAGACATGACTAATGTTTGATCCAAATCTCCTTCGTCGCTTTCTTCTGACTCATGTGCGCTCGGCGTTGGCGCACCTCCCTCCGTTTGTCCTAAAGGTGACGTGTTGCACCAAACTTGCCGCTACTTTCGCGGCAGCAAAAACTTTTTCTCAAAAACGTTTTGATTAAACGTAAAAAATGTAAAGATGTCTCAAATTCTCAAAATGATGTTCAATACCAAGCCAAAGGTTAAAAAAGACGCGTACATGTACGCGCATGTACCAAATTTCAAAATGTAAACTTCTCGAACTTTCGCGAAAACCCGATCGCGATTTAAAGGCAGCAGCGAACAAACGCACGCAAATTAATGAACCAATTAAAAAAATGTATGAATTTTAAAGAAAACACAAACTTTTTAATTTAAATTTAATTGAAGTTCACTTTTTAGTTAAATTATTAGTTACAAAATAAATGCTTTTACAGTTTTAGTTTGGCTTGGTTTTAATATTCGTTGGTTGGTTTCTTCGTTGTTTTTTTAATTGTTTTTTCCTTGCGTTCTTGTTCGCTGCTGTTCGCTGCTGTTCGGCTACTGTCCGTTCATATTTCACTTCAGTTAGAAATGACTATGAAACTGATTTTAAAAATGGCTACAGGCAAGCGTTGTCCTTTTCTAATACTTCTAGTTGGTATTTTCTATTAGGGTGTATGCAACTCTAACACATATAGTGCTTACAGCGCAAGTTTTCCAGGTGGGAGAACTACGAAAAGAATGCTACTAGGCCAATTCAGCATTTCCAAGACGTGATATCAGGATTTTTCAAACTCAATAGCAACAGCCTCGATACCATCCAAGAGCGCATGTCAATGAAGTCAGTTGCAAGTAGGACGGACGAAATCGTATTGAGGAGGATATGGTCGAGCATGTTGATGCCATCCAAATTAACCAATCAATGCAGCCTCCTCAACGTAATTTTGAGTGTTGGAACTGTCATGAGCCAGGACATACGTTCATGGACTGTTCCGCACCTCGTATAATATTTTGCTATAAATGCGGTCTTGAGGGATTTATTACGCCAAAATGCCCAAAATGTAAAGGGGGAAACTGAAAGAGGGGCGTGACGGAGAGAGGCGAGTCACGACTGAACCAATTGCCTATTTTAGCCAGGACACCTGCACTATAAAAAAGTAAAAACTTGCAGTACCTTAAAACCCACAAAAATTTTAGCTAACACAAGTAAAGTGCTTAGAGCAAAAACAGTTTTAAGATAAGATTAAGATTATAGAGCCAGTAGAGGAAAGACTGAGAAATTATTTGGAAACACGCGAGAGAATCTTCGGGAAAAAACAAGATGTAGGTATGAGGATAGCTTCGAAAAAACTACAAAAAGCAAGACAAAGGCTTAAGTAACGTAAGCGAACTCGAAAGTTAGCTGCAGAATCTGTGAAAAATATTAATGGATTGGATCCACGAGTCTCTGTTGACGTTGAAATAGATGGATAGAAAACTAGAGGTTTGTTAGACATCGGAGCATCTGTAAGCTTACTCGGGCAAGGTAGTAGAGAATTTTTAGAAAAATCTGGAATAACTCCGAAAACATACTTTTCACGTATTCGATCTGCAGGTGGTAATGCACATGTCGTCCTGCGGAAAGTTGTGTTGCCAGTTCTGTATGAAAACGTCACCCACAAAATACTTTTTTATATCTGCCTAGACTTAGAGCAAAATCTGTATTTAGGCGTTGATTTCTGGAGAAAACTTCAGCTTGAACCAGATATAATTGGACTTGCGGAAGCTACCATTGAAAAATGCTCAAAGCCAAAAGTGAACGATAAGAAACAGTAAAAATTACAGCACGACCGTACGGACATACAAAGACAAAAACTTGAAGACGTAAAAAAACAATTTTTAAATTGAGCAACACGGTTTAGGTCGAACGTAAATCGAAAAGCACACAATTACTCTAATTAAAGGTGCTGAGCCAGTTAAAGATAGATACTACCCTGTATAACCCACAGTGCAGGAATTATTATACAGTGAGATAGACGAAATGCTTGAGTTAGGTGCTATTGAGGTTATCGAGACGGTTTTCATAAGTAGCGTGGACTTAAAATACACGTTTTGGCAAATTGAATTGGACGACTCGAGCAAGGCATGCACTGCATTTACTGTGCCAGACCGACCCTTGTACCAATTTGCAGTAATGCCTTTCGGCTTGTGCAACGCGGCACAAAAGCTGTGTCACTTAATGGACAAGATAATTACATATCAGTTGAAAAAAAATGTGTATGTGTACCTTGATGATTTGCTCATAGTCTCCAAGGATTTCGCACTTAAAGGTATTGAAAGAGGTGGCTAGCTGTTTAAAAAAGCTAATTTGATGAATGGACTGAAAAAGTCAAAATTTTGTTTCAAAGCACTCAAATACCTTGGTTTTGTAATAGGTGGAGGTGTACTTAGGACGGATCTTGATAAAGTTGTGGCGATATCAAAAATCCCAATGATGAAATTGCCAAAAGACATGCGTCGATTCTTGGGTACTGCAGGATGGTATAGGTAGTTTATAAAAAACTTTGCATCCATTGTTGCTCCACTTACGGACACACTTAAAAAGAAGCCAACAAAATTTCACATGACTGACGCAGCGATCGAAGCATTCAACCAACTTAAAAATGCTTTGACAACAGCACCGATTCTTGCTCACCCTGATTTTAGACGACCTTTTTATATTCAATGCGACGCGTCGCAGCTAGGTATTGGAGCAGTGTTATTCCAAATCGACGAGGATAAGAACGATAGACCATTTACTTTTTACAGCACGACTGAAAAATAATGTCTTGCTGCCATTAAACGATATATGCCATATGTAGAGTTGATGCAGTTCACTATCATCACTGATCATGCCAGCCTAAAATGGCTAATGAATCTTAAAAACTTCAGCAGCCGACAAACACGCTGGTCCCTGGAGTTACAACGGTTCAGTTTAAATATTGAATACCGCAAAGGCTCTAAAAATGTCGTACCTGATGCCTTGTCGCTCGCTGTAGAAACAATAAAAATTGAGCAAGCTAATATTGAAAATTTTTAGATTTTGAGACTACTGAGTTCAACTCTTCTGAATACCTAGAACTGATTGAAACTGTGCAGAAAAATCAGGAACGTCTTCCTGACCTCAAAATTAGAGACGGACAAGTTTATAAACGTGTAGATCTAGTGCTTGATGAAACGAATGAAAGTCGCTGGAAAATGTGGATCCCAGAAGGTATCACTTACTTACTTACTTAGATGGCCATAACAACCCGTTGTCAGGTTACGGCCGACCTCATTAGCTCTCGCCAGGCGCCTCTGTTTTGCGCGCGCCTTCTCCAATCGTTAATGCCAAGCGCGGTTAGGGCTTCCTCAGCTTGGTCTATCCACCGGAGGTATGGTCTCCCAACCACTCTAATTTCAAAAGCTCACGATACTATTACATCAGCACATGGGGGAGTAGGTAAGTCTTTGCATAGATTACAACAGTTTTTCTACTGGCCCAGAATGAGTGCACAAATTAGAAGTTGCGTATGCTACTAGAGAGTTGCCTCGGTGAACGTCAAAATTGGAAAGGCCGGATATTCGCCTACGGAAACCCATCTTCCTTCTTTCTCTTTTTTTTATTTTTTTTTTTTGTGAAGTTAGCTGCGCTCCTTTTTATTCAACCAACTCTGAACGCACCCCTTTTTTTTTTTTTTTTGTTCACATGGACCATGGCCTGCATCTTTTTATGTGCGTTCACATTAGATGAGTTTAATGTCATTTGTGTCCGCCACAAAGCCAGCCATTTGGAACTCCTAATTAGGTGGTACAAAAGGTTGGGAAAATCCGAAGACCGGACACGCTATGCATAAAAAAAAACATTTAATTTTTATATTCGTCAGCAATATGATTTTGTTTTAGGCAAACATTTGCCATTGTAGTCCAAAGCGTTCTCTTGCCTGAATTTTAAGCTTTTCTGCGGTTTGCAAATGAAGTTGTTCCATGCGTATTTTGAAGTACAATTTCCATTTTAATTGATGATTATATAAGCAAGGATCAATGCCTGCCGCGATTAGTTCGTCCCTATGCTGGTTCCAAAATTTATGCCACTCCTCGTCGTACATGGGATGTGTTTCAGGACAACTATAGTATAGAGTCGTGTTGCTGAAGATGAGCAGAAAACTGCTCGAAATGCATCCAAAAATAAAATAATAATAAAAACAATCTCAAAATAAAGGTTTTTTAATTTTTTAAATATTAGTAAACTATAGTATAGTTTATATACTGTATTCAGGTCGCTAATCTTTCTGTTAATCTCCCGTCGACATATCTGCCACGTATCTTCTCGGTGTAACGGAGATAAGTTTTTATTTTTGTGTTTGATGTCCGCGCAGAAGATAGACAAAGGGCGCACGACATTACTGTCACATCGGACATTTTCATTGTTTCGCTCATACCGGTCATCATCAACTAAATTGACTCGGCTTCCAATCAGACATTGCAGTGAACTTTCACGTGGCCATCTAGGCTGTGGTGCCACAGTGCTTCGCCTTCTACGATCTCGGTACGACAGTAGTTCAGGGCGTTCAATAAACATTTGTTTTAGCGTTCCGCTTGGAGACTTGACAGGACCTTTCTTCGTCGTATCCATGTAGTTTTCTTTACTCCAGGTGATATAAATAAATGATGGACCGTTATGTTCTGAGGCATGACGAAAGGAATGTACCTTCGACCGTATAGCGCACCGATTTAAATTATAACTATCTTGCAAACATTCATATGGAAGATCACGTCCGTGATGTTGCTCAATTGCTACGGCCAATTTCAACAGTACAGAGGTTTTTACATCACGTACTACGTGGGATGATAGGTTACCGCAATGTCGTCTGTATTCTTCTATTGATGTGGGGAAATGTTTTGAAAAGTATTTCATGCGATGATTTTGACTAGAAAGGTGATTTTGCATATTGAAACCATCAAACATAAGGTCACAAAGGCTACATTCATATTGTGGTGAATAATCGTTGCGATCTTTAATTATTTTGATGACGTACTCGATCCCCACCAGTCCAGTTATTTCATCATCTCTGAAATCTTTTGTTGCAAACTTCGGATAATTTCGCTGCCTTCTGTTTACAACCATTTTAACTTTTGTGTTGTAGACTTGTGTAATTATTGTCTAAGTATGAAACAATACCAAAAATTTGTTTACGATACCTTAATCATATTATCTATTTACAGGAGATACTTTAACTACAATTAAAAATTTACACAAACCAAAGTCGACAGTCTATTGATGTTTAAATGTTTTTAGAATTTTAGTAACTAGACAAAAGCTAAACTAAAGGAATCGCTAAAGGAATAACGTAACAATGTACCAGTTAGTTCATGCGCGCACCAAAAATTGACGTTATTTATACTCTTCATTTAGAATTTACTGATTAATCGCTGTAAGAAAACTTGTTCTTCCCAGTAGGATACTATATATACAAACTGCAAAGCAAAAACAAACTGTCATTGCTTTAAGTGTTGCGCATGCATAATCCCGATGCGTTTTCCTTGCAAGTTTTCTACCTCATACATTTTTTTCCCCACTGGTTTGATAATTCTACATTTCAACCAGGGCCGACAAAGTTTTGAATTAATGCCCTTAATGAAATCGCTTTGAACGAAGTTTTTTCGGTAAACTTCTTGACCTTGCTTAAAAGTGATTTCCCTACTGTTCTTATTATATGTTTTTACATTTCTTTCGTAAGCTTTATGCATTTGAGTTTTTATTCGATTTCGAATTAGTTCCAGTTTTTGTGACTGTGTTATGATATTAGATTCATGGTCACCTAACAAATTAAGTCTTCGGGCAATTTGATAAGCGCTAGCGTGTGTTATCATGTTGGTTCCGAATAATGCAAAATACGGTGTGACACCGGTGGAAGCATGCAAGGAAGACCTAATCGCACATTCGATGCTTGAGAGATTTTGGTCCCATTCAGCCTGATCATTAGTTAGTACAGCTCTTATTGAAGCTAAAATCACCTGGTTTACCCTTTCGCTTGCGTTTGCTTGAGGTGAATGTATCGCAGTTTTCATATGCCATATACCAAAGGTATCCGTGAGTTCGCCAAACTCTTTACCAACAAATTGTGATCCATTATCGGAATGAATGGTTTCGGGTACTCCGAACTTGTGGAACAGCTCTGCAGTTAGAAACTTTACAACAGCTTTCGCTGAAGCTTTTGGTAATGCTTTTAGTACAACAAATTTAGTCAAATGGTCTAACACGATCAAAATAAAAGAGTTGCCACCTTTTGAGCGAGGGTATGGTCCGAGGAAATCGATATAAAGTTTTTGGAATGCTCTGTCGGTTTTAACCTCAGCACCCATGGTCGGTTTTAAAATTTTATTAACAAGTTTACACTCTTTACAGACATCACATTCTCCAACAAATTTACGAACCTCAGCACACATTCCAGGCCAATAAAAGTATTCCCTGATCCTAACTAGAGTTTTTGCTACCCCTCCATGCAACGCTATACTTGAAGTGTGAGCAAATTTTATTATGTTCTCTGTCAATTCACTTGGGATCCACAGCTTCCAAGCATGGTCTTCGTTAAGAGGTTCTCCGTCATAAAAATAAGTACGCTTGTAAACATAACCGTCAATAATTTTTATATCCGGAAGTCTATCTTGGTTTTTTTCAACTGTCTGAATAAGTTTTTTATACTTATCGCTTTGAAAAGCTTCTGAATTTAAATCTATAATTGCTGTATGGCTATCTAGGTTAAGTTCTTCCATGTCGAATCTGGAGAGCATATCTGGAACTATATTCTTCGAACCCTTTCGGTGTTGAATTTCAAAAGTGAATCCTTGCAACTTTAAACTCCACCTTGCAAGTCGGCCATTTAGATCTTGCTGCTTCATGAGCCATTTTAAGCTAGAATGATCAGTGATCACCGTAAATGGCATCAACTCAATATAGGGCCTGAACTTGGCGATGGCGGCTACAACGGCTAAACATTCTTTTTCCGTTACGGAATAATTTTTCTGTGCGGGGTTCAACTTTTGTGAAAAGTATTCGATAGGATGCTCTTCTCCCGTTTCATCTAATTGGAAAAGTACAGCGCCTATGCCTAAGTCAGACGCATCGCATTGTACAAAGAAATGCTTATCGAAATTCGGACTAACTAACACGGGACTTGAAATCAAGGCCTCTTTCAACTTTTGAAATGCTTCCTGGGCTTCTGGACTGAACTGAAACTTTGGTGACTTCCTTAGGGTATCTGTTATTGGTGCTGCAAGTGTGGCATAGTTTGAAATGAATCGGCGGTACCACCCAGCGGTTCCGAGAAACTGCCGAACTTGTTTCACACTCTTTGGTGCCGTTATTCGTACTATTGCCTCTATTTTACTTGAATCTGTTCTTAGCTTACCACCTCCAACAAGATAACCTAAGTACTTTAGTTCAGTAAAACTGAATTTGGACTTTTCCATGTTTATTTTCAAGCCTGCCGCCGTTAATTTCTGTCCTACCACCTTCAAAATCTCGCAATGTGTTTTAAAGTTATCTGAAACTATCAACAAGTCATCCAAGTAGACCAGGACACGATCTTTCAACTCGGACGGTATTATTTTGTCCATCAGTCGACAAAGACGTTGTGCGGCATTACAAAGGCCGAAGGGCATTACAGTAAACTGATAATGTGGCCTTCCCTGTACAGTGAAAGCTGTCTTTAGTCGACTGGACTCTTCTAACGGTATTTGCCAGAAGGCATCTTTCAAATCTACAGCCGAAATGAAAATCGTCTCGCCAAGCCTACCCAGAAGACCGTCTATATTAGGTAATGGGTACGCGTCTTTTATTGTTACCTTATTTAGTTCCCTAGCGTCTAGGCACAATCTATTTTTCCCTGGTTTCATGACTAGTGTCGTTCGGTTATTCCAACTTGCTTGAGATGCTGGCTCAATGACATTGAGGCTGAGCATTCTATCTGATTCTGCATAAGTCAACTTTTGAACGGCTGGTGAAATCGGAAAATACCGCATCTTTTTGGGCGGAGCATCACCTGTGTCGATCCTATGCTCTTCTAAATTCGTTTTCCCCAGACCGTATTTGGTATAACACCTAAACTCATTTTTCGCTAATTCGAGTTGCTGTTTCTGCTCTTTCGTCAAGACATGCATTTAAGGTAATACAGTGTTGACTTCATTCGATTTGACCTCTAAACTACTAATCATGAATGGCATGAAATTGAACTTACGCCAAAAATCGATTCCCAAATAAATTTTTTGTGTAAGCGACGGTACTAAATATAAAATAACTTCTTCAGTTTTTTTCTGACACGTGATCTTAGCTTTTACTTTACCTATGGTTTTCTGACCTTTGCCGTCTGCTGTTCTAATTACGGAATTAAAATCTAATATGTCAAGACCGAGCTCTTCGACTGTACCAACGCAATCTTTGCCTAAGCAGTTTACGTTAGCTCCGCTGTCCATGAGGCCTTTCATCTCGAAACCGTTAATTAGAATGTCAATATAAGGTCGCACATCTAACTCAGACGGCATATTTGAAGAAGCTATCTCTTTCCTTTCGCACTTTCTATTTGCATATCTTTCTCTGGCAACTAAAATTTTCTTACTGACAACGTAATTCTCTTGACTAAAAATTTCTTTTCTTTTTTCTTCATATTGTGCTAACCTAACATGGTATAGTACAATTTCTCTTAACTTAGGTTCTTTTTGCTTTTCTTCTATTTTCCTATTATTATCTGCTAACAAAATAACTCTCTTATCATCTACGTTTAAATTAATAACACCTTGGTCTACTTTATCTGGTTCAGAGGCTCCTGACATGAAACACCAGCTCGTTTCGTGTACTTTTGTCCGTTTCCCTGGCATCGAACACAATTCGGAGTAATGACGTTTTCAGCGCCACAACGATAACAGAAAACGTTCCTTTGATTAGATGGGCATTCAAAAAAACCATGACCATTATGGTGACAGTTCCAACATACTAACTGTTGCTTCGGTTTCTGCTCCCGCTGTTGCGTACTCAAAGCGTCTACATCAAAATAACTCTCCTGAGGGTCTTCAAAATCTAACTCGTGAACTTTTCTAGGATAATTGATACGAACACCTTCGCGTTCTTTGTGACGTTTTGCGATATTTCGTTCCGCCCGTTTACATTCTTCTAACAACTTGTTCATTGAGTAAATAGACATCGGAACTACTAGTTGTGCCAAACCCTCTTTCAAGTTATCCTTCACGATTTTTACCAGTTCAAATTCTGGAATTTGGTCTCTCATTTGATTTTTAAGAACGTTTATTGCTTTGCAATAATCCTCGGTGGATTCATTGCCTATCTGACGTCTTTCCATAATCTTTCGCTGTATCTCATAGTCACTATCGAAACGTCGAAACTTTTTGTGCATTGTTGCCTTAAGCGCGTCCCAATTTATATTTGCATTTTGTCTTCGGTACCCCCAGAACCATTCAGATGCTTCACCGACAAGCAACTGATGAAAATTTCTTATAAGATCATCCCAAGTGCAACCAAAATCCTGCCTAAGTACTTCAACCTGAAATAAAAAGTCATCAACCGTGTTTGACTTCAAAGAACCATCGAATTTGACCCCCCACTTGCTTAAATCTATATGCCTAAACAAGTTCGCGTGATTATATGGAAAATACAAATTAGGTAGATTTCGATGTCCCAATTGTGGATTATGGAAATTGTACTGTTGGCCATACGGATTTTGTAAAGGTTCTTGAAACAGACCACTATTATTTTGCTGTAAGTGTGGCTGTGGTACTTCATTGGAACTTGGTTGTTGGACATTATTCGTCTGCGAAGGATTAACACCAGGACCATTTCGATTACCCTGAGCAATGTGCTCTCGTACATAAAACGAATTTAGAGAAGGTGATGTCATGTTGTCTTGCACACGCTCTTTTTCTGCTCTCATGGATTCTGTCACAATTCGTGGCACAAGTCGTCGAATGCATGCCTCAACTTCTTGCATCACCGTCGCTTGAACCATGCCAGAGCTTGCACTAAGATAGTCGCGAAGCGTTAAGCCTTGTTCATTGATAACAATATTTGGTGTTATCCTTTGTGCAGTTGGTTGAGTCTGAAACTCATTCGGACGGACCTGACCAAATGCATCCCTTATTCCTTGTGCAGTAATACTGCTGTATGGTGGAGACGGAACCGTAGTATTAGTCGCATTTAAGCCTGAACTTGTGCTTGCATTGGTATCAAGCACATTGGAACTGGGCAAGGTTGCGCTAGCCGTGGCAACCAATTGATCCGCAACAGTAGGAGCTGTTGAAGTTGCTGTTGTGGTAGTGGTCGTAGTCGCCATTTCAAATGACCTAATATTCTGACTACCTGGGCCAAAAAACTCTCGCCTCGAATTAGGAATCGATGTGGCTCTACCTTGAGCTAACCTACTATTCCTCGTGGAGTTTGAACTTCCTCTACTTAAATTTCCAGATCTTAAACGCATATCACGATAAGCCGAAAAGATTTTAAATTTTACTTGAGGTAAAGACTTCTACTAAGTTTTTCAGCTATGTTATCAAAACAAACGAAATTTAAACATAGAACTGACAATTTTGTTAAGAGTCTTATTTAGGTAACTACGTTAGTAACTATAAGTAATAATTTTATAACAACACAAACGTATACTTACGAATCTGTAGCGATTTATCTCCGCCACACAAACAAACAATTTCAAAACTGAGTATGTATTCTAGGTTTAGGAATTTGTTGCAGTGTATAAGTACTATTATATTAGAAAATTCATTTGAATGCCGCGTCGGATTTTTGGGAGTTTTAAATCTTGAGCCGCGGCCGAAGGCCGCTCACTCATCCTAACTTTTATGTAGCATTACTGTGTCCACCGAAGCCAGTGTTGGATACGTTATGGACTGAACCGCGGCCCAAGGAAGCCGCGAAGCCGGTATTGGATTTTTGGGAGTTTTAAGCCCTGCGCCGCTTCCGAAGGCCACCCAATTACAATAACTCTTATGTAGAATTTCTGGGACCAGCGGTTCAATGCATAACATATGATTTTTGCCCATACATATTTTATTCTTTTCAAAAAAAATGATATTTTTTTTGTATTCCGGTAAAAAAAATTGCTTAATTTAAAAAATATATTTACAAATAGCACATCATTTTAAAGCTAATAAATTATACTTTCTAAGTATATAAGCATCATTATAGGTTAATAATACATTTTTTGGAAAAAAATAACTGTTTTTTCAAAAAAAGAGGTCAACATTTTTCAAAAATCCTCATATCGCAAAAACTATCTAACGAATTTAATTTGTTTGTAACACAATTTTATACCTCAATAAATTACCTTTCATATGATATCCATATTTTGGAAATCCATTCAAGGGTTCCCAACTTATAGCGTTTTTTATAAAAGCTATATCCGCAACTTCCGATGGTTATGTCTCCTAAGCCAGATCCGAGCGATAATTTTTTTTTTGCAGATTTATTGTTTGTTCATAGCACGCTACTTCTTTTAAAAAAATAAATAAAATCTGTTAGTTGTCCCTAAAGTAAACGTGTTCCTCAAAATCAAATGCAGACCACATAGCCCTTTTCATTGTCAGGCCTTGAAAATTAAAAGTTTTGTAGCGTGTGCCTGCAGCGGCAGAGCAGTATTTAAAAAAAAATTTAAGTCCTAAAAATACGAAATAAACAAACAAAAAAAAAGATTCTATGTTTCTTATTATGAACCGTATGCTTGCCTGCAGTTGCATTGCTTAGGCTTTTAAGCTCTTACATTTTTCATTCAATATAACTTTTTGTCATTTTAGAATAGTGTCAGCGACAATACTATGTGAGAAGAAGCTTTTTGATGAATTTCAATTCTTTGTGGATTTCCTATTAAAATTAAGAAAAATTGTAGATTTTCATACCTATTCCATTCCAACACAATTATAAATAATTTGTTAAAAATCTGTACCATTTTGATATATTGCATACATATGAATATGCAATATTTGTCCTTTTGTGAATTATAAAAGACCCGTTATTTAATTTCGATCTAACGACGTATTGACATATGTAAGTCCAAATGTTAAGTTTTGTACTTTTTGCACATATTCAAAGATATTTTTAATCTTAAACTCTACAATAACTGAATGTTATGTTCGTAAGAAAAAGCTTTAGACATAGGTAAGACACAGCCCTATTTATAAATGTATTTTACTCAGATTAATTTAAAAAGTTTTACTGATAGAGTTGCATTAAAAACGAGGACTTTGAAACTATTTGCTTTCGTCTTATGATTTAAAAATTAGCTCCAACTTAACTTTGTGTGTTATTTATACAGAAAAGTAGTCTCAGATTTATGAAAGCAGCCATTTTAATCTTTTTTTTATCCCGTGAAAATAACGTAGTTGCTTTTACTATTCTATATAAAAGATTTCCTCAAAAATTTCCTTTTTCATTATTGGAATTTAAAAAACCAAACATTAGTCTATCGACTATGTATTTGAATAAGGAACTAATTCGTTAAAGGTATTTTATTGTCTTATATATTCAATTGTACCCTAAAAATAATATGGCCAAAAGTGCGATTAAATTTAGGCTTGGACTTTAGAGAACATTGTTAATTTGTACACTTTTTATCTTTTTAATCACAATCCAAAAACTATATATTTTTAGCAGTTACACATTATATATCAGACTTATAGTCGAGGATAAAATTTCCTATCGATATGACATATTATAAAGTCAAAGAACTTATATTTTCATCTAAGTAAGTTAAAAAACTATTAAAAAAAACCGAAAATTTTAATGTTTTGATTTTTTTTTTTCATTTTTGGGTAAAATTTTTTCAGAGCAGACTTAGGGATTTTTTTGTTTTACATCAAAGAAAAGTGATGTAGTTTCCGTCAAAATGGTCACTAATAAAAGTATGTTAAATGAAGGTTGACTGAGCTAGAGTCGTTCAAAGTTGCCTACTTTTGTATGATTTTATCAACTTTTACCATAAAAGTAATGTTAATACAATAAAAAATAAATTTTCAGTTTTATTTCAGTATTACTAGTATTTGTCCAAAATTTCGATATAGTGCATTCGATCTTAGAATGTATGGGCTTAAAGAATGTGGAGAGAAAATCTTCAAAACAGGAATAAAATAGTATAAAATTAAAGTTGTTTTATATTTTACATATATATGTATATATTGAATTTCAACATCGTTTTGAGAATCCCTCCCGATTCTTCTGAAACTTTAACGTTTTCTTAATTTAAGTCCTTACATTTTAAGGTCTCATATATGTACAGTGGATCAATAGATCCCCGGTTAATTAAATTCCCCAGATAACTAATCCAAAAAAACACAATGAAATTTTCTTCATTTGAAGTATTCATCTAAATCCCCTGTTAAATGATCCCCGCTCAATTGTTTTCCCCTCTTTAATAATCAGAAAAAATATTTCCCAAGTGAAAAATACACGAAAGTTCCCCTTTTAAGAGATCAACGATGTTACGAAGGACGGGGATGATACTGCTTGAGTAACGATTAGCGATGATGCGGAATTGCAAAATGCTTTTAAGGAGTACGTGAGATGCTACGACGCATTATTGTACTTTGGGGATCTTACAGTCGACGAAATCGTTAGCACCATTGTAACTTCTAAAATCCCTGAAGATACTTCAAGCCCTTCGCACATATTTTCTTCCGCACATTAAATATTTCAATAAATAAGAAATGCAATGCCAAGTTACAAAACAGAAATTGACGTCTAAGAAACTTAAAATCTGAAGTCTTGCTGCCAAATTAGGAACACAAATTGACAGCTGCAAAACTTCAAATTTGAAATCGTGAAAATTTTGAACATCTAATTTTTACGAGTGAAAAAAAAAATAAAATTAAAATGACAAGCAATATCGATTTTTTTTTTTTGAAGACAGCTATGAGGTTGTGGATAGCAATATTCAAAGAATGCGGCGGAACATTTGGGACAGCTCGAACTGCCTAGCCGGCTGCAAGCAAATTCATTTCTTAAATATTGACAAGAAATATATGAAGAAATTGTTTTTTCCAGATTTGTGTCTTACTTCAGGAGCGTTTGTGTATTTATTGGAAACAATGGAAAGCCCATTCGGATTATAGTAGTACCGTAATTCCAACTTTTTACATCACGCGTGAATTGTCCTAGCGAATTTATCTCCATTGTTGATCTCACATATCCTTGTTGGTCTTCTTATTCCTCCATAAGCTTTACTAGTTTATGAAACTGCTTGTGCTTTCCATGATTGCCATATCTGTAATTTTTGTAAGATTTTTCAAATTTTCTCTACACAACTTATTGTAAAATTTTTCAAACACTTATTCAAATATTTGTCACACATAAATTCTATTCGCCCGATTTTGACATTTCTGGCGAACGAAAGTTAGGCGACTCGCTATAAGTAATATGAACATTTTTGACATTCGCGCAGCTTTGACGTTTGAGGCGAAACAACAAGACGACTCGCAAACCGTAATACCATTTTAGGCGATTCGCCTAATTTTTCGCCATCGGTAATAGGGCTATAAATTGAAGTTCCTTTTACTTAATTAAAACTAAAAGATATTTATTAATTTTTTTCTGGTTCTAATTTTGGGCTCTTGGGGTAAGATCAGTAAAATACATATCTACTTTATTTCTTCGCTTAATTGATAAATACCATCAATTGTCAGGGATTTGTTTAATGGATATGTTTGATCAAATAAGCGGGGCCCGCTTTATTGATTCCCCGGTTAATAGAGTCATTTTTTTTGCGCCGTTAAAAGATCGATTAAGCGGGGTCTACTGTACTATATCAATAGTTTGAACAATTACTAGCAATGCATCATTGATAAGCTGAAAATTACTTTTTTATTGAATTATTTACATTGATAAAAGTTGGTAAAATCGTACAAAAGTAGGTAAATATAAACGACTGTATCTCACCCAATTTTTATACAAAATACTTTTGTGGGTCATCATTTTGACGGAAACTACATCATCTTTCTTTTATTTTATGCAAAAAAATCTCTAAATCTACTCTGAAAAAAGTTCTACCCAAGAATGAAAAAAAATCAAATCATTGAAATTTTTCGGTTTCTTAAATAGTTTTTGTAACTTATTTTGATGAAAATATAAGTTTTTTAACTTTATGAAGTGTCATATCGATAGGAAATTTAATTCTCTACAGTAAATCTTAAAATGTGTAACTGCTAAAAATATATAGTTTTTGGGTTATGATAAAAAATATAAAAAGTGGTCAAATTTGCACCGTTCTCAAAAGTCCAAGACTAAATTGAATCACACTTTTGTCTATACATATCATGTTTATGGTATAAGTTAACATATAAGTAAAATACCTTTAACGAATTAGTTCCTCTTACCCCTGTTTTTTATGACACTGTCAATAGCCTGCTTTTCTCAATATTACAAATATTAATTTTACAGAAATATCAGCAAGAACAAAAAAAATAATCTTCAACCATTGTTTACTAGTATGATTTCATTTTATTGATTTCATAAATGGTTATTTTTTCTGGGTGTTTAGGGACACTTTCGTTCAACTTGACTCTTGCAAAACTCTTCATATTCTTATGTAGATATCCACATTTTCTGGAATGTACCTATGCTCGCTAATATTGAGCCACCAATCCAAGCGCCAAGCCGACGTTCAACGCTCCCATTTGCAAAAATCATTTTGAGACGCTTATTCGATGGAGCACGTAGCTGCAAATAGCGATTAAGACGTTCAGAGAAACCCTGCAACAGCGTATTACCACCTGTTGATTAAAGTTTACACAATTAAAATGGCTTTTAATAAAGCAAATATGTAGCAACTTTTACCGGTTACAACGACAGCCAAAAAGCGATAAGCAAACATCAGCATTGCACATGCCAACACTGGTAGATGCCAACTGACCGGCACCCATCATAGCATGATAAAATAAGCTCTCTGCCAGCTTTAAAAGTTCTGAACCGAATTCCTGATGAAGTTCATAGTGTACTTTGGAAATTTGCGAAGCAACACGCTCATCATAAGACTCTCCAACACTTGCAAGATATTCATTTGAAAATCTTACAGTAGAGACTTAAGCATGTAATTTTGCCAAGAATCTGGTAGTTAGGGTTGAACCCCTCCCCCCCTTATTGGGAGTTTTCGCACATAGGTTTTTATTGACATTTAAACGAATAATCAAAAAGACACAATAAAAGTGGACTCTCCGCGAGTAGAGCTTTGGTGTTTCTTGTGTAACAGCTCAAATCCATTATTGTTTTCACTGCAATTGTTAATTCCACTATCTGAATTTCCATTAATAAAATAAGTGATAAAAAAATTGTTTTTCATTTAAAATTAAATTTTTTTTATATACTTTTTTTAAACCGCGTGTACTGTGTCATGTGACTACTTAGTTATTGAAGCAAAATATTGTAATTACTTGCTTATAAAACACTTTGAAAATTTTCGGACCGAAAATCAAATTTTATTTTTTTTCTCATTTATTTTTTAATAGAAATTCATGTAGTGGCATTGACCACTTCAAATTATAATATAATAAGGTGAATGCAGTGAAAAGGAAAAGGATTTGAACTGTTACACAGAAACACCAAAGCTCTACTCGCGGGGAGACCACTATTTTTTCCTTATATGTAAATAGGCTTAAGAAGTAGCGGTTGGTTTTTTTTCGATACTTCCTTATGTTTAGATAAGGAAAATTGAAAAAAAAATTTAAAAATAAGAAGAAAATCAAATTTTCTTCATTTTTTCGCCAAATCCGGAAAAATTAAAATTTTGCAGCTCTGATAGTAATCCTAGGACAATTTCTTTTTTTTATTTTTTTAAATGGAGATATTCTCGAATTTGAATAAATTTTCGAAAATCGAGTGTTCTTGAAGTATTCTAGAACATATTTTTGAACATCTCTAATAAGCACATGTACATATGTATTTATTTATTTAAGTCTATGAAATTTAATTCTTACAGACTAGAGCCATAACAAAATAGTATAATATACATAAATATAAAAAATATTACAGCAAGAACAATAAGATAATATTTGAACTGGATAAGTCAAAATGACATCGAAATTTAAATCAGTAACAAAAAAACAATAACAATAATGTACAAGTACATACAAAAAATTACAAAGTATTACTAAGCAACGACTTAAAAACAGTTTTAGAATTAGAAAAATCAAAATTAACAACAGAATTTAATTCATTGAATAATTTCAAAACTTGTAATGCTTTAATTGGTGTGTGGCACGCTGACGATAATTTTTGCTCGGCTGAGCTCGCCGGAAATTGGTGGTTCGTTTTCACACCAAAATCACTACATTTAAAAGTTTAATGCGTGCCAAAAGGAGGTGGAAGGTGAGGAAGAAAAAACAAAAAGAGATAGGTAGAACAAGAGAAACACGAAAACAAAAGGAGACACAAAAAGTGTTGGTGACGTCTACACCGAAGCTTCACGCAAAACAAATAAGTTTCAAGGTGCTTGATGTTTTAGCACCATGGCATCCCACCCCTATGACCTCATAGCCATCCGTGGTACCCATTGAGCCTTCAAATCTTGTAGGTACCCCTTACACGATCCAATAATTTCCTACCTCACTGCAACATTCCTTCACCTAAAATTTCAATCTAAGATTCCATTATAACATAAAGACGACACAGTTCAAAATTTAAATTTATACATAAACATATTTATTTACTTTTGGTATTAATGGTTTCTTATTTTTTTTTTGTTTTAGTTATTTTTAATGTATGTTTTTTTTATTTTTACTTTAAGAACATTCAATATAACGGATAAGCTTAAAAATAAAGCAGCATTTCAATTTTACATTTCATTTGACTTATATTTTATAAACTTTATTGTAAGAAAAATCACGAGAGACTAATGGGTAAGTAAATAACAGATAAGTAACTAATTAGCAACACATATTACAAAAAAAACTAAACAAGGATTTTATTATAGCTTGAAATTAATTTTAATTAACTTAAAATTAATTACAGCTGCTTCGCGTTCCACTTAAAATCTAAGAGTCAATAATCTGGCCAATATGAGATGATTTATTGAAACGTAGCGTATTATATCCACATACAAATAAGTATCGAGTTAATTAACTATAATGTATGACTACAGTAATAACTGAAGGTGACACTGACAAAAACAATAACCGCACTAAAACATCATACAAGCATATTACTTAAATACCTATATTATTTATTATTTGTTTGTTTAATTTTAGGTTTCTTTTAATTAATAATGGCCGAAAAGTATGTTTTAGACAAGGTCTCTGAAAAATGTTGTACCCTCACCCTGCCTGACTTGGCGCCAAATCTTCTGGGAAATAGGCTACTGACCTTTGAATTTCAAATAAAATTTTGATTCACTAAAAAAAACCCATCACATATTTTAATTTTAAGTATCCTTAGTACATATTCTTTAATTTACACTTTAATCAAAACTAACTTCTAACTTTCTTTTTTAATAAATTAATTTTGTTTCTTTTTAGATTTTTTTCTTTAATATATGCTTTTCATTAATTTCTAATTTTCTACCATATATTTTTATGATTCTATATGTAGTTTTTTGTCTTTTTAAATTTTTAAATTACTCTTTTTTTTGAAAGCTGACGACTTACATGTATCCTTGTTGTTTTGTGTATGGTCTGTTGTCTCTAGTCTGGATTTCCCCACTGGATCTGGATGCACTCTGCTTCAGAATCGCTGCTGTGCTGTTCGATATCCTGTCTTTTTCTGGTAAATGTTTTTATGTTTTTTCTTTTTCAGATTGTATTTCAGGTTCAGCTTTTCTTTATTTTTCAGGTTAATTTTCTGTATCTTTATTTTTCAGGTTAATTTTCTTTATTTTTCAGGTTAATTTTCTGTATCTTTATTTTTCAGACTAATTTTCTTTATTTTTATTTTTCAGGTTAATTATCTTTATTTTTCAGGTTTTTTCTACATACTTTTGTGCTGGATCGTTGCTGTTAAAATTTTGTTGCTGCTGAATTTACTGGTGGTGAACTTTTTGCTGTTACTGCTGAATTTCCTTAATTTTGGTTTATATTCAGATTCTTTTATTTCTAGATTTTCCGATTTTAATCTTTTTTTCACTTTTCTTTAATTTTCAGAAATACCCGGTTTTTTATGTCAGATTTTACGTTTTTCTTTTAAATTCAGGTTTTCCTACTTTCGATTTTTCTTTATTTCCAATTTTCTTTAATTTTCAGAAATACCCGGTTTTTTATGTCAGATTTTACGTTTTTCTTTTAATTTCAGGTTTTCCTACTTTCGATTTTTCTTTATTTTCAATTTTCTCTAATTTTCAGAAATACCCGGTTTTTTTATGTCAGATTTTACGTTTTTCTTTTAATTTCAGGTTTTCCTACTTTCGATTTTTCTTTATTTCCAATTTTCTTTTATTTCAGAAATATCCGATTTTTCACTTTTCTTTAATTTTCAGAAATACCCGGTTTTTAATTTCAGATTTTACGTTTTTCTTTTAATTTCAGGTTTTCCTACTTTCGATTTTTCTTTATTTCCAATTTTTTTTAATTTTCAGAAATATCCGATTTTTCACTTTTCTTTAATTTTCAGAAATACCCGGTTTTTAATTTCAGATTTTACGTTTTTCTTTTAATTTCAGGTTTTCCTACTTTCGATTTTTCTTCATTTCCAATTTTCTTTAATTTTCGGATTTTTCTTTTAGTCTCAGATTTTCCGATTTTTCTAATATTCCGTATTTTCAGATTTTCCGTTTCACCTAATTTTTTGTCTTTCTTTAATTTTCTGAATTTTCGACTTTTTTTAATTGTCCGTATTTTTCTTGGTTGTCAGGTTTTTCGATTTTTACTTTTAGTTTCCGATTTTCCTACTTTCGATTTTTCTTAGTTTTCCGTATTTCTTAGTTCAGGTTTTCGAATTTTTACTTTTCAGACTTTCAGTTTTCTTTCGGTTTTGGACTTCCTTTAGAATCTTGATGGTCTCTACTCGATTTCGTCGGATTCTCTCATCGCAAGTTGTTGCCTCGGTGAACGTCAAAATTGGAAAGGCCGGATATTCGCCTACGGAAACCCATCTTCCTTCTTTCTCTTTTTTTTATTTTTTTTTTGTGAAGTTAGCTGCGCTCCTTTTTATTCAACCAACTCTGAACGAACCCCTTTTTTTTTTTTTTTGTTCACATGGACCATGGCCTGCATCTTTTTATGTGCGTTCACATTAGATGAGTTTAATGTCATTTGTGTCCGCCACAAACTCTAGGTATAGGAGCATTAGTAGCATAAAGCGTACGATGAATATCAAGACGAAAAACATCACTGTGTCTTAAAGTTCTAGATGGGACATTGAATGAAATCATGGCCAATAACATAGGACAATTTACTTGACCAGAGACAATATCATAAACCATTAAAAGTGATAAGATATTCCTTCTAACCTTTGATGTTTTTAGGCCAATTAACAGACAGCGCGAATTGTAAGAGGGCAGACTTGAATCGAAGTTAAGAGAACGCACAGCAAACTTCGTAAAAGATTTTTGAACCTTTTCAATTCACGCTATATATAATTCATAATAAGGATTCCAAATAATAGCCGCATACTCTAACTTAGATCTAACAAGACTACTGAACAAGGTTTTAAGAGAGTACGGATCCTTAAATGCCAAGCTATTACAACGTATAAAGGCTAGCATAGATTAAGCTTTAGGGTTATATAGTCAAAGTGAGAACGAAACGTAAACTTTGAATCAAAAACAACTCCTAAATCCTTGATTTTTGAAAGAGATAAAAGCGGGATATTGGAAATAAAATAGCTTGAGGAAAGCATGATATTTAACTTAGAAAAGGACGCAAACACGCATTTATTTAAATTTAACTTGAGACAATTATTAGCACACCAAGCTTGAAGCTTAGACAACTCACTTTGGAGGATATCAATATCAGCTACATTTCTTACTTTCATAAAAATTTTTAGGTCATCCGCATACAGCAAACATTTACAATGCAAGAACAATGACCCAATATCATTAATAAAAATTACAAATAATAGCGGACCAAGAATACTACCTTGAGGGACTCCTGATATAGCAAAAAAAAATAAGACTTATCGTTGTCAAAAGATACAATACACTGACGATTAGTTAGATATGATTTTATCCAACCAAGGAAATTAGAGTGGAAGCCCATCGCATTAAGTTTTTTTTATTAAAAGTTCGTGAGATATTTTATCGAAGGCTTTCGCAAAATCAGTGTAGATCACATCAACCTGACATCCTTCTTGAAAAGCAGAAATACAATATTCAGAAAATAGAAGCAAATTTGTAACCGTCGATCTACCCGGCACAAAACCATGCTGGCAAGGTGATATTATATTTTTAATTGCAAAAAAAACTTTGTCTTTAACTATAGACTCAAAAAGTTTGGAGATAACACCCAACTTAGATATAGGTCTATAATTGGCTACATTATCCTTGCAACCCGACTTATTGAAACTATTGAAGGCGACGACGTTTGTGAAAATGGTTTACTTAAATAATCGTCACTCATTGTCAAATTGACTTTTTTTAGAAAACTTTTTTGACTTTTCATAAAATTATAGCGCAACTATAAAAATGAATGTCAAATTTATAGCATGTAATCAACTTTGATAGAAAAAGTTCAACTTTTTGAACTGATCTCCTGAAATCACTGAGGATATCAAATGCTATAAAATAGCACATATATGCCTATTCACTCTCGCATTCTGCAAACGCTTTAGGCTATGCTCGCACGATTTTTCTTTCTTACAAAAAATTGATAAGATAAGATCAAAAAAGATAGCATGAAAACTAGGTATAAAAATCAAATTAACTCTGTTGTCATTGAATTTTATGAGAAAGTTGCAATGTAAGGGAGCCATTAATCGGCACCCAAAAATGTTTAGTTGACATAAAGCTATATAGCAAAAATAACTGCTAAATGGCCCAACTATGATTGAAAAGTGATAACATTACTTTTGATTTGGCAAAATATAGTTTATCAATGTTTAAATTATAGAATTTACGTATGTTTAAAATAAATAAATAAAATATGAGTTAGAAAATCCACTTAAGCAGCTATTAGTAAAAACCAGCCAAAAATCCAAAATACTCCTGTGTTTTTAATTTAGTGTTTGATATGAGCAGTTTTTCTGTTGACTTGTTTATTATTAGAAGTGCATGTGAATGTTTTTTTATTGTGAGAAAATTAATTTGTATCAACATCAAATCTATGTTAGATTAGAAATTGAATTATGTTTTTTGAATGTTGATTGAATAATTTATTAAAATTCTTTATAGAAGTAATTTGCAAATCAAATCTTAAATCCAGTTTATAATGTGCTTGTACAATTTTAATTGAAAAACGAAGAAAACAAATATATTCCTCAATTTCAACCTACAGGACTGGTATCGAGCACATAAATATGTAGTGGCTATACCAGTTTATTTTTTTCTGTGTGGTAGTTATTATCTGTTTGTTTTGGATTAGTAAATGTGGTGACGGCGACGCTTTTTTTTTTTTGTAACAGTGGATATGTGTGCTGATGAGCAATGACTGCATTGTTGCTTTAAGATTTCGTAATGCTTCTATGTTATCGGTCTAATCAGTATCTGATCGCAAAAAGGACAATGAAACAAGTATTTTTGTTTTAATGTAATAATTTTGTTTTCAACTGCAGAGTAATTCTGAATAAATGTATATGACTGACCTAAGACAACGTACTTCAAGTAGAAATACGTTAACTGGAGCTATTATTATACCTATGACTTAAAAATCTTTATCATGTTTAGGTATATGAGCAATATTTAAGTATTTCTTCCTAAAAAATGTTTGACAGTTTCAATTGATTTTGTTTGTTTTTGTTCATTTAAGATACATGTGTTCGGTTGCAGTATTCGAGTTTTTAATAGATAAATGTGTGGTGTTACTTTAAAATATTTACAAATGTGCTTGTTTGGTTATAAATAAATTTGCGCAAATATTGTAACGTCGTATTGTCAAGACAGTTAATTAAGTTCTGCAAATATGTGTAATGTGCCGATTAAATTTTACCAAATATGTCGTTTGTGCCTCACACTGGTAAATGACTGTGATGTAAAAGGGCTTAAAGTATTAAATTCGACAGAATTGTTAAACAAAAATTATAAATATAAAAATGAGGTTGGAACCTCTTATGTTGATCAACAGAACCTGCATCAGCAAGCAGCGAGCTCTACTAGCAGAGCCTATCATAAGGGTTCCTATAATAGCAGTAAAAACAGTATTTCTGATAGAATATTGGAGGAAGAACCTATTGCAGATAATTGTAAAGTAGGCAACTTAGGTTTGAATAAAATAATGTCTAAGTTAAAAACATCACCTAATGAGCATGATGTATCATATTTGATAACGGTGCCTGAATCAATTGCTCGGTATAAATCGGTACCCAAGGAATATTCGAAAGACGAAATTAAAGCACAATGTAATATTTTTGGTGATTGTGAACATGAAATTGATGAAAGCTTTGTTGTAAAAACAGAGCCATATCCAGAGAATTTAAATCAGCATGACTGTGATGATTCATCAGAAGCTGTTATTAATCAGATTTTTAGCTGTCTTTCTATTAAGGTGAGAAAAGCATACATTTTATACATAAAAATTAAATAATGAATATAAAAGCAATCTAATAGCTATACGAAAGAATTCATGAGTGTTTTGTAAAGATGTAAAATAATAATCTTTTTTGTTTTTTTAAGCAATAGTTCCTAAATGCAGGTTTGCTCCATATACATATAAAAAATAGTTTGTCATTGATTTGTATTGCATGAAGCAAACTGTTCATTATAACTTATCTGATAAAATGTCATATATCTCTAAAAGTACTTTCGTCCCATTTTTGAAATTTAGTACAGAGCTACCCAATTTAAATTTCGATGGTACTTTTTCGGACCAATTTTTTTCTTTTGAGGATTAAACTTTCTTTTTCTTTATATATTTCTATATTCTTTTGGATTGTTATTGAATAAAAATAACAAATGTGCTTAGTTTTCCGAACCGTTGAACCGAACCGAAACCCCGGTTCAAAAAAAAACAAAAACCGTTTTGACGAACCAATCCAAAAGTGCAAAAACAGTTCGAACCGCTGAACCGAACTGACCAAATTTTTCACCCGGTTCACGCCCCTGATAAAAAGTTAACACAATTTTCTATAAGTAGGTGGATTTCCTACGCGAAAACATTTTTTTATCATTTGGCCCGAACTTTCCCAATTTGGCCCGCAAAATGGCCCCACAAAAGGAGAAAAGGCGCAAAATATGATTAGCTGATTCTATATGAAAAGTTTTCTCTTAAACTACATCAAAAATACTGCAAATCTACTTCGAAGGCAAACAAGTTTTCGGAATGAAAAGTACCTATTTTCGCGACGGCCTGAAAGAGTTCATGATTCTCTTTTGTTAAATTTTCTTTAATAACACTAGTTTACAGCGAAAATGAACTTTGAACACTGTTATTCATTACATATGTAAAATCGGCTGCTGATTCCGAAAATCACATATTTTTTTCTTTAGCATCGTTTTCGAGGTAACGGTCATTTTCGGTTTTTGGACCAAAAAAACAAAAGATGGTTCCACTTAAAATGGAAAAACAGTCAGAAATGCAATTCGGTAATTTTTCGTTTAATCTTGTATAAATTTTTCATTTGTTCATCGATTTTCTTAAAAAGTATTTTAAATTCTTCATAAATATGTAGACTAAGGTATAAAAGAACAAAATGATTTTAAACTTTTTTTTTCTTAAACATAATATTTTTTTTTAGTAATCAATTTATTTCGCCGAAATTAACAAACCATTAAAAAAGTGATGTGATCATTATTTATAGGAAATTTAATTACCTTTAATTCGACATATATGTACGTACGTTTAAATATAAATATTAGCCCTCGAAAACGAAGTGAAAGAAAAAAAAAATATTGTGATTTTCGGAATCATCAGCCGATTTTACATTAGAAATGAATAATGTCACCTAAAGTTCAGAAATTTTTTAATTATTTGTAAACTAGTGTAATTGCTATGGTTTTTGTCGTTTCATTTTTGTGCAATTGAGAAGGCCATGTTTTGCTCTATTAAGAGATTGTCTCCATTAAGAGATTGAAAAGTTTATTGTGAAAATGTATTTAGTCGTGTTTTATGTTTTGGCGGTATCCCTTTGTATATTCTTGTCGACGTTTTTTTTGTATTGTATAAAAAATTAGGAATAATTCCTGCCTTTTTGCATATAATTAAGAAAGTAATTATAGATTAATTCTTCGTACATGTCTTGTTTGTGTTGCCATATAATTTTATAGCACTATATTGATACTATACTTTCTGTTTAGTTGGCTTTATAATTTTTTTTCGGCTAATAGGTCAGATTTGTAAGATATTCATTTAATTTTATTTATAGACCATCTCAAGCCATGCACGCGGATTATTTCATGTTACGGAATTGGTTGCCGATTAAATATGTTGTTTTTCAAAGGATATGTATAAGGGGACCCATATTTCCCCGATTTGATTAAAAAAATTTTTTATGAAGTTATGCCCATTTTAGGCTGAAAATTGTTTCAAAAAAAGCAACATTTTCATCCAAATGAAAATAATTAACTTTTGTCTTTTGACTCTTACAGAACTTCTTAATCTCTGTTAGAATCTTTAAAAAAATTTCAAAATGGTTAAAAATTGGCGGAGCTATAGCGATTTTTATGAGAAAAAGCAAAGCTAATTTTCTGAGCTAATTTTTGTTTCAACCTTGCCAGCCAACTGTGATACTACTAATTTCAGCTTATTTTTAATATAAACAGTGAAGCAGAACACTTGAATTTAAGCAATAAAGTGAATACAGTGTGATCCGTAGTAAAGTAAAACAGTTTTCTATACAGTGTTAAATTAATGTTAGAATTTGAATGTTAATGAGATAAACAATTGTACCGTGTAAAAACTAACTATTGTGATTTAAATAAACCATTTTATAACTAAATAAGTTTGTGTGTTTTTGACTGTTACACAATCCAGTGATCGAACTCAGAAAAGTGTAAGAGATCGAAATTATCGTCAAAGAGACAGAAATTTCGTAACAATTGGTGTCAGAAGTGGGATTGTGTAAAAAGAATTAACAATTAAAAAATAAAAAAAAAAAATGAGAATGGTTAAGTTTGACGAACTAAAAGTGGATCAACTGAAGAAGAAGTTGCAGCAGCTGAGTCTGCAATCAACTGGCGGAAAGGTGGAGTTACAAAAACGCATACGGCAGGCTCTTGAGGCTCAAGGTGTAAACCTGGAAGAGCATGAATTTTATGTATCAGAATCAGCAGCGAAAGTGGAAGAAGCTTCTGGACCGGCGGCAAGTGGTGAAGTTGCAGATATGTCAAAGTTCGAGAAAATGTTAATGGCGATGACGCAGACAATAAGTCAAAGTGCACTACAAATGAATAGCAATATCCAGGCCGTTCGGGAAGAAATTGGTCAGAGCTTAAGTCAAAATGGACTGCAAATGGACCAGAAGTTAAGTCAGAACGCGCTGCAGATCCAGGCGGTTCGGGAAGAAATTGATCAGAGCTTAAGTCAGAACGCGACGCAGATCCACACAATGAATCAAAACATTGAGGCCGTTCGAACGGAGGTTGCCAAAATGGTAAATGGCCTCGATGCAAAAATGACTGAGTTACGAGATGACGTTGAATCATTCAAGGAAAAAGTTCAAAATAATCTTGAAAAAGTTCAAAATAATTTTGAGGACGTTACTAAAAGGATTCAGCAGTTGAAAATAAGCGAACCAACCACTCAAGTGATAAGAGAAATCAGCGCAGAGAGGCTTAAGGCACCCTCGTACGATGGAACAACGCCATTCAGTGTTTTCAAGCTCCAGTTCGAAACAACATCTGGTCACAATCGTTGGGATAACGAAAGTGCAGCTGCAGCGCTAATTGTGGCATTAAAAGGCGCAGCTGCAGGAGTATTGCAAACGGTTCCAGTGGCGGAGCAGAAAAATTACAAGGCGGTGATGGATGCCTTACAGCGAAAATATGGCAGTGACCACATGAAGCAGATTCACAGATTGGAGTTGAAAAGTCGTGTCCAGAAATCTGGTGAGTCCTTGCAGGAGTATGCTGCGGATATTGAGCGATTGGCACACCTATCCTGACGAGTTAAGTGTCGTAGCTGAAAAATTCAAAATAGAGGCGTTTATTGACGGCATACGTGACTCAGATACAAAACGCGAGACAATGAGGAACCCGAAGACAACATTTAACGAAACAGTAACGGTTGCCCTCACTCAGGAGACGATTGCGTTGACATGCCGCCCATCACTGAAAACTCGCCGGATAGAGGTGGAGGCTGGAAAAAAAAATTCATCGTTCGCCAGCGGTAGCTTCAGCGGAAAATGCTACAACTGTGGTAAGCAGGGACACATGGCACGTGACTGCAAATCACGATCTGCATCACGATCACCAAAAAGAAGAATTGGAAATAGGGTGGACGATGGCAAAAATGGTAGCGATCAGCAGTCGTTAAACTAAAGAGAGTCAGTACAGCGGGGCGTGAGTTGACTCTTACAGATGATTGCCCCATAGTCTTGGTTTCGAAGCTCTGCCGAAATACCAACAGCCTTACCATCGGTGGAAAAATCAACGGAAGACCATGTGAGCTTACTTTGGATACAGGCGCATCGCATTCAATTGTGAGGAAAGACTTATTTGATAGACGACAAGTAACGCCATTAAATGGGATCCAATTGAGAACAGCGACAGGAGAAATTGCGCAAATAGTAGGAAAAGTTACAGCGAGTATTCTACATTGGAAGACTTGTCTAGTGTATCTCGATGACATAATCATCATGGGTAAAGATTTTGATGACCATTTGAAAAATCTGGAGGAAGTGTTTGAGCGCTTGGAGGCAGCTGGACTAAAATTAAGTGCGAAAAAGTGCTCACTTTTCCAACGTGAAGTCAAATATCTGGGGCACAAGGTTACGTCAGAAGGAATACACACAGATGAAGATAAAATAAAAGCTGTGAAAAATTAGCCACGACCATCTAATCTTCATGAGTTGCGAAGTTTTCTGGTCTATGCACTTAATACAGACGCTTTGTTCCTGGTTTCGGAAATGTTGCAGGCAGTCTACATGAGCTGACACAGAAAAATCGGAAATTCGAATGGAGTGGTGCACAGGAAACTGCATTCCAAAAGCTGAAAGAATTACTGTCTACAGCGCCAATACTCGCGTACTCAATACCCGGCAAAGAATTTGTATTGGACCATGTATTGGAGGAGTTTTGTCTCAAATTATAAATGGACAAGAAAAAGTCGTCGCATATTTCAGCCCGGACCCTCCATAGGGAAGGCGCAACTATCCAACTGGCGGAAGCCCTCGTAAAAATAAAGGCTGACATCACCGCCATCCAGGAGATGCGATGGAAAGGACAAGGCTGCTCTAAACGGACGAACTGTGATATCTACTACAGCGGCCATGCGGAGAGGCGCGAATTTGGTTGCGGATTCGTTGTAAGTCGAAAATTACGCCACCTAGTTTCCCGGTTCACGCCAATAAACGAAAGGCTGGCTACGATCCGTATCAAGGCAAAATTCTTCAACATAGGCCTAATTTGCGCGCACGCCCCGACGGAGGAAAAGTACGATGCCACCAAGGATGATTTCTACGCGAGCCTAGAGGACGTGTATGACCGTTGTCCGACCCACGATGTAAAAATAGTCCTCGGCAATTTTAACGCGAAGGTCGGAAGAGAAGGCATCTGGCGCTACAGTCGGTCAGTTCAGTCTCCACGAGACCACTTCAAACAACGGTCTGAGACTGATCGACTTCGCCGCGGCGCGAAACATGGTAGTTAGTAGTACCAGATTTCAACACCTCGACATTCACAAGGCCACCTGGCTATCCCCGGATCAAAAAACGAAAAACCAAATTGATCATGTTGTGATCGACGGAAGGCACGCTTCAAGCATTCTGGATGTGCGTACATTTCGGGGGGTCAACATTGACTCCGACCACTATCTTGTTGCAGCTAAGATCCGCATGCGGCTATGCAATGCGAAGAATGTACGCACGGGCATGCAACGAAAGCTGGACGTCGCCAAGCTGCAATCACAACGGACTGCCGAGGCGTACTCCGCTCAACTCTCGGTTAAGCTCAACCAACCAACCTCTGGAACCGACGACGCCGGTGGACTTTGGACACACATCTCCCACTCCATGCGTGCTGCTGCCGACGAAGTCATTGGTTTTCGACGCCCACAACCTCGAAACCAATGGTATGACCAGGAGTGTCGCGATGCAACTGCTGAAAAAAACGCCGCATACAAGAAGACGCTGCAGTCAGCCGCAACGCGAGCCGTGCGAGAAAACTACCGCGAAAAGAGGAAGGAAGAGAGGCGCATTTTGAGACGTAAAAAAAGGGAGCAGGAAAAGCGTGAGCGTGAGGAACTTGAGGTGTACCAGGGCAAGAAGGATGCACGAAAATTCTATCAACAAGTTAAGCGTCTAACTCAAGGTTTCAAGCCCGGAGTATCCACTTGTAGAGACGAAAATGGAAATCTGGTTACAGATACACAGAGTGTGCTGAGGTTATGGAGGCAGCATTTCTCCAACTTGCTTACGGGCGATGATCCCACCAATTCCGCCCAGAGAGAATGCAGTACGATACCACCAATCGATGATAACGCAGTGGAAGTACCATCACCTAGCCATGAAGAGGTTCGAGTTGCTATCCAGCGACTCAAAAACAACAAAGCAGCGGGTGCTGACGGCCTGCTAGCTGAGTTGTTTAAAGCTGGTGGCGATGAATTGATAAGGTGCATGCATCAACTCATCAGCAAAATATGGCTAGCGGAAAGCATGCCCGACGATTGGAATCTCATCGTGCTTTGTCCTGTAATAAAGAAAGGAGACCCGACAATCTGCGCCAACTACAGGGGTATCAGTCTTATTTCCATCGCATATAAGATCCTCTCGAGCGTATTGTGTGAAAGATTGAAGCCGTATACAGAAACGCTGATCGGATCCTATCAGTGTGGCTTTAGACCTGGTAAGTCCACCATAGACCAGATTTTTACACTACGCCAAATCCTGGAGAAAACCCATGAATATCAAATCGACACTCACCATCTCTTCGTCGATTATAAAGCTGCGTTCGATAGCCCAGTGCGGGATTGCCTATACGCAACAATGTCTGAGTTCGGTATACCTGCAAAGTTGATAAGGCTCTGCAGGATGACGTTGAGCAATACGTGTAGCTCCGTCAAGGTAGGGAATGACCTCTCCGGAACTTTTAATACCGAGCGGGGTTTCAGACAAGGCGACCCGCTCTCGTGCGATCTCTTCAATTTCATTATGGAGGGGATCGTACGAAAAGCCGGTGTGCATCATAATGGCACCATTTTCTTCAAAGGTGTTCAGCTCCTTGCGTACGCTGATGATATTGATATTATCGGTCGGAGTAAGAGAGATGTTACTGCTGCTTTCACTGCTATTGAAAAGGAATCAGCCAAAGTGGGTTTGACGGTAAACGAGGGCAAGACGAAATACATGATGTCTACTAACAACAACAAGAGAGCACGGGATCTAGACTCTCATGTTACAGCGGGCAACTGTAAATTAGAAGTTGTCAAGGAATTTATTTACCTTGGCACTGCCGTAACCACCAACAATGATGTCAGTCTGGAGATTAAGCGGAGAATAACAATTGCTAATAGGTGCAACTACGGTCTCAGTAAGCAATTACGTTGCAGAGCTCTCTCTCGATCGACAAAGCTAACACTCTACAAGACGCTCATTCTACCTGTGCTTCTTTATGGCGCTGAGGCATGGGTGGTTTCGACAACAGACGCAGCCGCAGACGCTCTTGGGGTGTTCGAGAGGAAAGTTCTCCGCAAAATCTTTGGTCCTGTTCGAGTTGGCGACGACTATCGCATTCGAATGAACCACGAGCTGTATGAGCTCTACGCCGACATTGACATAGTTAAGCGTATAACAATACAGCGACTACGCTGGCTGGGTCATATCCATTGTATGGATAAAGAAGCTCCAGCGAAAAAGGTATTCGAAGGGAAGGTCCCCGGTCAACGACGAAGAGGGAGACCCTGCCTCCGGTGGATGGACCAAGCTGAGGAAGCCCAAACCGCGCTTGGCATTAACGATTGGAGAAGGCGCGCGCAAAACAGAGGCGCCTGGCGAGAGCTAATGAGGTCGGCCGTAACCTGACAACGGGTTGTTATGGCCATCTAAGTAAGTAAGTAATATTTCAGCAAAATTCTGTCGAAACCTGAGAGGAATTATTGAGTAACTCGGAGAGAGTTACTGGCAGTAATGGAATGCGTGAAACACTTCCATAAGTACTTATATGGACAGCACTTTCTCCTGTGGACAGACTATGCGGCATTAAGGTGGCTACTTCAATTCAAGGATCCTGAAGGTCAAATCGCACGGTGGATAGAACGCTTGCAGAGCTATGATTTCACCACAGAGCATCGCAAAGGAAGCCAGCATGGAAATGCGGATGCACTTTCCCGTCGTCCATGTAAAATAGAATGCGGTCATTGTTCACGAACGGAAAATAAAGCTGGAACAATTGATGTGCGCCTTTTGAACGTTTTGCCTGAAGAAAAGTGGACAAAAGAGGAGGTAAAACGGGACCAGCGCAGTGATACAGATTTGGCAACTATAATTAAGTATAAGGAGCTGGGTAGGAAACCGGCGTGGCAAGAAATTTCAAATGAAAGCCAAATCTGTAAAGCATACTGGGCGCAATGGCAAAGTTTGGAGTTGCATGATGGTTGTCTCTACCGAATCTGGGAAAGCGAGAATGGTAAAACTCGCTCAAAACTGCTGGTTATTCCAAAGGCCAAATTTAAGAAAATAATCGAGGATTATCACAATGGATCGAGTGGTGGACATCTGGGCATAACGAAAACTACAGAAAAAATAAAGAAACGGTTTTATTGGGTAGGATGCCAAGAATCAGTTGCTGACTGGATCCGCCGTTGTGACCAATGTGCAATTGCTAAAGGACCAAGGCAACGCACTCGGGGAAAAATGCATCAGTACAACGTTGGAGCTCCCTTTGAGAGGATAGCCATGGATATAGCGGGACCTTTTCTAATCAGCAATGCAGGAAATAAATACATCCTTGTGGTAATTGATTACTTCAGTAAGTGGCCAGAAGTATATCCCATTCCCAATCAAGAAGCAAAAACAGTGGCAGACATTTTCATCAAAAATTGGATTTGCCGATATGGAGCTCCACTTGTGTTGCATTCCGACCAAGGACGACATTTTGAGTCGACACTTTTTAAGGAGGTTTGTGACATGCTTGGAATACAGAAGACACTTACCACAGCTTTGCATCCTCAGTCCGATGGCATGGTCGAAAGGTTCAACCGTACTCTAGAGGAGCATTTAAAAAAGGTTGTCGATAAAGGACAAAAAGATTGGGATGAGCATCTACCAATGTTTCTGATGGCTTATCGGTCGTCAATACACGATACTACTACAGTCACGCCAGCAAAAGCCATTTTTGGTACGGACTTAAGGCTTCCAGCAGATTTGAAGTACGGAGTAAGCGTTGTCCCAGATATGACCCATGCTGACGATTACATGTCGCGGAAAAGAAAAGAATTAGCAGATATACACGAGCTTATCAGGAGACGTACTCAATTGGCTAGCGACAAGATGAAAGCTCGGTATGACCTGCGAGCAAATACTGAAGGGTTCAAAGAAGATCAACTAGTGCTGCTACATAACCCACAACGAAAACGAGGCTTATCTCCTAAATTACAGACTCATTGGGAGGGACCTTACCGGATCATCACAAGGATTAATGATGTTGTGTATCGAGTCCAAAAATACCTCGGAAACAAAAGTAAATTTAAGGTAGTCCACATCGAAAGGCTGGCACCTTATACTAGGGACGGAGAGACTCTTGTTCGGGACGAACAAGTTTAAGCGGAGTGCATTGTAGCGAAATTTGGTTTATGCTAGAAAATTCTTGAAATAAAAACCAACAAAAGAAACTAAACGATACTAGCTAGCATTCTGGCTGTATAAATACTTTTACACCATCTAGCGGCAAATAATAAACCGAACAGACGCTGCAGTACACTATAAAAGTCGAAAACTGAGAGAAATTATCGCCGTCGTACAACACCATCTAGATTCTGGATAATTGTGAACTCAACGTCGATACGCCATACTGGTAAATTATAGATTATGGTAGAATACACGCCACTTAGAAGCACTGGTAAATTGTGGATTATGGTAGAATGCACGCCACTTGGTAGCACTGGTAGATTGTGGATGGTGGTAGAATACACGCCATCTAGGAGGTGGTGGATTATTCGAGAAAGTGATGCCTGTAGTATAAAAGGGTGTCATTTGAGTTTTCGGACACAGTTGTATATAAACAATGAAGCAGAACATAGTAAAGTAAAACAGTTTTCTATACAGAGTTAAATTAATGTTAGAATTTGAATGTTAATGAGATAAGTAATTGTACCGTGTAAAAACTAACTATTGTGATTTAAATAAACCATTTTATAACTAAATAAGTTTGTGTGTTTTTAATTGTTACACAATCCAGTGATCGAACTCAGAAAAGTGTAAGAGATCGAAATTATCGTCAGAGACGGAAATTTCGTAACAATATTATAGATTATGTCTCTTCTCATACAGATATAGAGAAGCAAAGTATAGAATGCTATAGTCTCGTTAAAAATGGAGTTGCTATGTCATCCATGAAAAAAATTAGCTTCAAACTCATCGTTGGAAACACTGACTATGAAAAAGTTTTCAACCAAAAAAATCAAACAAATCTTTAACTATGCTGATTCATGCTACTCAAGTATTCGAGCTTGCACCGCTAACCCTGCCTGTTATTCATGTTATCAATTTCAGCAATAATTCTGCCCTATTGGATAATCATGTTTTTGATTCTGCCAATAATCTGGATGATCCTGCTTTAAGAGTTTATTATCACAATGTATCTGGCTTAAGAACTAAGTCGAATTCTATTTTTGCTGCATCTTCCCGTTGTGATTATGATATTTTCATTCTCACTGAGACTTGGCTCAATGATAACTTCCACAGTGAGGAATATTTTGACTCTAATCTATATATATAGGTTTCTAAAATTAAACACCACTATTTCCAAGAATTAATCACCACTGTTTTCATTTAGTTATTTTAGCTTTATTTATTTAGATTTAAATATAAGTAGTTAATTGAAATTATGTTTAAAGAAGTAGTTTCTTAACACGTCTTTTTTTATCCCCGTCCGTTCGCGTTCACTTGTTCTTTGTAACTCTTTTGTTGTCCGTTTCTCAAAAATCACAAGCGTCGTTTTCTAATTCGTCAGTTTTGTCAAGTTTCTAATTTATCAGTGTGTTGTCATTTTTTGTAAATTGTCATTTGTTAGGCCGCTTTTGTTCCCACATTTCGGCCATCCTGACCTGAATTCGTCTCGAATTCGTCTTCATCTGTACTCGTACACCAAGGCTTCATAAATTCTGCACACGTCGACGTCTTCCTTGGCCCCTCGGATTCGCCAGTTTTAATGACATCATAGGTGTCGTTTTGCTTCACTTTGATGATTTTATATGGTCCCAAAAACTTTGCTTTTAACTTGAGACCTGGACCAAACTGTGTGCGTTTAATCGCAACAAGTTCACCATTTTTGTATTTAGCAGCTGATTTACGCCTCAAGTTGTAAGTTTTCCTGTTTTCTGCTTGGATCTTCAAAATTTGTTCCTTTGCACAACGCCTCTTATCGTTTCGCTCGTGATTAAAATTATCAATTATTTCTTCTTCAATAAGCTGTCTTATTTGTGTCTGCTGCTGTGTACGTGTCTTGACGCCAACTAACAATTCAAAAGGCGTCGAACCTATACTACGAGTAAATGTTGAATTTATCATTTTTTGTACATTCTCGACGTGCTTGTACCATTTGGTTGGTTCATCTACGCTTAATTTAGCTAAAATCGTAGCGATCACGGCATTCAGTCGTTCGATCTGACCATTGGCACGAGGCAGACCAGTGGTGATCAGAAAATGTTTAATGTTCTCATACTTGCAGTACTCTTGAAAGGCATCTGATGTAAACGCGGTACCTCTATCTGAAACAACCTGGACCGGATTACCAAATATCACACTTTGCGATCTTAACTTCGTAATAACTTCATTAGCTGATGTGGTTTGAGTCGGATACAACCAACAAAACTTTGTAAAAGAGTCTATGACAGCAAAAATGTATTTATAATTTTTACACGTTTATTCTAATGGTCCGAGATGATCTACATGGTTAGTATGTAGAGGTTCCTCTTCTTTGTGGAGTGGATGCAATTCCCCTTCTTGTCGGCCTCGCTTCCTGTTCGCAACTATACATGGTATACAATTAGCAATGTGATGTTGAATTTTTTCCTCCAATTTTGGTATATAATACTCGCGACATATAAGTTCTTTTACTTTCTTCAACGCAAAATGACCGTTTTCGTGCGCCTGTCTTATGATCTCTCTTTGCATTCCCTTAGGAACAACTACCACCTCGTAGTCATTGACATGCTTATGTAGTACATCGCCTTTCATAAAGTATCCGTCATGAAAGGGTTTTTCTTGTAGAATGTGAATTATAGCTAGCAGCTCATTATCTTGTAGTTGGGCGTATCTTAATCTCACGAGAGTGCTTCCTTCACTTATAGTCATAACCGGGTATCTACTAAGTGAGTCAACATGTCTCATCTGTGTTCCAGCACGATGTTCTACACTGTAGTCATATTCCTGCAACAGAAGTATCCACCTAGCAACTCTAGTGCACAGATCCCTTTTCTCTAAGGTTTTGGTAAACGCATTGCAGTCTGTAATTATTTTAAAATGTAAGCCAAGCAGGTACACTCTAAATTTTTTCACTGCTTCGATTACAGCCAGTATCTCCAATTCATAACTAGTGTATTTCTTTTCAGCGTCAGTAGTTTTTTTGCTCATGTAGTCTACAGGATGAAGTTTTCCGTCATCAGGCGACTTTTGCATTAAAATGGCACCGTATCCATCCATGGAAGCATCAGTGTGGACCTCGGTTTCATGATCTTGATTAAATATGTGCAAAACAGGTTTATTGCTCAATATTTTCTTCAAAGTATTAAATGCATCAATTTGCTGTTCTACAATTATAAATTTTGCGTTACCCTTTGTCAAGTCACTTAACGGCTTAGCTATCAGAGAAAAATGAGGAATAAATTTTCTAAAGTATCCCGCTAGACCCAAAAAACTTTCCAATTGCTTTAAATTTTCTGGAATCTTAAACTTCGTCACTGCTTCTATTTTCGTTTTTAAAAACTTACATTTTTTCAGATTTAGTTCAAGACCATAATCTTTACAAAGGCTTATCACCTCATCTAGATTTTTAATTGCTTCGTCTTCATCCTAGGCTGGAATAATTATGTCGTCTACATATGGCAGAGCAGTACCCCTGCGAGTCAGATCACGAAATATTGTATTTATGAATCTCTGAAAAACTGCTGGAGAATTTGATAATACAAATTGAACCCTTCGAAATTGATATTGGCCACTATGAGTAGGACATGGAAGAATCCATTTTTCAAATCAATTGTACTGTATATTCTTGCATTTTGCAGACGATCAAGTTGGTCCTCAATCAACGGTAAAGGGTATCGGTCTTTCACTATGATCTTATTAATTCTTCTATAGTCGACGAATAATCTCATTGATCCATCGCGTTTTTTCGTTAGGACTACAGGACTGCTGAATTCCGATTCCGAAGCTTCTATAATCTTTTAGCCACTGATCGATTTGGTCATCAACTATACTTCTTTCCATTAAAGGCAATCTCCGCGGTCTTGAAAATATTGGAGTTTCTTCTTTTAAAATGATGTTCATCTCGATACTAGTCGTCTTAGAATATTCAGGCTGGTAATTTATAATCATATCCGTAACTTTTTGTTTCGCCGATTTACTAACATTTTCGTCAATTTCTCTGCGCAGAATGAAAACATATCTGTTAATGAATTAGCTAGAATTTTCTCAAATAATTTTTCACAAGCAATTAATAACTTCATCACATATAAAAAAGTGAATGGTACACAAAACGCGTGGTTTAAACAAAATTTACGAGAGCTAAAAAATGAAAAAATATCGAAGTACGAAAAGGCGAAGGCATCATGTCAGGAAGCTGACTGGATCAGTTACAAAGTATGCAGAAATCGTTTTAAAATGCTTATTGAAAACGCGAAAAACAAATACATTAGTACAAAAATTGAAATTTGCAGTGATCAAAAATCCATGTGGAGAACACTAAAAAAGTTAGTACTTAAAGAAAATGAAAAAAATGTAAAAGATATAATATGGAACAACACAAAATACGAAAATGACTTTGAAATATCAAATGTGTTCAATTCATTTTTTGTAAATAGCATCGAAGAAGTAAGAAATAGTATAAAAAAGACTCCTTATGTAAATTCTTTCGACTACTACTACCTTAAGTTTAGATTTGAACAAATAAATATGGTCGATTTGAAAACTATATTGAAATCTATGAACAATAAAAAAGATACAAATGGTATTTGTGTTAAAATGTATTTAGATACGTTTGATGTCTGTGGACATTTTTTGCTAAAAATTATCAACATGTCATTAATGACTAGTGTTTTTCCGAATTGCTGCAAGGAATCTCTAATTGTACCAATTCCAAAAGTAAAAAACTCTAAAAAAGTGGAAGACTTTAGACCAGTTAACATGCTGTCCCTACAAAGCAAAGTTATTGAAAAAGTTGTCTACAATCAATTACAAACTTACTTGGAATCTTATAATTTGATTTCTTGCTATCAATCTGGATTTCGCAAAAACCATAATTGTGAATCACTACTAAATCTAGTAATCACTAAGTGGAAAATTGAGATTCATGACAAAAAAGTGGTGGTGGCGGTGTTTCTAGACTTAAAGAGAGCATTTGAAACAGTGGATAAATTAATCTTAGTCCAGAAATTGGAAAAGTATGGAGTGAGAGATAATGAGCTGAATTGGTTTAAATCGTATCTAGAAGGCAGAAGTCAAAGAACAAAAATAAATGAAGTTGTTTCAAATTCTGTTCCGGTTAAACATGGAGTGCCTCAAGGGTCATTACTTGGCGTGTTGCTGTTTTTGGTATACATCAATGATATGGAGAAGGCTGTTAAATTCTCAAAATTGGTTCTTTTTGCAGATGATGCTTTGTTGTTTGTTTCTGGCAATAATGCAAATGAATGTGTAGATAAAATAAATTCAGATCTGCAAAGACTACAAGATTGGTTTGATAAAAATTTGTTGAAATTAAATATTAATAAAAGTAAAGCGATGATTTTCAATGGCAGCATAGGTAGTGATATTAATATAAATAATGATATCATTGATGTTGTTAATGAAATTAAGTATTTAGGTATTATTATTGATAATCATTTAAACTTTGATGCACATGTAGAATATATATGCAAAAAGATTTCTAAAAAACTGAATTTTTTGTTCAGGATTAGGAGAAAGATAACCATAAAAACTTCTATTCACGTTTATAATACTACAGTAAAACCGCATTTCGAGTATTGTTCTACTATTTTGTTTATGTGTAATAATCAGATGATAATGAGATTGCAAAAATTGCAAAATAGAGGATTAAGGATTGTTTTGATGTGCAATAGATTTACTCCAATAAGGGAAATGCTTCATAGGTTATCTTGGATGAGTATTAACCAAAGAATTTTGTTCAATGTGATAGTGTTTGTTTATAAAATTAGATATAATTTATTACCTAATTATTTAAATGATCATGTTATATATGTAAGTGATGCACAACCTTTTACTTTGCGTAATGCACAAGATTTTAGATTGCCAATGTATAGAAATTTAAGAACAAGAAACATGGTTCTCCATAGAGGCTTAGATATTTATAATAGCCTGCCTAGCATATTAAAGCATGAACCAAATATATTAAGATTTAAACACCTATTAGTTGAGTATGTTAAAAATAGATTTATTTAATATATTTAGTAGTTTAAGACTTGTATTGTTTTAATCAAATGGCAAAACCTTGCCAAATAAATAAATAATAAAAAAAAAAAAAAAAAAAAAAAAAAAAAAAAATAATAGGATCTTCAACAGATATGACATCTACTTTCATCATCGCAAGCAATTCATCGTCGTCATCGTTTTCAATTTTCTTGATATGTAGACCGTCGCGTCGTATATTTATTTCCGCCATTGAACAAAAGTTTTCCCCAATTACTACATCAATATCAACACTCTTGGATGACACTACTACGAAATTTAAGTTGTACGTTTCATTATCAATTTCGATGTTACACTTTAATTCACCATTTGGTTTTATTTTACTTTGACCGAATCCGACGAGAGTAAAATTTGTTTCTTTAAGTTCCGGTTTATTTAAATGTTTAAGAACGTTATCAGTTATAATACTGAATTTGCTTCCAGTATCAACCAAAGCCGTGTATTCCCGATCGTCGATTTTTACTATTTTATTCATAATGTCAAACTGCGGTTTTAAAAAACGAGTGTTACTTTTTATGTTTTCAGTCTTTTCCGGGCAATTCTTCGCGATATGACCAAATTTATTACAATTAAAGCACTTTGTACCTTTATTTTTATTTTCACAGTCCATCGAATTATGTCCTTTTGATCCACAGTTAAAACACGTTAGTTCTTTCTCTTTACCTCTATAATTTCTATCCGATTTGTCCCGATTCAATTTATGGTCAACGGAAACAACCGTTTTGTCATTTTGTCGTTTACACTTTTCGCGAAATGTCTCATAACACGATAATTTTTGTTTAAAGTCTTTAATATGTATTTATATTTAAATCTTTTATACCGTCTATAACGTATTGGATAAGAGATGATTCGTCGATGTTACCACGTGAGCCGATTTCTTTAATTTTCAGGAAATATTCCTGCACACTTTCATCTTTTTTCATTTTTGTCTCTGAAAGTTTCTTGTGAATTTGAGCACTATTTGTTGATGTTTTGAATTCGTCAATTAAAGCCAGTTTTAATTTAATCCATGACGTAATACCTCGCTCTCCATGTATAAATAGTTTTGCTACCCCACTTATCGACTTTTTTACAAACACGTACATCTGAAAATCATCCCAAAACATTATGGCTGCTGTTTCTTCGAACTCCTCCACCCAAACGTTGACAGGTATATTTTCACTGCCGTCAAATGGTCTAATCGAATCTTCTATATCCCGAAAACTAACCGCGAATCTAGACATTTGTATCGGTGCTGTATTTTTCTTTGCTACCGTATTCACCATATTTGCATTTTCATTTTCAAAAGACAAAAAACTTACTTGATCGTCATCTCTTTGTGCTGTCACTTTTTATTTGTTTACGTTGCACGTCCTTACCATGTTACATGTACTAGTTTGATTTTCATTGTTGCCGTTGTTTCTGCCTCTGCCGTCGTTTCTGCCTCTGCCATCGTTGCTGCCTCTGCCGTCGTTGCTGCTTCTGCCATCGTTGCCGTTGCTGTCGTCGTTACCACTGTTGGCGTCGTTGTCGCTGCTGTCGTCGTCTGCCTCATCAGCGTCGTCGTCTTCATCACCAGCGTCATGCACATTTGCGTTAAGCAAGAATCCTTTTTTCAAATGTTTGAATATATGCAGCTTCAGGTCTACGTTTTTATAACTCAGGTCCAACAGGGTGCAGATAGCTGTTAGGTCGGCTAGAGTTAAATTTTCGTCAATATATGTTGATTTTGCTTTATACGCATCGTCAGTTTCGCTAAAATCAAACCCTTCGAATTCCCTCAAACGTCGTCGATTTGAGCGATCGCCTTCCTGTTCGAAAACAAATTTGTGCAACGCAACTATGTTGTCTTTTCTACTGCGTCGTAAACTTTCACGAACATTATCGAACGAACTTATCATCGTATTTTTTTATTTTTTCTGTACTTGCTTGTTTCGTATGTACAGTGTCTTTTCTAGATTTTTCTATCTCTTCTTTTTTTTTCACTTTTTTTTATATTTTTCGTTTTACTTTTTTTTTGTACTTGCTTCTTTCGTATGTACAGTCTTTTCTAGATTTTTCTATCTCTTCTTTTTCTTTAATTTTTTTTTTTTAAATTTTTCGTTTAAGTATACTTTTAATCCATTTTTGGATTAAATAATTTATAATTTATTGCTCTATCACAATTTTAATTTCTTTTAAACACACTTTTTGGCTAATTTATGAATTTATTTTTTTTTTTATGTATTTTTTCGGCTGAGCCCCCAAATTATAGGTTTCTAAAATTAAACACCACTATTTCCAAGAATTAATCACCACTGTTTTCATTTAGTTATTTAAGCTTTATTTATTTAGATTTAAATATAAGTAGTTAATTGAAATTATGTTTAAAAAAGTAGTTTCTTAACACGTCTTTTTTTTAGCACAGTCCGTTCGCGTTCACTCGTTCTTTGTAACTCTTTTGTTGTCCGTTTCTCAAAAATCACAAGCGTCGTTTTCTAATTCGTCTGTGTTGTCAAGTTTCTAATTTATCAGTGTGTTGTCATTTTTTGTAAATTGTCATTTGTTAGGCCGCTTTTGTTCCCACATATATGTATGATTTATCGCAATGATAGAGATTCTCAATCTACTGGATGCTGCCGGGGTGGGTGGAGTGTTGATTGCGGTAAATCGTGCCCTACAAAAAAATAGTAACCACGACGGCCCATTGGGTAGAAAAATACCTAGTGAATATCTCAGTTGTTCAGTAAGATATGAGGCTGAATTTTTTATGATCATTTTAAACCAATAACAGGTCGTATATGAAATTTCAACAAAATTGTATGGACTGAATTGGTACTGGACCATTATGGGATCAAAGTCGAAGCTCTATTTCCAAATTTGTAAAGACGGCTTCCGTAAAGATGGCGGTTATTACAGAACTGCCTTTTTCAATTTTCTGAACATTACATTAAAATAATCGTCACCAATCCCAACAACCCATATATACTCTTTCATTAGACAATTAATTGATAATATCATTAAATTGTCAGCCATCTGATCATCTGGATCTGGTATTTTGAATTTTGAAATTCTGATATCAAAATACTTATCCGAATAAGTTTAAATGCATTCACAAAACACAGATTATTTCGTCAAATATTCATATCATCCGCATTGCTGCACAAAGATAATGGAAACTGATGATGGAATTTTACGAAGCCCATTCGGTACTCTGTGTTCCGAAATGTATTGCATCAATGCAGTAATGAAATGAGCTACATGTATCGGGTTGGAAACTTGTCCCTGGTTGGAAACAAGGTTCGATAATCAAGAAAAACTTAAGAAAACTACATACATTTTGAAATGGTAATAATAATAATTAAATAGTAAAAGTATAATGCGTCTCTTTGTAACATTGAATGTAGATGAATCGCTCAAATTTTTGTTGATTATTGGACTCTATTCTAAAACCGGGGCATGTTCCCTACCCGCTACATTACCATTTGTGATTGAAGCGTGTTATCATCAGTAAATCTTTAGGACTTACAAAATGATAATTTTTTGGAGTGCGCCAGCTTGAAAATCAAGCCAGCACACACATCAAAAAAAGGCCCAAATTGCATTTAAACTGATTATTTTGTTGGTATTAAATTGCGACTGATCGTTTTCATGCATTCTGTATTTGAAAAATATTTAATCACCGGAGTGTGCCAGCTTAATGAATTAAGCCAGCACACACATCAAAAAAAGGCCCAAATTGCATTTAAACTGATTATTTTGTTGGTATTAAATTGCGACTGATCGTTTTCATGCATTCTGTATTTGAAAAATATTTAATCACCGGAGTGTGCCAGCTTAATGAATTAAGCCAGCACACACACTGTATCTCGAAAACTATTTTGGCGAAAAAATTTTTTATGTGGTAATAAAATAGCGATTAATGTGTGTTACTTTATTACCACATTCACACTTGAGTGTGCCGAATGTGCTGTGTCAGCTTAATATGGCTCAACAAATTCAGTTTTATGCATATCATGTCACATAAGTAGCTATAACTTCTTACCTGGCAAATATTGGCAGGTAAGACCAATATGATTTTTGTTGGCAGATATGTCAACTATAATTTCTCATTCACCAATCCTTGATTGACATTGATTTGTGGATTATAGGCCAAGGTAAATTTGAAAAACTATGCTAAAAACGACCTTTTTTGAAAAATTCATGAAAATTACTAACTAAAATTTTTTTCCTACATCTTGTGAAAATTATTTATTTTAAAATACCATAAATTCAGAGAGCGTACTTTAAATTCCCATGTTTTTTCAAACTTTTGAAATTTTCCATTTTTAATATTGCGAAAAATGTAAAAAATGCTATTTTAATGAACGATAAAAAGTTATCCAACTTTGAGCACCCATAAAAACCAAAATACTTGTCATAAATCAAAAAAGTTTTCGGTTTTAGATCCTTTGGTCAATTATCTTTTAAATAAAAAAAAGTTTCGAAAATCAGAAATCGAAAATTTGGTCAATTATCTTTTAAATAAAAAAAAAGTTTCGAAAATCAGAAATCGAAAATTTGATTTTAGCAATCACTTTTTGAAAAAGGAGCCACTGTGCGGCGTTTTTCACTGCAGTAGCTTCGCGACACTCCTGGTCATACCATTGATTTCGCGGAAGTGGGCGTCGGAAACCAATGACTTCCTCAGCGGCAGAGCGCATGGAGCGGGATATATGCGCCCAAAGTCCACCGGCATCAGCGGGTAGAGAGTCAGGTTGAAGGAGCAGTTCTGAGAGGCGAGCGGAATAGGCTTCGGCCGTCCGATGTGATTGCAGCTTAGCTACGTCCAGCTTTCGTTGCGTACCAGAGCGTACATCCTTTGCATTGCACAGCCGCATGCGTATCTTGGCTGCAACAAGATAATGATCGGAGTCAATATTGACTCCCCGGAACGTACGAATATCTAGCACGCTGGAAGCATGCCTTCCGTCGATCACAACATGATCGATTTGGTTGCGTGTTTTCTGATCAGGGGACAGCCAGGTGGCCTTGTGGATATCGAGGTGTTGAAATCTGGTGCTACTTACTACCATGTTTCGCGCCGCGGCGAAGTCGATCAGCCGTAGACCGTTGATTGAGGTGGTCTCGTGAAGGCTGAAATGACCGACAGTGGGGTCAAATATACCTTCTCTTCCGACCTTTCCGTTGAAATCCCCGAGTACAATTTTAACGTCATGGGCCGGGCAGCGGTCGTATACTTCCTCGAGTCTCGCATAGAAGGCATCTTTGACAGCATCGTCCTTTTCCTCCGTCGGGGCGTGCGCGCAAATCAAGCTCATGTTAAAAAATCGAGCCTTGACGCGGATCGTAGCCACCCTTTCGCTCACAGGTGTGAACCTGTATCCGAGGCTTTTTTAGTCTTCATTGGAGTGTTTTTTTTACGTGGCGGGTACCAAACCCTGCGCACAACCCAGTTTACTTCCAGGGAGGACACGCTGCACTCATTCGCTCACTATCTCAGCGGATGCGGAGATAGCTACCCAGATGGAGGCGCGGGGAGGTTGTGTGTCAACTTGCTAATGGTTGGCTCAGAGATCGCTCTGGCAATCCCCAGGTGGAAAGCAGTCAGAAACTTTACTCTGATCAACCAAAAGCCAATCCATCCAGGCATAGTAACATTGTAATAAGTGGCTATAAATAAGAGCGAATACAAGAAATCGGTCTCTTTGCGGCAGTTGACGTGGGCGAGTACACATCAATTCTTTTGTGACAGTGGACATCAACGGGTACCGAACTGTTTTTCTGGCAGTGAACATCAAGGAGTATACATCTTTTTGCAACAGTGGACATCGACGGCAGCAGCTAAGCCGCTTTATACGAAGTACTTTAATGATTTTGAGCATCAATCTAACTATCTATAATCTTATGTCTTGTTATTTATGCTGTATTCCGTGCCATTTACCTGGAGCTCGTACCCAATATAACTGGTAAAAGCTGCTTAGAGGCACTTCGAAGATTTGTCGCCAGGAGGATATTGCAAGAAACTTTAAGCAATCGACAAGCGACAACAGATTTAGATTCAGCGCACTCAAAACCTTATCTTATTGTCAGATCAATCGTAGTGTACCATTCTCTTTTATCGAATTAATTTATGAAGTGCTTGTGGAATTTACTACGGTTTCTAAGCCCATAGCCTTAGATGCTAGTGCTTAGAATATTTGTTGTAATTTAATTGAGTTTTTTGGGCTTTGGCCGTATTTATATGAAAGAAAAAACTGTTTGTTTTTTTATTTCAATTTTTTTATTTGTTTCCGATATTTCGGTTAGATTTTCTAACTATCATGAGGGACTGAAAAATTAGTAATACAGAAAAAACATTTACAAAACATTATTTTCATAAATTAAAATTAAAAATTACCCAATCAAGAAATTGAAAAAAATTGTCTCCGTCTGTACGTCTTATTGTTGTGTCGTACTCTCGTCAACTGTTTTAATCAAATGTTTGTAAGTATGCGCACAGTTGTCTGTGTCGGTCTTGTAGTTCCCCAGTAGGCAAGGACAGGAGCTAACAGTGCTTCTAGAAGGCCTTCCTTGGTAAGTATAAGGCCTTCCATCCTCCTTTCAAACGTACTTTCTTTTTTATATGAAATGGCCGCAGAAAACACTCCTTCCTAAGCAGGCTTTCTAAGACCGCTTACCGTAGAAGGACTCTCAGAAGTACTTGACAAAAATTTAAATTTAATAAATTTAAAGACTCTAAATATTAATTGTTTTTTTTATCAGCGCCATCTCACTTGCGTTGATATTTTTTTAATGTCTTCACAATTTGACAAAGAATACACAAAATTCTACCTCCTTAACATAACATGAAACAATAGAAGACTAGCCTGCACACCTCTCTTAATTTCTAACCATGTTTATACTTTTCATGTCGTATATGTACAATGCATATGACAAAAAAGTTATGCCGAATCGTAAAACATTGCAATACATGAAATAAAAAAGAAACAGAAAAGCGCTAAAGTAAATGGAGTCCTTCTTCTTTGCCTTCTAATATCAGGCCTGATAGCACGTCTGTTGTGGCAAGGCATATTATGCCTTCTGTGTTTGTATTTTTATTTGCATGAAATTCTAGTTTTGAGAAGTCCTTATATAATCGCAGCAGTGCTAGCAGGCCTTCTCCGAGTAAGGCCTTGCTCATTTGCCTGCTGGGTCAGTATGTTTTATGTAAATGTATTGATGATCTCCAACATTTCTATTGTGTAGCGTCTCGTATAGTTGTTTTCTTGTTGCAATATTTTTGTGTTGCTGAAGTTTGAAACATGGCCCTTTTTTACGCAGTGGGCCGCCAGTGCAGTTTTGTTGTCACTTTTTGACTTCAAATCGGATTTGTGACCTGCTAGTCTTGTTTTCAGTTTTGATTTTGTTGTTCCAACGAGTCCTATGGTGATTTTTTATAAACAATTCGATGTTATATAGACAAATATTGGTACAATTAAAACAAAACAAAAAATAGTAATTTTTTTGTTTGTGTTTATAGAACAGACCATAATTTTTAAATTATTTTTTACTGAGCCTTCTGTTCAGCACTAACGGTACTATGGTCTGTTCTATAAACACAAACAAAAAAATTACCTTCGGTGAGCTTGCCGATTTTACATATTAGCACTTGCACCTTCGTTCGTATCGCCAAATAAGCTTTCAACGGAGCGCTAGTCAAGAAATGTGTGATATCAAAAAGATTACAAGAACAATTGCATATGAAGAGGGAAATGTAGTTTTTGGCGTGCTGTGTACCACCTGTAAAGATGAACATGGAAATCTGGTTACGGATACGCAGGGTGCACTGAGATTATGGAGGGAACACTTTTCCAAGCTGCTTGCTGGCGATGACTCCACCAATCCCGCCTTTGGAGAAATTAACCCGATGCCACCAATCAACGACGATGGTGTGGAGGTACCACCACCTAGCCATGACGAGGTACGAGTTGTGATCCAACGACTTAAGAACAACAAAGCGGCTGGTGCCGATGGCCTGCCTGCTGAATTGTTCAAAACCGGCGGCGATGAGCTGATAGGGTGTATGCATCAACTTATCTGCAAAATATGGCTAGTTGAAAGCATGCCCGACGATTGGAATCTCAGTGTCCTTTGTCCTGTACTGAAGAAAGGTGACCCGACAATCTGCGCTAACTACCGGGGAATTAGTCTTCTTGCCATCTCTTACAAGGTCCTTTCGACTGTACTGTGTGAAAGACTTAAGCCGTTTGCCAACACACTGATTGGGCCTTATCAGTGCGGCTTTAGACCTGGTAAGTCCACCATAGACCAGATCTTCACACTACGTCAAATCCTGGAAAAAACCCACGAAAAACAGATCGATACCCATCATCTCTTTATCGATTTTAAAGCAGCTTTCGATAGCCCGATACGGGATTGCCTGTATGCCACCATGTCTGAGTTCGGTATACCTGCGAAGCTGGTGCGGCTTTGCAGAATGACGTTGAGCAACACAGCCAGCTCCGTTAGAGTAGGAAGGGACCTCTCCGAACCATTTGATACCGAACGAGGTTTCAGACAGGGCGATCCATTATCCTGCAACCTCTTCAACTTTGTGATGGAAGGGGTGTTGCGAAGAGCCAGTGTACATCGTAATGGCACTATTTTCTACAAAAGTGTCCAGCTCCTTGCATATGCCGATGATATTGATATCATTGGACGTTGTAAGCGAGATGTTACTGCTGCGTTCTCTGCTATCGAAAAAGAGTCAGCGAAAGTGGGTTTGACGGTGAACGAGGGCAAAACAAAGTATATGCTGTCCACAAACAGGGAGACGCGGCGTATTGGATCCTTTGTTACTGCGAACAACTATACTTTCGAAATTGCCAAGGAATTCACCTATCTTGGCACCGCCGTGAACACTCAAAACGATGTCAGCCTGGAGATAAAGCGAAGACTAACTCTTGCTAATAGGTGTTACTATGGTCTCAGTAAGCAATTGAGTAGTAGAGACCTCTCTCGCCCGACAAAACTGACACTCTACAAGACGCTCATCTTACCCGTGCTACTTTACGGCGCAGAAGCATGGGTGGTGTCGCAGACTGATGCAGCCACGCTTGGGGTGTTTGAGAGAAAAATTCTTCGCAAAATCTTCGGTCCTGTTCACGTCGGCGACGACTACCGTATTCGAATGAACCACGAACTGTACGAGCTCTACGCTGACATTGACATAGTCAAGCGCATCACTATTCAACGTCTGCGCTGGCTGGGACATGTTGTGCGTATGGACGAAGAAGCTCCGGCGAAAAAGGTGTTTGATGCGGAAGCCGCTGGGCGACGACGAAGAGGAAGACCATGCCTCCGATGGAAAGACCAAGCCGAGGAAACCCTATCCACGCTTGGTGTGAATGATTGGAGAAGGCGTGCGCAAAGCAGAGGCGCCTGGAGAGAGCTTTTGAGGTCGGCCGTAACCCGGTAACGGGTTGTTATGACCACCCAAGTAAGTAAGTAAGTATGTTTATATTGTTACGATGATTCTTAAATGGTCAACGCAAGAAGTAAGATATAGCATGCTAGTACTATAGACTATTAAATTTCGGCGAACAAAGCTTACTGATGATGATGACGTAGCGGTCATCGAAACTAGTATAAGCTGCTGGTTTGCCCAAAAGAAATAATTTGTTTCTTTTTATGTATTTTGCGCTGTAATTTTTTTGTTTTTTGTCGCATTAACAGTACTGAACAGAATGCTCAGTAAAAAATAATTTAAAAAATAATAATAACTACCATGTTCCATATACAGGGTGTTTTTTTTAGAGGTATAGAGCTTCGAATTGAAATAAATCACAAGAAAATTTGGCTTTATTGGAAGGATAATTTTATGCCATTAATGTTTAAATATGATTTCGGGCATGTGGCCGCCGCGGCTGGCTCGAATAAAGCCAATTCTACAGGTCCAATTTTGAACCACTTTTTCGAGCATATGGGGCCGTATGTCGGCAATAACGCCACGAATGTTGGCTTCCAAGTCCCCTAACGTTTCTGGTTTGTTGGCGTAGACGAGCGACTTCACATATCCCCAAAGAAAATAATCCAATGGTGTCAAATCACACGATCTTGGTGGCCAATTGACAGGTCCATTCCGCGAAATTATGCGCTCATCGAATGTTTCCTTCAATAAATTGATTGTGACGTGCGCTGTGTGGCATGTAGCGCCGTCTTGTTGGAACCACAACTCATCCACATTCATGCCATCCAATTCGGGAACAAAATAGTCGGTTATCATGGCTCTATACCGGTCTCCATTAACGGTAACTGACTCTCCAGCATTATTTCGGAAGAAGTATGGCCCAATGACTCCACCAGCCCATAGAGCACACCAAACAGTCAGTTTTTGTGGATGTAATGGCGTCTCAAGGGTCTCATGTGGATTCTCTTCACTCCAAATGCGGCAATTTTGCTTGTTGACGTAGCCATTCAACCAAAAATGAGCCTCATCACTGAACAAAATTTTGCGATGAAAATCAGCATCGAGATCAATCTCATTTTCGGCCCATACACCAAAATCACGACGCATTGCATGGTCTCGCGGCTTTAATTCTTGCACAAGCTGGATCTTGTAAGGTCGCAAGCCAAGATCTTTGCGCAAAATCTTCCATAAAGTTGATGGACAAAGCTGCAATTGCTGTGCACGGTGGCGAATCGATTCGTTCGGGTCCTCTTCAACATTTTGCTCTACAGCGGCAATTGTTTCTTCGGTGCGCACTGTTCGACGTCTCTGCGGATGCGTATTATCACATAGAGTAAACGTAGTGCGAAAACGACCCATGGTTAACCGAATTAATTGCTCTGATGGACGATTATGTCGACCATAAAATGGACGGAGCTTGCGGTAAACTTCGCGAACTGAACCATTATTTTCGAAATAAATTTGCACGATTTGCAAGCGTTGTTCTTTTGTCAACCTGTTCATGATGAAATGGCAAACCAAACTGAACATAAATGACATTAGAGTTGCCAGATTTGACCATAAAATGCCAGTTTTATCTCTATTCGAAAAACAAACCTCTAAAAAAAACACCCTTTACAACGTACTCAAATTTCATGTAAATCGGTTAAACGATTCGTGAGATACAAAGAAAAGAAACAAATAACGGGTTGAAAATGTTTTTGACAATAAGTCGAAAAATAAAATTATTTTTGATCCAAAACTTTGCGGAGTGATTTCACTAGTGAATTGCTACTAAAATGTCATATTTTCATGAAAAATTAAACACAGTCGAAAAATAGTGATACGTTTCAAAAATTCTATCCTTATACTGAACTTTATGTGTCTTTAGCGTCGTTTTTATTGCGTCGGCTTTCACTATAGCAAATATATATAAAATCATACAACACCCTTCGAAATTTTTACACAAATACAAAAAACAAATTGGATAAATTGAAAAAAATCCAATGTTGTATATCAAATACCGTGCAATGGAGACGGAATAAATAAATGTGGACAATTATACGTTGGAACAACAAAATCAAAACTAAAAACAAGACTAGCAGGTCACAAATCCGATTTGAAGTCAAAAAGTGACAACAAAACTGCACTGCGGCCCACTGCGTAAAAAAGGCCATGTTACAAACTTCAGCAACACAAAAATATTGCAAAAAGAAAACAACAATACGAGACGGTACACAATAGAAATGTTGCACATCATCAATACACCTACAAAAAACAGACTGAACTACAAGACCGACACAGACAACTGTGCGCATATTTACAAACATTTGATTAACGTACGACACAACTATAAAACGTACAGACGGAGACAATTTTTTTCAATTTCTTAATTGGGTAATTTTTAATTTTAATTTATGACAAGAATGTTTTGTAAATGTTTTTTCTGTATTACTAATTTTTCAGTCCCTGAAGATGGTTGGAAAATCTAACCGAAATATCGGAAACAAATAAAAAACAAACAGTTTTTCCTTTCATAAAAATACGTCCAAAGCCCAAAAAATCGAATTAAAATAATAATAATACTACCGTTTCTAAATATATGGCGGAATACTGTAGTTTAACCTTAAGCCTATACAATTTACATTATTAGCAATTAAAAAATACATTTATTTTTAAATATTTTTACATTTCCATATATTTTTTTGTCGTTTTAGGTTTCTTCAACAGATGGATTGCCATTAGTCGTTTGCAATGACTGCAGAAATATAGTGTCTTCATTTTGGCGATTTAAAAACAACGCTCATAGAGCTCAAATGGAATTGCAAAACTTTCTAAATTTTGCTTTAAGTTTGCCGCCTGGAACTGAGGTTATTTTTTGTTAATACTATACGTGCGAAATGCGTCTTGGTTCTTATTAAATCATACAAATTTTAAAACAGTTTAGCTTTTCAGGCTAAGTTAGCCAAACAATTTACAAAAAGACGCATTTCGCACACTTTCTACATTACTATAAATACTTTTTTTTTTCGATTGAGCAAATTTATTATTTTTTTTTTAATAATAGAGTTTAGCTACTACAGCTATTAGCTACTACAGCTATTATACAGATAGCCTTCTTAGCTATTTATCATTGAAGCTTTATACCAAGTAAAAAGCTTATTCAATAAAACATGGAATAGAAAAAATTATCATGCACATTAATTTGTTATTTATTTTATAATTTTTTCTTAGCTTTATCGCACTTTCTCAACATACCCACTCACACCATGTAAAAATAGACATATAGATATTAAAATAATTATATGTATAAATTTACGTGGTCCAAGGCATAAATGTTAGAAAAAATTTACCCAGCATGCTGTGGGGCTCGGACAACACAAACAAAAAAAAATCAAACCATTAAGCTACAAATTTAGCTACAGTTAGTTTTCAGTCTAAGCTTGAGTTGACCTTTTGACAAGCTAATGTTATAAACTTCGCAATTATTAATCAGAGTTGTCATGCGATTAAAAGGAGCTGTAGCCATATAATTAGTTCTACTAATCGGTTGGTAAAATAACTGATAAGAGTTACGAGTACTCCTCCGTTTACTATTAAAATGTATATAGTTAAGAAGCTCTGGTGCAGCAAGAGACCCAGTTACAAGTTGATGCAGATAAAGTATATCCGCAATATTTCTACGCGAGCTCAAAGACTGCATATGTAATAACTTTAAACGATCCTCATAAGGAGGAAGGTTTAAAGGGTCAATCCAATTTAAGCCATTGAGAGCAAAACGAATAAAATTTTTTTGAATTCTTTCAATTCTATTTATATGAATATTATAAAATGGTGACCATACTTGGCTGGCGTACTCTAAGTGAGGGCGCACTATTGTATTATATAAAGTCACCGTTACTAAAGGGCTATTAAATTCTTTTGCCCACCTCTTAATAAAGCCAAGCAGAGATGAGAATTTTTTACAAATTTGATTAATATGCTCATTAAAAGTCAACTTAGTATCAAAATGTATACCTAGGTCTTTGACTACATCGACACGACAAATATTTTTATCTTTTAATTTATAATCAAATTCCAAAATAGTTTTCTTCCTGGTAAAAATCATAGCTTGGCATTTATCAGGATTGAGATGTAAGTTATTCTTAGAACACCAAACTTCAAAGGATTTCAAGTCAGACTGAAGTGGAATAGTGTCACCAACCCCCTTTACGTTCCTGTAAATTTTCATTTCATCTGCATATACTAACAGATGAGAGTTTTTAATAACATGTGTAACGTCATTAATTGCTAAAATGAACAGGAGCGGCCCCAGGTGGCTTCCTTGTGGAACACCTGATGTTGCGCTAAATGGGGAGGAAAACACTCTCCTAAATTTTATTTGATACGAGCGATCAGATAAATAAGATTCAATCCAGCTGACAAAACTTAAGGGAAATCCAAGCTTCTTTAACTTAAACAAAATCAAATTATGTGGTAATTTGTCAAATGCTTTACTGAAGTCAGTGTAGATGCAGTCAACTTGCCCACCAGAGTCTAAAGAGATTAATGCAAAAGAAGTGAAATCAAGGAGGTTAGAAACTGTAGATCTGCCATTAACAAAACCATGCTGACGAGTTGTTATGACTTCACTACAGCACACCTTAACCTGATCGTATATAATATGTTCAAAAATTTTGTACATTGATTTTGTATTGATGATAACTTAGCCACGGGCCTGTAGTTTGAAACATCATTTCTACACCCTTTCTTGAAAATGGGGCTAATGTATGCATTATTCCAAAATTTAGGAAAATAGCTTTCTTGAATTGATCTATTAAATAAAATACTGAGGGGCTGACTCAGCACAGAGCTGCAGTTTACTAAAACTGTCGCAGGAATACCATCCGGCCCGGAGTTGAAGTCATCATCAACAGATGAAATATATTTCTCTATGAGGTCAGGAGAGAAAGATATCTCATTAACCGAAACTAAAGTCGTTATCCATATATTCAAAATAGTTGATTTCAGGGCTAAATAAAACCGTAGAAAACGATTCATCAAACAAATTAGCAAACAACCCGGCTATAACTTGTGGGTCGCTAGTAAGCCCATCAACTGTTTTAAACTCAGATGGAAACCCGTCAGATTTTTTTTTAGAATTAATAAAACCCCAAAAATTCTTGGGGTCATGAAGAATATTCAGCCTAATTTTATTCAAATATTCAGAATAAACCAAAGCTGACATATCTTTAAATTAAAGAAACAGTCGCTGATAAGCAACAAGGTCATTACGGTCCTGGCTGCAAACGTATTTATTCCATGCCCTATTACGGCCATTGCGAACTTTTTTCAAATCCTTTGTATACCAGGGGTACGAGGAATTATTAACGTACTTCTTTGTATATGGAACCGACAATGCTATGGCAGAAAAAAGTTCACCATAGAAAAATTTAATGCAATCATCAAATGTATTGTTATTAAAAAAAAATGAGTAAGTCGTCTAATTTATTTCTTAAATTTTCATTCAATTTTAAAAAGTCAGCTTTCTTAAAATTGTATTCGTAAATATTAATGGATGAACATGCATTAGTCAAATTTTCATTGTCAGATTGGTACACAATACTCAAAGGTGGATGATAGGAATCTACCGTAGACAGAGCATGGATAGCATTTCTTACAACCTTGCTACTATTTGTAGCCAAGACTAAGTCAAGTTGTCGTCCATAGCAATTAGTTATACAACTTACTTGTTGTAAATTTGAAAGTATTTCGTCAACAAAAATTTGTTGTTGTCGAGTTTTTGGACAAGATGCATAAAAATATGTACCATCGTCCGAAGGAGTCCATTTTAGGTCAGGCAGATTAAAGTCACCTAACAACAAAATGTCGTCATTAGTGTCTAGTTCATTAATAATATATTCTACGGCCATCGAAAGACATTCGTAGACATCTGCGCTACTATTTGGAGGAACATAAGTGTTAAGAATGTATAAATTAGAGTTACATTGTGTAACCTTAACACATAACAGTTCAATATTAGATGCACAGGAAATTTCAACTAATGAACTGGTTAAATGATTTTTTATAGCTATTAAGACGCCTCCACCAACAGAAGAAAGATCTTCCAAGTGTCTGTCTCTTTTAAAAACATGGAAACTATTATCAAAAAGTTCCATATTGAGAAAGCTGTTGTTTAACCAAGTTTCGGTAAACACGATAATATCCTCAGAGAAATTCTGAGTTGATAAAAAGATATCTTGCGTCTTGGAACGCAAACCCCTTACATTTTGATAGTAAAGGGATAGCCGTTTCAGTTTTTTGAATTGGAACGTGCAGTTTTATCATTTTTTTTCGATTTAAATTCTGAAATATAGATATTATCCACCCATGCTTTAGATTTAAGAATGGCAGAAACATGAGAAGATGCCACTGTTATTTTAAAAGACGCATGAGTTGGTTTATTACCGAGTTTCCTGCAAGAAACGAAGGCGTCGGCAGGAATAATTTGATTTTGTCTGATAAAATTTTTAACGCTGTCAGAGGTAGTGTTGGAATGAAGTCGTGAAATAAAAATCGATTTTAACCTTGGTAATGCCTGCAGGGAAACCGATGGCACAGAGCTATCAATCGCAACATCCAACCGCGGATTAGCCAAAATTGACAGAGGATTATTTATAGTGGAGGAAGGAGATGGAAGATTGCTACTAGAGATTATAGCGGGAAAATTGGGAGTGGGTGAAGAGGTATTTAGAGAGCAATCCACGGGAGTTTTGTCACGACTGACGGCCGCACCGCCCACCCTCCCCACATTACCCAGATTTTTATTTAATTTCTTATTTAATTTCTTATTAGACTTTCTTTTCTTTTTTAAGGAAATAGCTTGTTTAGGTAAAGTGGAGATCGAAGGAGTGGAAGCAAAAACCATAGTAGCCTCGGTAATAGTTTTATTTTGCAAACTAACATCCGGTGAAGTAGCCTCATTAAGGCTTTTTTCAATTTGGGGATAATAGTTAAGAATATCTCTGAAATTATTATTCAGATTGTTAAGATTTTCCCCAAATTGCTTAATTTTTTCGTAAAAGTCCGACGGGGAAAGGGGTCTGCAAGATGGACAGTACCATTGCAGGCCCGAATGGACAGAGCATAATAAATCAGTAATAGATTTTGCTAAGTTGGCACAAGAGGCATGAAACACCTGTTCACAGGGACCTGAACTGGAAAACATAGATTTCAATATATTTTGGCTTTTGCACTGATCTCCTAGAGAGCAAGCTAAGAAATTTTCAGAGGAAAAATAATCCATCTTGAAATCTTAAAAAAAAATAAAGCAATTTAAAATATTTTTAGAGCAGTGCAAAAAGGGATAAAAATCAAGCAAAAAATTCACCCGCTAAGCAGCAACAACAAACACAACAGAGTTTAAAGTCTAGCTTTGTATACGAACAAATCACAAAAGCGAATCAAAAACAAAACTGTTGCACTGCTTACACTGATTTATTTTGCTTGCAGAAAGTAAGTTAATATTAACATGTATGTATGTTTGTGTGTAACGCAAAATAAACAAAACACAAAATTAAAGCAAAGTTATTAATATAATCATGCAATTTTTCAGAAACGACACTAAATTAAACACAAAATTTATTAATTACACAGGCCGACAAAATTTAACCAACATTCAGACCCAGAAACCAGACCGTGAATTTTCTTTTTTTCAAAAAACTATATGTGTGATCTTAAAGAGCTGTTCTTCTTCTTTCCAATGTCGTTGAGTTTTCTGAAATATCTTTCTTTATCGTCCAGTTATCGCATTTTGAAATTTTCAAATTTTTTGACACACAAATGTTCCTAATGAGCTTGCAGGTACAGGCAAAATCACAAATATGAAAATTTCAAAATGCGATAGATCGGCAAAAAAGAAAGATATTTCAGAAAACTCAACGACATTGGAAAGAAGAAGAACAGCTCTTTAAGATCACACATATAGTTTTTTGAAAAAAAGAAAATTCACGGTGCTACATAACCTCAAAAATGGGCATAAACAATGTTTTTTGCACTTTTAGGTTAGGATATCTCGAAAACCTGACGTGATGGAGCAATTCTGCGACCAGATTCGGAATCAGCGCATCGAAAACCTACGGAAATATATAGTCCGGTTTCTGGGTATAATTTTTGTCGGCCTGTGTTATTAACTAAGCAAAAATTATTAGAAAATAATAATAACAAAATCACAATACAGTTAAAAACACTAACGACACTGACAAAGAGACGAAGTCAGTATTTTAAATACTTTGAATAACATTTTTATATGTATAACTTAAAATATGACTAGTTTTCGTTTCTTAAATACTGCTTAACATATTGTAGTTTATTATTAACAAGTTTGAATTTCAATTCATTGATTCCTTTTTGCTTTGATGAATTCTAAACATTTTCTTATAAAAATCAAGCATAAAAAAGTAGGTTTTTGGAAAATAACGTACTACTACTACTTACATCATGTTACTCCGTTAGAAGCGTAGGGTCTGAAATAAATAAATTTCTATAGTTATATTTATCGCTTTTTCGTTGTCTTATGCTGCACCAGATCGTTCCAATTTTTGACAAATCACTTTCTATCATTCGGTGCCACGAAGTTCTGGATCTTTCTATCTTCCTGCTGTTTCCACCAAAGCGCTGATCAAAAGGCTTCCTTAGTGTCTCTCCTGATCGAGTTGCCTATCCATTGCTAGCATCTATTTATAATCTCAGTTGAGATAGAAGTTAATTGTTAGCCAAATGACGTTCGTCATTCAGGAATGTGCGCAGCGACCAAATCCTCAATATACTTCTTAAGCAGATTTTAACAAAGGTTTGCATTCGACTCGACAGAGTGCTTGTGAGAGGCCATGATTAGTAAGCATGAAGCTCCCATATAAAGGTGGGAAGGTTGAGGCTTTTTATTCTTCTCTGATATCAAAAATGCTAAAAATTGTGCGATCTATTTTATAGTTTTTAAGTTATTAGAGAACAACCAAAAAATTTTTATTAAAACGACATGCGAATAATAGATAAAGGAGATATAAAGACCAAGGCACATAATCATAGTCACACAATAAAGTTAAAACCTGGTTTTTACCCAAAATCGAAGATACAGACTGACCCCAGACTGACAATTTTTAAAAATAGATTACCCTGCGTTATTGACACAAAATATTGTAGAGACAGTGAACAAAAGGAATAATAAAAAAAATCGAATTTATGAGGCAGCGTGGCGTAATGGTTAGGACAGTGAACTCATAGTCCTCGGTACGTGGGCTCGAATCTTGTCAGAAAAGATGCTTTTTTTCTATAAGCACGTTTTAAATTTAAAAGCAGGAAAACGTGCTTTTAAATATTTACAACCAGGTTTTAAAGTAACATTTATTTTCATGAGTAACCTCAAAAGTGTTTCTTTTTTGAATGGACAAGTTTTCAGACACGTCTTTAAGAAAATATAGAGAAATATAGACGTTATTATGTCACTCGTCATATTCCCAAAGAGACAAAGCTACGCTTGCAGGTGTTTCAAAGTCGGTTTTTAACCGCATTAAAAAAAAATAGATCAAAACGAGCCTCTGAACGCAAACCGCGTAGGGAAATGTGGTAGAAAAAGAATCACCACAACTCGTACCGACCGTAAAACTATGGACATCTACCTTTAAAATTGTGAGAAAAGTGTGGCTCACTTAACTACGATAATAAACGACAGGGAAATTATCGTCTCCAAAGTGACAGGTCGGCTGCATTTGGCAGAATAGAACCTGATCGCTCGTCGTCCTATCAAAAAGCCGTGCCTGACCGATGCCATGAAGAAGAAGCGACTGCAATGGGCCAAACAACACTTTAACATATTGTTGCGTAATGGAATCGAGTACGTGCTACTTCTTAAAATAGAGTAGTTCGTGAACTACTGATTTTTTTTTTTAATAATCGTGTTTTACAGGTATACTTTTCTGACGTGTCAAAATTCCAACTTTTGATTGACAAAAGTAAATTTTTCCGACGATGCCCTGTGGAGCAGTTCCACCCCGAAAGCCTTGTAGAGAGGGCTAAATACCTGGCTAGCGTCATGGTGTGGCCTATGATCTCAGCCAATATCGGACCCCTATACATCGTGGTAGGGACCATACAGCAGGACCAACACAAGCGAGTACTAGGAACAGCTCGAAGAATGGTTCTCTGGTGACGAGAGTATCTTTTTATGCACTATTCGGAACCTTGTCATAAAGCCAGGAGTGTAATTGTAATTCTAGCTGACAAAAACATTAGCTATTTGCCTTGACTGGGAACTCAACTGACTTGAACCCCATCGAGAACACGGGTGATCGTCAAAGAATTAAATACCACCAAGCGGAAGTTGATTGAAGCAATCATCAAAGAATGGCATCACAACATTAAACTACAACAACATCCAAAAAAATTATAAACAGAGCATGCCCGTCGCATGCAAGCCATATTTGCAGCTATGGGAGGAATCACCAAATATTATAATTATTTGCATACAATTTTCAGAGAACGTAAATATTACTTTTACGAAAAAATTATTGAATGTACACTACGTAATATGTTGATTTTATTATCTTAATAGAATATTATAATAAATAATAAATACTTACTAGACTAGATTCAATTATTTGCTCAAAAAAATGATTCAAACTACAAAATGCAAAAATATGAGTACTGTCCCCAATAATTTGGCCACCTACTGTATGTAATATATAAAAAAATTAAGGAAACTCGGGGATATATACAGGGTGTTTTTTTTAGAGGTATAGAGCTTCGAATTGAAATAAAACACAAGAAAATCGTTTTAATGTCCATCAATTTGGCTTTATTGGAAGGATAATTTTATGCCATTAATGTTTAAATATGATTTCGGGCATGTGGCCGCCGCGGCTGGCTCGAATAAAGCCAATTCTACAGGTCCAATTTTGAACCACTTTTTCGAGCATATGGGGCCGTATGTCGGCAATAACGCCACGAATGTTGGCTTCCAAGTCCCCTAACGTTTCTGGTTTGTTGGCGTAGACGAGCGACTTCACATATCCCCAAAGAAAATAATCCAATGGTGTCAAATCACACGATATTGGTGGCCAATTGACAGGTCCATTCCGCGAAATTATGCGCTCATCGAATGTTTCCTTCAATAAATTGATTGTGACGTACGCTGTGTGGCATGTAGCGCCGTCTTGTTGGAACCACAACTCATCCACATTCATGCCATCCAATTCGGGAACAAAATAGTCGGTTATCATGGCTCTATACCGGTCTCCATTAACGGTAACTGACTCTCCAGCATTATTTCGGAAGAAGTATGGCCCAATGACTCCACCAGCCCATAGAGCACACCAAACAGTCAGTTTTTGTGGATGTAATGGCGTCTCAAGGGTCTCATGTGGATTCTCTTCACTCCAAATGCGGCAATTTTGCTTGTTGACGTAGCCATTCAACCAAAAATGAGCCTCATCACTGAACAAAATTTTGCGATGAAAATCAGCATCGAGATCAATCTCATTTTCGGCCCATACACCAAAATCACGACGCATTGCATGGTCTCGCGGCTTTAATTCTTGCACAAGCTGGATCTTGTAAGGTCGCAAGCCAAGATCTTTGCGCAAAATCTTCCATAAAGTTGATGGACAAAGCTCCAATTGCTGTGCACGGTGGCGAATCGATTCATTCGGGTCCTCTTCAACATTTTGCTCTACAGCGGCAATTGTTTCTTCGGTGCGCACTGTTCGACGTCTCTGCGGATGCGTATTATCACATAGAGTAAACGTAGTGCGAAAACGACCCATGGTTAACCGAATTAATTGCTCTGATGGACGATTATGTCGACCATAAAATGGACGGAGCTTGCGGTAAACTTCGCGAACTGAACCATTATTTTCGAAATAAATTTGCACGATTTGCAAGCGTTGTTCTTTTGTCAACCTGTTCATGATGAAATGGCAAACCAAACTGAACATAAATGACATTAGAGTTGCCAGATTTGACCATAAAATGCCAGTTTTATCTCTATTCGAAAAACAAACCTCTAAAAAAAACACTCGTTACTTGTTTTACTGTCAAAGCTTGCTAAATTTCTAAATTATGACATTTTAAGATCTAATTTTCAAAAAATCATTAACATATGAAATATAAGAAGGCTTCTATTGCGGTTGTCGATTTACAATAGATAAACGTTTTTTTTCTATTAGCGATTTTGTTTGGTATTGTATTTATCGATCACAATCGCTGGCATCATTTTGTTTTGATAGATAAGATTTTTTTTTTTTTTATTTTAGTAGATATTTCTTTATTTTATTAACTTTTCACACAAAATATTTGAAACTGAATGTCACAATGTCACAATGGCGCAATTTTTTTTATTGAGTTTCGAAATACTAAAATGGCATCGTTTCTATTAAATCGATGGCCATCGATTTATCGCAAATCGACAACCGCAATAGGGGCCAAAAACTCGAACAAATATTTTTTGAAATATTAGTATGTAGTATGTATATATGTACAAATCCATCAGATTTGGCCTTTTAGCTGGCTTTTTTTTTTTTTTTTTTTTTTGGAGTACACATCTTTCAGCCATAGTTTTTCTGGAAGCTAAGGCTGTCTTGAATTAATATTCAAGGTTCAATTAAAATTCAGATAGTTTTTTTTTTAACTTAAATGCAATTTTAACTATGTCTCCCTTTGAATTTTAATTGTTCCTCCTTGAATATTAATTCAAAATAGTCTTAACTTCAAGAAAACCCATAATTGAAGAGTGTGCTCAAAAAAAAAAAAAAAATCGATGCCATGGTCGAGCTAAAATGACAATTTCTTTTTTTTTGGAGCAGACTCTTCAAACATGGTTTTTCTTGAAGTTAAAACTATTTTGAATTAATATTCAAGGAGGAACAGTTAAAATTCAAAGGAACACATAGTTAAAATTGCATTTAAGTTAAAAAAAAACATGAAATGTTACATATAAAGTTAAATAAAAAAAATAGCTTTCTGAATTTTAATTGAACAACCTTGAATATTAATTCAAGACAGCCTTAGCTTCAAGAAAAACTATGGCTGAAAGATGTACTCCAAAAAAAAAAAACAAAAAAGAAAACGAGGCCAGCTAAAAGGCCAAATCTGATGGATTTGTACATATAGCATCATTTCATAAAAGTCAATTTATTTTCTTTCTTCAAGAACTTCAATAGGACTAAATTGATAAAAAAAGATAGATAAAGATGCAACTGGAACTTTGAAGCTTGGTTAACAATACTTTCCCACATAATATGCATATCAAAAAAATTGAGAAAACCCGGAGATATGTAATTGTTTTTTTTTTTTTTTTCCTACCAAAATTTGTCATATTTTTTGTTGAAAAATTCATGCAAATCATTAAAGCTATAAAAGAAAAATAAGTGGAAACAATGTGCTTTGCCGTCAATATACTACATTAGCGTATTTCGTTTTAAACAAGTTAATAGAGTGTTCTATCAATTTTGAGCCCACTGCATCATTAAACCCAAAGAAAATTTAGAACTTTATGCCTTTTTTTTCCTTCCCTAAGTATTATCTAAGGATTGTCGTAAACATTTTTTAAATCATTAGGACTTTAAGCTTTTTTTTGTATTTATGGCTTGGATATCCCACTGTGTGACTTAAAAAAGTGCACCAACAAAAAGAAATAAAAATGAATTTGTCTGACATCCTTATATTAAAAACTAGCAGATGCCCGCGACTGTGTACGCGTAGCCGTTTTTTCTGCGAAGGCAAACAATTTACTTTTTTTAAATAGAACTACAGTCAATTTTGGATTCATCTTCAGAGATCTAGAGTTCTTGTTGTATTCTCTTCCATAAATATTCCATTGCATTACCATGTGAAAGACAAAAACAAAGCACACACACAAACTAACACATTCAATTAGCCTAGTACACATTATCGCACATGTTGTCCAACATCAATGTTCTAGGAACGACCGCTTGACACACATGTTGGATGGATTTCAAAAATTGTTGACTTTCCTGCTGGCTTGTCCAACCATGCAACGTGTGTGAACTGACTGTCATGCCTAGTGAACATTTTTCATTTACGCTCATAAATTGTTCTGCAATTGATGTTTGATGGCATGCACGAAAATGTGAACGCAAAGCAATATTGACAGTCACACATGTTGCCAAGCCATTTAGGACAGCATGTGTGTTTTCTATGTGTGAACGTACTGTAATTTTTTTTTTCATTGTTCACAAATTCCGCGTTGACGAATTGAGAATGAGAGCGAGAGTAAAATTTGAATATTCTTTTCCATTGCATTGCCATATAAAAACAAAACGCACACACACTAACTTTCCATTAAACGATTTGTTATGCTCACATGCTTCTTTCTATGTGTGAAATTAATTTTTTTAGCAATTTTAAAACTTTAATATTTTGATATTTAACAGGAGTATCGTGATAATTTTAATTCTATGTTGGAACCAAGCGTCTAAGAAAGATGACTAAAAAAATTTGATCAAAATTGTTTCAGTAGATTTTGCGTGAATCCCGTTCATCGAAAACGGCTATCATTTTATTTATATAGATTTTTGTTCTTAAAAAATACTTCTTAATTTTTTATTTTATTGATAGGTTAGGGTGGCGCCTCACATATAACACAGAGGTCTATAGTGCTTTTATTGTACATAATATATCTTAATTATAAATATGAAATATTGAAACTGGTTCAAGGTCAAGTACGAAAATAAGATAATGGATACTTTGATAATGAAAATCTCTTATCTGCTGACTGTGCTAATAGACGAAAAGTCGCATGTAAAACAACTCACTTTGAGACGTATACATATTAAAATTGAACACATGAATTGTAATAGGAAACAAACTGTTTGCTCCGTTCGCAGGTTTGATCTAGAAGCTAAAATTTTGGGAGAATTTTCCAATTTCGAGTGCATTTTGTCCGCATTTTCAGCCAGACATTGGCATCTCACACACAACTAAAATGCCTTAACACTATACCTTTGCATCTACTTATGTTAGATTTTTTCTACGGTTTAGTAAGTCGGATTTTTCGTAAAATTTCAAAACAATCGGACATAAACTCTGTCCGATTCAGCTAGGAAGCTGAAATATTGGTACAATTATTTTTAATCCTCAAGCTAAAATATAGGCAAAAAAATATGTAATACATTACAAAATTTTCAAAATAATCACCCTAATACCGTAGTGTATCCAACATAGCGACCACCACCGCCAACCATAATCGTGCAAAGTCACTATTACCAACCACAAATTTGTAAAGTGCAATTGAGTGACGCATGCTACATGCACTCGATTACACTATTGCAGGTCACTCAATACAAAATCAATGTAATCAAATCCCCAAATAATTCTGTAAGCTTTGTAAAGCAAACTTAACGCAAAAATAGAACGACTGTCAAATTTATGTAAGTAGGAATGGATTAGCTATGTTTACATATATAGAAATAAGATAGATTTAAGTTGAGAGTAATACAAAAATTGTATAAAAGAACTTGTAACATTAATAAATTCATGATTCGTCAAACAATCATCTGCCTGCCTTTTTCATTTGAAAATATTTAGCATAGCCTTCCACTTAAATTTGAACACTGGCATAATCCTTAAAAATAACCCTGCTTTTCTTATTTCTAGGACAATAATGATAATGAGCAAAACAATTTTCTTCAATATAAAATTAAAAAGTTATCTGAAAAAAAAAAACAAAAAAACGAGTGACATCAGTCTACATACACTACGCAACTTATGCCTTAAGCTATTGATAAATCTTTTTAGAAAACGGTGAAGTAGCGTTTTTTTTATTTCTATAATATGAATCGTACATCTGTATAATGTACATAATTGTGGTTTGGACGTGACATCTGATTGATATAACGACTCCGCGAAAGGAAATTTCAAATTTTTAAGAGAAATTTTGTTGTTATATATTGGACTTAAGTCGATCAACAGTTTACACGATCAGTAAACATTATGAGGATATGGATTCCAATGAAAACAAGCCCCGTAGTGGCCCCTCAAAAGAACCTATCTCGCAGATATGTATGTATGACTCATATTATAGAAATAAAAAACGTTACTTCACCGTTTTCTAAAAAGACTTACAAATAGTTCAAGGCATAAGTTGCGTAGTGTACACTGGTAATGAAAACCGCACCACTTGCAAAACTGTTTTTATATATAAAAGTTAAGAAAATTCCGTATTTTTTTTTAACTTCGATTAATGGGACTTTCAGCATTAAAGTATTGCAAGTGTATTGACAACGAAAATACGATATTTTTACGCGTTTGCTTAAAGCAGAAGGTCGTTTTTTAAAAAAAGTACAGAAATTGCTCCAAAAAATAATACAAAATAGCTGTCACAACTATGCCTTTTTGGAAAAAAAGGATATTTAGGAGCTGCTGGAGAGGAAAAAAGGATCTGGTCCTAAACGTGCAACCAGTAGCAGGAAAAATATGGCCTAGTAGAAAATAAGTTTGAAGGATCATTTCAAAAGTGTAGTTGCTATACGGAGGATGGAGCTGCTTGTAGAAGTCCACGTAAGTGGGAAAAGTTCCTGATCGCCACTCACTTGGGGGTGGCCAGGGATGATTCTTTTGCAAGCAGTTCAAGCAGCTCACAAACTTCCGGCCTTTTTGGCCAAGTATCCTCTGGAGATCCCTTGGACACCCGTCCGGGGGTGAGCTAGTTGTGAGAAGGCGAGTCTCTCCTAGACTTAAAACTTGGAATGTGTGCGTAGGGTTTGGGTCCCACCATACATTTTCATCATTTTCAATGAAAACCAAATCAGCCTCCGATAATAACCCCCACTACGATGACGACCACTGCAAACGAAAAACGGACAATGATTTACGGATATCCACCTGGAATGTCCGGATCCTCCATAGGGAAGGTGCAACTATCCAACTAGCGGAAGCCCTCGTAAAAATAAAGGCTGACATCACCGCCATCCAGGAGATGCGATGGAAAGGACAAGGCTGCTCTAAACGGACGAACTGTGATATCTACTACAGCGGCCATGCGGAGAGGCGCGAATTTGGTTGCGGATTCGTTGTAAGTCGAAAATTACGCCACCTAGTTTCCCGGTTCACGCCAATAAACGAAAGGTTGGCTACGATCCGTATCAAGGCAAAATTCTTCAACATAAGCCTAATTTGCGCGCACGCCCCGACAGAGGAAAAGGACGATGCCACCAAGGATGATTTCTACGCGAGCCTAGAGGACGTGTATGACCGTTGTCCGACCCACGATGTAAAAATAGTCCTCGGCGATTTTAACGCGAAGGTCGGAAGAGAAGTCATCTTTGGCGCTACAGTTGGTCAGTTCAGTCTCCACGAGACCACTTCAAAGAACGGTCTGAGACTGATCGACTTCGGCGCGGCGCGAAACATGGTAGTTAGTAGTACCAGATTTCAACACCTCGACATTCACAAGGCCACCTGGCTATCCCCGGATCAAAAAACGAAAAACCAAATTGATCATGTTGTGATCGACCGAAGGCACGCTTCAAGCGTTCTAGATGTGCGTACATTTCGGGGGGTCAACACTGACTCCGACCACTATCTCGTTGCAGCTAAGATCCGCATGCGGCTATGCAATGCGAAGAATGTACGCACGGGCATGCAACGAAAGCTGGACGTTGCCAAGCTGCAATCACAACGGACTGCCGAGGCGTACTCCGCTCAACTCTCGGTTAAGCTCAACCAACCAACCTCTGGAACCGACGACGCCGGTGGACTTTGGACACACATCTCCCACTCCATGCGCGCTGCTGCCGAGGAAGTCATTGGTTTTCGACGCCCACAACCTCGAAACCAATGGTATGATCAGAAGTGTCGCGATGCGACTGCTGAAAAAAACACCGCATTCAAGAAGACGCTGCAGTCAGCCGCAACGCGAGCCGTGCGAGATAACTACCGCGAAAAGAGGAAGGCAGAGAGGCGCATTTTCAGACGTAAAAAAAGGGAGCAGGAAAAGCGTGAGCGTGAGGAACTTGAGGTGTACCAGGGCAAGGAGGATGCACGAAAATGCTATCAACAAGTTAAGCGTCTTACTCAAGGTTTCAAGCCCGGAGCATCCACTTGTAGAGACGAAAATGGAAATCTGGTTACAGATACACAGAGTGTACTGAGGTTATGGAGGCAGCATTTCTCCAACTTGCTTACGGGCGATGATTCCACCAATTCCGCCCAGAGAGAATGCAGTACGATACCACCAATCGATGATAACGCTGTGGAAGTACCATCACCTAGCCATGAAGAGGTTCGAGTTGCTATCCAACGACTCAAAAACAACAAAGCAGCGGGTGCTGACGGCCTGCCAGTTGAGTTGTTTAAAGCTGGTGGCGATGAATTGATAAGGTGTATGCATCAACTCATCAGCAAAATATGGCTAGCGGAAAGAATGCCCGACGATTGGAATCTCAACGTGCTTTGTCCTGTAATAAAGAAAGGAGACCCGACAATCTGCGCCAACTACAGGGGTATTAGTCTTATTTCCATCGCATATAAGATCCTCTCGAGCGTATTGTGTGAAAGATTGAAGCCGTATACAGAAACGCTGATCGGATCCTATCAGTATGGCTTTAGACCTGGAAAGTCCACCATAGACCAGATTTTTACACTACGCCAAATCCTGGAGAAAACCCATGAATATCAAATCGACACTCACCATCTCTTCGTCGATTATAAAGCTGCGTTCGGTAGCCCAGTGCGGGATTGCCTATACGCAACAATGTCTGAGTTCGGTATACCTGCAAAGTTGATAAGGCTCTGCAGGATGACGTTGAGCAATACGTGTAGCTCCGTCAAGGTAGGGAATGACCTCTCCGGAACTTTTAATACCGAGCGAGGTTTCAGACAAGGCGACCCGCTCTCGTGCGATCTCTTCAATTTCATTATGGAGGGGATCGTACGAAAAGCCGGTGTGCATCATAATGGCACCATTTTCTTCAAAGGTGTTCAGCTCCTTGCGTACGCTGATGATATTGATATTATCGGTCGGAGTAAGAGAGATATTATTGCTGCTTTCACTGCTATTGAAAAGAAATCATCCAAAGTGGGTTTGACGGTAAACGAGGGCAAGACGAAATACATGATGTCTACTAACAACAACAAGAGAGCACGGGATCTAGACTCTCATGTTACAGCGGGCAACTGTAAATTAGAAGTTGTCAAGGAATTCATTTACCTTGGCACTGCCGTAACCAGCAACAATGATTTCAGTCTGGAGATTAAGCGGAGAATAACAATTGCTAATAGGTGCAACTACGGTCGCAGTAAGCAATTACGTTGCAGAGCTCTCTCTCGATCGACAAAGCTAACACTCTACAAGACGCTCATTCTACCTGTGCTTCTTTATGGCGCTGAGGCATGGGTGGTTTCGACAACAGACGCAGCCGCAGACGCTCTTGGGGTGTTCGAAAGGAAAGTTCTCCGCAAAATCTTTGGTCCTGTTCGAGTTGGCGACGACTATCGCATTCGAATGAACCACGAGCTGTATGAGCTCTACTGCGACATTGACATAGTAAAGCGTATAACAATACAGCGACTACGCTGGCTGGGTCATGTCCATCGTATGGATGAAGAAGCTCCAGCGAAAAAGGTATTCGAAGGGAAGGTCCCCGGTCAACGACGAAGAGAGGGAGACCATGCCTCCGGTGGACAGACCAAGCTGAAGAAGCTCTAACCGCGCTTGGCATTAACGATTGGAGAAGGCGCGCGCAAAACAGAGGCGCCTGGCGAGAGCTAATGAGGTCGGCCTTAACCTGACAACGGGTTGTTATGGCCATCTAAGTAAGTAAGTAGTTGCTATACGGACAGAGCTAGAAACGCATCATTCCATAAAAATTACCGCAGGAGGTTGCAAGATGCTGGTTTATCCTGCAAAAAAGCCATTGTTGACACAAAAAATGAAAAAAGCAGGTCCAGCTTGTGCTCAAAACCACAAAAACTGGACAATGGAGCAGTGGCGAAATGTCATTTGGTCGGATAAAAGTAAATACAACTTGCTAGGCGCCGATAATTCGCAGTAGGTGCGTCGTTCCGATGAAGAACGTTAGCAAGAAAACTGCATAGTGAAAACAGTAACATTTCCATAGAGCCAGATGATCTGGGAACGTTGTTTTTTACAATGTTCGTGGTCCTCTACACTATTTAGAAGAAACTATAAATGCGAAAAAATATGGGCAAGTTATAAGGGAGAACTAGGACCCGATGCTTGAAAAGCACTTATCCTGCACCAAGCATGCAATTTTACAGGACGATTTTGCGCCTTGCCACCGTGCGAAATTGGTAAATCGTGTATGTAATTTTTTCTATGATCCTTACAGACTTTAAAATTGTAAACAGGATATTAAAAAAACAAATCATGTTATTATAGCTCGGAAAAGTATTCACGGATCTCGGAATTTCGCGTCTGACCTGGCCTGGAAACTCGTTGGACCTGAATTTGATCGTGTTCTTGTGGCATATAATGAAGGGCAAAGTTACTGACCAGAAACCTAAGATAAAAAAAATTAATAAACAAATTATTTGAAAAAACCTTTATTGACCGCAAAAAATTTTTAATAAAACACGAAAAAATTTTAATTTATTATTGTTTTATTGTTAGATGCATTTCGGTTACAACAGAGTAACCATCATCAGCAACGTCGTTTAAGCACTGAGTCGAAAAATACATAATAACTAGTCATAAAAGTGCAATATAAACAAACGGAAATAATTAGAGAATACGAACAAGAGAGAGAATTTAAACAATTGCACGTACATGTAATATGTGTAAAAATTGGAAACAAATTAACAACATTTACAAACAACTATTACATCTAAATTAGGTATTTTTTAATATATTAAAAAGTGGTGAAATTACAGGACCCGGTTCTAAATTCATTAAATTATTGATTTTAGAAATGAAAATAGATTCGTACGCATCTAACTTAGACGGATTGTTTACATTTTTTAACAAACAGAAATTCTCGTCAAATGGAACGATTCTGTGTGGCTGCAAATTTTTTGAATTATTTACATGTAAAGCTATAGCCTTGTCATTTTCTTTATTTCGTATGGAACGAATATGCTCGTTAAATCTGATTTTGAAAGCTCGTCGTGTTTGACCAATTTATTTGAACTCGCAATCCGAGCATGAGATTTGGTATATGCCACTTCGTTGTTCTGTTATCATTTTATCTTTCGTGGTTCCCAAAGAAAAACGAAGTTTGTTGTTGTTTGTATAAACAATTCTCATTCCTGACCTTTCAAAAACTTTTTTCAATTTATTCGTTATGCTTGGGGCATATGGTAAAGAGATGCGTTGTAATGATGTTTTTTCTTCTTCTTGACAAAATAGCGTGCTCTTATTTTGGTTGCGAAGCTTAGTCGAATGTTTCTTAATCAGCTGGTCAATAATCGATGTTTTAAAGCCGTTCGTATTAGCTATGTGTGTAGTTTGTTTATATTCGTTGAAGTATGACTCAGCTGATAATGGCAATCGACATAAACGATATGCCATGGACTGAAAAGCAGCTAGTTTTTGTTGGTATGTGCAAAAAGAATCGTTGGATATATAGCGATCAGTAGATGTAGACTTCCGGTAAACAGCGAAGTTGACTTTACCATTTTTTCTTTTAATTTCTAAGTCAAGAAATGAGATAGTGTGTTTCTCGTTATCTTCTATTTCTGATGTGAATTTAATGCTGGGAAATCTGTTATTAATGATTTCAAGTATATTGTCAACTTCATTTCTTTTTACAACGGCAAAAGTATCATCCACATACCTGTACCAAATACGTGGCAATTTACCTTCATTATAGAGATCATTTTCTAATTTGCTCATAAATGCTTCAGCCACGTCAGGCGATGAGCTATTGCTCATGCTGCAACCAAATTTGTTGATGTAAAAGTTGTTACGAAATTGAAAACAGTTGTGCTTCATACATAAATTAATACAATCAATGTATGCATTTAGTTGTTCGGCTTGTAAATTAAATTTGCTAAGATGAATTCTGATAGCATCAATAGCTTTATCAATTGGTACCGAAGGGAATAAAGCTTGGACACCAAAAGAAATCATAATTTCGTCATCTTCGATTTCAATATCTTGGACTTTGTCGACAAATTCAAATGTGTTCTTGACAGCGAACCCCTCAAAATTACCAAATTTTTTCATATCTGTTACCAACCATTTGGCTACTTTTGTTAACGGGGAATTGACGTTTGAAACAATTTTCCGCATTTTATCTCCAGTTTTGTGGACTTTCGGTAAGCCATACATTAATGGAACGGATGGATTTGGTACTCGTAAGCGAAACTTGTTTACACCAAAAACTTTAGTGATGGTATCAATCGCTTTTTTGGCATCTTTACACATAACATTCAGCGGCGATTTGTTTGATACAATAAAATTATCTTCTTGGATAGATTTGATCATCCGTTGGTCGTACTCACTTTTGTTCATGATGACAACCTTATTACCTTTATCAGATTTTATATAAAATAAATCACGTTTTTTTAACTTGTCCAGAGCAACATTCCATTTCGTATTTTGTGTGGTAGCTGTTTTGGTTCGCTTCGACTGTATGTTTCGTAATAGAGGTAGAGCTGCTTCACGAACTTTTTGTTTCGCATCCAACGTTTTGTACTGTATAGCTGATTCAATGTTAGCAATTAGATCAATCGTTGGTACTGTCCGTAGTGAAGTTTAAACCTCTATTCAATAATTCCATTTCATCCTTATCAAGAGAAACACTTGAGGTATTCACAACTAAATCTGGAACAGGTATAACTGAAGGTTTTTTAAAAGTATTCGATGTTTCACATGTAATTAATTTGTTAATCTTTCGGTTTTGTATGTTCCTTTTATTGACGAAAATGTTGTCACATCGTGAAAACACTGCAAATTGTAAAGTATTGAAGTGTAAAAATTGAGCGTCATCTAAGCCTGACGTCATTTTTAAGTGTAACTCGTAGATCTCTAGTTGAATTTTGTCCAAACAGCTGTAATGATATTCTAACTCAAATCTTAGCCAATAGCGTTTGGATAGTTTGAGCACCTTTTCAGTTCTTGAATTATTAATATTACACTTAATATGCATGAATTTTGGAAAAATGTGTTGTTTTTTGCATTGTTTAAGAAATATAATGTCAGTTTGTATTTTACTCCTCTTTCCCAAAAGGCGCGTATATTGGCTAATGTCTCGTTTGGTAAACATCGTTATAGAAAATTATCAGTAATTAAACACTGAATAAAAATTAGCCGAGATTTGTGGTCGAATTTTAATAAACAAATTATTTGAAAAAACCTTTATTCACCGCAAAAATTTTTTAATAAAACACGAAAAAATTTTAATTTATTATTGTTTTATTGTTAGATGCATTTCGGTTACAACAGAGTAACCATCATCAGCAACGTCGTTTAAGCACTGAGTCGAAAAATACATAATAACTAGTCATAAAAGTGCAATATAAACAAACGGAAATAATTAGAGAATACGAACAAGAGAGAGAATTTAAACAATTGCACGTACATGTAATATGTGGGTCAGAATACGCGAAACCGACATGTATGAAATGTTTTTCAAAGTTTTTTATATAAATCAGTAGCTGCAAGTGGTAGAAATTAGTGTACGGAAAAATTTTTAAAAAAAAAATTGTTGTTGCAATAATTATTGCCAGTCAAAGTTTTCATTAAACTTTTTTTTAAAATGCTATAAGTTTTGAACTGCTTGACTGATCGTGACGAAATTTTTTAGTTTCTGTAGATAATAAGTTGAACTTATGTATTAAAAAAAAAATTGCAAAAAATTTGCATTTTTGTTGTTAATTAGCAATTTTTCTATCAAGAATTGAATTTTAATGACTTGCTCCGCCTCGAAAAAATCTGAAAAAAAATTACAGTGATGCATTGAACCCTTCCAAACTAGAATTCGTCAAAAAAATCGTGGAGCCTCAACTAGTTTTGACGGTATAAATATTATAGTGGTACCGGGCGGACGAAAAATGCATAAAAATTGTATTGTTTTTCAAAAAAATCAATAACACTAGTTTACAAGAAAAAGGATCGGGTTTAGACTTTTTTCTATGTATTTTGGGGCGTAGTTTCCAAAAATGGCAACCATTTTTTTTTTCTTAAGAATCGTTTTCGAGATATCTCCAAAAAACTCCTTTTTCGGCACTTTTTTCATTTATTTGGCTATATCTCGATTAATTTTTTTTTCGAATCAAAAACGCTTTTCAGCACTCCAAACATATTTTCACTCCCTTTCTAACGGTATGCTGTTTCCTTGAATCAAATAAGATTTGATGAAGTTACAAGCACTCAAAGTCCAAAAAAACTGACTTTTTTAAAAATCACTAAATTTCGATTGCTTCATTTGAATGAAAATTTTTTTCTTTTTCATATTTTTGAAATCAAAAATGGAAGGCTAGTCTTTTGCAAATATTTTAAGGATAATTTTGCGGATATCGGACTAAAAATGTACAAGGTTTTTGAGAAAACAGTAAAAAACTTGCAATAAAATTAGATAAAAAACAAATGTATTTTCGTTAAATTTTATTGCAGCTGTTAACTGTTTTCTCAAATAACTTCTACATTTTTTGTCCGATGTCCACGAAATTATACTTAAATATTTTCAAAAGAAAATCTAGATCTCTAGTTGAATTTTGTCCAAACAGCTGTAATGATATTCTAACTCAAATCTTAGCCAATAGCGTTTGGATAGTTTGTTTTTTACTGTTTTTTACTGTTTTCTCAAAAACCTTGTACATTTTTTGTCCGATGTCCACGAAATTATACTTAAATATTTTCAAAAGAATAGTCTTTCATTTTTAATTCTAAAAATATGAAAAAGAAAAAAATTTTCATTGAAATGAAGCATTCGAAATTTAGTGATTTTTAAAAAAGTAAACTTTTTTGGACTTTGAGTGCTTGTACCTTCATCAAATCTTATTTGATTCAAGGAAACAGCATACCGTTAGAAAGGGAGTGAAAATATGTTTGGAGTGCTGAAAAGCGTTTTTGATTCGAAAAAAAAATTAATCGAGATATAGCCAAATAAATGAAAAAAGTGCCGAAAAAGGAGTTTTTTGGAGATATCTCGAAAACGATTCTTAAGAAAAAAAAATGGTTGCCATTTTTGGAAACTACGCCCCAAAATACATAGAAAAAAGTCTATGAGAAACCCGATCCTTTTTCTTGTAAACTAGTGTTATTGATTTTTTTGAAAAACAATGAAATTTTTATGCATTTTTCGTCCGCCCGGTACCACTATAATATTTATACCGTAAAAACTAATTGAGGCTCCACGATTTTTTTGACGAATTCTAGTTTGGAAGGGTTCAATGCATCTCTGTAATTTTTTTTCAGATTTTTTCGAGGCGGAGCAAGTCATTAAAATTCAATTGTTGATAGAAAAATTGCTAATTAACAACAAAAATACAAAATTTTTGCAACTTTTTTTTTTTAATACATAAGTTCAACTTATTATCTACAGAAACTAAAAAATTTCGTCACGATCAGTCAAGCAGTTCAAAACTTATAGCATTTTAAAAAAAAGTTTAATGAAAACTTTGACTGGCAATAATTATTGCAACAACAATTTTTTTTTTAAAAATTTTTCCGTACACTAATTTCTACCACTTGCAGCTACTGATTTATATAAAAAACTTTGAAAAACATTTCAGACATGTCGGTTTCGCGTATTCTGACCCATGTGTAAAAATTGGAAACAAATTAACAACATTTACAAACAACTATTACATCTAAATTAGGTATTTTTTAATATATTAAAAAGTGGTGAAATTACAGGACCCGGTTCTAAATTCATTAAATTATTGGTTTTAGAAATGAAAATAGATTCGTACGCATCTAACTTAGACGGATTGTTTACATTTTTTAACAAACAGAAATTCTCGTCAAATGAAACGATTCTGTGTGGCTGCAAATTTTTTGAATTATTTACATGTAAGGCTATAGCCTTGTCATTTTCTTTATTTCGTATGGAACGAATATGCTCGTTAAATCTGATTTTGAAAGCTCGTCGTGTTTGACCAATATATTTGAACTCGCAATCCGAACATGAGATTTGGTATATGCCACTTCGTTGTTCTGTTATCATTTTATCTTTCGTGGTTCCCAAAGGAAAACGAAGTTTGTTGTTGTTTGTATAAACAATTCTCATTCCTGACCTTTCAAAAACTTTTTTCAATTTATTCGTTATACTTGGGGCATATGGTAAAGAGATGCGTTGTAATTATGTTTTTTCTTCTTCTTGACAAAATAGCGTGCTCTGATTTTGGTTGCGAAGCTTAGTCGAATGTTTCTTAATCAGCTGGTCAATAATCGATGTTTTAAAGCCGTTCGTATTAGCTATGTGTGTAGTTTGTTTATATTCGTTGAAGTATGACTCAGCTGATAATGGCAATCGACATAAACGATATGCCATGGACTGAAAAGCAGCTAGTTTTTGTTGGTATGTGCAAAAAGAATCGTTGGATATATAGCGATCAGTAGATGTAGATTTTCGGTAAACAGCGAAGTTGACTTTACCATTTTTTCTTTTAATTTCTAAGTCAAGAAATGAGATAGTGTGTTTCTCGTTATCTTCTATTTCTGATGTGAATTTAATGCTGGGAAATCTGTTATTAATGATTTCAAGTATATTGTCAACTTCATTTCCTTTTACAACGGCAAAAGTATCATCCACATACCTGTACCAAATACGTGGCAATTTACCTTCATTATAGAGATCATTTTCTAATTTGCTCATAAATGCTTCAGCCACGTAAGGCGATGAGCTATTGCCCATGCTGCAACCAAATTTGTTGATGTAAAAGTTGTTACGAAATTGAAAACAGTTGTGCTTCATACATAAATTAATACAATCAATGTATGCATTTAGTTGTTCGGCTTGTAAATTAAATTTGCTAAGATGAATTCTGATAGCATCAATAGCTTTATCAATTGGTACCGAAGGGAATAAAGCTTGGACATCAAAAGAAATCATAATTTCGTCATCTTCGTCATGTTATGTGTAAAGATGCCAAAAAAGCGATTGATACCATCACTAAAGTTTTTGGTGTAAACAAGTTTCGCTTACGAGTACCAAATCCATCCGTTCCATTAATGTATGGCTTACCGAAAGTCCACAAAACTGGAGATAAAATGCGGAAAATTGTTTCAAACGTCAATTCCCCGTTAACAAAAGTAGCCAAATGGTTGGTAACAGATATGAAAAAATTTGGTAATTTTGAGGGGTTCGCTGTCAAGAACACATTTGAATTTGTCGACAAAGTCCAAGATATTGAAATCGAAGATGACGAAATTATGATTTCTTTTGATGTCCAAGCTTTATTCCCTTCGGTACCAATTGATAAAGCTATTGATGCTATCAGAATTCATCTTAGCAAATTTAATTTACAAGCCGAACAACTAAATGCATACATTGATTGTATTAATTTATGTATGAAGCACAACTGTTTTCAATTTCGTAACAACTTTTACATCAACAAATTTGGTTGCAGCATGGGCAATAGCTTATCGCCTTACGTGGCTGAAGCATTTATGAGCAAATTAGAAAATGATCTCTATAATGAAGGTAAATTGCCACGTATTTGGTACAGGTATGTGGATGATACTTTTGCCGTTGTAAAAAGAAATGAAGTTGACAATATACTTGAAATCATTAATAACAGATTTCCCAGCATTAAATTCACATCAGAAATAGAAGATAACGAGAAACACACTATCTCATTTCTTGACTTAGAAATTAAAAGAAAAAATGGTAAAGTCAACTTCGCTGTTTACCGAAAGTCTACATCTACTGATCGCTATATATCCAACGATTCTTTTTGCACATACCAACAAAAACTAGCTGCTTTTCAGTCCATGGCATATCGTTTATGTCGATTGCCATTATCAGCTAAGTCATACTTCAACGAATATAAACAAATTACACACATAGCTAATACAAACGGCTTTAAAACATCGATTATTGACCAGCTGATTAAGAAACATTCGACTAAGCTTCGCAATCAAAATAAGAGCACGCTATTTTGTCAAGAAGAAGAAAAAACATTATTACAACGCATCTCTTTACCATATGCCCCAAGCATAACGAATAAATTGAAAAAAGTTTTTGAAAGGTCAGGAATGAGAATTGTTTATACAAACAACAACAAACTTCGTCTTTCTTTGGGAACCACGAAAGATAAAATGATAACAGAACAACGAAGTGGCATATACCAAATCTCATGTTCGGATTGCGAGTTCAAATATATTGGTCAAACACGACGAGCTTTCAAAATCAGATTTAACGAGCATATTCGTTCCATACGAAATAAAGAAAATGACAAGGCTATAGCTTTACATGTAAATAATTCAAAAAATTTGCAGCCACACAGAATCGTTTCATTTGACGAGAATTTCTGTTTGTTAAAAAATGTAAACAATCCGTCTAAGTTAGATGCGTACGAATCTATTTTCATTTCTAAAACCAATAATTTAATGAATTTAGAACCGGGTCCTGTAATTTCACCACTTTTTAATATATTAAAAATACCTAATTTAGATGTAATAGTTGTTTGTAAATGTTGTTAATTTGTTTCCAATTTTTACACATATTACATGTACGTGCAATTGTTTAAATTCTCTCTCTTGTTCGTATTCTCTAATTATTTCCGTTTGTTTATATTGCACTTTTATGACTAGTTATTATGTATTTTTCGACTCAGTGCTTAAACGACGTTGCTGATGATGGTTACTCTGTTGTAACCGAAATGCATCTAACAATAAAACAATAATAAATTAAAATTTTTTCGTGTTTTATTAAAAATTTTTTGCGGTCAATAAAGGTTTTTTCAAATAATTTGTTTATTAAAATTCGACCACAAATCTCGGCTAATTTTTATTCAGTGTTTAATTACTGATAATTTTCTATAAAAAAAAATTAATTTTAGCTTAAGATAAGCTTTGGTATAATGTGATATAGGACGATAACTTCAAAGTCTTAGTTGATTCCATGCCATCAAGGATAATGGCTGAAATACAGGCTAAAAAAGGAGCAATAATATAATTTTTTTTTTTTTTTAACTTTATTTATTTATTTATTTCGAAATCCGGCACAACAAAGTTTAAAACCTTAATAACAGTACCGGTAGCATAGAAGTATAAATATTTTTAAATAGAGAGCTTGAATATTTTTACAATAATAACTAACCTTAAGCAAATAGAAAAGTATGTAATTAAACAAACATAAATATAAAACGAAGGAATAGCGTTAAAACCTTTTATAAAAGTTTTAACTATTTAACATATTTTAGCTATTTAATTATTTAAAATATTAAACTATTCAAATATTACAGTGAAGAAAAGTGTAAAACTAATTTGTTTTTGAATTGCACAACATTATTGCAAGATCTTAAACTATTAGGAAGCGCATTCCAAAGACGTACAGAGTGAATGCAAAACTGCTTTTCAGACGTCAAGCAAGTAAAACGCAAATAATTAAGTTTATTTGTTCGACTGGATCGAGAAAAATTTAATCTCGAAAGCAAATAATGTGGCGCAGCATTATTAATAATTTTATACAACAATAAAAGCGTTCGATAATTAAGTAAGTTTTCAAAGGTTAAGCCACATATTTTTTTTGCATATTGGGAAACATGGTCCCTTCTTTTCAATCCAAACACATATCGAACAATGTTGTTAAATAATACACTCAATTTGGCTTTACTTAAACTATCACAATTAGCAAATATTTCACAACCGAATAGCATTGATGGGACGAGATATGTTTTAGCAAGCAGCATACGAATATGAAAAAGTGTGAAGTACTGGTTCGTCCATAGGACACGAAGCATGCCTTAGACCTTCCCGACAGTGTTATTTATATGAGTATTCCAAGTCAGCGTTCTATTGAAGATTAACCCCAAATTTTTCGCAGAGTCAACGTATTCGATATTGACACCATTTAATACAAGGTGAGGGGCAGAGGAAATGTCAATAACTTTCTTCGCAATCACTAGGCATTTAGATTTTTTAGGATTAAGGCTTAAGCCATTTTTGAGTGCCCACTCAACAATACTTTTAAGAATACTATTCATATGAGATATCAAGTCATAAAAATGATCACGTTTACAGTTAACATATACTTGAACATCATCAGCATAGATATGAATCTTTCAATTTTCTAACACACTAGGAAGGTCATTTATGTATAGAGAGAAAAAAGAGACAGACCCTTGAGGAACACCTCGTTTAGTGGGAAGAAAGACTGATGAAATATTATTAACGTACACGGCTTGCGATCTATCGGAAAGATATGACGCAATAAGATTCACAGCTGACGTAAAATTGAACATTTTATGAAGTTTGGTCACTAAAATATCATGATCAACAGGGTTTAAAGCCTTAGAGTGGTCCAAAAGAACTAATATCACAACATCATTGTCATCTATACTAGCACGCAAGTCTTCCGATACATCAATGAGGGCAGTTATGCAACTGTGTTTGGCCCTAAACCCTGATTGCCTATCAGATATGGAACCATATCTACACAGGTGAGAGGTGATTTGTGTATTCATTAACAGTTCTAACGCCTTAGATAGAAAAGACAGGATTGCTATTGGACGGTACTCATTATAAGTTTTCGGTACTGGGATAATTTTAGCTTTCTTCCATTGAATTGGGAAAATTGATTTAGTGAGCACAGTGTTAAAAATGTAAGATATATATGGAAGTATCCTCGGAAGCAAAATTTTTAAAAAAATTGGGCTAATTTCATCATATCCAATAGCATTTGACTTGATTGATAAGATACTTTTCAGTACATCAGCCTGACAGACACAAGAAAAACTGAAGCTTGATTGAACATTAAAAGAACTGTTAACATTTTCATAGCCATTATGACAAACCAAAGGCATAGGTATATCAACAAATTTCTTATTTAAGTCTTCAACGTCAACATTATCACTAGAGCCGAAGGTTTTTTTACATAGACCAATATTGCGTATCTCTCGCCACTTCTGCTTACTGTTGATGACAAAGTCAAACTTGTCACGATAGTAGTTGCTTTTTGCAAATTTCACGTCTTTCACAACCCTGGAACGTAGAATTTTGAACTCTTCATATAAATATGGTGTTTTGAAACGTTTCCAGCGATTGTACGCATTATTGCGCAACAATATCAGGTTTTCAATTGTTCTATTGAACCAGGGCCGCTGTTGATGATTAGTATTTCTATACTTAATTGGGACATACTCATTAAAAAGTTTTTTGATATTGCCTTGAAAGAGTTCAACCTGATCAGAAACTGAATTTATGTGGAAAATTGATTCCCAATTTATATTAAATAAAGCAGTTTCAAGTCGATTATAATCGATATTTTTGAAGTCACGGTAGCTAAAACAGTTAACGGTCTCAGTAAGTCGAAAGCCATAGGTCAGAAAAATCAGGTCATGTTTTGAAAAATTAGGTACAGATAATTGATCGTAAAGAAGGATTCTAGTTTTTATACTAACAAAGAATAAATCAAGGACAGTATTTGTAGTTTTTGTGTAGTGAGTAGGCATGACTGTATTTACAGGAACTAGACCTAAGCTATTCATCTCTTGCACCAGATTATTTTCTACAAAAAGATTACTATTAAAATCGCCAGCTAAAATTATTTCAGTGAAAGATAGAGCAATGTTTTCCAGTGTACTTAAAAAAGGTAAGAAACAACATTGAAGATTACAAGATACTGATCTGTAAAAATAAATGATCAGGATTCGTAAAAGAATTAATTTTTTTCCATTTTATTGTTTTTAGTCAATAAAAAAATAGGCGTGTGTGATCCAACAATGTCTATTTGTTTTCAAACTATGTAAACATATTAGCTTAATAAATATAACTAATGAAAAGTAATTTTTTTTTAATATAAATCTCAATATCGAATTTAATAGATTTTTTGTGGTGGTGCGGTTTTCATGACCGACAGTGTATCTAGACTTATGTCACTCGTTTTTTTGTGTTTTTTTTTTTCAGATAAATTTCTAAATTTATATTGAAGAACTTTTTTTTTGCTCATTATCATTAAAAAAAATAACCTAGAAAAATATGGAATGGAACTAAAATGAAATGAACTCGAAATATTTCAATACATTCATTTCCATTTAAGATTGGTTGCACAAATTTTGCATAAAATTTTAAAAGATTACATAAAGTTAAAAATTTTAACCAACCGGAACTGTTCTTAGGTTACTTAACGTATGGGTCTTTTTTGAATATAAAAAAAAATAAATATTTTTTGACTAAAGAGTTGGACTGGATGACAAAGGACGCCTATAAATTATAAAACCAGAGACATCCCAAAAATTTATTGCTTCTATGACAAAGCGATGCAAAGCTGTAATAGCACATAAAGAATTTTCAACAAAATATTAAGTAAATTTTTAATTATATAAATAATAATTTTTGTAATTATACTAAATAACACGCCATTCTTGTTTATAAGCAGAGCTTGAAATAAACTTCTATAAAAGTTTTTTTAGGTAAAAGTAAACTTTAAACTTTTATATTTGTGAAATAAAAGTAAAAGTTTCCTTAAAACTTTTATATCCGAAGATAAAAGTTAAAAGTTTTTTAAACTTATATTTCACAAAGTCAAAGAAAACTTTTTTTAATAAAAGTTTTTCTTAAAAGTTTTTTTTGACTTTTATTAATAAAAGTTTTTTTTAACTTATATTTTTAACAGTCACACGCAAAGAGTTTTTTTTTTTGACTTTTATTTTTCAAAAGGCGAAAATAAAAGTTTTTTTTGTATGAAAAAACGAGGAAAATCCTAAAATAATATCTTGGATTACCAAGCAAAAAATTTCAAAGGAGAACACTTAGGATTATTGATAGTAAAATCCAAAGAAAAAAACCTAAGGGCGTCCGGGAGTCTTTCGAAAAATAAAAAGACATATATTTAAAAATTTTTTTTGAAGCTGCCTTTTATCTTATACCAAAATTTTTTTCACATAATTAAAATATGACTATTCAAGATTTATCTCTGAAATTTTGGTCCAACAATATTCTTCAATAAGTTAGAAAAGTGCAATGCCGTGAACGACCTCAAAATTTGGGGTGAGCAAGATATCTGGAGACTGGTTCATCCGAAAAAAGAAAATTAATTTTTTTTCGGCTAAGCAAATAATTAGGGGGCGTTTGATCGTTCGATTTTTTTTTTCGATTTTTTGATTAATGCAGCTTCAAAAAAAAAATTTTTAAAAAAACTTCTTTTTATTTTTCGAAAAACTCCCGGATGCCCTTAACATATTGAAAAGAAAACAATTTATGATAATTATGCACTTATATTTTTAAAAAAATTGTGCTCAACACATCAATGGGAAAAGGCCGAAAATGGTTTTTGGGAGTGACAGGGGAGGTTCCCGACCCACCTAAAGAGGTGTTTTAGACCCATTTTTTGAAAAAAATTTTATTACACGAATCGATGGGCAAAGGCCGAAAATGGATTTTGAAGGTGACAAGTGAGGTCCCCAACCCTCCTAAAAGGGTTTTTTGGATCCATTTTTTGGATAAAATTTTGTTGCACGATTCGATGAGAAAAGGCCAAAAATGGATTTTTACATTGATAGAAGAGGTCCTCGACCCTCTCAAAAGGGTTTTTTGGACCCATTTTTCGAAAAAAAATTTATTGCACGAATCGATGGGCAAAGGATTTTTAAGGTGACAGGAGAGGTCCCCGACCTGTTTTGAACCCATTTTATGCAAACAACGTTACAGCCAAAAATTGATTTTTTGAGGTAAAAAAATATATCAAAAGCATATTAGGTATTAGGTTAGGTTAATCTTAAATATTTATTTTGATTTGTAAAAATGTTTCCTAAAATATCTTCTTCGACACAACATCTTTTTTTCATTTGATTTGTTTTATATGTTATTCTTCAAGCAATCCTAACGCATATCACACAGCTTAAATACCAGGAGCCTTCAACTTAAAATTCATGTTTTCTGGAAAACCCGTTAAGGACGTTCGGAGACTACCCTCCTCACTTTTAAAATCCATTTTCGGCCTTTTTCCATCGATTCGTGCAACAAAATTTTTTTCAAAAATGGGCCCAAAAAGCCCTTTTAAGAGGGTCGATGACCTCTTCTATCACTGTAAAAATCCATTTTTGGCCTTTGCCCATCGATTCGTGCAGTAAATTTTTTTTTGAAAAATGGTTCCAAAAAACCCTATTAGGAGGGTCGGGGACCTCACTTGTCACCTAAAATCCATTTTCGGCCTTTTCCCATCGATTGGTGCAATAAATTTTTTTCAAAAAATGCGTCTAAAACACCTCTTTAGGTGGGTCGGTAACCTCTCCTGTCACTCCCAAAAACCATTTTCGGCCTTTTCCCATTGATGCGTTGAGCACAATTTTTTAAAATATATAAGTGCATAATTATCATAAATTTTTTTCTTTTCAGAAATATGTTAAGTATTTTTTTTTGGATTTTATTATCAATAATCCTAAGTGTTCTCCTTTGAAATTTTTTGCTTAGTGATCCAAAATATTATTTTAGGATTTTCCTCGTTTTTTCAAAAAAAAAAACTTTTTTTCGCCTTTTGAAAAAAAAAAAACTCTTTGCATGTGACTGTTAAAAATATAAGTTAAAAAAAACTTTTATTTAATAAAGTTTTTGAAGAAAGTTTATAAAAACTTTTATAACAAAAAAGTCTTAAGAAACTTTTGTTTTGAAATCTTTTTGAATAAAAGTATAAAAGTTTCAAGGTCTGTTAATAAGTAATTAATTACTTTTGATTTAAAATATATTTCTATTAAAGATATTGGATTTTTTTAGTCAAATCTTCGTTGTGTAAATAAATTGTTCAAATAAAAAAAAAAAATAAAAAATTTCGTTTATTTAAAGAATCAGAACAAGAAAAAGGAATAAGGCTTGAGTGTTCTTAATAAGTCCGCCACCACTGTATACTATCATAAATATTCACAAAGATGGCATTCCTATTTTTGTATGCAAGATGATGTGCGCGAAAAACAATATAAGAGGTAAATAGTACATGCCGGCAGTTTTATGATCGCGCGTATCTACTGTTTTACAGTTAACTTTATTTTCTTTATGTTTGTGTCCTGTGTTTCTACTAATTTTTTATATGTTGTATTTGTGGTACATAATTTTAGCATACTATTGCGCCTAACCCTCCGGCACACAAGGTGAAGTTATGCTTCCTAAAGTGCTTCATAAATTCAATACATACACATAATGCATAGAATTGTATATTTTGTAATTGTTTACTTTAGCGTCCTTGTCCACGACTTTAATATACTTGTTGTATGAAATAGTGCTTTTCACGTTGGTCAATAATCTAATATGCAATTATGAGTACAACTCTTAAATTATAGCAGGAATGTGTCCGTCGTGATTTGCGGATATATCTTTTCTTAAATTTGCTAGAAGTTGAGAAATTTTAAAATAGTTTGAACAAAACTGAATCTTTACTTGAAGACTAATCCGTAACTTATTACAGAAAAATATATTATTAATTTTCACTTCCATTACCATATTAGAAAGTTTAAAATTTTTGTTTTAATTTGATGCGACGCATTATCTATTTTGTTATGTCTATAACTCATAATAAATGATTTTGTGCGCGTAAGCATTTAAGTCATGCGTAAAAAATAAACCACCTGTCGCATCAAGTTAAATCAAATAAATTAAGCTTTTTAATGGTGTTAAAATTTGCCAAGCGTACAAGATTAAAAATGTTGAATGCTCCGATCTTGTTAAAATTTTGGATTAGTTTTCGAAATGGCGTAAAATTGGTAATTTTTTTAAAATTCAGAACTTGGATTTCATTTGTAAATTAGGAATTGTAATGAGTGATTCCAATAGATTTTTTTCATGATCTTTACCAAAAAATATACTTTGTTTTTAAACATTTTTTTCTTAGAAAAATTTTGCAACTTGAAAATGTTTTTGTATTTTTTTGGTAAAACATACTTTTTAAATATTTTTTAATTATGCTTATATGAAAGCCTTATTGTATTTTGGAAACTAATAACGTTTGAGCAAAATCCTCCCGAAATTAAATCAATCTCTACTAGAACTACAAATGACTAACATTTTAACAAGATCGGAGCATAGAAAATTTTAACCTGGTGAGCTTAGAAAGTTTTACCCCAAATGTAAATTATTAATATATTTTTTTCTAAAAAAGATACGGTTTTTTGGAAAAAAATTTGGTCAATTTTTAAAACATTAACTATATTAAACTACTAATTAGACTTCAAGTAAAGTACGCGTGATCATTAAATTGTTGGCACGCACTTCTAATTCTATTTTTGACGCTCTTCATCTTGCAGACAAAAATTGGGATGCATCTCTGCAAATATTTGTGTTATTATATATCTGCAGTAATTAATTTCGGAAACAACATATCCACACAAATAAAATTACACAAAAATAAAAAAACTGAAATTTACAAATTACATATTAGAAATTTTCATGTTTTTACACAATTTTTAAATTATTTCTTTGCTCAGTTTTTAGATTTATGTTGATCCGCAGTGAATATCTAAATAAACATTGGTATTGTTACGGAAATTTTATAATAGAAAACATTTTTTACAGGGGATATGTTAAGAGGATAAATATCCTCACAGCAGCATAAATCTGCATATTAATGGTTCAGTAACAAAACAGTTTAGTTTAGAACTTGATTTTGTATCATTTGCTATATTGAATAATTTTCAATTTTATCGTCGTAAAATGACATTTTAAGCATTTTAATTTGCGTTGTCATGAAAAAAGGCTATGAACTAATTTAAATTAAAAATAATATATTTCGCATATATATTTTCGTAAGAAACTAGCTCGAAATTCAAATTTATACATTGCTTTTATTTTAACAAACTTTGATAACAAAGGAACATATTCTCTGGAATATAGACATACGTACATAAGCTTCGATTCTTTAAATATCATCAGTACATTTTGGTTGATGTGCTACGTTGAAACTCAAATTCGTTATTTTAACATAAAAATAACGAAATTTTTAATTCCAAGCAAATGTGGGTGAATTATGTGATATTACATACAGTGAGCCTAGGGCTACCAGATGGCCTTACTACAAAAGTAGCACATATCAAAAAATTCGAATTTCGTATGATGAGCAAAAAAAAAAAAAAAAAGGTCCTAAATTAAAACAATAATTTCAAATAACTTTGATGAGCAAAAAAACAAAAAAAAAGTCCTCACTTCCTAACAAAAAACCCCAGCAAATTAAAACAATAATTTCAAATAACTTTGATGAGCAAAAAAAAAAAGGTCCTCACTTTGTACGAGAAAACTCCAGCAAATTACAAGAATATTTCAAATGCAAAAGTAGTGAAAAGTAGCGCATTTCAACCAAAAGTAGTACATTTCGAGTCAAAAGTAACAAAGTAGCAAAGCCTTGGAAAAGTAGCACTTTTGCTACTTTAGTATCGCATCTGGTAGCCCTAAGTGAGCCACAAAACTGTTCACGAAAAAACATATTTCTAGTTTTAAGGCTGTATTTTTTGTTGTCAAAGAGGTTTAAAAAAAGTACGCAGAAAACTTGCAAATTGTTTATTATAGCTAAAAAAGTTATTTCATATTTTGTTTAACTTAGGTAGTTGTTTTGATACTTAGTCTTTTGTAAACAGTTTTGTGACTTAAAGTAATAAAAACATTTTTTAATATTTTATGTGGCCGTTTTTGGCTTTAGTGGTGAAGTTTATTTTCTTAGGCATACTCACTTTCAATTTGTCAAGTATTTGAGTACTGATCACGGACCATTGTCCATTAGCGACCTTCCATAGCTCGTCCAGATTTTGTGCGGTTGTTTGACTCATAGGTATTTTTTTTAAATATTTCACAAATTTTCAATGGAGATAGTTTCTGGTGACGCTGCTGGCCAATCCAAGCAGGTAAAATCTTGGTCTCAAAGTAATTTGTATTAATATATAATAATATAAACTAAATAGCCGGCCCATACTATTAAAGATCGTCTTTGAAAGCTTCGAGCATGACGCGTTTGTCGCGTGTTCGTATATCTCGCCAATACTTTTGGAAACCATCAAGACCAAACTAAACTTCTCCTCAACGCTAAATGTGATGAATTGCCATTCCTCGTCCCAAAACTTGTGCCTTTCTGCAAACTTAAGCCTGAATGATTTGTGTCGTGGAAGTAGTTTTGGTTTACGGAGAACCTTTTCATATCTTAAGATGTTATAATTACTCATATTTAATTTGAGAGTTGCTGATTTTTTTTGAAATAGCTAGACGCTTTATTTTTTGGGTTTCCTCTCCCGACTATCTTTGCTTTGGGACCTGTTCTTTTGGTTGTACCATATGCTTTAGGGTTTTCAAAAAATATTGAAAAATGGTTTTATTCCTCATTAATTTTTGAGCTATTTCTCGAATTGTTAGGTCAATTGCTCTGTAATCTAATATCTGAGCATTTTATAAATTCTTAATTAAAGAAATTTCAACGTAATTTACTTGTCCGATAAAATTATTTCCTTCGACTGACGAACGATGGTAAAAATTAATGTGACTGTACTGCGAAAGATGAGCAGGAATATTTTTCACTACAGTTAAGATTGGCATGTTTATGTAAATGTTTCGTTATAATTTGAAAACAAATAAAACTATGATTTTTTGAGAAAACTTATGAATTTGTCTTGTCCTATAGGGTGTAAGTACGTTTAGTTATTATAAGAAACAAAAACTCGAAAAAAAAAATAAAATTTTATAAATTATGGCGACTACGCACTGAACCCTCAAAATCTGTGATGAACTGGAATCGCAGACATTTGATCAAGTAATTAAGAAACTGTGATAACAAAGGAGTTGCGGGTGGTTGGTTGGTTGAACAAAACTCAGTGAAACTGCTATAAAAAATGAGTTGCGGGTGGGTGGTTGGTTAAACAAAATTCTGTGCGATAGTTGTTGTGTGCGTACTAAATCCGAAAAGCCTAATTGAGTAATTGAAGAAATGAGCATATGACCCGATCTAATGATTCCACACGAAAAACTGTTCAGTATTAAGCAGCTTTCATAAGAGCAATATGAGAGAACTGAGTTGCTTTGAGGAAAAATTTTATTAAGTTAAATGTAAGTTAATTCAGATATTATTGAGAAAACTACGGATTAATTGGTGGTCAGCAACCGGTAATATAAGGAAGTGTATACTGAATGATAAGCTGGTAATGATCAAGCAATTGCTGAATACAATGATTCTTCCGGAGGAGTAGAACTAATATATATTATAGCTCATACCAAATTAAAAAAAAAACTTAGCAAAGTAAAACATCAATAATAATATTCGTATCAAAATATTTCAATAACTCTGTTTGAAATTGCATATTCGCTATGATTTACTAATTGCTAAAATTCATATTCTTTTATGTACATAGTCGTTTTAGTTTCCTAGTGGCTAACGTCTTTTGAAAATTATTATATAGCTGGCTGACCTTTTTCTATTAGAATTTGTTGTAAAGAAAATAACGTAAGAATAAACGTAGTTTTGAATACATAAATGTACAAGCCAAACTTGTGAAATTTAAGTCAGTATTGTTACTACGCTAAGCATAGAAAAACACCGCCGATTGTGCGAAAAAAAAATGTTATGGGTTTCACTGCCTTAACTATAGTATAATATGTTATTAACATAATATAACATCGTCGGCTGAGTATAGCTTTGTCGCATACGCCAAAACAGTTTTTTTTTCACTGGGGACGCAGATTAATGTTTCCGAGTATGCTCTTTCAGTACCTTTTGTCCATTTTAATCTATCACTTGCTAGTTCAGAATTATCCAGTATGAATTTTGTCGTACACTTAGTCACAAAAGTTTGTGAATTTGGCTATGCGATTGAAAGAAACATTATTTTTTCAAAGTTTTTCATGAAAACAGTCATATTTATTTGCTATTATATTTGATTAAACAAAAACTAACAAATCACATTTCAAAAATTTTAAAAAAAAATGCATATTTGATAAAACATTGCATTATATGGAAAAACTTAAAAATATTATTCACAAAAGTATATGAATTTTCGGATTTATGTCTTTTACTACAAACAATATTTGTAAAAAATGTAGTACTTTCTATGGTACCTTCTATTGCTATGAACTACTGCTAATCGCTGAGCATTTAACGCTGACCAATTAACGGCATAACTCTAGGGTAATTTTATCCCATTTTTTTTGCAAACTATTTTTAAGGCTGATTTTGGACGAAATCTGATGAGTTCTTATACGATCCTCCAAATCCGACCACAAATTCTCAATAGAATTCAAGTCTGAGTTTGTGGTGGCGTTATGAGTTGTTTTGTATTACGCAATATCCATATTTTAACATCCCAAGCCGCGTTTTTGGGATCGTTATCTGGTTGTAATAATAATTATTGGGGAGCTACACCCATTTTAGTGGCGCTAGTGTGTACGTTTTCCTTTAAGATGGACAAATACACTTTCTTGCTAATAATGCCACCTATAAATTTCGAATTTCTAACACAGTGAGCGGACATACATCCCCAAACGGCTTGGGATGTTAAAATAATGTTAAAATAGGTGCGCGAGTCGTCAAAAATAAAGGGTTCGCAACTAAGTACTAATTTTAAAAGTTTTTACTAACCATAAAAAAGGGGGTGCTTTAGTTTTGTCTATTAAGTTTTTGGGCTTAAAATGTTCCTTCGATGTTAACTTTTTATTTATGAGAAGCAGATTTTTTTAATTTTTTCCTGTCAATAATAAAGGTATAAATACAGTCTGTCAAGAAATTGTTTACAAAATAAATTTTGAAACCCAATTTTCACTTTCTTATTGAATAAAAATAAGAAATGTATATATTTTTTAGAAATTTTTTTGTACTCAATTCTCTTACTGTTCAACCTAAATTAGAGCGTTGGGCGTTGACTTTGCCAGCGCTACGCTTTTGAGTTTAGCGCTGAACCTAAATAAGAGCGTAGCGTTAAATGTCATGTAGAGTTTATTTGTTTACTGGTTGTGACAGAAAAAAAAATCAACACAATAAAATAAAAAATTAGCTGCCAAAACTCTGTAAAAATTGGAAAATCGAATACGCTGGCGTTAGAGCGTTGCTTATTTCGGTTGGCTTCATATAAAATGTATGTGCATGAGAGAATTTTGACAGCTAAACGACGCTGGCGCTCTAATTAAGGTTGAACAGTTACTCATTCCTCATTAGAAAACAACAATAAATTATTTGATCTAAACAAAAACAAAAGTTTATGGAACAAAAACAAAAATATTAGCCATTTCATGGTGTCAAATAATTCTTTGCAAAATGCAACTAACATATGAAGAAACTATTAAACTTATAAGATACACTTCAATACTTGAAGTGTCCACCACGAATATCAATCACGGCTTGTATCCTTCATGGAAAAGATGCAATAAGTTTTTGAAAATCATATTCTTCCGGTATGTTTTTGTCCATTCCTCCTTAATGACTCTGATTAGGGCGTTATTTGTTGGAACCCGTTTAGCAACTTTTTTCAGTATGGGATTCCTATCGATCCATTGGGCCTATCACTATACTGCAATAATACAGCACCCAGATCCTGCATAAGACCGATTAGGGCTTAAGATTATTGACCTGATACAATTTGTATTTTAATTTTTTGGCCTTTTAAGTGTCAGTGAAGCCGAAATTCTGAGCACTTTTTTCAATTCGCTTGCTTCACGAAAATGCAAGGAGCTTTTTTATAGAAAATTTTATGATCTTTCCAATAGGCTAGGTCCCGTATTTTTCACATTTTTTTTCACGAGATATAGAGACAAATGTCTTGTCAAGCATTTTTCCCCATACAAATCGTATGGAAAACAATAAAGCTCGATTTTCCACCAGTAAATATCAATATTATGAGCTATAATTTCACCAGAATTTTTTTTTCGTGTGCCTGCAACTTTTGAACCTGTTTCAAGCAAAAAAAAATTTGAATCACCCTAATGTACATACATACTATGTCCAAAAATATGGAAAATATTTTAAAAGATGAAAGGCCTTGATACAATATGGAAAATGTAGTAAAACGGCAAAAGAGGTTAAAAAAGCTGAAAAATGTTCGAAAAGTCGGAAAATATGGAAGAGATAGAACTAACTTCAAAAATTTTTGTAACAGGTGAAAAGGCTGAAAGAGTCGAATTAACATGTAAAATTTTGAAAAACTCGAATAAAGTTGAATGAGGTTGAAAAAGTCGAAATAAATTGAAAGAGGTTGAAAAAGTCGACAAAATATCGAAAATGTTGAAAAAAATTGAGAGAGGTTGAAACAGGTGAAAAAGACTGATAAAGTCGATAATATATGAAAAGTGTTGAAAAATTTGAAAGAGATTAAAAAACTCAAAAAAATTTAAAATTTCGAAAAAAGTTGAAAATCTTAAAAAAGTTTGAAGTTTAAAAAATTCGAAAAAGTCGAATTAGGTTGAAAAAGTCGAAAAAATAAGTGTTGAGGAAAATTGAAAGAGGTTGAAAATCTCGAAAAAAGTTTAATGAAATTGAAGCAGTCGAAAAAATTTGGAATATGTTCAAAGAAGTTGAATAACTCGAAAAAAGTTGAAAGAGTTTGAAAAATTCGAAAAAAATATGGAAAATGTTGAGAAAAGTTGAAAGAGGTTGAAAAATGTTGAAATAGTTGAAAGAGGTTCAAAAACTCGAAAAAAGTTGAATGAGGTTGAAAAAGTCGAAAAAATTTGGAAAATTTTGATAAAGGTTGAAAAATGTAGGAACAGTTGGAAGAGGTTGAAAAATTCGAAAAAAGTTGAATGAGGTTGAAAAAGTCGAAAATATATGGAAAATGTTGAGAAAATTTGAAAGAGGTTGACAAACTTGAAAGAAGTTGAATAAGGTTGAAAAAATCGAAAAAATATGGAAAATGTTGAGAAAAGTTGAAAGAGGTTGAAAAATAACGAAGCTGTTGAAAGAGGTTGAAAAACTCGAACTAAGTTGAATGAGGCTGAATATATTGAAACCAAGTTTCACTAGGATCACTCCTATAGTAAACGAAATATATCATAAAACGTTTTAAGCTTTTATGGGAGGTGTCACGTCCACTAATGAAATCACGTCAAAATTCATATAATTTCAGATCTTATAGTGACCAACACTTCTACACCAAATTTAAAATAAATTACTCCAATAGCACACTAAATATGGCATTTAACGTTTTTTTCCTTATATGGGAGGTGCCACACCCACTAATGCAATCTCGTCGATTTTCGTTTAATTTCAAAGATTTTAGTAACCGACGCCTTTACACATTATTTTAATAAAATTACTCCCACAGCACACTAAATATAACTATTAACGTTTTTTGTATGTATGGGAGGTGCCACGCCCACTGATGTAATCCCATCAAAATTCATTAATCTTAAAAGGTTATAGTAACCGACATCTCTATACCAAATTTTATTAGGATCACTCATACAGTGCACTAAATATCACCTTAAACGGTCTTAGCTTGTATGGGAGGTGCCACGCCCACTAATTTAATCCCGTCGAACTTTATTTAATTTCAAAGCTCATGGTAAACGACACCACCATACCAAATTTCAAAAAGATTACTCCCATAGCATACTAAATATAACACTTAACATTTTTTGCTTGTATAAAAGGTGCCACGCCCACAAGTCCTCTTATTATGACGTTTATAAATATTGTGGGCTGTGCCACGCCCTACATGAGTTTTGCCAGTATAGTGGCATAACTTGTTATGATGACTGCTTTCAGCGGTATTGTCTTCAAAATTTTTATAAAAACCGTAGGCGCTGTTTTTGAGTAATATTGAATCAAAATTATCAATTTTTGAAAAAAATGCCACGCCCTCTTCTCCAATTCTGCCCACTTTTGGTACTATTGAAGATATTTATGATTTGCATCAGTCTACCATACTATTTCATCAAAATATCTTAAATAGTTTGCGAGCGATCACGTTATAAAAATTGGAGTTTAGGGCTGTGCCACGCCCCTGTTAGAGTCTTGAAAAACTTAAAACCTAGCCCAATCTTAATTTTGTTCACATATGCATGAAATCCCTAAGATCCATCAAAATTGCTATGTTTCAATTTGCTTATTGAGTGATGATAGTTCTTACTTACTTACTTGGGTGGCCATAACAACCCGTTACCGGGTTACGGCCGACCTCAAAAGATCTCTCCAGGCGCCTCTGCTTTGCGCACGCCTTCTCCAATCATTCACACCAAGCGTGGATAGGGTTTCCTCGGCTTGGTCTTTCCATCGGAGGCATGGTCTTCCTCTTCGTCGTCGCCCAGCGGCTTCCGCATCAAACACCTTTTTCGCCGGAGCTTCTTCTTCCATACGCACAACATGTCCCAGCCAGCGCAGACGTTGAATAGTGATGCGCTTGACTATGTCAATGTCAGCGTAGAGCTCGTACAGTTCGTGGTTCATTCGAATACGGTAGTCGTCGCCGACGTGAACAGGACCGAAGATTTTGCGAAGAATTTTTCTCTCAAACACCTTAAGCGTGGCTGCATCAGTCTGCGACACAACCCATGCTTCTGCGCCGTAAAGTAGCACGGGTAAGATGAGCGTCTTGTAGAGTGTCAGTTTTGTCGGGCGAGAGAGGTCTCTACTACTCAATTGCTTACTGAGACCATAGTAACACCTATTAGCAAGAGTTAGTCTTCGCTTTATCTCCAGGCTGACATCGTTTTGAGTGTTCACGGCGGTGCCAAGATAGGTGAATTCCTTGACAACTTCGAAAGTATAGTTGTTCGCAGTAACAAAGGATCCAATACGCCGCGTCTCCCTGTTTGTGGACAGCATATACTTTGTTTTGCCCTCGTTCACCGTCAAACCCACTTTCGCTGACTCTTTTTCGATAGCAGAGAACGCAGCAGTAACATCATCATGATAGTTCTAGACTACATAAATAGGTTTCCCATAGGCTTTCATTTACTCACTTCTTTATGTGTCAAACCATAAAAATAAATGCTAATGCATATTATGTAATTACCTTTCTAACAAGCTAAAAATCATAAAAATCGGTTGAAAAATAAAGAAGTTATGGCCATTTTTTATCATTATTATTAGGGAATAGTCCACTTTGCAAAGAATTTGGACTGCTTCTATCGTTGCGTATGCACATGCTCAAATGGAAGTTTCACGATTGATGCCAATAAGCGTGGAGGATATATTTACAATAGCTGGACGGTCAGATCTTTTTAAACGCATATGTGCTGAAGTGTTGGCAAGTGGCGTAGCTAATGAATTGATGTGATTTTGTAGTTTTTGGAGGTATTTTTCTCTTTTCATTCTTAACCATAGGTATATGGAGATCTCTATGGATATGCTCATTTCTAATAAACCAAGGTGCTCCTGTTATTGTCCTTAGTATCTTTGCTTGAACTCTTTGTAGAATTTCTATATTTGATGAACTATCGAATCCATATAGCTTTATGCCATAGGTCCAGATAGGCTTGATGACACTTCTGTATAGTAGAACTTTATATTCCAATTTTAGAGGAGAGTGTCTGTTAATTAACCAGTGTAAGCTAGCAGCTTTGAGTTTGATTTGCGTCTTTTTGTCTCCGATATGCTTACGCCAAGTTAAGCGTTTATCTAAATGAATGCCAAGATAAGTTACATCATTTGCTTCTGGAACTCGAATATCATTTAATGTTAAGGTTGAAGTTGGATTTCTATTTAATGTAAATATGATATGTAGGCATTTTTGTTCATTCAACTTGATATGCCATTTTGATAGCCAGTTTACAATAAGGGCCAGATGATTTTGAAGCTGGGTGGAGGCAACCACAGCATTTTTGTGACGACTTAAAATTGCAGTATCGTCAGCAAAAGTGGAGGTGACTAGCTGGTCATTTGTCGGAGTATCAGAGGTGAATGAAATATATAAAAACGGACCAAGAACACCACCCTGAGGAGCTCCAGCGCCAATCGAAAATTTAGATGCATTAAAACTTTGATACTTAACCCTATAACACCTGTTTGCCAAGTATGACTCTAGGACTGCATGGACATTTTGAGGTAGGATCTGTCTGATTTTGTTAATTAGACCTTCATGCCATACTTTATCAAAAGCTTGCTTAACATCGAGAAATATGGCGGAACAGTATTCTCTCTGTTCAAACGCATTTTTAAGTTCACTTGCTCAATGGTTCCATGTTTTTCCCTAAAGCCAAACTGGTGTGAAGGAATAAGTTAATAATCTTGAAGGTATGACCTAAGCTTTTCTAAGAACACTTTTTCAAACAGTTTTGAGAGGCAGGAAAGCAAGCTAATAGGTCTGTATGAAGATGGTAAAGTAGAATCTTTGCCGGGCTTCGAGATCATTTTAGTTATTGATTTTTTCCAATCAGGATAATGGCCAAAATTAATTATAGCGTTAAAGAGCCTGTTAATGAAGACTATAGCTGTTTGGGGTAAATTTTTCAGCATTATGGGGGTAATGGAGTCATGGCCAGGAGTTTTTCTGCAAATAAGTTTAACATTTATTTATTTAACAGTGGCTACCTCATTTGGAGCAATATGCATGTTTATATTTTGGGTGTTACTTATTTACGAAGGTCAATAATGATTTTTTAAATGAAGACTCTTCTAAGTAGAACGTCAATAAAGCTTATAAAAAAGGAAATAATATAATTCATAATATAAATGTGGTAAATGATGCAGCAGAACGTGGAGTAAAATTAATTGAAGAATACAATAAAATTTTAACCAAGAAAGAACAAGAAAAGCAATATTTATTGCAAATGGTTACTGACTATCGGAAAAACTTCAAATCACATACTAAATCAGCCTTGACTTAAATATTAGTTTTGTATTATTTTTCCTTTTGAGTTTTCTTATTGTTAAAAAAAAAAATTTCAAAATAAAAAAATATTGATAGCTATTATCTTTATATGTTATAAAAATCAAAATGTTTGGTTTTTAAATAATATAAATGGCCATAACTTCTTTATTTGTCAACCGATTTTTTTGATTTTTAGCTGTTTGGAAAGGTAATCGATTACATATGTATAAATAGTTACTTTTTTGTTCAAGATTGGTTTAATAAACCTCAAGGTTGGGAAAAAGGAAAAAAATAGAAAAAAAAAAAACATTTTTCGATATTTTGACCGGCTTGAGCGACCTCTAAATCACTTCGGATTAATCTAAAACTTCATATTTTATCGTTTTTCATCTATTATCACATTTTGAAAATAAGGGCCACCTTAATGTACATAGCCTCATCAGACCAGTTTTTGGTTAATTTGTAATGCGATTCGAACCTCCGACCATTCCTTGAATTAGATGTGGACAGCCGCTCTTAACACTGAGCCATGGAGATTCTGCTGAACGACATGTACAAAGTGCACATTTATATTATGCACATTTAGCGTCATCTGTTATATTTATTGTCATTTCTTGTTTGCTGCATAGCTTTGTTAAATTTTTTGTCACTTCAAAAAGTGATTGCTAAAATCAAATTTTCGATTTCTGATTTTCGAAACTTTTTTTTTTTATTTGACAGATAATTCACCAAAGGTTCTAAAACCGAAAACTTTTTTGATTTGTGACAAGTATTTTGGTTTTTATGGATGCTCATTAGGGTGATTCAAATTCAAAGTCCTTGCTTCACGAAAAAAATGCAAAAAGCTTTTTATAAAAAATTTTATAATCTTTTGAATAGGCTAAGTCCCGTTTATGTAACATTTTTTTTTCACGAGATATAGAGACAAATATCTTGTCAAGCATTTTTCCCCATACAAATCGTATGGAAAACAAAAAAGTTGGATGAGCCACCAGTAAATATCAATATTATGAGCTATAATTTTACCAGCATTTTTTTTTCGTGTGCCTGCAACTTTTCAACCTGTTTCAAGCAAAAAAAAAAAAAAAATTTGAATCACCCTAATGCTCATAGTTGGATAACTTTTTATCGTTCATTAAAATAGAATTTTTTTACATTTTTGGATATATTAAAAATGGAAAATTTCAAAAGTTTGAAAAAACATGGGAATTTGAAGTATGCTCTCTGAATTTATGGTATTTTAAAATTAATAATTTCCATAAGATGTAGGAAAAAAATTTTAGCTAGTAATTTTCATGAATTTTTTAAGAAATGTCGTTTTTAGCATAGTTTTTCAAATTACCTTGGCCTATAATCCACAAATCAATGTCAATCAAGGATTGGTGAATGGGAAATTATAGTTGACATATCTGCCAACAAAAGTCATATAGGTCTTACCTGCATATACATATTTGCCCATTTAGAAGTCATAGCTACTAATGTGACATGCAGTGATGTACCGGTGAGCAAAAATCCAATTTGCTCAGCATTTATTTTGGGTTTTTATCGGGTTTTTGCTAAAATCGTTTTTGCTCAGAGCAAAAATGGATTTTTTAATTTTTTTTAAAATCTTTTTTAGCGAAATATAATTGAACTAATTGGTCGCTCTATTGAACTTAAGAACTCTCAGATTTCTACCTACTATCAATGAAGCAGCGATTTTACAGCGTCATTGCATATAGATGCACTCAATGTGTGTACAAAGTGTTACGGTATCATCATGGTATTGTTTTCTGGGTATTGTCATATTGAGTGGTCCAAATAACGAACTTGAGCAATCGGAGCTATTTAGTGAAAAGAAGAAGTTTGCTCTGAGGCTAAAAACTATCAGAACGCAAGCACTTTGCATTAAAGCCAATTCACTAAGCAGCAAGAAAGATTGATCCAAACTCACAAGGATGCAAATGAATCTATGAACGCAAATGAATTTCTCCATGATAAAGCCATAAATATGGGACTGGAAGAATATGATGTAATGGTGGAGTTCGGAAAAGTCGTAAAGGACTTTGGGGAAAGTAAATTGAATCAAGTCCCTATTCGAATACTATTGGCGCCAACAAGAAAGCGGCTGTAGAAAGGTAATTTAGTAAATTTGGATGGATTCATTACAAGAAACGATATCGACTTACTATAGAGCGTGCTGGAAAACTTACATACATATCTTTCTTACAACTATAAATTGTACAAACAAATATGGGATGCACAAACAGATGATAATTTGAGCGGATAAGTTTCTTCTGAATACTCAGATATTTCTGAAAATGAATGAATAATTTTCTTAAACATATTTTACTTACTAATTCTTTCTTATTTTTATTCAATAAAATGAACTTCTTTAACAAAATTCTACAATTAAAATCATAAAGTAGTGCTTCCAGCCATAAATACATAATAAAATCGAAAAATCCCAATTTGGTCGTGAAAATGCTGTTTTTGCTGAGCAAAAACGTTGGGTTTTTGCTCCGAAAATGAAAAAACCCGATTTGGTACATCACTGGCGACATGATATGCATAAAACTGAATTTGTTGTGTGATGACGATTTTCAGTCTATGATACAGTGGTGTGCCATATTATTAGACCCATTGCGGAAATTTCCACATAACAACATTTATATTGCTATAAACTTTAATCTGGCCATGTAAGTGGTATTCAATCATTTTATTATTAATTATGGAATCATGACGTACAAAATAAAACATATTTACTTGGTCTACAGCATTTAATTATATAAAAAAAATGAATTCAAAAAATAGTCTATTGTTTATGAAAAATCGATATTTTGTGTTACGTCCTTTTGCTGCGATGAGAGCTGCTATTCTCTATGGTATGCTATCTGCGCAAATTTTTACCATTTCCTGAACATGTGCACTACGATACCCGACGTCAATCAGCTTCACTATGGTATACTGTTTTGTTTTTTTTTGCCGTTTTACTGATCTCGCGTTTCATGAGCTCCCATATTGGGCTCAGGTCCGAAGAATTGCCAGACCTGTCCATCACAGTGATGTTTTTATCACCTAAAAACTTCCTAACTATCTTTCTCTATGGTAAGGAGCTATATCGTGCATAAAAATTAGTTCCTCTCCATCACCACACCATTTACAGAGCTGAGTCAAGTGTCGCTTTTCTAAGATTTTCTTGTACTGGTCTTGTTTCATAGTACCTTGCACAATTTGTAGACGACCAGTAACTCTTAAATGTATCACAGACAATACCATGATAGATGTGGGATGCAGAATGAGTTTCTTGTCCACACCTTCTTCCTAAAAGGTGGGACTTATCAGTCATAGTTTGGAAAACAGACTCGTCTAAAAGGCAAACTTGCGGAAAACAAAAAATATCCCTTAAGATTTAAGTTTTCTTGGCATTGATAGAGATTAATAACTAACACAATTCATATTTACCCATTTCCAATCATATGCTGAAAAGTTTTTGTACTTCCGCGCCCATTCCAACCGTTTTTTGATCATAGCCTGAGTAAGCTTCGGTTTGCATTGTGGTGTTCTTGCCAGCAAACAAAACTCTGCAAGTAGTCGCTATAAGATACGCTGTGAAACTTGAATACTTCTGTCATAGATATGTTTAGCTAATATGTGCGTCTGGATTTTTCGATTTTCTAGGCATTCATCACTAATTTTTATGTCTGTTCGTGGGGTTGATATACATTTTCTCACAAGACCAGTTCAAAAAATCTAAGAGCTACCCTTTCTTCAGCTCTCTGGATGCTTTGGTATGGAGAGGAACCAATTTTTATGCACGATGGAGCTCCGTCTCATAGAGTAAGACAGTCACTAAGTTTTATAAAAACATCACTGTGTTGGAATGGTTTGGTGAGTCGCCAGAAATGAGCCCTATAGAAAGAGTATGGATCGCGAGATCAGTAAAACGGCAATAACAACAAAACAGTATACCGTAGTAAATCTGATTGACGTCGGGTATCGTAGTGCAGATATTCAGGAAGTGGTAAAAATGTGCGCAGATAGCATACCATAGAGAATAGCAGCTCTCATTGCAGCAAAAGGACGTTACACAAAATATCGATTTTTCTTAAGAAATAGACTATTTTTTGAATTTATTTTTTTTCTAATAAAATTAAATGCTTTAGATCAAGTAAATATGTTTCATTTTGTACGTCATGATTCCATAATTAATAATAAAATGATTGAATACCACTCACATGGTCATATTAAAATTTATAGCAATGTAAATGTTGTTATATGGAAATTTCCGCAATGGGTCTAATAATATGGCACACCACTGTATTTTGACTTGGGAACTGTTAATCTGAACTTGATAGAATGTTTTTAGCGAATATAGACATCACTCAAAATAAATTAAAAATTGTAAATATGGACGTTACCACGCCCCTTTCTTAATTTATTCTTCCTATTTCCAAAACTATTTGACGCAATTGGATGCATATGTAAAGAGTACCTAGAAAACTTCTGTCCATATAATATGGGCTTTGCTCCACCTCCAAAACGCTTGATTTGTCACTTTTCCAAATCATTTCACTCTTCTTAAGAAAATTCGTTTTTGTATAGCGAAAAGTAATACTTGCCTCAGATGTTTATATCTATAGGGTGTTTTTTTTAGAGGTATAGAGCTTCGAATTGAAATAAAACACAAGAAAATCGTTTTAATGTCCATCAATTTGACTTTATTGGAAGGATAATTTTATGCCATTAATGTTTAAATATGATTTCGGGCATGTGGCCGCCGCGGCTGGCTCGAATAAAGCCAATTCTACAGGTCCAATTTTGAACCACTTTTTCGAGCATATGGGGCCGTATGTCGGCAATAACGCCACGAATGTTGGCTTCCAAGTCCCCTAACGTTTCTGGTTTGTTGGCGTAGACGAGCGACTTCACATATCCCCAAAGAAAATAATCCAATGGTGTCAAATCACACGATCTTGGTGGCCAATTGACAGGTCCATTCCGCGAAATTATGCGCTCATCGAATGTTTCCTTCAATAAATTGATTGTGACGTGCGCTGTGTGGCATGTAGCGCCGTCTTGTTGGAACCACAACTCATCCACATTCATGTCATCCAATTCGGGAACAAAATAGTCGGTTATCATGGCTCTATACCGGTCTCCATTAACGGTAACTGACTCTCCAGCATTATTTCGGAAGAAGTATGGCCCAATGTCTCCACCAGCCCATAGAGCACACCAAACAGTCAGTTTTTGTGGATGTAATGGCGTCTCAAGGGTCTCATGTGGATTCTCTTCACTCCAAATGCGGCAATTTTGCTTGTTGACGTAGCCATTCAACCAAAAATGAGCCTCATCACTGAACAAAATTTTGCGATGAAAATCAGCATCGAGATCAATCTCATTTTCGGCCCATACACCAAAATCACGACGCATTGCATGGTCTCGCGGCTTTAATTCTTGCACAAGCTGGATCTTGTAAGGTCGCAAGCCAAGATCTTTGCGCAAAATCTTCCATAAAGTTGATGGACAAAGCTCCAATTGCTGTGCACGGTGGCGAATCGATTCATTCGGGTCCTCTTCAACATTTTGCTCTACAGCGGCAATTGTTTCTTCGGTGCGCACTGTTCGACGTCTCTGCGGATGCGTATTATCACATAGAGTAAACGTAGTGCGAAAACGACCCATGGTTAACCGAATTAATTGCTCTGATGGACGATTATGTCGACCATAAAATGGACGGAGCTTGCGGTAAACTTCGCGAACTGATCCATTATTTTCGAAATAAATTTGCACGATTTGCAAGCGTTGTTCTTTTGTCAACCTGTTCATGATGAAATGGCAAACCAAACTGAACATAAATGACATAAGAGTTCCCAGATTTGACCATAAAATGCTAGTTTTATCTCTATTCGAAAAACAAACCTCTAAAAAAAACACCCTGTAGTTTTTAATGCAATTTAAAAATATCTAGTAATGTCAAATAGAATAAAGCTGTATTTTTTGTATAGAATACAGGTAGATGCACTTTTGATAACATTGAACTCTAGTGCAGGCCAACTTTATAGACACCTGTTATAGTTATGGTAGATATCATACAAGGAACTTAGCTTATTAGGTAGTTCCATTTTTTCGCTGAACAAGTATTATGTTTGAGGTTTGTAACACAATATTTTGTACCTGTATTTGTATAAAAGTCCAATTTTGAGCCTCAATAACTCAGTCTTTTCTGACTATTTAAAGTGTGAGCTACGCAAGTTTCCAAGGGAAATGAGTATATCTTATGAAAATTTGTTAGAAATATTTGCAAACAGCGAAAATGGAGATTCATTTGTGGTTGCGGTAAAAAACAAATACCCGAAACATATTATGGATGAGCATACACAAAAGTTAAAAAACTTTTACTGCAACACAAAGAGATATTGGTTGTCATGTAATAAAACCAAAGCGAATTTTTATATAAAGTATGCAGACTTTCTTAAAAAGGACTTTGAGCTATCACTTGATGATATTCCTAGCACATCACAGGCCTCCAGAGGAAGACCAGCAAAACAAAGTGAAAACTGTGGGAATTTACGAAAAAGAGAAAAATAGCAGTCGCCACTGGAAACATTTCAAAAGAGAACTTAGCAGATGCGCTCAGCATGAAGTACAACAAAGATCATGAAATGAAAAAGGCAGAAATAACGAAAAGAGTTTTATTGGCAAGTCCAACAAGAGTCGATCGAATCAAAAAAAATATTCCTCCTTCACAACGTGATCCCATAAAATATGACGGTTCCAGTGCCTTAGCGCTTTTCCTAGATTTGGGGCTTTCAAAGGAAAAATATAGCAACTTGAGAAATTCATTAAGAAGCCACAACGTAGATGTTTTTCCCAGCTACAAAGTTGTGTCAGAAGCCAAAAAGGAAGTGGTTCCTGGTAACTGTACGGTGACAGAAACATCAGCTGAAGTTAGACTCCAAGATTTACTAGATCATACCGCTAAGCGAATTTTGAGCAGTAACAGCAACCATGAAATACAATCGTTCCCAGATAATATTTCTTTGTTAACAAAGTGGGGCTGTGATGGATCATCTGGACAAAGTGCATATAAACAAAAAATTTCTACAGAAGATGGACAAAATATTTCAGATGCCAACATGTTTATGGCTTCAATAGCCCCACTTCGAATAAGGAGTGAAAATGCTGAACATTGGAAAAACCGTCTACCATCATCAGTTCCTTATTGTCGACCTATAATGTTTAAGTACGCAAAAGAATCTTCAGATCAAATAAGAAGCACCATCAGCAATATAAAACAACAAATAAATGAACTTCAACCCACCATATTTGAAGGAAATGATCACAAAAAAATTATAATTAGACACGAATTATTTTTAACAATGATTGACGGCAAAGTACTTAATGAGATAACTGGCACCAAATCTACTAGATCTTGTGCTATATGTAAGCGTTCACAAAAAGATTTCCGAAGTAATGATGACTCAATTGACTCGATGAACACAATTATGAGTACGGCATTTCGCAATTACACGCAAGGATAGGATCCATGGAATTTATTCTGAAACTAGCTTACAGCATAGGAAATGATGATAATCCAAACAACCAAAAGTTAAGAAAAAAAATAATACAAGATCAATTTCGAGACAAACTGGGTATTATAGTAGATACTCCTAAGCAAGGATTTGGTAACACAAATGACGGATACACAGCAAGTCGATTTTTTGAGAAACCAGAAACAACTTCAGAAATAACGGGAGTCGATGAGAACGTGATAAAAAGATTACAAGTTATTTTAAACGTACTATCCTGTAGAGGACCCGTTCAAGTAGAAAAATTTGAAAAGTATACCAAGGAAACTGCAGACATATTAGAACTTAAAAAGAGCCAAAAATTACTGAAACCCTCTGTCCATAAGATCTTAGCTCATAGTGGACAAATTATCAATTATCAAGCCTTAGGAGAATTATCAAAAGAAGCCCAAGAGTCTAAAATCAAAGATTATAAGAAGTACAGATATAGCAATACATTTAAAATTTCACGTATTCGACAGAATGAGGACTTGTTCAATATACTTTCAGCATCTTCAGATCCTTTGATTTCATCACTTAGGCACGTTAGGTCACGAAAAGAACTGACTGATAAATTCTGTAGTACTGTTTTAAGTTTCTTAGATATCCAAAATAATGATGATATTTTTATAGAATTGTAGATTGTTGTTGATTTTTTAAAGAAATTACCTAATTTATTACTGTAACCCTTTTTTTAAAACTTTTCTAGCCTTTGAGAAAGACTGTTTATAAATTATGTTAAGAGATAAAAAAATAAATGCATATGAATGAATTAGTAAAAATTAAAAAAAAATTTTTTTTTAAAAAAGTATTTAAAAAATTTTTAAATTATTAAAAGTTCATTAATTGAATAAAGCGCACTAAAATTTATAAAAAAAATTTTTTTTTTATGAATTCATACCACTAAAAACCAAAACTTTCGAAATTTGGACTTTCACCTCTTTTTAAAAGTATGTATTTATAGCTAAGTCTCAAACCTGAATCTTATATATGTCATATCTACAGAAATTACCAACCAAAATCAAAAAACTTTACTCAAATATCTTTACCCGTTCAAAAGTTATGATTTTAGCAACGCGAAATCGCAAAAGGCGCCACTGTGAGTTGGTTTAAAGACTTGCTATGATGTAGCTTTATTATTTCGAATCAATATATTCATAAACCAAATAGGAGGAGTAAAGCTTATCTCTGAAGGTGTCTTAAAATATTCGTTCCCATATCTAGGGTTCTTTTATTCAGTAATTATCAATGAAAGCCTATCTAAGAGAATTGTTCCAAATACATGGAAAACATCCAATTGCTAAAGTTAAAAATACTGTCAAAGCTGAAGAGCTAAAACCAGTTAAAAAATACTTGAAATCGTAGTGAAGAAACAATTGGTGGAATATTTAGAACATATTACAAATCTATTAGGCTCTATTTAATCACTTATGATATTTAAAAACTAACAGCCAAAACTAACTTACAGACAAATTAACAAAGCTCACCATATTAACAAAATAATTAATGTAACCAACTTTTAAAAGTGTAAGTTACAGCAAAAACTTTAATTGGGGATTGTTAAGGATGTAAGTTAGAGTCGATATATGTTAAAACAAAATAAATCCTTATAGCTTTTTTTTAATTTCATATTTACTGTTTTTTAATGACATGAAATATGTATAGCATACGTACGAAATTTAAAAAACCCTTCGGTTATGTCAAAGAACCTTGATGGATGTGACCACAGCCCAAAATTTCAGTTTCCTATGGGGTCGGGGGTCCTGAGAAATAATCATATTTTATCCTGAAAATAGCCGGTCTTAAAAATTTTAGTTCTAAAATCCGACAAATCCAAATTTAAAGCTCTGGATGTAAATTGTTTTTTTTTTATTGTGTCATCTTATATGCTTAAAAAAAATGTAAACTCCTATACCTTAAGACTTATTTATGCGATCCGATTAAATGAAATAGGTCTTAGTAAAATATGAAAGCTTTGAAAATGGTGCCCTAAGTCGTAGTTTTATTCATAATACCAATGACAGATCTTATTTTGTTTGTCTACCTATTCGCTTTTAAATGAACACCATCTAACGAAAATGGTTGACCAGGCCCAGAGATATTAAACATTGATATCGGCTATTTTCACAAAAAATTGAGTTTTTTTTTCGAAATTTGACCTAACAGAACTTAAGACCCCGAATACCTAGGGAGCTGAAATTGAAGCTGTGATGCTATCTTTTAGGTTCTTTAACGTTTCAAAATTTGAGTACAGTCGGATGTTTTTTAAATTCAATACGTACGTTATACATATTTATTACTTAATAATATTACTAAAAAACAGTTAATATGGAATTAGAAAAAAAGTTCTAAGGATTTTTTTCTTTTTGACGTATTTCAGCTATGGTTAACATCTGAAATAATTCCACATTCAAGTTTTTGTTGTAGCTCAACTTGTCATTTAAAGTTGGCTGAAGCCCACCGCGTACTTCGCTACTGATTCCTAATGATAGCGGGTGTGGAAAGAAAATTAATATTAAATTGTTTAATTAGCTCTATAGCGAAAAAGAAAACTTTGCTGCAAATATGTATGTACATTAGACCGTACCAGAAAAAAGTGCACCTTACACTATCGAATCGAAAGCATTTTTGCAAGGAAATTTTTTTTTGACCGAAAATAGAAGTCGTGTATTTAAATTTTTCGTAGTTCTTCGCCATTTACAGTCCGATTTTAAAGTATGATATATCAATGTTTTTGTCTCCAGAACACCAATTTTCTTCAATCCAGAGGTCATTAACATCGAGTGCGCGATTCCAGTACTTACCCACCATATCTCAGTTCTTACCATCCTAATGTGCCACCCTAATGTCAGAAAATTGAAGCTTGCAAAAAATTATTAAACTTTTCCAACGGAAGTATTTCGATCTATATTAAAAAATGTTTTTATTTTTTTAACGAACGTGGGGTCCCTTATAAAATTTTTAGTCAGATCTTCAGCAACAGATATTTTAGTGTCGGCTGAGGAATAAAATGGAAAAAATGCTCGTGAGTAAAAACATAAATTTGCAATTCTAATCAAAGAATTGTGTTGTTTTTACATTTTAGTTTGTCATAAGTGTAGATGGCGTATTAATTTTTACGTGGGTGACGTCAATGCACCTAAATACTCCAGGAAGTCCAAAATTTTTCATGAAAATTAAGCCTTATCTTCTTCCCCTGTCATATGTGCTCTAATCCATTTCGAGCATACATGCAGTGCCTCTTTCGTTTTGTACGTTGACGAGTACAGACGTGTTTTCGGGTGTAGTCGTTCGCGTGTGTCTTAGCGTTAGAGCCTTTTCACATGCTTTTTTCAAAGCGGTGAATCGTAATCAGTACATAATTCAATTTGATTTAGACCTGGCATTATAAACTATTGAGTCTCAGCCAATGTAGTTTTTAGTTAGTTTATAGTCAAAAAAAAAAAATACATGCAGTGACTCACGATATTGATCACGCCTTTGCTATGTATGCAAACTACTAATAAAATCTCCGAAGAAGTTTAATATTTTTACTTAATCTTTATTTTGTTAAACTGGCTGAAAATAAAGGAAAACAAAAACAAGGTAAATATCATAAAATTTTTTCTTAAATAATAACAACAACAAAATCAAAAACATTCAATATGATCAATTTTGTGACTTTACAAAATAAGACTTGAAAACTAATATTTTGTACAGCCTCATCGAGCACTAATTACAGGTTTTATTCTACTAGGCATACTATTTGCAAGGTTTTTACGAGTTTCGGGAGCAATAGCATCCCATGCATTTTGCACCTTAGGCCACAATTCATTTTAAGTACCAGTTTCGCCTACTATTGATTTTTTTAGTATGCCCTATAGATCAGAGTTTCCCAAACTTTTTTTTCTCATAGACTACTTTCAAAATTTAGCTGGTTCCGGTGAACCCCCTTCAGCTAAATTTCTACTATATTCCCAAAACTCGACAAAAAATGTATAGATTAGATCTAAATATGGAAATTTGCGTTGCAGCTGAGTTCCGACACGTTGTTTGAATATGGAATATGCAAGTTTTTACAAGTAACAGTCGATTAGCTTCTTAAAATATTATCTGCCTACATGGATAGGTGAAGTCAACCCAACATTTTAGCTCTTCATTATCGAAAGCAGATAAATTTTCGTGAAACTCCGCTTACGAATTGTGAACCCCCATTTTTTTTGTCACGCCAACGTAGACCCCTGTCGATTCTCCCATGGACCCCTGGGGGTCCACCTGGACCACTTTGGGAACCAATGCTATAGATGCTCAATTGAATTGTCTGGCCTGGGGATTGTGGTGGCCAACTTAACTAACACACTTAAGTTTGGAGTATATTCGTTTCGTATATTTTTACAATTTCTTCAAGCGCTGCAGAAACAGTCGACGGGGCCTGACCTACATTATAGATAGTCCTTCCTGCTAGATTTTTGGTGACTTCCTTCTACGAAAAAGCGTAACGCAGCGCACAATTTTATCATATGTGAAATACCCGAAGTACGCATTGGTTGATTTAACGTGACCTCTAATTCACTAAGTACATGAAGATGCTAGTTTATTGAGGCGAAAATAAGATATGAACGTACAAAAAACAATCTGTACTCACGGTATTTGAACATCATTTATACACTTTGAATCTGGTAATTCCAATGCATCAGCACCACATAATCTTCTTCTAATGCGTAAGACTTCTAAAAACTGATTTTCGTCGTCATAAAAGGCCACACTGTTTTCCTCTTTTCGCATATAGTAATTTTTATGTTTACTTGATTGGCACTGAAAAAGTTTTCTATGGCAAAGGAAATCAATTGGAAACCTAAAAAATTAAATGACAACAAATTGAAATTTATTAAATTCATTTTAAAATCTCCCATTTTAAGTGAAACTGCAGCTATAAGTGGCAACTTTGATCACATACTGTTAATAAAATTTGCCATCCACAAAGTGTGAAATCTATTTTTTTTATTGCAACTGTGAAATGTTGCCGAACATAAAATCAACAAATTAAACTTTTGCCGTAATGTTGCGTTATGGTGACCAAATACAGTTGCCAATCATGAAAAAGGTGTAAATAAAAAAGGATTGAAAATTCATTTTCTTTCACGCTCTCAAAATGGCTTCAATTTCAGCACGCTTCGCTCTCTCTAATTACTTCACCTTGTATAATTTTATCATGTTTGCATGCTTGTATCTATTTGCGCAAGTAATTTTTTGCTATGCAATTTTAAATAATTAGTATTGAACGAGAATATCGGGATAGTTTTTATTGAAGATTAAGCGTAATTATTCGCTCTTGCTTAACTAATCCAGCACTTCAGTTTTAATTGAAACGTTGAACGAGTACCTTCGCGCAGCGCATTTTGTCAAGTATATTGCGAAAAATGACTAACGTTAAATGGGAAGAGAAATATTTTTTCCATCCATGAAAAAAATTATTTATCTATTTATTTTATATAATGACTTACCGAGGATTCCTTTTTTTAATTACCTTATTGTACTTTTCGTATGCAATTTCGATTGATATTTTTTTAGTATTTTCTTAAATTTTTATTTAATTTTTAAAGTAAAGTGAGCTTCGATTTTAATTTAATTTTTTTTTTTGTCCAGTAAAAATAATAATATGCAGAAGTCGTTTTTAAATCATTTTTCGTGAATACTGAATTTTCTTGTCTTATATTCAACATACAAGCATTTCTCTTAGTTGTGAGAGCACTTTTGATTTCCTTATTTTTTGAGCGTAAGGAAAAATTTGAGTTCCGCTCTTTGACAATCACTAATCACTCTGTGGTTCCTTTCAAGTGCTCCAATTGTTTTCGCTCTTTGCCAATCGCTAATCACTCTGTGGTTTCTTTCAAGTGCTCCTATTGTTTCGTGATGATAAGGTGCTGAGAAAATTTGTTCTATCTTTAACAATGTGCATACAATTGTAGCAATTGATTTTGCGTCTTGTCTCAAGTGGATGTGCAATAACAAATTTACTAAGTTCACATTACATTGTAAGTATGTAGCGGTAACCTTTTGAAATTCTAAGCGGTTCTACTGCGTTTTTCTTGTGTAACAGCTCAAATTCTTTGTTGTTTTCAATACATTCACCTTAATGCACTATAACTTGAAATTGTCAATGCCACTACATGAATTTCCATTAAAAAAAATTGTTAGAAAAACAATTTTTTTCATTTTTGGTCCAAAAATTATCAAAATTAATTATACCCTACACCGAGGGTATAATCACTTTGTCTCTCCGTTTGTAACACATATAAGGGGCGTGGGAGGTATGGAAAAGTATATACATATATTCTTGATCAGCGTCACCACCTGAGTCGATTTAGCGATTTCCGTCTGTCTGTCTGTCTGTCCGTCTGTTGAAATCAGGTTTATGTGGAAACCAAATAAGCTAATTGAATGAAACTTTCACACACAGCTCACACCTTTTTGCAAGCATCTTGCTATTGAAAATGGGCGAAATTGGTTATATGTATATGTATGTAGTTATATGTATATTTACCCAGGCCAATTTTGAAAAAAGTTGCAGCGATTTTGATGAAACTTGGTGATTTGGTGCACATGTGAACAAAATTAGGATTATTTATAAACATTGTATTAAGAGAACTAACAACGTTATAGTTATGAAATTTAATGAGGTAGATATACTTATGTATACAAGCTATTGTGCTAAAATTTATTATGAGGATGTCGATCACGAATATAATTAATTAAACCAAAAGAGGGCGGAACTGGAGAAGTGGGCGTGACATATTTAAAATTTTTCATTTCTATTCGATTTTTTTCAACATTATTCATATTCTTTCGACTTTTTCCACCCTTTAACTTTATCCAATATATCCTATATGTATTTGTTCGACTTTTTAAACCTCTTTCAACTTTCTTCATAAGTTTCATTATTTTTTCGACTTTCATCAATTTTGAATTGTTTCAAATTTTTTCAACCTCTTTCATTTTTTTTAAAATTTTTCAACCTCTCTCAACTTTTTTCAACCTCTGTCAACCTTTCTACATTTCACACTTTTTCGACTTATTCAACCTCTTGGACTAGGGCTACCAGATGGCATACTAAAGTAGCAAAAGTGCTACTTTTCACTCGAAAATATTCTTTGAATTTGTTGGGGTTTTCTCGTACAAAAAGAGGCTTTTTTTTTTTTTTTTTTCTCATCAAAAATATTGGTATGAAATTAAAAAAAATTGTCGGTTTTCATTACAAAATTGGAATTTTATTTTTGCTTTTCATTACTAAATTAAAATTTTTTGATATGTGCTACTTTTGCAGACACGCCATCTGGTAGCCCTATCTTGGACGTCTTTTTAACATTTATTTAAAAGGTACTTTCAGTGCAATGTAGGGTATGTGAGTTTCGGCCTGGCCGAAGATAACACCTTAACTTGTTTTTTTTATATTCTTTTTAAAAGTAATACATGCACTGTTAGTCAGAGTGACTAATTACACTAGTTTACAAGTAATTAAAAAATTTCGGAACTTTGGGCGCCACTATTCATTTACCATGTAAAACCGGCTGCTGATTCTGAAAATCACATTTCTTTTCACGTCATTTTCGAGATATCAATCATTTTCGGCTTATGGACCAAAAAAAAAAGATGGTTCCACTTAATTAAAATATCTCAAGAGCTAATATTTATATTTAAGCGCACTATACGTCAAATTAAAGGTAATTAAATTTCCTATAAATAATGAACACATCACTTTTTGACTGGCGAAATAAATTTATTTCTAAAAAAAAATATTTTTTTTTTCGAAAAAAAGAAAAAAAAAATCAAAATCAACTGCAAATTTATACAAGAAAAAAAAAATAATTTTGTTCTTTTATATCTTAGTCTATATATTTATGAAGAAAATAAAATACTATTTAGAAATATCCATAAAAAATGGAAAAGTTATATAAAATTGAATGAAAAGTAGCCGAATTGCAGTTTTGCCTACTTTTCCGTTTTTTGTGTATTGTGAAAAAACCTCTTCAAAAATTTGTGTTTGTGGTAGATCTTATTTTCAACGTATATGTTGTACGTACCTTATATAGAGCATATTCTAAAAAATATTCAGGTAAAAGGTTGCCGATGCTCTTATTTATCTACCTGAAGGCACTCCGTTTTTGGAGGGCCGAATTCTTTTAAACCAATTTTTTTTGTTTTTACTTGTTTGTCCTACATTAGGCATATATATAAAAAATTCAGAAAGTTGTACTTATGGTAAGTATGTACACATATGGTCAAAATAATAAGTACACGCTCACATAATTAGTTCAATGGCGTGAAGAAAAACAAATTTATAGTTAACTTCTTACAACATATTAAATAAAATAAAAAGGTATAACATTAATAAAAAACCAAAATATCTCTCAGTCTTATCAAAAAAGTAAAAAATGGATTAAAATGACTGGACAAAATAATAAGTACATTCAGTACATTTTAGTAAAAATTAACTCGATTTTATCGGCTCTATTTGTTGATATTTAAAGTTCATCGTTAGAAGCTGGTATACGGCAAGTCTCTACTGGTTTTTCATACCAAGTTTTTTGGACAAAACTCCATAATTGCTTCTTATTTTGGAATACTTCCTTTCCTATTCTCTGCTTCAACTCTCGCTAAAGGTTTTCCAAAGGGTTCAAGTTTAGTCATTGACTTGGCCAGTTAAGCAAGGTCACACTATTGTTTTGACACCAATTCTTCACCAACTTGGAAGTATGCTTAGGATCAATATCCTGCTGAAATGTCCATTTTAGCGGCATACTTTCCTCAGCACAGGGCAACATCGTACTTTCCAAAATGCCTTAATAGTGGAATCTGGTCATGCTATCGGAAATTCGATGTATTGGTCTGGCACCGCACCATGAAAAATAACCCCAGACCATAATAGGGTGGCCATGCTTTACAGTCTTTTTTGTGAAGCGTACGTGAAATTCTTTACCCTTGGGGCGTCAAACATTTCGGGCGGAGTCATTTCCAAACATTTTTTTTTTGACTTGTCGCTCCACAAAATATTACGCTATTTCTTCTCGCCGTCTAGTCCGGACCAATTTGAAATTTTCTTTGCGAATGATAAACGCATCTTCAAATTGTTTTTTCGAAGCATAGAAACTTTTCTCGCTATCCGTCAAGGTAAATTGGTTCGTTGTAATCATCGACGTACCGTTCGGAACGAGATCACATTGCCGATGTCTGCTGAAATGGCTCTTGAAGATGCGAAATGGTTCTTTTTTGCGACAGTGACAATATAATTATCTATCGTTGTTGAAGAATTTTTTGGTCTTCCGCGGGTTTCCACCACTTTTTTAGCTTTTAAAGAGTTTTGGACGAAAAAATTTACTGATCCATGGCTTCGGCATAAGTACGAAGACTTTGGCCGTAATTTCTGAGTGTCGAAGCCATCTGCCTCTCCTCGGCAGTACAATGTTGATTTCTTCAATTTCAATTTCAATTTATTTATTATAATATCTGCTCAAAACATTAAGATAATAAAATCTTATAAGTAGTAGGAGCCTCAAAAAACATTCCAGCAATCTTAAATGTACATATACTATATATATAATCTTATATTAGCATATATGGAAGAAAGTATAAAGAAGTAGTGGTGAAAGAAGATAGAAAGCTTAGGAAGATAGAGAGAAATCATTCAGCCATAGTCAAATAATTTAAAAGGGACGATTTGAAATGGTTTTTGTTTCTGATCTTTCTTATCATAGTCGGTAAGGAATTCCACAGCCTAATAGCTACGACAAAAAATTGACGTTCAGAAGTCAGACTAGTATATTTTGGCTGTACCAGCATTATTGATCTCCTAGATTGAAGAAATTTTAACTTTGATGCCAAGTAATCTGGCTCGCAGACCGTTATTACGTCAAAAAGAAAAATAAGTGCTCGATATTTGAGAAAACTGTTGATTGAACATCCGAAGATTTTTTTTGAATGTATTGAGATATGATCTCGATATTTTATATCATACACAAAACGAGCTATATTATTAAACAATACATTTAATTTTCTTCTACTATTGCTGTCAGGGTTGCAAAAAATTTCGCAGTTGTATAACAGCTTAGGTAAAAGTAGAGTTTTTGCAAGTATAAGTTTAGTGCTTCTAGGCAGAAAACTCTTTGAATGCCACAGAGCTCGTAGTGCAGCATAAACTTTGCCACATGTACTATTTATGTGTGTAGACCATTGAAGTGTACTATTGAAAGTAAGTCCAAGGTTTTTGGCAGAGTCCACATAATTTACTAAAGAACCGTTTAGGCAAATAGCTGGGAAGTTGCTTGGGTCTAATACCTTTTTATATATCAGTATTACTTTAGATTTTTTTGGATTAAGACAAAGATGGTTTTCGTACGACCAATTATATACCTCAGACAAATCTGCATTTAAGAGTGAAGCAGCCTCTATTTTTTTGTCAAGCGGGCGACCAATAATAAGTTGTACATCATCCGCATACATATGCACTGTACAGTGTTTTACGATATGTGGGAGCTCATTTACGTAAAGCGAAAAAAGAATAGGCCCCAAAATTGAACCCTGAGGGACTCCACTTTGTACAGGAAGAAAGTTTGAAAAAGAGTTGTTGGTAACCACTCGTTGTTTTCTGTCGCTTAAATAAAAATTAAAATTTTTGCGCATTTTATTGTATAGCACAGAATGATTAACCGTATCGAAAGCTTTAGAGAAATCCAACAAGGTTAAATATGAGAAATTGTTATTGTCAAGGCATTTTCTAATTTCATCCACAACTAAGATCAGGGCTGTCTTACAACTGCGCTTTGGTCTGAAACCTGATTGATGGGTGCTAAGCATCTTGTTATCATTAAGAAATTTTTGCATTTGAACCACTAAACACTTCTCAAAAACTTTGGATAAAAATGGGACTATAGCCACTGGTCGATAGTCCGTCGATGACGCATTATTTTTGGAAACCGGTATTATTTTTGATATTTTCCAACAACTAGGAAATGATGATGTTGTAATTATGGTGTTAAAAATGTATGTTATAAGATTTATTAAAAATGGAAGCAATAATTTAATGAATTTTGGACAAAGTAAGTCTAAACCAGTAGCGTTCGACTTTATGGACGAGATTGCAATGAAAACATCATTGTTGGTCAACCCCTCAAAAAATAACATATTCTCAGCTTCATTATTATTTATATCAGCAGTAATTACATTATTTAGCGTTTCAGTATTTTTTTCAGAGGTCATCCCTGACACAAATTTCGTATTCAAAAGATCGCAATCAATTTCTTCTGATACTGAGGACGGTTGCTTTCCAATGCCTATCTTTTTTAGAAACTTCCAGACGTTTTGACCATGTTCCAAATTGCTGAGCTTTGCTTTATAAAATTGTGCCTTTGCTTTTCTTATTCTAAAAGTAATATGATTTCTAATGCTTTTGAAATCTTTTAGAAACTGGGGAATTTTGTATTTTTTCCATTTTTTATATACTGCGTCACGAGTTTTCATAAGACGTTTAATATCTACTGTTAGCCAAATTGGACCGATTGATTTATTTGATTGTGTTTTAAGTGGAACATGTCTATTATATAGATCAAGAATATGTTGCTGAAAGAAAAGTACTTGATTATCTACATGAGTCATTGTAAATATTCTATCCCAATCCCTACTAATTAAATCATTTTGTAACCCAAACCAATCAATGCTTTTAAAATCACGAAAAGTAATTGTATCTGGAGATGACGCAAAATTAGTAAATTCAAAAGTAATAAAAAGTAAATCATGTTTAGAGAATCCCGGTGCAGAAAGTTGACTGTATTTGAGTATTTTTTCTGTATCGCTAACAAAGCAAACATCAATCAGGCTACATGACTCAATACTATGAAAGTGAGTTGGATTTGTGGTGTTAACAGGTAGTAATCGAATTGAATTCAATGTGCAAAGGACTGGCTTCCATGTTGTTCATGAGATTACAATTTATATCTCCGCAAATTATAACATCAGGCAGTGTACAACTAATTTCTTCGAGTATAGTGTAAAACAGATCAAGGCTTATTGATTTGTTAGGCCTGTAAATAGTACCCAGCATTAGTTTTTTGTAATTATTTGCGATTTCTAACACAATATATTCAAAAGAGCTGTTTGCCTCAGCCTTGCATAGCAATTTGCATCTAAGTCCTGCTCGCACATAAATTGCTGCACCACCACCCACTCGACCAATCCTATCTGATCGAAAAAGATTGTATCCATCTACGCTGTACACACAGTCGGGAACATCAGAAGTGAACCAGGTTTCAGAAATGCAGATAATGTCGATACCAGATCCTATAAATAAGTATCTGAATTCGTCAATCTTGGCGTCCAGACTTTGAGCGTTTATGTGGCATATATGTAAGCCATTTTGCTGAGCTTTGAGCACTCTCAGCATAACCGCCAATCCAGAGTCTAACCCTTCGGCTGTGCAATCCATCATATTATGATTTGTGTTCAAAATCATGTAAACACAAAAATACGGCTCAGAAAAGAAGAAAAATCAGAAAAATTAATTTTTACATAGCATAAACTATGTAAACTATTGCATTTTACTTTTCAGTTTAATCAGAAATTCAAAATAACTATTTCTGGACTCAGACACGGTGTCAGTTTTTAATTTTGGTCTCAAAATCAACCTTGATCACTTCTCTATCAGAAAGCAAAGCACTAGAGTTTACAAACGAATATCTCGGACAAGAAACTAGCTATTGTCAGACGATTAAAAATACACGTCTATTCACTTTGATTGCACATTGATTACCATCATCCCATCTATGAAATTTTTTTCTTTTTATTTTGATATAACTAAATATAAAAATAAATAAAATTAACAAACTTGTACGAAAAAGCCGATCAGATTGTTGCAAAACTAAAGAAATGATTAATGTACTTATTATTTTGTCCAAGTGAAATAAGCCCTTTAAATGAAAACATACGCGTATAGAAAAATTCGGGAAAATTCCTTCTTCTTTTTCACTTTTAAAGGCATTGCCATATTGAAATTATCAAAATAAAAAATAATTTCCATATATGTTTTCAGTAAAACAAAAAATAATTGAGAACTAATAAGATAACAGGTAGTGTACTTATTATTTTGACCATATGTGTATGTATACATTAGAGCGGTTCAAAAAAAAAAACTTTTTAATTTTTTCACGATGTGTCAGCGGATTACAATAGCCTTATATGTCTGGACAAGCCCCATTACTAGGATTAAGGTTAATATTGAAAACTGGATTAGCGCCCTCTGTTTTAAGTAAATAACCCATTTTCAAAAATCTTGATTTAAAAAATGCTGCAAGTTGTAGAGGTTATAAAATTTTTCAACAAAGTGGGTATGGTTTTTGAGAAACAATCGATCGGGGAATTATTTTATTTCAATCGATTATGAAAGGTCGAAAATGCGTTTTGGATAACTTTAGGAGTAGCTCTGGAACTTGAAAACTACCAAAATGATCGAAAGCGGTCCTTTCCAGGGTCCGGAGCCACCCTAAATGATGTCAAAAATTTACATTCGACGTTTTCCCATTAATTACAGAAAAAACAATTTTTTTCCGAAAATAGGTCAAAAATGGTCTTTTCTCGGGGCCGGACTCCGGAGTCACTCTAAATGATGTCCAAAATCCATTTTTGACCTTTTCCCAATAATTAAAGAAAAAAATTCCAAAAATAGGTCAAAAACGGTCCTTTCCCGGGGCCGGACTACGGAGCCACCCTAAATGAAGTCCAAAATCCATTTTCGACCTTTTTCAATTAATTACAGAAAAAAAAAACAAAAAAAATCCAAAAATGGGTCAAAAACGGTCCTTTCCCGGGGCCGGTTTACGGAGCCACCCTAAATGATGTTCAAAATCCATTTTTGACCTTTTCCCATTAACTACAAAAAAATCCAAAAATAGGTCAAAAACGGTCCTTTCCCGGGGCCGGACTACGGAGCCACCCTAAATGAAGTCCAAAATCCATTTTCGACCTTTTCCCATTAATTACAGAAAAAAAAAAAATTCCAAAAATGGGTCAAAAACGGTCCTTCCAGGGTCCGGAGCCACCCTAGATGTGTTTAGGAATAAATTATTCCAAAATACAATTTTCGACCTTTCCCCATATTTTAAAAAACTTCCCAAATGTTCCACGAGAGTATCACAAACTTTTTTGATACAATCTGTGCCTTTGATTCATGAGTAGCTCATGAAACACTCATATATTTATACGGAGTGAATCGAGTAGAATCAGGATTCACTAGAAATAATGCAGAAGCAGATTCAGATTCACAGATTTTTCCGTGAATCTGAATGGTGTCTGGATTCACTAAATTTTTTGTGAGTGGTGAATCTGTCTGAATCAGCTGAAAGATTCAACAGATTCATGAATGGAAAAAATGATGAATGGCTCAGTGACGTTCTCTGATTCGAACGGGACAAAAAACGGAAGTGTTTTTCATGGCCATCTATAGAAAAGCACAAGTCAGCGAATCCTGGCAGCATTTTTAAATGCGACTAATTTGAAAATGTTATGGAATAACGTAACTTTTTAATAGATTTCGTTTAATTGAAAAATCTTATTTACTTTTTTTCTTACAATGCATAATAATCCATTCGAACGGGACATATTTTTCCATTTATGTTCACTTGGGCAATTTTTCAAAACTACTTTAATATTTATATAAATAATAATATTTAAGATATATACAGTAATTTAAAAACCAAATTTAATGTTTATATTTATCTAGGGCTACCAGATGCGATACTAAAGTAGCAAAAGTGCTACTTTTGCAAGGCTTTGCTACTTTGTTACTTTTGACTCGAAATGTACTACTTTTGGTTGAAATGCGCTACTTTTCACTACTTTTGCATTTGAAATATTCTTGTAATTTGCTGGAGTTTTCTCGTACAAAGTGAGGACCTTTTTTTTTGCTCATCAAAGTTATTTGAAATTATTGTTTTAATTTGCTGGGGTTTTTGTTAGGAAGTGAGGACCTTTTTTTTTTTTTTGCTCATCGAAGTTATTTGAAATTATTGTTTTAATTTGCTGGGGTTTTTTGTTAGGAAGTGAGGACCTTTTTTTTTTTTTGCTCATCAAAAATGATGGTTTTCATTTACAAAATTCCAATTTTTTGATATGTGCTACTTTTGTAGTAAGGCCATCTGGTAGCCCTATATTTATCAAATCAATTAGTGAGATCAATTTTAACAAAGAAAAGAGGAAGGAGTAGATTTTTTTCTTAAAAGAATATAAAACTTGTCTTTTTGCTGTTAAAACGTTTTTCCTGTAAGAGGCATGGCAGCGCCCAATTAAAAAAAAAAATATTTAACTCAAGTTTCAATCTATCTACAGACCAAATTTCATCAAAATCGGTGTAGTGTCACAGCCGTGATACCGTTTTTCCCCATTTGGAGCAATGCCACGCCCGCTTTAAGGGATCAGAGTTTCTAATAATCTTTCTTAGGTTTCAATCTATCTTTAAGACAAATTTCATTAAAATCGGTCTATTAGTTAGCCGTGGAAATGTTTTTTCCCATTAGAGGCGTGGCACTGCCTACTATTGAAACATGACCAATTTCAAACAGCTCCAAAAATTTAAAATTTTATATATTTTACACTCGTTTTTTTTTAATTATGTAGATGAAACTCTGTTCGTGCAAAAATATTGACACACTTGCTGCTGTTATCAATTTCGAAATGAGAACAAATTATGTTTTTCTATTTTATTTGTGACTTTAGAACATGAACTTAAGCAAATTAAAATTTTACAGTTAATAGAGATTGGTTTGATGATTTTGCATTGTTTTTAGCTAATTGACTTCTCTTACATACTTAAATATTTAAGGCTAGATACTATTCAATATTACAAAAAAAGAGAAACCGCATATATGCAAGTTTGCGGGTGGCTCAATGTGATAAATGAATTCTGGTGTAAATTGTTTAAATTAACAAAATTTGAATATTTTCCTTAGATAATATCAGATAGTAACGCTTTTATAATAACTTTTAATTTTTCTGTCACGGTTGGTTTTTTGGCGGAAATGCCCATATGTCAAAAAAAAATTAATTTTTTTTTTAATTTTTAATGTTTTTTATTTTTTAATATTTTTTTAGTTTTGAATATTTCTGTTTTACGATAAGTGTGTTTTGACTATTTCATTGAAACTCAGTTCATAATTTGTAATAGCTAAATTTTTGAGCTTTTTTAAATGGTTATTGGTTAAATTAGTACGATGTTTTATTTTTTATAAATTTCATATTGTAAATCGTACCAAAAATTTATAACAAACGATATGCTGCTGTTTTTAGTTTTGGATATTTTGTCATAGGTACACATTTTCAAAATTGATTCTATTATTTTATGTGTACAAATGTAAAATAAATATATTAACATACTTAAAAGTATTATAAAAAAGAATATAAAATCGATCGTTTTTAGCCTTTTTACAAAATAAAAAAAAAAAATCTAAATACAATAAATAAATAACTGAATAATTGTACGTTTTGCTGCCGTTGTGTCAATTTATATGTTGGAGGAAAATACTGTTCCTTGTTTGTAAATTATTTTAGTCATGATTGAAATGTCATTAAAAATTGATTTGCTAGAAAATATGAATTTTTGATTGATAAAATTTATATTTGTCTTGCTCATGAATCTCTGCTCTCTGAAGTAAGAGCGAGATGGCAGATCTGCACACGGGATATTGACAAAAGAGGAAGAAGACTTTTTTCTTGAGAAAGAGTTTGGTCTGGAAAACGTTCGTGTGCAGAATTGCTTTTCAATGAATAGAAAACTATTTTTTGAACAAATTATCAAAGCTCTATCATATATATAAGGTTGGTTCTTATTTGGTTTTTTTTATAAATCAAATGGGACGCCCCCTCAATTGGTTCGACATAGGGTAAAAAATTTTTAAAATTAATGTAAAATTTTTATCTTTGACCCCTACGGACCCTATTTTTTAAACTATTTTTTCTTGAGTGGCTTTTAGTTTTAAGAAAGAATATATTAAAATAAAGTACCATCAGGATCAAGTTTTCGAGATATAGTCATTAGAAATTGCAGATATGGCTTTTCTAGAAATCATTATAAGTTGGAAACTACTGAACATATTTTAAATATATTGGTCCTATCATATCCTATTTCGAACCGATTGAGGGGGCGACCCAGATTTTTTTTTTTAAGAACCACCTTTATATACATATGTATATATTATATATAATATACAGATTATGACAAATAAAATTAAAAAAATCGAGAAACTGGCAAAAATGCAATTCGGTCATTTTTGTTCGATTTTATGTACTTTTTCATTTCATCCTTGATTTTCTAAAATAGTGTCTTAAATTCTTCATAAATATATAGACTAAGATATAAAAGTATAAAGTGATTTTTAAAACTTTTTTTTCTTATATAAATTTGCAGTTGAGTTCGTCTTTTTTCTTTTTTCATTTATACGAAAAAAAAAATATACAGTTTAGAAATCAATTTATTTTGCCGAAACTAACAGACCAACCAAAAAGTGATGTGAATAGGATTTATAGAAAATTTATTTACGTACGTTCTTATGTGCGTTTAAATATACATAAATATTAGCTCTTGAGATATTTTTAATTAAGTGAAAAAATTAAGTGGTTCAAAAACCGAAAATAACCGATGTCTCGAAAACGACGTGAAAGAAAAAAAAAAATAATGTGATGTTCGGAATCAGCAGCCGATTTTACATATGAAATGAATAATCGTGTTCAAAGTTAATTTTGGCTGTCAACTAGTGTTATTGTAATTACTTTCTTCTAAAATACTTATAAAATTTTGGGACCAAATTTTATTTATTTTCTCATTTATTTTTTTAATGAAAACTTATGTAGTGGCATTGAGAATTTCAAGTTATAGTGTATTAAGGTGAATGCAGTGAAAACCACAAAGGATTTGAGGTGTTACTCAAGAAACACCAAAGCTCTACTCGCGGAGAGACCACAGTTTTTTCCTTATAGCGGTAAGATTTTTTCGATGCTTCCTTATGTGTAAATAAATGTACATTAGGGTGGGTCAAATTTTTTCGTGACAAAGCGTCTAGCAAAAACGTAATCTACGGAAAATTCTAAGAAAATTTGTCAAAGAAATCATGGGTCTAAAATCAATATCGAGCCCCCGATTTTTGCCGAGAACATTTTTATATACGACATTAAAAAAAAACAAGTTAAGGTGTTATCTTCGGCCATGCCGAAACTCACATACCCTACACTGCGTTGAAAGTACATTTTAAATAAATGTTAAAAAGGCGTTGGAGAGGTTGAATGAGTCGGAAAAAATGTGAAATGTTAGAAAGGTTGACAGAGGTGGAAAAAGTCGAAAATAACGGGTGTTTTTTTTAGAGGTTTGTTTTTCGATTAGAGATAAAACTGGCATTTTATGGTTAAATCTGGCAACTCTAATGTCATTTATGTTCAGTTTGGTTTGCCATTTCATCATGAACAGGTTGACAAAAGAACAACGCTTGCAAATCGTGCAAATTTATTTCGAAAATAATGGTTCAGTTCGCGAAGTTTACCGCAAGCTCCGTCCATTTTATGGTCGACATAATCGTCCATCAGAGCAATTAATTCGGTTAACCATGGGTCGTTTTCGCACTACATTTACTCTATGTGATAATACGCATCCGCAGAGACGTCGAACAGTGCGCACCGAAGAAACAATTGCCGCTGTAGAGCAAAATGTTGAAGAGGACCCGAATGAATCGATTCGCCACCGTGCACAGCAATTGGAGCTTTGTCCATCAACTTTATGGAAGATTTTGCGCAAAGATCTTGGCTTGCGACCTTACAAGATCCAGCTTGTGCAAGAATTAAAGCCGCGAGACCATGCAATGCGTCGTGATTTTGGTGTATGGGCCGAAAATGAGATTAATCTCGATGCTGATTTTCATCGCAAAATTTTGTTCAGTGATGAGGCTCATTTTTGGTTGAATGGCTACGTCAACAAGCAAAATTGCCGCATTTGGAGTGAAGAGAATCCACATGAGACCCTTGAGACGCCATTACATCCACAAAAACTGACTGTTTGGTGTGCTCTATGGGCTGGTGGAGTCATTGGGCCATACTTCTTCCGAAATAATGCTGGAGAGTCAGTTACCGTTAATGGAGACCGGTATAGAGCCATGATAACCGACTATTTTGTTCCCGAATTGGATGGCATGAATGTGGATGAGTTGTGGTTCCAACAAGACGGCGCTACATGCCACACAGCGCACGTCACAATCAATTTATTGAAGGGAACATTCGATGAGCGCATAATTTCGCGGAATGGACCTGTCAATTGGCCACCAAGATCGTGTGATTTGACACCATTGGATTATTTTCTTTGGGGATATGTGAAGTCGCTCGTCTACGCCAACAAACCAGAAACGTAAGGGGACTTGGAAGCCAACATTCGTGGCGTTATTGCCGACATACGGCCCCATATGCTCGAAAAAGTGGTTCAAAATTGGACCTGTAGAATTGGCTTTATTCGAGCCAGCCGCGGCGGCCACATGCTCGAAATCATATTTAAACATTAATGGCATAAAATTATCCTTCCAATAAAGCCAAATTGATGGACATTAAAACGATTTTCTTGTGTTTTATTTCAATTCGAAGCTCTATACCTCTAAAAAAAACACCCTATATATGCAAAATGTTGAAAAAAGTTGAGAGAGGTTGAAAAACTTTAAAAAAGTTCAAACAACTTGAAACAATTCAAAATGTACGAAAAAGTCGAAAAAATAAAGAAACTAATGAAGAAAGTTGAAAAAGTCGAACAAATACATATAGGATATATTGGAAAAAGTCGAAAGAAGAAGGAAAATGTTGAAAAAAATCGAATAGAAATGAAAAATTAGAAATATGCCACGATCACTTGTCCAATTCCAACCACTTTTGGTTCAATAAACTATATTCGTGATCGACATCCTCATATTAAATTTCAGCACAATAGCTTGTATAGTTTGCGATATATGCCGCAGTTAAATTTAAAATTTAGGGCGGTGACACACTCACTGGTACAATCCAGCCCGGTTTTGATCCAGAAATAGCTTTCCATAAGCAAACCTCTTACACCAAATTTTAGTATGATTGCTCACATATTTCGATAAATTTGCCACTTACCGTATTTTACTTGTATGGGAGGTGCCACGCCCACTGGTGCTATTTCAGCCAATTTTTATTCAGATATACTTTATAGCAACTGAACCACTTACATTAAATTTCATAGCAATTGCTGCAATAGTTCACTTAAAACAGCGCTTACAAATTTATGTTTATATGGGAGGTGCCACGCCCACTGATGCAATCCTGTCAAAATTCATTTATTTTTAAAGCTTATAGTAACTGACATCTTTAGACTAAATTTTATGAAGATTACTCTCATAGCACACTGTCTATAACAATAAACGTTTTTTGCTCATATGGGAGGAGCCACGCCCACAGTTACAATTGGACCAAATTTTTGTTATAAGAGACCTTATAGGAAGTATATCTACCTCATTTAATTTCATAACGATTACGTTGTTAGTTCTCTTTATATAACGTTTATAAATATTGTGGGCGGTGCCACGCCCTTCAACGAGTTTTTTCAGTAAAGTAGCTGAGATTGTATTGATGACTGCTTTCAGCGGCATCATCTCCAAAATTTTTATGGAAATCGTTTGTGCCAATTCTGAGATATACGGAATCAAAATTTTTAGCAGTTGAAAAGTGCCACGTCCACTTTTTCAATTCCGCCCACTTTTATCTCAACTCAAGATGTTTAGGCGGGGCGCTAAACCTTTCTTTTTTATATGGCAAAAGAAATACCTGAGATTCGTGCGGTGACGTGTCTGCTCTGCGGTGGGGTGCTCCTCTGTTGCTCTGGTGGTTGCGCTGCTGATGCTGTCGGTGGTGATGATGGTGTTGTGCTGGACGATGCGGTGGTGGATGCGATTATGGTGGTGATGATGATGATGATGGCCTGTGGAGCAAAACGCAAAGATCTGATGGCCAATGCCACAAAGAAAAAAACCAACACTTTTCTTTTTCTATTTAAGTTAAGCTTAGTTTCTAAGTTTATTTAAGTTAAGTTGTAAGATATTTTTTAAGAATATATTAAAATTAACTTTAAGTTAGATCTTAAGTTATTTTTAAGTAGTTTTTAAGTTAGTTTTAACACTTTAGTTTTTAAGAAGTTAGATTTTAAGTATGTACTGCTGCTGGCGATGTCAGTTCAACGAGTGGAAAAATATCAGACGAGTGCTGACGTGGAATTTGCCAATGTATGCAAATTTTCAATGTCAGGGTCAGCCTATCTATCGCGGTAGAGCAACAGAGACAACGAGTGTCGAGTCTCGATCATCGAGATTGGGATATTTGACACGTATTGGGAAAAGAACTGACGAGTTGCAGTTGGACAGTGTTGCCGCTTATGAGTTTACGCAAACTTTAAAGTTTACGCGTAAACACAAGATATATTTGATATGTATCCGTTTACCAAATTTCATAACAATATCTTGCACGGCTTACGAGATATGGTGGCATAAAGGTTAAAATTTAGGGCTGTGCCACGCCCCTGTAGGAAGCTTTGAAAACTTGAAACCTAACCTAATCCTAATCTTGTTCACATGTGCATCAAATCACCAATTTTCATCAAAATCGCTGCAACTTTTTTCAATATTGGCCTGGGTAAATTTACATAGAGTATGGGCGGTAGGCGTGTTCGTCAACCGATTTCGCCCATTTTCAATAGCAAGATGCCTGCAAGAAGATGTGACCTGTGTGTGAAAGTTTCATTCCATTAGCTCTCTTGGTTTTCCCGTAAACCTGATTTCAACAGACAGACAGACGGACATCGCTAAATCAACTCAGGTGGTGACGCTGATCAAGAATATATATACTTTTCCATACCGACCACGCCTCCTTCTATGTGTTACAAACGGATGGACAAAGTGAATATACCCTTGGTGTAGGGTATAAAAAAAACATCATTGCTTTTGCTTTCAAATTGATGTTATGATTAAAGTGTTCAATTGGAAATTATCATGTATTGACGTGCTAACATTTTTTCGCTATTGTAACTTTTAAAAGCATTTCTCGGAGATCGACATATGCTGTATCAAAACTATTCTGCTTTTGGCTTACCAAGTGTTTTGAGCGAACTCAATTTGCCAAGTGGTCGCGATATTTTAAGATATTATTTATTTTTTTGAGTGAGCGTTCCAGAAATAAAAGCAAGATGTCCTTGTATTCATTTTTCACTCCACAAGTAGCGGATAAATTAATTGAAATTTGGAAGAAATTAAATATTGGTGTAATTAATAAGAAAAGTTTTACGAAAAAACTAACAAAATTGCTTAATATATCAGGGACGTGAACCAGGTGAAAAATTTAGTCGGTTTGGTTCAGTGATCGAACCGATTTTGCACTTTAGGATTGGTTCGTCAAAACGGTTTTTTTTTATTTGAATCGGATTTTCGGTTCGGTTCAACGGTTAAAGACTATACACATTTGTATTATTTTTATTCAGTAACAATCCAAAAGAACATAGAAATATACATGTAGACCTAATTTATGTCTTACGCTATAACTACGTAGTAAAAAATTGTTATTTGATAAAAAATTTGCTTTACAATAATCAGTTGAGATTGATGAGAACAAGTCCTCGTCAATATTTCCCCGCAGGTCTCCGAGAATAAATTTTAGGGTGAAAAATGCCCTCTCTACCGCAACCTGGGTTGCTGGAACACCAAAAATCATTTGAGCTAATTCAGATAATTCTTTGTCGGGGTAGTAATTCCAAAAGTTCAAAACATCAACATTACTTATTTGAAAGCCGCCTTGTATTATCAAATGATTTGATTTTATATATTAATGGATTGTCTATCATTTTTATCAATCCGTTTTTACCACTGACCAATTTTACCACTACTTCTTTTTACCACTGACCAATTTTACCAGTACTTCTTTTTACCAATCCGTTTTTACCAATACCTTTTTTCCCACTGGACATTTTTACCACTACTTCTTTTTACCACTGACCAATTTTACCACTACTTCTTTTTACCAATCCGTTTTTACCAATCCGTTTTTACCACTGACCAATTTTACCACTACTTCTTTTTACCACTGACCAATTTTACCACTACTTCTTTTTACCACTTATTAACAGAAACAATGTTCAGGGAGCTTAAAAGTTAGGATAAGTGAGCGGCCTTCGGCCGCGGCTCAGGATTTAAAACTCCCAAAAATCCAACACCGGCTTCGCCGCGGTTCAGTCTATAACGTATCCAACACTGGCTACGGTGGCCACAGTAATGCTATATAAAGGTTAGGATAAGTCAAAGAAAAGGAAAAAATGGATTGGTAAAAATGAATTGGTAAAAATGTCCAGTGGGAAAAAGGGTAGTGGTAAAAATGGATTGGTAAAAATGGAGTGGTAAAAATGGATTGGTAAAAATGTCCAGTGGGAAAAAGGGTATTGGTAAAAATGGAGTGGTAAAAATGGATTGGTAAAAACGGATTGGTAAAAATGGATTGGTAAAAATGAATTGGTAAAAATGGATTGGGAAAAAAGGTATTGGTAAAAATGGAGTGGTAAAAATGGATTGGTAAAAACGGATTGGTAAAAATGGATTGGTAAAAATGGATTGGTAAAAATGTCCAGTGGGAAATAAGGTATTGGTAAAAATGGAGTGGTAAAAATGGATTGGTAAAAACGGATTGGTAAAAATGGGCCCCTACCATATTAATGATTTATATATGAACTCTGTTTCATGCTTCCCTATTTTTCTGAAAATTTCATGAGTGAAATTTGTTTATTGAAAATTGGTCAGAATGATTCCTCAAACCATTATAAAAAGTGGTTCGATTTTTGGTTCGGATCAAACATTTGTGGAAATTTCCGTTCGGTTAATAGTTCAGCTAATTAGTAAAAAAAGTGGTTTTCCGGTTCAGAACCGGTTCACGTCCCTGTAATAAATATTATAAAGAACATTTTAATTTTTTGCAGATGAATTGATGACAACTTGTAAGATTTTTAGCATTTATGACCATTTTTCACAAAACCTTTCCGAAATTCGGCCTGGTTATAAAAATGTTTTCATGATAACAGATTCAAAAAGCTGACAAAACCAATGACATATGTATGTTGTTTTTTAGATGATAAAGCAGTGTTTTCTAAAGAAGTTACTAACTTTTTATAAAAATTTCATAGTAGAATCTTCTTGTTAAAAATCGGGGGCTCGATATTGATTTAAGACCCATGGTTTCTTGGTCAAATTTTCTTAGAATTTACCGTAGATTACGTTTCCGCTAGACGCTTGGTCATGTTTTTTCCACCCGAACAATTTGACCCAGCCTAATGTACATATTTAAAAAAAATATTATAAATAAGAATAAACTCAAATATTGTTAATTTTTTTGGCCAAATTCCGAAAAATTAAAATTTTTCAGCTCTGGTAGAAACCCTAGGTCAATTTTTTTTTAAAATTAGGATGTACTCGAATATGAATAAATTTTCGAAAATCGAGTGTTCTTGTTCTTGAAAATGCCATTTATTTGAACATGTCTAATGATAACTATAAATGATAACTTTAAACTATTGAGCAAAGTTTTCTCAACTGGACACAGTAAAACCCAACTTATTAAACTTAAACCTTTTATTGCATAACGTTGAAGATATATTGATCAATATTAAGGCCTTATACTAATTTTTGCAAAATTTGGATTTTTGAAAAAGTTATGAGCAAGTGAACTTTTATGTGGGTGTTTTTTTAAATTGCGATTTCTCAGTAAATATTGAAAAAAAGTTAATGAAATTTTCGTGATAGGTCAAGAAACATTTTACAATTTATATGAAATAAAGTTTTTATATATTTATAAAAAATTAAGTTTTTAATAAACAAATAGAATTTAAACCAACTTCTCATATGAAACAAAATTCCACAGAATTATTCTGTAAAGTCTGCACAACTTTTTCCTGAAAAAAATTTTAGTACGTTTCATAAATAAAAAAGTTACGAAGGTTTAAGTGTCGCCACCTAAGCAATTTTACTCCCAAAAACCATCCGATAAGAAAAATTTTAGTTGTTTCTTTTTTTTTTTGAATTGTATTTGAATTGTAAAATTCAAATTTGTTAGATTCAGAGCAGAGTTCAATGTCTGCAATGCGATTAATTTGGGCACACAATGATTGTCTTCCAAGACAACAAGCAAGTTTTGTACGTGAGACATCTATCTGGCTTTATTATGTTCTGCTTTTCGCTTATTGATTCAGTTTAAATCTAGAGTCACTTTTTATAGAAACTCTATTGAAATATGTAATGTTATTGTATTTTTAGTTCCTACTGTTTTATACTTGTTAAACTTTTCATGATGGTATATCACATTATCGGAACGCTATATATCACATTAGCGTTCGGATAATGTGATATACTATCATGAAAAGTATAACAAGTATAAAACAGTAAGAACTAATCATACAATAAGATTACATCTTTCAATAGAATTTCCATAAAAAACGAAAAATAGATTTAAACTGAATCAATAAGCGAAAAGCAGAACATAGACATAGTCAGATAGATGACTCGCGTACAAAAATTGCTTGTCGTCTTGGAAGACAATCATTGTGAGCCCAAATTAAATCGCATTGCAGGCATTGAACTCAGGTCTGAATCTTTGTATCCCTTCGGAAGGATTTGTTGCAAAAAGCACAGGTAATGTCCTTGCTGGGTGGACCAAATTGGACTAAATCACATAACCCGAATTTCAGTTTTAATATACTCGGGCTATTTTTATTAAAACACATTTCAGCAATAAAGAATTCACATTATTTATGACAAAGTATATTCATCTATTAACAAATTTTAGTACTTCGGCTACAATACTTACTTTATTTTGGGCTTAATTCACTCATGAAATGCACGCAAATAAAATCTCGACTTGTGGCTAAATCAATTTCAACGCACTGAGACCAAAAACAGTGTATGCGAACGCACAAAACCTTGCAGCACATATCTTTTTCCGTTACAGCTATGTTGACAAAAAAAATTTTGTCGAGAATTGCTTATTTAAGGAAATATGATGGCATATCACATTACATGACCATATCACAATGCCCGAAGTTACTCTAACCAACAAAATAAGGAGGAAAGCGAAGAATCAGAAGAGGAAAGAAATTGTAATTTTTATGAGAACGACTTAGACGATCATTAATAAATAAACTTGAGTTGAACATTAACTTTCTGTATTAAGGGGAGGAGGGTAACGTTAACTCGTTCAAAAAAAGGCACATTTTTGTGAATTTTTTCGACAACACAGTTAAAATCTATTTATTAAAACCAATGGTAGATCAAAGTATAATATTTTGTAAAATTTTCAGGTAGAAATATTGAAAACTACGGCAATGGCAGCAATTATATAGTATGGAAGCGTCTAAAAAAGCGTAGAATTGCGGTGCACACCATAATTTAAAAACTACTGCATCGATTCTTTGAAAATTTTGAACACTATTTCTGTAAATAATTTACGAGGTAACACTGGGAGGATTTTTCGAAATTTCAATTTTTAAATTTTTGGGAATACTTTGAAGTGAAAAACGAGATATGTATTTGCAAAAAAAAAATCGGATAATTTGTTATTGTAAATTAATAAATATTGACAAACTTGAAAAAAATTCTCCAGCGTTACCTCGTAAATTATGTACAGAAATAGTGTTCAAAATTTCCAAAGAATCGATGAAGTAGTTTTGAAGTTATGGTGTGCACCGACTTTGAAAACGTGAGTTGTGGGAAGTTTTAAGCACTATAGGCACAAACACTGAGGCACGGTTGCTTAAACTGTTATATTTTCGTTAGTTTTGCTCCGGTCCTTCTCAAATTTTCACACAATATTCTTGAAAGGTTTTTCATTCAGAAAATCGAAAAAAATACGTTGCCCTGCCCTTAACTTTAATTAATTGTATGATTAATTGAAATTAAAATTTACCCTTAGTTCCATTTTCTATATAAAATAAAAAAAAAAATTAGAATCACCTTAATATGCAAATTTGTCGACTCCGATTCGAAAAAAATCAGGTCTGTTAATTTAGAAAAATGCAGATATCTTTATTTTAAAATAAGATAATGATATGCGGTTTCGGCATTCATTTAAGGGAATATCAGTTCATTAAAAATGATGTACCATGGGATCGGCGGTAACATAATATTTGAGGTATTGGAGCTAGAAAGTGGAAAATCGGTACTTTTTGCCTTTTGTCCGGTCAATTGTCAATTTTTTTGTAAGAAAGGAAGAAGAAGAAGAAAAACCAATCACGGATTTGAATTCCCCGATCGATTGTTTCCCGAAAACGATACCCACTTTGTTGAAAAATTTTATAACCTCTACAACTTGCAGCATTTTTTAAATCAAGATTTTTGAAAATGGGTTGTTTACTTAACACAGAGGGCGCTAATCCAGTTTTCAATATTAACCTTAATCCTAGTAATGGGGCTTGTCCAGACATATAAGGCTATTGTAATCCGCTGACACATCGTGAAAAAATCAAAAAGTTTTTTTTGGAACCGCTCTAATGTATATATAATATATCTATAAAATATATCTACTCCCTAATAAATGTCTTTAACAAAGTGAAATGTGTGATGGTAAAAATCGGGACTATGCACTAAAAACTGGTATTCGCGATACTTCCGACAATTTCTAAGCCCTAATAATACGTGATTTACTTACACATATTTTCAACCAATTAAATCCACGCCGACCAACATTATCTTATTCGTCTAAGTGTAAACTATTGTTTTTCATTAAAAATTTAAAAATCCGCGATCACGGAGCTTTCAGTATTGCCGGCTCCTCTCCTATTAGCAATATGATCAAAATGTTTGTTCCGTATATGTTCTATATCTTGATTTTGTTATATTTTTCCTAATTTGTATTACCTCATTATATATTTCTTTTAGTTTTTCCATAAACTCTTTTATAAATTTATGTATATTTATTAATTTAAACGTTATGTTTCAGTAATAATAATATTTATTAATTTGATATGCTAAAAACATACATGACCACTACTTTGACTGCTATTTTTCTGTTGAAGTTGTCTTTAAAAATAAAATACATGTTTATTAATTTTATTACGGTCAATTTTAGACCTAGAATAATAAATAATTCACAATCTTAAACTATTTTACAAACTTAAAAATAAAGGAAACACATTTTCAATTTCACAGCCTTAAAAATTAGGAGAGATAAAAATAAAAATACATTACCTAACTGGACGCGACTTGTAGTGTGCAAATAACAATTTTTTTTTATGTTCTCAATATTGCTACATTATTTTATATTATTTGGAAGTTTATTATATTCTTTGATACCATCATAATAAATAATCTTTTTCTCGTACTCAGAAATTTATTTTTTATTTCTGGTTTTTAATTCCTGGTATACTTTGTCGCCTTAGCCAGTTCCTTTAGAATTTTGTCGATGTGGAACCACATTTTGGATGCTATATGTCAGGGTGGTGGGGGATCTGAATTAATTATTTGTCTGAAATGGGCTAACTGATGCCTTAGAAACATCTTTTTACTATTTCTTCTTTTCTTAATAGTTTGTATTCATACATTTGTTTGTGGAGTAAAATTCGCTGTTGCTTTATTTATGACAAATATTTTACTTTGTAAGCTCGGCAATGACCTTTTTAAATTCGACGTCTTGTAATATTGAAATCGTGCAGGTTTAATTCTTTGGAGTCATAATTTTTGTCCCAGTTCGTGGACGGTTGGATTATTTCGAAAAATTTTAAAAATTGTCCGAGTTTAGCAGGATCAATGCACTATAGGTCAAACAGCACACTTGTTTGGCCAAAACCAAATTTATACAAGTGTCGCAATTTAATTTTTGATAATGTAGTGTAACGGAGAATACCTCAAAATAAACAGAATTGCATTTGGTTTTTGGAAAAAATAATTTACCGTTTTTAAGCGACGTGTCAAAGTTTATGCAATTGCATTCTACTGTGATAACGCAAACAAGTGGTGATTTTTCCTCCTTTTTTAACTATTGTGAAGTAATTTAAATAATTTGTTTTTTTTGAAAAATAAAAATGGAAAAAATTGATGATGAACATGAACATTTAAATATATTTTAGTTTTCTGTAAAAAAAATTTAAAATTGAAATGAGACCCCTGATATGTCAAGTTTTTTTCAATTTCCAACACAAATGTAAGCTCTTAAAATTTTGTTGGAATTTTTTAGTCTTATGACACCCTAAATTAGTTAAATGTTGCTGTTGTGAGTGTTATTTAGAAATTTGGATGCCCGATTTTGCACGTTTTTTTTTTAATGAATTTTTTTGTCAGGTGACTTATTCTTCCGAAATTCTGATTTATTCGAAATCTGGTTTCAAAAGACAGACAAAAAGGAAAAAGAAGAGGCTGTTTTCAATCACTTATTGAAAAATACTGAGGATGCTATTGGTCCAAGTTATTTGTGGCAAAGTGCTCATAATTTTTGCATTAGAGCTTACGAAAAATGCCACTAGAAGTTGCCTGTTTTTTGAATTTATATTATGTATATGCAGGTTACAAGTGTGGCATCCAAAAGTGGCAAATCAGAAATGAAGATGATAAAAATACAGTATCAGAAAAAAAGACAACAATACAACAATTATTTTTCAAAAAGCTTGGCCTCATAGTAGATAAGCCGAAAGTAGGTGGTTTTAGGAGTACAAACGATGGCAACACTGCGCGCCGAGTTTTTGCAAAACATGAAATGTTTTCTCAAATTACCGGCATTGACAAGGACTTGATTTTTCGCCTAAAAATAATTTTAATAAGCACGTCTTGTCAATTTCCTTTAAGTGTAAAAAAAATTCAAGTTTACTGCTTTGAAACCGCAAAATTTATTCAAAACATGTATTCCTGACTCCCAATGACAGCAACTCTACACAAAATTCTTATTCATTCAAAGGAAATTATAGAGAGCTTAGGTCTTCCTGTTAGTTGTTTTCGAGAAGAATCAGCAGAGTCTCGACACAAATTATACAAATCTAATAGACTACATCATGCACGCAAAAGTAGCAGCGTTAACTTTTAGACGTGTTTCATAGAGCAATGGACACATCAGATCCATTAATTTTTTCGCTGACTTTAAATAGACGCATTAAGACTAAAAACCGTCTCCAACTCCCAACAGAAGTGATCCGATTATTAAGGTGTGAAATCCCAGTCGAAGAACTTAACTTAACAAGCTATGAAACATGCGAGAATGAAGAAGAGGAAGATGAAATTGGGGAAATCGTTCAATTATTTAAACATTTTAACTAATTTATTGTTAGAAAGTAATGCTTAAATAAACGTTATGTAATCCTTAACCTAATATGTAATACAATCTAAAAATAAAAACACATCTTTTGTTTCATTAATTATGGAATTTTAAAAAATGTAGTACGTGCCATTTTTGACCCGGTAGCACAAGGGTTAAGATTTTTCTCAGAGTTTTTCTTTTAGCCTGAGTCAACATAAAAAATACATTTCTAGTTAATCACCATGATAATATAGCCGTTATTAGTATTGGCCAGTGAAATGTGCAATGTGGGAAAATTAAAAACTGTTCGAGTTTGGCTGGATCGGAAAGTGGTAGTTTGAAGATGTCTGTTAATTTAAGTCTTTTCCTAATCTTATTTTAAAAAAAAAAATTTGGCTTATTCGGTTAGCAAGCCACGCTGCAGAGTTATGGCTCAAGTGCCGCACTGAGTGAGGATTCAAAATTAAAACAAAGGCGAATGCGCCGATATTGAGTTTAAGTTAAATTCAGATTTTGTCAATTTAAATCTTAGCTATTTATACAAAATAAACTGGTATTTCTTAATACTATTTTTGCCTCCATTTAGATTTTAGTATGTAAAATTTAATAAGAGAAAAAGAGTGACAAGGAAAAATAACTTCAATTCGATATACCCATGTTGAAAATACTGAATATGCGTGTTTTCTCACCTTATGCATTTTTGTTGTTATTTATATTTAGGTCGGTTAAGGTTTTGAGGCTTTGCTTTGAATGCATGTATGAGTTTAACATAAGCTGCATTTAGTTGTTGTTGCTTTTGTTTGTGCGAGTGGCGTTATTTTTGATTCCCCCAAATCAAAAATAAAGTTTGTGAATTTGAGTAGTTTTAATTTACTGTGAAAGATATGGTGGACTTAGTGGAACTTGGTGGTAACGTTTAATTTATTTAATTTCCTTACTATGGAAATTAAATGAAGGTGCTAGTGGTGGTTATGTAGGTTCACTACAAGTGACTCATTTTGCTTTTTGTTAAAAACAGAAGAATTTCCTTTAGTTTGTAACAAACCTACAAATAATTTATAAATTGCGGGCTGCTATGTACATATATTTAAACAAATGTCAATTTAAAACGCAACGGGGGCTAGTTTTATCAAGCTTTAAGGGATTATATCTCCCTACTGCTCTAAAAAACAAGGCTGTTTTAATTATTTTTTTAAAGGACATTTAAGATTAAAGGTATACAAAAAATATAACATTGGTTAAGCAACTCTTGAAGAAGAGAACAACATTTTTTATTAATGATTAACATTTTTTATTGCTATTTTTTTACAAAATGGCGGCTGTGCAGTGATCATCGTGAACCGCTTTTTCAAAAAGGTCTTCCGCGGCGGGCAGTAAAAGTCTTGTCCAACTCCACCTATAACAAAAAAAAAATATTTTTTCATTATCTACATGAGTTTTGCTGTTGAAGTACACATGATTATATTTTGAGAATTTTTTTTCGCGAAATGACGAATGTTTTAACAAAAAATCGTGTTTTCGACGAAAAAAATCGACTAAAAATGTTTATAACTTTTTTTCTTGTTAATTAATCGCTAAAATCGTGTGTACTTCAACAGATAATCATCATCGGTACTTGGGCGTTGTAGATTTGGATTCTTGGATTGTTTTGGCATGATTTAAGCCTATAAAAAAAGTGGAAAAATAAAAAAAAATTAGGGATATATAACCCCTTATTATAATTCACTTTTAAATTAACATGAATTCAATTTTTACTAAGGTACAGTGGCTCACAGCCAAAGTCGGGCAAGTGTTCGCAAAAAGTTACAATACAATTTTAAGTATTACAAATAACTTTTTTTGTACAAAATTTTTGTGTTTTGAATTTATTGGATAATGCAGAAGAAAATGAAACCAAAATAAATTTACAAAATTTTGACATAACGGTAGAATCTAGCCATAATATCGGAATGTGTTTACCGTGCTCCAAAATGAAAACCTTTTGAAATGTGCTCTCTTGCAAAATCCAAGCGAACTTTTCTTTTTTGATGCATGGCTTTTCCTGTGCCAGTCGGTCATTTAAATTATTTTTCCGGGAAACTAATCGAACTGCTACGGCATGAACCTCTTTTTGAAAATTAGTTTTTACCATTATTGGATTATTCGCTGTTGGAATACATACCAAGACAGTAAAAAAACCACACAAGCAATAAAAAAGAGTATTGATGTTTGCAACATGCCAGTGAAAGTGAATCATCTATATGAGAGGAAAAATGGAACTGTCTCAATTTGTTGTTCTAATGATCAGTCAGTGCAACAAATAGGAATCGAAATAAGAGAAAAAATGGGAGAAAAGTATGAAGTATATATTACAACAGCGAATAATCCAAAAATTTTAATATGTGGAATGTACGAAAGAGTAACTGAAGAGAGAATTATTAACTCAATCAAAATTCAAAATAACAGTTTGAAAGTGTATCCTGCATTTAAGAACAAAGAAGTGTTTAATGCGATAATTGAAATCGATGGTGAAGCATTTAAAACTATTCTTAAGATGAAAAAAATATTCATTGGATTGGACAGATGTGTTGTTTATGAAAAGATTAATGTATTGAGGTGTTACAAATGCCTAGGCTTTAATCATAAGTCAAACAAGTGCGCAGAGGCTGAAGCTCGTTGTCATAGATGTGGGGAGAATGGTCACACTAAAGAAAAATGCATTAACAATATAAATGTATTAATTGTGTTAAAATAAAAACTAGTTTGAATTTAGGAAATGATGATATTGATATAGCATATCCACCCTTAAGTAGTGACTGTAAATTATATCAACGAAAATTGAAATATGAGTCAGAGAAAATTATTTATTAGCAATTAAATAAAATAGAATGTTCAAGGATTATTAAATAATTTCGTTGAACTAGAAACAATAGTTAGTAAAAATTTTGATTTCATATGTTTAACTGAAACACATTTCACAGATCTTGATGATGAATCGCTTGTAAATATAAATATTTATAACTTGATAAAGGTAAACAGTAATTCTAGGCATAGTGGTGGTGTTGTTTTCTATATTAGAGATTATTGAAATGTTGAAATAATAAAAAGTTTTATAATAGAACAAGAATTATGGTTTCTTGTTATAAAAGTAAAATATAACATTGTAACATTATATCTAGCCGGATTATATAGATCACCTAAGCCATTAAATATGCAATCGGATTTTTTTAATATACATAATTAGTAATCTCATTGAAGAACTTAGTGAATTAAATGAAAATGTAATTATATTGGGAGACTTAAATATATACTGGGTCACAAGTAGTAACCAAAAAAAGAGGATGAAAGAAATTATAGATGACTTTGCTTTTAAACAAATTGTAAAAGAACACACTAGAATTACCAGTGACACAAGGACATTGATAGACTGGGTGGTAACTAATCAATATATTAATATTGAAGTTTCAGTGGATACAGATTTAAAAATAAGTGACCATGAAACGCTAAAAATATGTCTAAAAAATGAAAGAATCGAAAATAATAGAAATAAACGTATAAAAATGCTAAAATATAAGAAAAATGAGTTCGTATCTAAAATTAATAGGAATGATATCGCAACCATGTATTTTACGGATTGTAATACAAAAGCAAAAATCTTTAGTAAAAACCTACATAAAATAGTTGAGGAATTCATAATTGAAAAGGAGATAAAATATGTTCATCACCAGTGGTTTACAGAAGAGTTATTTCAATTAGATAGAGAAAAAAAAGGCAATATGAAATAGCAAAGTGGGTAAATAATAACGATAAGTGGACAAAATATAAAGATTTAAGAAATTATTATAAAGCTAAAATTAATAACAGCAAAAACCTTTTTATCCGCAATAAAATAGAAAGCGTGAATGATCAGGTGTCCATGTGGAAAAATATTAAAAATTATAAATTGAATAAAAAAGTTAGTCAAATCAATGAGATCTATTTCGACGACGAAAAAACTAGTGATAGTTTAAAAATAGCAAAAAAATTTAATGAATATTGTGTTAAAAGCATTAACGAAATAAATAAGTCCGTCCCAATGTGTACTTATAGAAATCTAGTTGAAAGGAATAATAATGCCTTTAAATTTCAACTGATAACCAAAAATGAACTTGAAAATGTCATTAAAAAAATTAATTCAAAAAAAGATTATTATTTGGTTGGGAAAAGGATGTTACTGGATTCATTTCACATTATAGGAGAGAATTTGGTATTTATTATAAACAAATCTCTGGAAACAGGAGTTTTCCCTAGTATATGGAAGGAATCTGTAGTAGTTCCTATTGAGAAAGTACAAAATACAAAGAAGGCAAATGAATTTAGACCAATCAACATGATTTCTTTTGAAGCAAAAATTATTGAAAAAGTGGTAAATATACAATTAGAAAATTTCATCCATAGTAATAATTTAATATCGAAGTACCAATCGGGATTCCGAAAAAATCATAGCTGTGAGTCACTTATTAATTTAGTAATAATGAATTGGAAAATGGCCATGAATGATAAAAAAATAATAGTGGCAGTATTTCTTGATTTAAAGCGAGCATTTGAAACAATCGATCGCAATATTTTAATAAAAAAACTTGAATCTTATGGTGTCAGGGAAAAAGAGCTAGCATGGTTTACATCATATTTGTCTGGAAGAAAACAGAACAAAAGTGAATGGTTTGGTTTCAGATGCCATAGATGTGCTATTGGGAGTACCACAGGGTTCCGTGCTAGATGTTCTGTTATTCTTAATATTGTCATATATAAATTAAGTATAGTTATGTAAACATACCTTAAGTGTCACATATAAATTAAATATAGTTATGTTCACATACTTTAAGTTATGTATACCTTTATGAAGAGCAGAAGCATTTTAAGCTTCTCTCCTAATTTTAAGACTAGATTAAGTTATGTATAATAAAACTAATTTGAGTCGTTAGAAGACAAGCGAACGAAGTGTTTCTTTTAACAACGTTACTGGCGCCCGAGCAATAAAATCACGTTGGCATTGTGGATTAAAACCGCGTGTTTGTTAAAAAGTTTATATATTATAAGCCTAATTCAATTAGACTATTTCAATAAAATCCTAAATTAAAAAAAAAAAAAAAAAAAAAAACACAAAATCGAACCAAAACCGAAGCACAACGTATAAAAAAATTAAAAATAATATATGTAAAGACCAATAAATACCTACATGCATATAATAATTGTTTAGTAACAAAAAACTAAGCCCAAATCTAAAAATAATATGACAAAAAGAAATATAGAAAGAAAATATATTAAACGCAAAACTACAGAATATTGCACTACAACATAACAACATCACCAGGCCAGCAACTGCAGGTATCATAGTTGCATAACAACAGCGGTACTTGCACTCGACAACTTGCATTTGATTACCGTTTGATCGACAACTGTTTGAGAACACAACTATTTATATAAGTAATAAGACTTGCCATATGAAAAAGTTTGAACCAAATTGGAATATTCGACAACAAGTATTATACTAAGATATATTTAAAATATTATTATTAACATAACATTTATTAATATTGTGAAGTACGTACATATATTTAAGAAAAAATGGAAAACAATTTAGTATCCACATTTAATCTTATTCTTAATTGCATTAAAAATATTGAGAAATTTGATGGAAACGATAAAAATCAGCTTCCAGACTTTTTTTCACAAGTTGAAAATATCTTACCGAGTTTCGATGCACTTGATGTAAATAATCAGAAAATTTTATTTGACTATATTAAAAACAAATGCGTTGGCGATGCTCGTCAAGTAATACATAGATACACGGTGCCAAATAATTGGACCGAATTAAAAATTATTCTGAAAAATAACTTTGGTGAAGCACAGCCCTGCTCTGAATTAATGACTCACTTAAAAATGACCAAATTAGATTCAACTATAGAAAACTATTATTTCAAATTAAATGAAATTAGAAATAGAATTTGTAATCGCAAACTAACTCATGATGACAATAGCTTCACATATAATGAAATTAACACAATCATTTTAAATACATTTAAAGAACACCTTCCAGAACCAACTAGAACCATGATTTACAGTAGGAATCCCGTAACTATAGAAGACGCTTACAAGATAATTATTGAAGCTAGGCACCAGTCTTACACATATCGTGGTCCGCCACTTGTTAAAACGAATTATACAAGACCAGCAACTAATGTTAATTTTAGTGACAGTATTAAAAAAAATGTTAGCACAACATACAACAACAGCCAATATAATTCAAGACCAAATAATTTTGCACATGAACCTACTTATTACTACCAAAATAATACACATAATAGATATGGTACAACCAATCAGCCCATTTCAAGATTCAACAACTTAGCTACTCAACCCACCTATAATGCTAACCCTATTGTAAATTTCAGCAACAATCATGGATACAACATTAATAACAATCCAGGAAACAATAATCACTTTTCAGAACCTTCTTATTCAGGATACACTTATCAATATAATCCAGGACTTAATAGTTACACTCCAGAGCCTTATTATAATAACAATTACAATAGAAATCCTAGCTATATAAATCCTAACAATTATAATCAAAACTCAACGCCCACACAGAAAAACTTTAGAGATACCCGTAACATTGACAGTAGCTTAAATCAAACCAGAGCTTCAACGCAAACGCGTAATACTGTTGCAACTCCAATGGAAATAGGTAATTTAAATTTGGATTTTCCCGAAGGAGACTTCAGAAGCTACCATATATAAAAATTAAAGGCCAATCAAAGACACTTTATTTCTTAATAGACACAGGCGCGGAATTTAGTTTAGTAAAAAAAGATATATGTAATCCGAAATGGAAGAAAAGTATTAAAATTAATGTAAAAACTTTAGGAAATATAATACCTATCCACGATCTTTGCAGATTTCCTATTTTTAAGGAATTTAATTTGAAAGATCACTATTGTGAGTTTTTAGAATGCGACTTACAAAATGAATTTGATGGTATTATTGGAAATAATATTTTGGAAAGCCTCGAGTGCACCATAGATTACTCAAAAAAATTCCTATTAACAAATAAAGCCGCAATCAAAATATATTTAAGCAAAAAAGATGAAATACTTGAAGATAATGATATCAAAATGTTTACTAGTGAATTAAAAGATGTTTTTAGTTCGATTAGAATAGATCACTTAGATACTCAACAATCAAAGAACCTTGAATCAATTCTAGTGCAAAATTATAACGTTTTTCATAATGAAAATGATAACAAATTTACTTTTACCAATGAATTAAAGCATAGAATTCTAACAAAGAACGACATACCAATATACTCAAAGGCTTATAGATACCCTGAGGTTCATAAGAACGAGATTGACAAGCAAATTAAAGAAATGTTAGAACAGGGGATTATCCAGGAATCTAATAGTCCATACAATAGTCCCATATGGGTTGTATCCAAAAAAATTGATCAAAGCAACATACAAAAATGGCGCATTGTGATTGACTATCGCAAGCTTAATAGTATTACCATAGAAGATAGATTCCCAATCCCAAATATGGACGACATATTTGACAAATTGGGTAAATCTCAATATTTTACAAAGTTGGATCTGGCAAAAGGATTTCACCAGATTGAAATGCATCCAGATGACGTCCATAAAACCGCGTTTTCGACCGCAAATGGCCATTACGAGTTCCTACGCATGCCTTTTGGACTCCGTAATGCTCCATCCACATTTCAAAGGTTAATGAACCGCGTGTTAAAGGAATTTATTGGAAAAATTTGCCTCGTTTATTTAGATGATATTCTAATTTTTTCACCAACGCTTGAAGAACATTTTGAATCTCTAAATAAAATTCTCAATTGCTTAAACAAATATAATCTTAAAGTTCAGCTAAAAAAATGTGATTTTATAGTCAAAGAAACGGAATTCTTGGGACATATAATTACACCTAATGGGATCAGACCCAATCCTAATAGAGTCGAAGTAATAGACCAAATTGAATTACCTAAAAATCAAAAGGAAATTAGGTCATTTTTAGGAATTACAGGTTTTTTTAGGCGATATATAAAAGACTACGCAAAAGTTGCGTACCCTCTTATTAAATACTTAAAAAATAAAACTAAATTAAATTTGAAAGACCCAGAATATAAAGATGCTTTTGAAAAATTAAAAACTCTCCTTAAGAGCGATCCTATTTTAGTTCCTCCAGATTTCAGTAAAGTCTTTACTCTAATAACTGACGCTAGCAACTATGCCCTTGGTGCAGTTTTGATGCAAAATAATAAAGTAGTTTGTTATGCTAGCCGTAAACTAAGAGCTAACGAGCAAAATTATAGCACCATCGAGAAAGAGCTCTTAGCTATTGTTTGGGCTACTAAATATTTTCGCCCCTATTTATTCGGTAGAAGTTTTTCCATTAAAACAGACCATAGACCATTAATTTGGCTAAATAGTTTAAAAGAACCGAATTGTAAGCTACAGAGATGGAAAATCGACCTTAATGAATATGACTTTGACATATCTTACATCAAAGGCAAAGAAAATGTCGTAGCAGACAGTTTGAGCAGGAATGTTAAAGAAAAAAATATTGATGAGGTTTTTGTAAATCTAAATGAGCTATTCGATGCAGATGTCGATACTGTCCATAGTGCAGAAACTGATAATTTAAATTTCATTAGAATATCCGAAAGTCCCTTAAATGTATTTAGAAGACAGATTTATCTACAAAACTCAAAAAAAGAATATCTCAGAAGCAAAATTTTATTTAAGAGAAAAATACGAGATATTATTGGCATCGCTCCCAATAGTGATCTTTTGCAAATAATGCGAGACAAATTACCAGATAAAGGATTAATAGCGATATTTTGTGACGATAATAAATTATTTCTGCGTTTTCAAGAACTATATATAAAATATTTTGCTAATAATTACAATTTAAGAATACTTAAATCAAATATATTACTAGAAGATATTGTTGAAAGGGATAAGTTATTAAAAATAATTGAACAAGAACATAAAAAAAATAACCATAGAGGCATTAACGAAATTTTTTCTGAAACGAAAAGAACATTTTACTATCCAAATTTGCAAAAAGAAATTCAAAAGTTCATTAATAATTGTGAAGTATGTAATTTAGCTAAATTCGATAGACAACCCCTCAAGCATAGTTTAAATGTAACAGAAACGCCCAAAGTTCATAACGAGATTGTGCATTTCGACATTTGGTATCCCCAGAGAAACTTAATGTACCTAACTAGCATCGATAAGCTTACCAAGTACGCAACAGTCTATTTTCTGAACGACAGAACTTGGATATCTCTAATAGAAGGCATCAAAACCAGAATTCAATATCTAGGTAAACCGAATTTATTAATTACAGATAACGAACTAGATACTGTTTCCCTGAAAGAATTCTTTAAAGACAATAACATTTCATTTCGTTTTACAACCACGTACAAAAAAACAGGCAATAGCGACATAGAAAGGCTACATCTTACATTGAACGAACACATCCGATTGTTGAACGCTGACTCTAATAACAAGGACGACATAAAAGAAAAGATCTTTCGATCAATAGTTTCGTATAACAATACAATACATTCCACCACCAAACTTAAGCCCATAGACTTTCTAAATAATATTATACCTAAGGAAGATATTTTGAACTTTTCTAAAACGCTACACAAAGATAAAACCAAAAAAATAAATAGGATAAATAATAAGAATAATAATGTGAATACTAATGATTTTCAAAATCAATTTGTTGATAACAATAGAGTGAGTAAATCGCAACCAAAGTACAAAAAAATCAATAACTTTAGTAAGGAGGGTAATTATATCTTGTCAAATCATAATAAATTTAAAAAAATCTATAAAACACAAGTGAAACGTAAATATAAATTCCAAAATAACGATAGTCTTAGTAATGGTAATATTTCTTTGCTATTCTTAACTAAAGATAAATAGTTACGCAGTTTGAATTTTTTTTTCCTCAATAGCTTAATTATACATAATGTATAGTATTTATAGTTCAACAGGGACTGTTGAAAGTAAGGGTGGGGGTGTCATATATAAATTAAGTATAGTTATGTAAACATACCTTAAGTGTCACATATAAATTAAATATAGTTATGTTCACATACTTTAAGTTATGTATACCTTTATGAAGAGCAGAAGCATTTTAAGCTTCTCTCCTAATTTTAAGACTAGATTAAGTTATGTATAATAAAACTAATTTGAGTCGTTAGAAGACAAGCGAACGAAGTGTTTCTTTTAACAACGTTACTATATACATAAATGATATGGAAAAATCAATACAGATAGCCAAATTAGTACTATTTGCAGATGATGCATTGGTGTATGTATATAGTGACTCAATTGAAGAATGCATTAGAGTTATTAATGCAGAGTTAGAAAATTTGAATATTTTTTTCAAAATGAATAAATTAAAGATAAATATAGAAAAAACAAAGTGTATGGTAATAAATGGACCCACAGAGGGAAACGTATACATAGATGGCCAAATTATTGGAAAAATTGATGAAATCAAATATCTAGGAGTAATTATAGATAATAAGCTTGCCTTTAAAGCTCACATGGATTATGTTATTAAAAAAGTTGCCAAAAAAGTTTATTTCTTTTCTAAAATCAGACAGCGATTGAATTTTAGCAGTGCGGTAAGGATATATAATGTTATTATAAAACCGCACTTTGAATACTGTTCGACTATACTTTTCACAGCAAATAATGAAATGAAAAATAGACTACAAAAACTTCAGAATAGAGCCATGAGAATAATTTTGAAACTAAATAGATATTCAAATGTTAAATTTATGTTGGATGCATTAAAATGGCTTAGTGTGAACCAAAGGATAATAATGAATGTTCTAATTACAGTTTTTAAAATGAAAAATACTCTCTTACCAAAATATTTGTGTGAAAGATTAGTGTACGTAGGGGATATACATAATCATAAGTTAAGAAATGTTTTTAGTTTTAGATTAAATTTTTTTAGAAATGAAAACAGTAAAAACATGTTAATGTACAAGGGATTGAAATTATTTAATGAAATGCCACCAAGTATTACAAATGAAAACAATTTAAATAAATTTAAGTTAAAAATTATACCATATGTAAGGGATAGGTTTGAATAAACTAAATTGTAACATATGTATATTGAAAAAATGAAAAGAAGAGAAAAAAATGGTTATTTTAACCAAATAAAGAGAAATAATAAATAATAAAAAAAAAAAATTACAGTAAGTTTTGGAGTAGATATGAATAGGTTTTTATGAATTTCGCGGAAAGTTCATTTTTTGTCCCTCGAGATAAACGTTTTTTTTTTTTGCCACCGTACGTTATTTATATAAAAATTGTTTGTCCTCTTTATATCATTTAATAATACCATAAGCCGTAGACTTACATCTTTTACAAAATTTGCAATTTTGCGTTCGGTTTTGCCCTGTAAATGATTGGTAATTACGATTTTTCGTTCTTCTCACGTTCATTGCTTAAGGGAGGGGGGGGGGGGTTTGCCAATTTTTGTTTTTCCATATTATTTTGTTGTTTTATTTGATAGTATAACTCTTCAAAAGTACCCTCTTGAAATTTGAGGTCGATTGGAATAAAACTGATGAAGATACAGTTTCCTGAGTCTCGATGATTCTGTGTAAGTATATGAATAAAAAGACAGTGCTAAAACTTTAAACGTGATTTTCTCGAAACTAACTTTTCAAAGTCGGTGGACACTTTTTCTCAAAAACTACTAGGCCTGTTTTCTTGAAATTTGACACACTCTTTAAATATAAAACTAGGTAATGACGAAGGGTTTTTTTTTCTTGCATTACAACTAGTTCTGCAGTAATAAATATACTGATTTTTTGTCTTTATTTTTTAAAAAAAAAATCGTTTTTTGGCTTAAAAATTATGCCAAAATCTTAAAAATCGTCAAAGAAAAAAACCCTTCGTCAATACCTTGAAAAACTTATAAGCTAACCAAATTTTTTGGTTTTTTTGATTTCAGATGATAAAGTGATGAGTTATGTTGTCCACCGCAAACCACCTTTTTTTTTGGGCGTCCGCAGAAACTTGCTGCCAATGGCTTATTTTGCAATATTTTTTAATTAAATTTTCACTGAATACTTTTTAAGTATTGTACTTTTATATGTTCTTTAAATAAATAAATTTATTTACCATATCACTAAAAAACATTTTTAAACTTATGCCTAAAATGTAGCGCCAAAACCCTACCCCCTCCTTAATTGTACGCTAAATTTTGAAATAATTTTAAAATTTTTTTGTCTAATGACAGCCAGAAGTTAACTTAAGTCATGGAAAACGAAAACCAATTATAGTTGTTCAAACCTAACGGTAAATTCACTATTACTTTAATCGATCATTTCGCTGCCCGACTTTCATTTTGAGCACATTTGTAAGGAATTTCGATATTATGGCTAGATTCTACAGTTATGTCAAAATTTTGTTAATTTATTTTGGTTTCATTTTCTTCTGCATTAACCAATAAATTCAAAACACAAAAATTTTTTGCAAAAAAAGTTATTTGTAATACTTAAAATCGCATTGTAACTTTTTGCGAACACTTGCCCGACTTTGGCTGTGAGCCACTGTAAATGTATTTTAATAATGAAAACAAAGTAGTTGACAACACGAGAAATGACGGGAAGCAGTTAGTGAAGCAACGCGAAGCTGAGTAGTTGAACAATCGTATTTTAAAATCACAATATTACTTTTGAATAATTAAAACTAATAGCTTCGGAAAATCGGTAAAAAATAGCATGTATTGCGACGTTGTGTGTTGTTTCTTTTAAATAAATATAAGGTCTTCTATTATTAATAATGGAGTATACTGCACAAATATGAATTTCGCAATAAACTTCGCGAAAAAGGAATGGAAGTAAGAGGAAATAAAAAGCAAATGATTGTACGACTTGTAAGTTGTGACGAAGAGAATGGCGATTTCCGAGGATTTGATGAAGGAAATGCATCAAATTGTGGGTCTACTGTTGAGCAATTGCGTGGCGACGTAGGTAACCTCCAAAACACAGTGGAGAATATATCGCAGCAATTTCTAACACCCTTAAGTTCGTTCAATTCATTACAGCAGCAATCAACGGTCTCCACGAATGCGCCGTTAAATTCAAATGAAACTGTTATAATGCATGCAGCGCAATCGGGTGTGCAGCCAATTGTAGTGAACCTATACAGTCACTATGACAGCCACTAAAACTTCTAGCCATTTGATCAATTTCAGTTCACTAATGTGAACTTCAAATGAACTTCCCATTCTCAACAAAAACCAATACATAAACCAAATCAGTTAAATTACATTTCAATTTTCCCATATGGTAATGTAAAACCTCTAATTATACAAATACCAAATTTACTTCAGACAGCCAAAATAAACAATAACCTAATTTACGATCGGTATTTGATACTAAAAGTATTACTTGAGTTTGGTTATTGTTTACTTTATTGCTAGTACACCAAAATGCACTTGCTCTAAACACAACAACAACAAATAACTGCATTGGGCATTGGGTTACATGCACAAGTCAGTGACGTTGAATGCGATGTCACACGTGAACGACAAAGCGTCAGTTATCGCGATAAGCTGACCAAGCAACAGAGCTATTTGATTTCACCCTTAATTTCGTGGCTTTGAAATTGAATTAACGTGCGTGAAAGAGAACCATAAACAAATGCAACCAGAAATCCAAATTGATCGCCAATCGGACGAATAAGGCAAACGGGGAGGGGTGGAGTTAGAAAATAGTGGTAAGAACTAGAATAAGAAAATACGTGTAAAATTTGTATTTAAACCCCAATTTTGGTAAATAAAATTTAATCATAATTTCACACTTAACTTGCACTAGTCGTGTTCTTTTTTTTTAATTTTATGATTCAAAAATAAAAAAAGCATTTGTGCTATAAAGAAATTGGCTTAAACACCAACACAATAGTAACACCAACCCTTTACACGATAGTTTATGAAACACAGCTGCTGAATACACAAAATACGGCTTCATTTCAGTTGTTGTCTCAAGTGTCACCAAGCATAGATGTGCAGCCGATAATACATGATATACAGTTGCCGAGCACACACAATGTATCGCCTCACTTAAAATCGCCGAATTGTCATCCATCGTCATTGATGACAGGTAAAAATTTAAATGCTCGTCCGTTGACTATTCAAACATAGAACGCAAAGCAATTTGCATTATGTTATGGCAATTTCGCCTGAAATTGCGCGCGGTGACGACGCATCATCACAGTTTGGTGAGCGCATAGAAAATTTGAGGCATGCACACAAATGGAACGATTGCATTTTATTGTTTGCTGTGATAGGACAAATGCAAAGTTAGCTGGACTGTGGATAGATACGCAGCCGTTCATGTAGTAAACGGTGCCGATATAGATATAGCGCTTATGAATTCCAAAATGTTGAAAAATTAAACGTTACTCCATTTTTATTAAAAAATGCTTTCTATTGGTAGACGCGGTAATGTAGATAAGCAATCCACAATTCGGTACATAATAAACGGATTATATGATGAAAATCTTCGTAAAACTCTTTTCGCGATGAACTTTGAGTGTTGTGCTGAACTCTTGCAGTCGCTTTCAAATGTGACAATAAGCTTTAAGAGCACAAATAAACTAGTGGTGCAGACAAGTCAAAGTGAAAAGTGAAAACAAATTTTCACCAACATGTTATAATTGTCGCGAGCGTAGAAACATTTCAAAGGATTGTACAGAATCTAAGAAAAAAAAGATAACATTTCGGGCTCGATAAATAGGAGCCGTGACATAATCCCCACGGACATAATCCCCATTTTTGAAATGGGGATTATGTCCGAAATTTTTCGGACACAATCTCCATTTTTGCTGTGGGGTTTATGTCCGGATATTTTATAGACTGATCCGCGGCCGAAGGCCGCCGCGAAGCCGGTGTTGGATTTTTGGGAGTTTTAAATCCTGAGCTGCGGCCGAAGGCCGCCCACTTACCTTGACTTTTATGTGGAATTACTGTGGCTAGCAAACTAGGTGTTGAATATTTTATAGACTGAACCGCGGCCGAAGGCCGCCGCGAAGCCGGTGTTGAATTTTTGGGAGTTTGAAATCCTGAGCGGCGGCCGAAGGCCGCCCACTTACCTTGACTTTTATGTGGAATTACTGTGGCTAGCAAACTAGGTGTTGGATCTTTTATAGACTGATCCGCGGCCGAAGGCCGCCGCGAAGCCGGTGTTGGATATTTGGGAGTTTTAAATTCTGAGCTGCGGCCGAAGGCCGCCCACTTACCTTGACTTTTATGTGGAATTACTGTAGCTAGACAAAATTATTGTTATGGGGATTATGTCCGAAACTGATGCGGACATAATCCCCATAGCTTTGGGGATTATTTCCGCTTTTTTATGGGGATTATGTCCGAAAATTTTGCGGACATAACCCCCACAGCAAAAATGGGGATTATGTCCGTGGGGATTATGTCACGGCACCGATAAATACAATTGAGAAAAATGTATTGAAAAAAAAAAACATGTCACCGGTAATGAAAGATGTGCAAATAGGTAATATAAGTTACAATGCAATAATCGATACGGGAAGTGTAAGATCATTCATACAGCGGTCAATAGCAAATATGTGTGAAGGTGAAATTTTTGCATGCGAAGAGAAAATGCAAGGTTTTGCTGGAGATGTGTTTCGCGAAAAGAAACTATTAACAGTGCGAATAGACGATCATAATTTTCCATGTCACTTCTTGGTAATTGATAAAACTGTCTCGCCATACAAAATAATTATTGGCAATGACATATTACAAAAGAGTTGTCTAGTAATGCAAAACGGTAACTGCAAGGTAATCGCGAGTGCTGAAAACAATATTGGTGTTAACTAAAATCTAACGCACGGTGAAAAGATGTAATTTCGTTGGTTGAGTCGTATCCGGGTTGTTTTGGTGAAAAACTAAATGAGTTGGGTAAGAGCCACTCAATGAAAATGCACATTGCACTGAACTGTGATAAACCCATTTGATAAAAACCGTACGTGATACCAATACCGAAACAAAAAAATAGTAGAACGAATAATTTCAGAATCGCTCGAATTAATCATAATACGTTCCTCAAAATCATTGTACGCGTCGTCAGTGTTGGTTCCGAAACCAAACGGTGAAGATCGCTTATGCGTCGACTTTCGAGATTAAACGCGATCACTGAAAATTATTCCTGGTCAATGCCCACTGTGGATGGAGTATTATCAACTTTCAGTTGAAAAAAATATTTTACTACTCTGGATTTAATGTTTGAATACTACCTTACACTGCATTTGTAAATTATCAAGGCCAGTACGAGTTTAATCTCATTCCTTTCGATTAACGTAATGAGCATAGCACCTTCCAGCAAATAATGGTAGAAATTGTACAGCCATTAGGAGGAAGAGCGGTAAGGTATGTTGACCAAATAATGATACAGCGTGAAGTTCTCATCTTACGTTTGTCGAAATGCTGTCTTTTTTAAGATCACGAATTGACAGCGTTGGGCTTAAAACCGAGCATGACAAAAACAATTGCAATAAGAAACTTTCCACTTCCGAAAATTGTAAGCGAAGTGCGCCGATTTTAAGGACTTTCTGGATTCTCTAGAAAGTTTATTTGCCATTGCTCTTAAATTGCTACACCTCTTACCGCATTATTAAAAAAAGACGTCCCGTTCCAATATTCTGAGGACTGCAATGTTTCTTTTCAAAGGTTGATACAGCTGCTGACTGTTGAGCCAGTTTTAGCAATTTATGACACGTTTAAAGAGCATCATCTTCATACAGATACCAGTTCTGTGGGCATCGCAGGAATTTTGCTACAGGTTAACGGCACTAAGAAGAAACCAGTTGCATATTTCAGTCGGTTGTGCAACGCTGCAGAGCAGAAGTACCATAGCTATGAGCTAGAGGTATTGACAGTGGTAGAATCATGTAAGCGGTTCCGGATGTATCTTCTGGGTAATCAGTTCACGGTTATGACAGATTGTCAAACCATTTCCAATGTTAAAGCTAACAAGGCGCTTATACTACGGGTAGCTAGGTGGATCTTGAAGTTGATGGAATATGACTTCAAAGTGGTGCACCGATCTGGAACAGCTACGGGGCATGTAGATGCTATGAGTCGAGCAACAACGGGTCCACCTGAAAATCCTTATATGTCAGTGGCTGTGTCATGGCTATCGATGTTTTTATGTATGATTGGCTGCTAAGTTTGCAGCTAAATGTTTAGTTTTGCTAAATTGCAAAACATTTATTTGCTAAATTGCAAAACATTTATTTGCGTTCTTAATAAACACATTAGTTCTGATCAGCGCGCGCATTTTGAAAAAAAAAATTTGCATTGAAAAATGGTAAACTAAGGTCTGTCCCAGAAAAATCTTGCGGTTTTTATTTTGTTTAATTATACTCTACCTGATAATCTTATAGGTCTAAAAAGACACAATATTTGTTCTGTATAAAGTGATGTTTAATATGATGTCTAATACTTGGTGATAGCACTTTTAACGACAAAGATGTCTAGCAAGCAACAACTCATTTTGTCCACATACACTCACAGTCAAAAAAAAAGCGCCGATTTGAATTTTGCAAGAAACTTAAAAAATTTGCTGCGTAAAATAATATTTAATCTTGTTTATCTGCTTTAAGTTTGTTAGATACGTTTCCCAAGGACAAGTTGAGCATTTTAAGAATTCTCCACTTAAAAATAATAAATTCTAGGAACTTATTCCAATTAAATACATAAGTGGTGGTTTTATAATCAAAAATTAAATTTTATTTATATGAAAAATACATAGTTTTTTTACAAAAATTTGATCGTAACAAGTAAGTTCTATTATTTTTGTATAATACTCCAATGATTTTTTTGAGTTTTTGCATTTTAGTGGACCGTGGAAAGCATTTTACGATAAAGTAAAATTATTAAAAATTACATTTTGCAAGGTAAAAATTTTAAGGAAATTTAAAATTTTATCGGATGTTCTACGAAAATGGTTTCGAATACGATAAAAAACAGAAATAAATCAAAAACACGAGGCCGAATGCCTTCCATGTCCCTCCGGGACGTGAATTGTTCGATACGGCTTTCAATACATAGTTCGTTTATGCCTGCTGTGGAAATAAAGAAAGTGCTTAATATAGCAGCGAATGTAGAAAACGTTAAAAGAAAACTGAGGGAAACCAATTTGAGTGCCTAGAATCCGCAACCACTTCCATTGTTTAAAAAAATGCATATCACCAGTAGATCGGATTTTGCGCACGGGTACTTGGTATGGCCGCTTGCAAAGTAGAGTGGAACGATGAGCGTAAGATCATTCCAAGTATCATATTCTGTGTTTGGGCTACGCCTTACATATTGACGAGTGCCTTTTCCACCAAAAAAAACTATCTTACTCTCATCGCTCCACATAATGCTTATCTATGTAGTTTGCAAGCGGCCATACCAAGTACCCGTGCGCAAAATCCGATCTACTGGTGATATGCATTTTTACTGGTGATGCATTTTTAGATTAAATATTATTTTACGCAGCAAATTTTAAAGTTTCTTCCAAAATTCAAATCGGCGTTTTTTTTTACCGTAAGTGTATAGTGCCTGCAAAATCCAGAGTTAAAATATTCATTAATTGAATTTTAATCGAATTTTACAGTCAATTGCAGTAACCGATAATCATGTGAAATTTCACAATTAAGTTAAGGAGGGGGTAGGGTTTTCACGCTACATTTTAGGCATAAGTTTAAAAATGTTTTTTAGTGATATGGTAAAAGTACATTTATTTATTTAAAAAGCATATAAAAGTACAATATTTAAAGAGTATTCTGTGAAAATGCAATTAAAAAATATTGCAAAATAAGCCATTGGCAGCAAATTTCCGCGGACGCCTTATTTTTCGAATTCGTCATGTTTTTTTAAAAAGCACTAACCGAATTGTGAAATTTCACATGAATATCGGTTACTGCAATTGACTGTAAAATTCGATTAAAATTCAATTAATTAATAATATTCAATCGACTAAAACAAATTAAAAATTTCTAAAACCGGAAGAATACGTCCAACCATTATTCAAAAAATAAGTGGCGGAAGCCCAAAATTCGAAATAATAAAGCTACATCATATAGCAAGTCCTTAAACCGACGGTTTAACAAAGCTATGCAGCAAACAAGAAATGACAATAAATTCAACAGATGGCGCAAAATGTGCATAGTATAAATGTGCACTTTGTAAATGTCGTTCAGCAGAACCTCTATGGCTCAAGTGTTATGAGCGACCGTCCACACATAATTCATGGAATGGTCGGGGGTTCGAATCGCATTACAAATTAACCAACAACTGATATGATGAACCTATGTATACACATATAAATATGTGTAGATATGTGGTAATAGCCGAAACATATGTCACCAATTACCTGGTTAAATTGTTCCATTTGTTATCTTTGTCATGTTTGTTTAAAAAGCATTAACCAAATTGTGAAATTTCACATGAATATCGGTTACTGCAATTGACTGTAAAATTCGATTAAAATTCAATTAAGTAATAATATTCAGTCGACTAAAACAAATTAAAAAGTTAAAATATTCAGCTATAGCAAAAATAGTTGGTGCATCAGATAGAAGTGTTTTGACGGTTATTTCTAATTATATGAAGGGCCTACGTGTTTCACGAATAAAAGGTTCAGGCAGAAAACCAGAATTTTCTTACTCAGGGTCTTTGTAAGCAGAATCCCAGCTCCTTAGTGCGAGATATGGCGGCTAGATCAGGTACGTCAAAATCTACTGTACAAAGGATAAAGGAAAAAAGTTAGCTGAAGACGTATAGAGTTCAAAAAGTACCAGACCGTTCTGATGAATAGCAGTTGATGGCTCAGATTCGAGCTCGAAAATTGTATGAAAGGTACCTGTCTAAATTTGATTGCTGCGTTATGGACGACGGAACTTGCGTCAAATCAGATTTTAAGCCGCAGGTCATATGTACCTGTGGCCTCAGAAGAACCTTCTTTGTTACGCAAGGTACAATCAACTTAAACGGTTATGTAGACGAGTGCCTCGAAAAACGTGTTCTACCTTTTATTCGTGCACATGTGTGTACAGTGATGTTCTGGCCCGATTTGGCAACCTCTCATTACTCTAAAGCTACGATGGAATGGTATCAAAGTAAAAAGATCAATTTCGTACCAATTTATAAGTTATATGCCATTCATGTGATCCCCAAGTAACCTGAAGTAACCCCAGTAACCTCAGTAATGATGCAAACGAAAGTAACCGAATCGACAGAACTGGTACAATTTTTCGGAGCGAACCGTCTCTTTCAACTTTGAATAAGCAATATTGGATGTTGAAAAATCAATAAATACTGCACCAGCTAGGTCGATTCGGTTAAAGATAAAAAATCGTCAATTTGGCGATAAATCGCCGCGACTATCAACGCTATATTTTTACGCCTTATCATAAATAAAACGTATGCTCTAATCAAACCCTTATGAAATGTGATTGCCAAAATAGTCGATAAGCTTATAAAAATGTATCCTCAAGATTTAGATGACTCTCTCACAATTGAATGCGTGCACTTTGCATCGTACTTAAATTCAATAAAAATTGAAAAACCCACAGCTTTAGATTCATCAAAAATAATTTGTGAGAATAAATTTCAACATATCTGTCCAAATCTCTATACCGCGTTATGCATGTACTTATGCAAGATGGTATCAAATTGTAGTGGAGAGCGATCTTTTTCGGTTTTGAAGAGGGTAAAAATTTCTATCGCTCCACTCAACGCATCGAGCGTTTAGCAGCACTCGCTTTGCTGTGCATTGAGGCTGAGCTGAATAAGAATTTTGGTTATAAACAGCTTATAGATGAATTCAGCTTACTGAAAACGAGAAAAGTAGCTCTGTAAATATATTTCTGTTTACTATACTGCCGTACTAAGCGAAAAAGACGTATCTCAAAAAAATTAATTTCGAGATAATTGATGTTTTGTTTATGTCAATTTGTTGAAATACCTGTAAAATTGAGATAGAGGAAAATTTCTTTGTAGATTTTTTATATGATTGAACTAAGATGCCAACATTTGGAGTATTTCATTAGATGCGTAATTTCTTAAGCTATCCGATGCCATAAGAATCTCGGATATTTTTTTTTTGAGATACGTCTTTTTCGCTTAGTACGGCAGTATACGTTAAATAAAAATTCCAAAGAAAATATTCATATAGACTTTCATTTCTTTCTACCACTTCATACTTGGATTTAACAAAAAAAAAAAAAACTTTTTTCAAAATTTTGCCGCCCCCGTGGACTTGTCGCCCACACGCCATGGCGTCGGTGGCGTATGCGGTAATACGGCATTGTCAATCGCGCAAGCTTGAAGTGGGTTACCGAGGCAATTATGTTATCACAAAGGTTCTCCGTTACGACCGATATATTGTTGAAGACATCGAAGAATCGTAACATAAACGTAAGCTAAGCACTGTCGTGAGAAGAGATAAATTAAAACCGTGGTGTCAGCTCATGCCTGAAATTGATGATGACTTCAGTGAAAATGCAGATGATTATGCAACGACTACTGATTCAGAACCCGAGGCGAGTTTTCGTCAGGTAGGGCCGAGTCGTCATTAACACTGAAATATAAAATGAAAACAAAGTATCTGGTCAATTGAAGCATTCCCAGCAAAAATTGTAAATCGTGGGGGTTCTATAGCTCTGGTGCTGCCAAACCAAGCTTCCACTTAAAGTATCAGCTAGTTATTTTTGAGTCAAGCAAAAATGATTTCGAAATAAGAACATTTTTTGCCTTTGTCATACATGACTGATGGCTCCTGGTGGTCTGACACGATAATTGGGAATGGTTTCGCCAAGGAACAAGAGAACGATTTTCAGGAACTCCTTGTAATCTACTCTGGGATGGTTTTAATTCAGTTGAGCTAAACAAAATGACTTTATTTGAAGTTGGAAATCAACAGGTGATTTGGCAGCGACTACATCGTCCTCAATGCCAGGACTGAAGATTTTGTTTTTTTACATTTTCCCAATCATCTTCGAAACGTGAAAACATAAGCACTCCTGGGCCAGACGTTTTACCAAATTTGAACTCGAACACTTCTTTCAATACAAATGAATCCTCTTAGAACACAGTGGAAGCGAAGAAAAAGTAGAAATAGTCAGCCAAATTCCGTAAGAAATTCAGTTTTATAAGGCGAACTACTTAAAGGGGTGGAGATAGGGGGATAGCTCGTTCTGAAGAAATGAAAAATGTTGAGGATGAAAAACTTATTTGGGTCGGTAATACATAAGAATTCTCTTATGACACACTTGTTGAGTAGAGAATATTCCCTCCTGGGAATATTACTGGGTGCTAGAGCTATATCTAAAATAAATGAAGAGGTTGAATTGAAAGAATACTTACCAGTATTCCCTTGTATCTATTGGAAGTCTTTTGATTATTATTTAAACACGTACCAACTCTTATTTTATTATAAAATCTTAAATAACTTAACACCTCTGATACAGATAATTACAATAACAAAATACATGCTAAAATAATTACATAGATAACAATAACAAAATCTTACGTCTACAAAAATTAATTCTGGCTTGCAGAATTTGATTTACAAAAACCTTGGCTTACAAACCTAGTGGGGTTTGGATATTTCCGGATCGCACACCAGGCGTTTACTTGCTGATTTGTTGTTGCAGTTAAGTGCATTGTGTTTTTATTCTTGTTACTTTTCAACAAGCAGAATTTGCACATAGCAACTTAAATTGACCAACAAATCAGCAAATGCCCGAAAATATGCTGGTGTTATAATAACAGAAATTTACTGTTATTGGATGATGTTAATCTTACTTACTTACTTAGATGGCCATAACAACCCGTTGTCAGGTTACGGCCGACCTCATTAGCTCTCGCCAGGCGCCTCTGTTTTGCGCGCGACTTCTCCAGTCGTTAATGCCAAGCGCGGTTAGGGCTTCCTCAGCTTGGTATATCCACCGGAGGCATGGTCTCCCTCGTCGTTGACCGGGGACCTTCCCTTCGAATACCTTTTTCGCTGGAGCTTCTTTATCCATACGATGGACATGGCCCAGCCAGCGTAGTCGCTGTATTGTTATACGCTTAACTATGTCAATGTCGGCGTAGAGCTCATACAGCTCGTGGTTCATTCGAATGCGATAGTCGTCGCCAACTCGAACAGGACCAAAGATTTTGCGGAGAACTTTCCTCTCGAACACCCCAAGAGCGGCTGCGTCTGATGATGTTAATCATCATCCCAAAATTATACCATAATGTGTCGTTCTGTTTTTAAACAACACATTATTTGCACAACACACTGGAAGCGGTGGAAAGGTAGGAGTATTCAGCCAAATTCCGTAAGAAATTAAATTTTGTATGGGGAACCCCTTAAGGGGTGGAGATAAGGGGATAGTACGCAAAACAACAAAAAACAGAAAATTTACTAAAACGCAAAAAAATTTTGTTTTTCGTTTTTCATATGAATTGTACTGTTGATGCGCCGTCCGCAGGTTTGATCTAGGGAGCTGAAATTTTGGGAGAACTTTCTTCAAACCCGAATCTATTATACAGGCATATAGGACCGCAAGTTTAAAAAAAATTAAAATACCTTCTTTGGGTGTATTTTTTCCGAATTTTTAGTCACACGAAAAATGTGGGCGTGGTTTTACAACAGTGGGTGGCGTCCCCCATTCAACTAAAAATCTCAAAACGCTATATCTTGGCACTTAAGGCAGACTTTTTCTACGTTTTAGTAAGTCGGTTTTTTCGTAAAATTTCAACGAAAGTGGACGTAAACTCTGCCCGCGCCGTTTACAGGTTTGACCTAGGAAGTTCAAATGTTGGGACAATTATTTTTATTTCTCAAGCTAAAAATGAATAAAATCCCTCTCTAAAAGTTTGAAAAAAAAAACACCCTAATATGTATGTATGTAAATAAGCTGATACAATAAACAGTAAGGGCCAATATAATTAAACTCTTAGCAAAAGTAATTAGAAATATAAGATTAAAAAAGGCTTGTTATACGTAGATACCGAAAAATATAAAAAATGAAAAACTGTTTAAAAAAAAAACAATTAAATGATAATTGAACTTCAGCCATTTTTAGCAACGATCAATATTCAAATAAAAATTTTTACAAGTTGATACAATGCTTTATTTATTAAACAAACTTTGACAACAAAGGAAAAAACAACAACCCTAGAATATAGACCTATGTTTCGATTCTTAAAATCTCATCAGTATATTTTTGGTTGATGTCTACGTCATCACTCAAATTTCATTGTAAATTTTATATGAATTGGTGTAGTAATTCCATTTACAAGTATACTGGTCAAAAATTTATGAATTATATGAGAAGTAATAATAACCAAAACTTTATTTATTACTTTATTTTATTAACTATCATTTGAAAGATAATATGTACCCCTGAATTTTATCAAAATCGAAGCAGCCATTTCAAAAATAAAAAAGCAATAATTTACGCTTAAAAACTCCCTTAATTTGATAGAATATATTAAGTAATACGCAAAAATTTTTTTCCATAAGCACTTAAAACTATTCCATAGACTTCAAATTACGAGGAACGTTATGGTGTTCATACCATGTTTCGTTCAGATTTTTGTTCCAGTCTGCCATGAAACCAAAAAAAAAAAAACAAAAAGAACTACTATTTTAAATTCTAATTTCAAAAAAGTGAAAAATCGATTCTTATTAATTCTTATGTTATAAAAATATGCAAATATGGAGAGTAGAGCTAACGAGTTTTGTCACATGTACATTTGAAATTTTATAATAATCCTCAATATTAAGTTTATTAATAAAAATAACATCGAAATATTTTCAGGATTCATATACAAAATCAGCTTCTAAATTGAATGAAATTTTAAATATTACTACTTCTGGCACTTCATCAAACGAAAGGATGGCTGCAACAGCATTAACTGAACTAAGTAATGTTTCCGAAAATACTAACACGGATATCACCCCAGAGCTTAAAAATTTTAAAACGAAAAGTTGCATGCAGACGCTAAATGTCGAAGATAGTTTTGTTAGTAATTTAAATGCCACGCCATCTACCGCAATACAATGTTGTCCAATAGAAATTGCAAATTCAAAAACGGTTAAACTGCAAGCTTCTAAAGACACATATTTAGGAAAGACACAGCACTCAGAATTAATTGATAATGTCTCCAGTAATAAGATCAATTTCGCAAATGATATTACTAATCTCAAATGTATAAATGATGTTTCAGTTACACCGTCAGTAATTGATAATTTTAAGCAATTACAACAACAATTAGAAACTGCTGCAGTTTTAATGGACATAAGTAAAAAAGTTATCATATCTCCTCCAACATCAAATCCTCAATCTCCAAGTCTTTCGTTGGTAAATGATACCAGTATTAACAACTCTGTGATAAAAAAAAATCAATCCAGTAAAAGCAACTTTCACCATGGAAAAGAAATAGACTTATCTGTTAAAAAACAAACAGGCGATAATTTATTTCCAAGTTCCATTGTCTTTTGTCATAAAACATCTCCAATAAAAACTTCAAACTTCACACCTGCTAGTTTAAGCGAGCATAGTATTATTCAAACTGATGGTAATTATGTAAAAAACATGAAATCATGCGAAAGAAATTTAAGTATTAATAAAAATATGCCAAGCAAAATAGAGGCTACAGCTAATTGTTCGGATACAGACACTGACGAAAGCTCTGATTCTAATCGGTTGCAAATGGATATAACGTTAGCACAAGATGCCGATGCTGCAAGAGTAAACGTCTTTAGTAAAAATCGAGAAACACCCGACAGCGATCATGGAACAGATGCAGCAACAACTCAGCTTTGGCAAGCTCTTGCTCATAATGCCTGTAAATATGATGGATTTTGTCCTAAAAAAAAAAAACTTCATTTTGATTTTTCAGCTAAAAACAATGAGGATAGTCAAGCCTCTCAGTTAATACGCCGAATGATAAACCATTCGTTTCCGTTCCCACTTTCATCATCTTTAACAATGAAGTCAAACAAAATCTCTGACGAACCGATTGCTTTATTAAAAGTAAGTAGCTTTACCCAACCTTAAAGAATTTCAAATTTTCATTAGCAATAATCGATATTCATGTTAACTTTTAATCAATGTATTACTAACTTTTCGTTGCTTTTGTCTGGCTGTATGCAACATGTGTAAATAAACAGTTTTGAGGTTTTTATATGAATTTTTATATATTCAATATTTCAACTTTAAATTAAAGTCATCAGAAAATTACAAAAAAAAATACACCGCAATAATAACATCTAGTACAATATGAAATAGAATAATAAGCTAACATATGTATGAAAATTACATTGAAACAATTATAAAACAACATTTATCAGAATATAAAACATATTAACCCCTATCATGAATGAACTCGAAATTTTTCTCCCATTCCCTTTTTTTACAATCGTAGAAAATTTTTGGGGAACGAGAAAAAATTCCCTGGGAAATTATCTATCGTCAATAATATTTGTGGGACTATTTTTGACGTTTCTCGCACATTTTTTTCTCCAACAACAGCAAGGAATTGAAAAAGGAATAAAACAATATAAGGATTATTTTTGAATTTTATTTTATAAAAATTTTTTTTAAACATATTTACAAGATTTAACATAGCAAAAAAAGCAATTACACTAATAGCATAACCAATTTAAGCATTTTACTCTATTTTAGATTTTGATTTACAAATTCATGTAAAATTACAGAATTTTTAGCACATATTCTATTTACTTACTTGAATTTCTCTTTGCACTTCACTTAATTTAGAAATAAAACTATGCAATTTTTCTACACAGATTCTTTTTGAATTTATTCTTTTGCATTTCACTTTATTTTGTTTACAAACTTCAGCTTATAGATAAACTTATGTCAAATATGCAAAGTACAGATAACCTAATTTCAAATATGCAAAATCACAGTTGCATTATTAGCTGATTGGAAGTTATTGGAAACATATTAGCACCACCGCACTATAGGTCAAACAGCACACTTGTCTGGCCAAAACCAATTTATACAAGTGTCGCTATTTAATTTTTGTTAATGTAGTGTAACGGAGTATACCTCAAAATAAACAAAATTGCATTTGGTTTTTGGAAAAAATAATTTACCGTTTTTTAGCGACGTGTCAAAGTTTATGCATTTGCATTCTACTGTGATAACGCAAACAAGTGGTGATTTTTACTCCTTTTTTAACTATTGTGAAGTAATTTAAATAATTTTTTTTTTTTTAAATAAAAATAGAAAAAATTGATGATTGTATGTATTATGTAATTTAACTTAAAACACTTAAATATTTTTTGGTTTTCTGTGAAAAAAATCTAAAATTGAAATGAGACCCCTGATTTGTCAAGTTTTTTTAAATTTCCAACTTTGTGTAAGCTTTTAAAATTTTGTTGGGATTTGATAGTCTTATGACTAAATTAGTTAGATGCTGCTATTGTGAGTGTTATTTAGTGTTTTTTTTTTTAATGCATTTTTTTGTCAGGTGACTTAAGGTACGGCCACACAATGAGCGGCAAGCGGCAACAAAAAAAAAATTAAAAATATGGAACACCATTGAAGTGGCCACGCAGTTGCTGAGCGGGAAATACTTTTTTAGAGCGGCAACGCACAGCTTTCAATTGTGTTTTATTTTTTTCTGAAAACTAGAGCGGCAATCAGTAAACATGTCCTAAATATTAACATTTATGCCGTCGTATCTCGTAAACCGTGCAAGATATTGTGATGAAATTTGGTAAACAGATGCATGTCATATATATCTTGAATTGGGAATGAAATTGAGCGGAATCGTAAAACTGGGCGTGGCACTTTACAACAATTAAAAATTTTGAATCTATATATCTCGAAATTGGCACATATGATTTTTACAAAAATTTTAGAAATTATGGCACTGAAAGCAGTCATCAGTACTAGGTTAGCTTCTTTACTGAAAAATGTCGTAGAAGGGCGTGGCACAGCCCACAATATTTATAAACGTTACATTAAGAGAACTAACAACGTAATCGTTATAAAATTTAATGAGGTAGATATACATGCTATATGGTCTCTTATTACAAAAATTTGGTCCAATAGTACTTGTGGGTGTGGCACCTCTCATATAAGCAAATAACGTTTATTGTTATGGATAGTGTGATATAAGAGTAATCTTCATAAAATTTTGTGTATGGATTAGATGTCAGTTACTATAAGCTTTAAAATCAAATGAATGCAGACGTGATTGCATCAGTGGGCGTGGCACCTCCCATATTAACATAAATTTATAAGCGCTGTTTTAAGTGAACTATTGCAGCAAATGGTATGAAATTTTAGCAGCAAATCAAACGCTTGTATTGACATTCGTAAATATTGCCTGAATCGCTTAGGATGTTTTCGAAATTGTTTAAATAAATTATGAAATTCACCATAACTTAATCTTTTGCGGTTAACAAACAGTACTTGACAACGGAATTTTTTAAACTAACGTCCTCAATTTAATTTTGTTTTCAATTTGAGCTCCATTTGTAAGAAATAAGACAACTAACGCTCTAGAGTTGCCGCTGAGTAAATGGCCACTTGCCACTCTGCGATTTGCCGCTTTACCGCTTGTCGCTCTGACGCTGCCGCTTGCCGCTCATTGCGTGGCCGTACCCTTATCCTTCCGAAATTCTGATTTATTCGAAATCTGGTTTCAAAAGACAGACAAAAAGGAAAAAGAAGAGGCTGTTTTCAATCACTTATTGAAAAATACTGAGGATGCTATTGGTCCAAGTTATTTGTGGCAAAGTGCTCATAATTTTTGCATTAGAGCTTACGAAAAATGCCACTAGAAGTTGCCTGTTTTTTGAATTTATATTATGTATATGCAGGTTACAAGTGTGGCATCCAAAAGTGGCAAATCAGAAATGAAGATGATAAAAATACAGTATCAGAAAAAAAGACAACAATACAACAATTATTTTTCAAAAAGCTTGGCCTCATAGTAGATAAGCCGAAAGTAGGTGGTTTTAGGAGTACAAACGATGGCAACACTGCGCGCCGAGTTTTTGCAAAACATGAAATGTTTTCTCAAATTACCGGCATTGACAAGGACTTGATTTTTCGCCTAAAAATAATTTTAATAAGCACGTCTTGTCAATTTCCTTTAAGTGTAAAAAAAATTCAAGTTTACTGCTTTGAAACCGCAAAATTTATTCAAAACATGTATTCCTGACTCCCAATGACAGCAACTCTACACAAAATTCTTATTCATTCAAAGGAAATTATAGAGAGCTTAGGTCTTCCTGTTAGTTGTTTTCGAGAAGAATCAGCAGAGTCTCGACACAAATTATACAAATCTAATAGACTACATCATGCACGCAAAAGTAGCAGCGTTAACTTTTAGACGTGTTTCATAGAGCAATGGACACATCAGATCCATTAATTTTTTCGCTGACTTTAAATAGACGCATTAAGACTAAAAAGCGTCTCCAACTCCCAACAGAAGTGATCCGATTATTAAGGTGTGAAATCCCAGTCGAAGAACTTAACTTAACAAGCTATGAAACATGCGAGAATGAAGAAGAGGAAGATGAAATTGGGGAAATCGTTCAATTATTTAAACATTTTAACTAATTTATTGTTAGAAAGTAATGCTTAAATAAACGTTATGTAATCCTTAACCTAATATGTAATACAATCTAAAAATAAAAACACATCTTTTGTTTCATTAATTATGGAATTTTAAAAAATGTAGTACGTGCCATTTTTGACCCGGTAGCACAAGGGTTAAGATTTTTCTCAGAGTTTTTCTTTTAGCCTGAGTCAACATAAAAAATACATTTCTAGTTAATCACCATGATAATATAGCCGTTATTAGTATTGGCCAGTGAAATGTGCAATGTGGGAAAATTAAAAACTGTTCGAGTTTGGCTGGATCGGAAAGTGGTAGTTTGAAGATGTCTGTTAATTTAAGTCTTTTCCTAATCTTATTTTAAAAAAAAAATTTGGCTTATTCGGTTAGCAAGCCACGCTGCAGAGTTATGGCTCAAGTGCCGCACTGAGTGAGGATTCAAAATTAAAACAAAGGCGAATGCGCCGATATTGAGTTTAAGTTAAATTCAGATTTTGTCAATTTAAATCTTAGCTATTTATACAAAATAAACTGGTATTTCTTAATACTATTTTTGCCTCCATTTAGATTTTAGTATGTAAAATTTAATAAGAGAAAAAGAGTGACAAGGAAAAATAACTTCAATTCGATATACCCATGTTGAAAATACTGAATAAGCGTGTTTTCTCACCTTATGCATTTTTGTTGTTATTTATATTTAGGTCGGTTAAGGTTTTGAGGCTTTGCTTTGAATGCATGTATGAGTTTAACTGCAAGCTGCATTTAGTTGTTGTTGCTTTTGTTTGTGCGAGTGGCGTTATTTTTGATTCCCCCAAATCAAAAATAAAGTTTGTGAATTTGAGTAGTTTTAATTTACTGTGAAAGATATGGTGGACTTAGTGGAACTTGGTGGTAACGTTTAATTTATTTAGTTTCCTTACTATGGAAATTAAATGAAGGTGCTAGTGGTGGTTATGTAGGTTCACTACAAGTGACTCATTTTGCTTTTTGTTAAAAACAGAAGAATTTCCTTTAGTTTGTAACAAACCTACAAATAATTTATAAATTGCGGGCTGCTATGTACATATATTTAAACAAATGTCAATTTAAAACGCAACGGGGGCTAGTTTTATCAAGCTTTAAGGGATTATATCTCCCTACTGCTCTAAAAAACAAGGCTGTTTTAATTATTTTTTTAAAGGACATTTAAGATTAAAGGTATACAAAAAATATAACATTGGTTAAGCAACTCTTGAAGAAGAGAACAACATTTTTTATTAATGATTAACATTTTTTATTGCTATTTTTTTACAAAATGGCGGCTGTGCAGTGATCATCGTGAACCGCTTTTTCAAAAAGGTCTTCCGCGGCGGGCAGTAAAAGTCTTGTCCAACTCCACCTATAACAAAAAAAAAATATTTTTTCATTATCTACATGAGTTTTGCTGTTGAAGTACACATGATTATATTTTGAGAATTTTTTTTCGCGAAATGACGAATGTTTTAACAAAAAATCGTGTTTTCGACGAAAAAAATCGACTAAAAATGTTTATAACTTTTTTTCTTGTTAATTAATCGCTAAAATCGTGTGTACTTCAACAGATAATCATCATCGGTACTTGGGCGTTGTAGATTTGGATTCTTGGATTGTTTTGGCATGATTTAAGCCTATAAAAAAAGTGGAAAAATAAAAAAAAATTAGGGATATATAACCCCTTATTATAATTCACTTTTAAATTAACATGAATTCAATTTTTACTAAGGTACAGTGGCTCACAGCCAAAGTCGGGCAAGTGTTCGCAAAAAGTTACAATACAATTTTAAGTATTACAAATAACTTTTTTTGTACAAAATTTTTGTGTTTTGAATTTATTGGATAATGCAGAAGAAAATGAAACCAAAATAAATTTACAAAATTTTGACATAACGGTAGAATCTAGCCATAATATCGGAATGTGTTTACCGTGCTCCAAAATGAAAACCTTTTGAAATGTGCTCTCTTGCAAAATCCAAGCGAACTTTTCTTTTTTGATGCATGGCTTTTCCTGTGCCAGTCGGTCATTTAAATTATTTTTCCGGGAAACTAATCGAACTGCTACGGCATGAACCTCTTTTTGAAAATTAGTTTTTACCATTATTGGATTATTCGCTGTTGGAATACATACCAAGACAGTAAAAAAACCACACAAGCAATAAAAAAGAGTATTGATGTTTGCAACATGCCAGTGAAAGTGAATCATCTATATGAGAGGAAAAATGGAACTGTCTCAATTTGTTGTTCTAATGATCAGTCAGTGCAACAAATAGGAATCGAAATAAGAGAAAAAATGGGAGAAAAGTATGAAGTATATATTACAACAGCGAATAATCCAAAAATTTTAATATGTGGAATGTACGAAAGAGTAACTGAAGAGAGAATTATTAACTCAATCAAAATTCAAAATAACAGTTTGAAAGTGTATCCTGCATTTAAGAACAAAGAAGTGTTTAATGCGATAATTGAAATCGATGGTGAAGCATTTAAAACTATTCTTAAGATGAAAAAAATATTCATTGGATTGGACAGATGTGTTGTTTATGAAAAGATTAATGTATTGAGGTGTTACAAATGCCTAGGCTTTAATCATAAGTCAAACAAGTGCGCAGAGGCTGAAGCTCGTTGTCATAGATGTGGGGAGAATGGTCACACTAAAGAAAAATGCATTAACAATATAAATGTATTAATTGTGTTAAAATAAAAACTAGTTTGAATTTAGGAAATGATGATATTGATATAGCATATCCACCCTTAAGTAGTGACTGTAAATTATATCAACGAAAATTGAAATATGAGTCAGAGAAAATTATTTATTAGCAATTAAATAAAATAGAATGTTCAAGGATTATTAAATAATTTCGTTGAACTAGAAACAATAGTTAGTAAAAATTTTGATTTCATATGTTTAACTGAAACACATTTCACAGATCTTGATGATGAATCGCTTGTAAATATAAATATTTATAACTTGATAAAGGTAAACAGTAATTCTAGGCATAGTGGTGGTGTTGTTTTCTATATTAGAGATTATTGAAATGTTGAAATAATAAAAAGTTTTATAATAGAACAAGAATTATGGTTTCTTGTTATAAAAGTAAAATATAACATTGTAACATTATATCTAGCCGGATTATATAGATCACCTAAGCCATTAAATATGCAATCGGATTTTTTTAATATACATAATTAGTAATCTCATTGAAGAACTTAGTGAATTAAATGAAAATGTAATTATATTGGGAGACTTAAATATATACTGGGTCACAAGTAGTAACCAAAAAAAGAGGATGAAAGAAATTATAGATGACTTTGCTTTTAAACAAATTGTAAAAGAACACACTAGAATTACCAGTGACACAAGGACATTGATAGACTGGGTGGTAACTAATCAATATATTAATATTGAAGTTTCAGTGGATACAGATTTAAAAATAAGTGACCATGAAACGCTAAAAATATGTCTAAAAAATGAAAGAATCGAAAATAATAGAAATAAACGTATAAAAATGCTAAAATATAAGAAAAATGAGTTCGTATCTAAAATTAATAGGAATGATATCGCAACCATGTATTTTACGGATTGTAATACAAAAGCAAAAATCTTTAGTAAAAACCTACATAAAATAGTTGAGGAATTCATAATTGAAAAGGAGATAAAATATGTTCATCACCAGTGGTTTACAGAAGAGTTATTTCAATTAGATAGAGAAAAAAAAGGCAATATGAAATAGCAAAGTGGGTAAATAATAACGATAAGTGGACAAAATATAAAGATTTAAGAAATTATTATAAAGCTAAAATTAATAACAGCAAAAACCTTTTTATCCGCAATAAAATAGAAAGCGTGAATGATCAGGTGTCCATGTGGAAAAATATTAAAAATTATAAATTGAATAAAAAAGTTAGTCAAATCAATGAGATCTATTTCGACGACGAAAAAACTAGTGATAGTTTAAAAATAGCAAAAAAATTTAATGAATATTGTGTTAAAAGCATTAACGAAATAAATAAGTCCGTCCCAATGTGTACTTATAGAAATCTAGTTGAAAGGAATAATAATGCCTTTAAATTTCAACTGATAACCAAAAATGAACTTGAAAATGTCATTAAAAAAATTAATTCAAAAAAAGATTATTATTTGGTTGGGAAAAGGATGTTACTGGATTCATTTCACATTATAGGAGAGAATTTGGTATTTATTATAAACAAATCTCTGGAAACAGGAGTTTTCCCTAGTATATGGAAGGAATCTGTAGTAGTTCCTATTGAGAAAGTACAAAATACAAAGAAGGCAAATGAATTTAGACCAATCAACATGATTTCTTTTGAAGCAAAAATTATTGAAAAAGTGGTAAATATACAATTAGAAAATTTCATCCATAGTAATAATTTAATATCGAAGTACCAATCGGGATTCCGAAAAAATCATAGCTGTGAGTCACTTATTAATTTAGTAATAATGAATTGGAAAATGGCCATGAATGATAAAAAAATAATAGTGGCAGTATTTCTTGATTTAAAGCGAGCATTTGAAACAATCGATCGCAATATTTTAATAAAAAAACTTGAATCTTATGGTGTCAGGGAAAAAGAGCTAGCATGGTTTACATCATATTTGTCTGGAAGAAAACAGAACAAAAGTGAATGGTTTGGTTTCAGATGCCATAGATGTGCTATTGGGAGTACCACAGGGTTCCGTGCTAGATGTTCTGTTATTCTTAATATTGTCATATATAAATTAAGTATAGTTATGTAAACATACCTTAAGTGTCACATATAAATTAAATATAGTTATGTTCACATACTTTAAGTTATGTATACCTTTATGAAGAGCAGAAGCATTTTAAGCTTCTCTCCTAATTTTAAGACTAGATTAAGTTATGTATAATAAAACTAATTTGAGTCGTTAGAAGACAAGCGAACGAAGTGTTTCTTTTAACAACGTTACTGGCGCCCGAGCAATAAAATCACGTTGGCATTGTGGATTAAAACCGCGTGTTTGTTAAAAAGTTTATATATTATAAGCCTAATTCAATTAGACTATTTCAATAAAATCCTAAATTAAAAAAAAAAAAAAAAAAAAAAACACAAAATCGAACCAAAACCGAAGCACAACGTATAAAAAAATTAAAAATAATATATGTAAAGACCAATAAATACCTACATGCATATAATAATTGTTTAGTAACAAAAAACTAAGCCCAAATCTAAAAATAATATGACAAAAAGAAATATAGAAAGAAAATATATTAAACGCAAAACTACAGAATATTGCACTACAACATAACAACATCACCAGGCCAGCAACTGCAGGTATCATAGTTGCATAACAACAGCGGTACTTGCACTCGACAACTTGCATTTGATTACCGTTTGATCGACAACTGTTTGAGAACACAACTATTTATATAAGTAATAAGACTTGCCATATGAAAAAGTTTGAACCAAATTGGAATATTCGACAACAAGTATTATACTAAGATATATTTAAAATATTATTATTAACATAACATTTATTAATATTGTGAAGTACGTACATATATTTAAGAAAAAATGGAAAACAATTTAGTATCCACATTTAATCTTATTCTTAATTGCATTAAAAATATTGAGAAATTTGATGGAAACGATAAAAATCAGCTTCCAGACTTTTTTTCACAAGTTGAAAATATCTTACCGAGTTTCGATGCACTTGATGTAAATAATCAGAAAATTTTATTTGACTATATTAAAAACAAATGCGTTGGCGATGCTCGTCAAGTAATACATAGATACACGGTGCCAAATAATTGGACCGAATTAAAAATTATTCTGAAAAATAACTTTGGTGAAGCACAGCCCTGCTCTGAATTAATGACTCACTTAAAAATGACCAAATTAGATTCAACTATAGAAAACTATTATTTCAAATTAAATGAAATTAGAAATAGAATTTGTAATCGCAAACTAACTCATGATGACAATAGCTTCACATATAATGAAATTAACACAATCATTTTAAATACATTTAAAGAACACCTTCCAGAACCAACTAGAACCATGATTTACAGTAGGAATCCCGTAACTATAGAAGACGCTTACAAGATAATTATTGAAGCTAGGCACCAGTCTTACACATATCGTGGTCCGCCACTTGTTAAAACGAATTATACAAGACCAGCAACTAATGTTAATTTTAGTGACAGTATTAAAAAAAATGTTAGCACAACATACAACAACAGCCAATATAATTCAAGACCAAATAATTTTGCACATGAACCTACTTATTACTACCAAAATAATACACATAATAGATATGGTACAACCAATCAGCCCATTTCAAGATTCAACAACTTAGCTACTCAACCCACCTATAATGCTAACCCTATTGTAAATTTCAGCAACAATCATGGATACAACATTAATAACAATCCAGGAAACAATAATCACTTTTCAGAACCTTCTTATTCAGGATACACTTATCAATATAATCCAGGACTTAATAGTTACACTCCAGAGCCTTATTATAATAACAATTACAATAGAAATCCTAGCTATATAAATCCTAACAATTATAATCAAAACTCAACGCCCACACAGAAAAACTTTAGAGATACCCGTAACATTGACAGTAGCTTAAATCAAACCAGAGCTTCAACGCAAACGCGTAATACTGTTGCAACTCCAATGGAAATAGGTAATTTAAATTTGGATTTTCCCGAAGGAGACTTCAGAAGCTACCATATATAAAAATTAAAGGCCAATCAAAGACACTTTATTTCTTAATAGACACAGGCGCGGAATTTAGTTTAGTAAAAAAAGATATATGTAATCCGAAATGGAAGAAAAGTATTAAAATTAATGTAAAAACTTTAGGAAATATAATACCTATCCACGATCTTTGCAGATTTCCTATTTTTAAGGAATTTAATTTGAAAGATCACTATTGTGAGTTTTTAGAATGCGACTTACAAAATGAATTTGATGGTATTATTGGAAATAATATTTTGGAAAGCCTCGAGTGCACCATAGATTACTCAAAAAAATTCCTATTAACAAATAAAGCCGCAATCAAAATATATTTAAGCAAAAAAGATGAAATACTTGAAGATAATGATATCAAAATGTTTACTAGTGAATTAAAAGATGTTTTTAGTTCGATTAGAATAGATCACTTAGATACTCAACAATCAAAGAACCTTGAATCAATTCTAGTGCAAAATTATAACGTTTTTCATAATGAAAATGATAACAAATTTACTTTTACCAATGAATTAAAGCATAGAATTCTAACAAAGAACGACATACCAATATACTCAAAGGCTTATAGATACCCTGAGGTTCATAAGAACGAGATTGACAAGCAAATTAAAGAAATGTTAGAACAGGGGATTATCCAGGAATCTAATAGTCCATACAATAGTCCCATATGGGTTGTATCCAAAAAAATTGATCAAAGCAACATACAAAAATGGCGCATTGTGATTGACTATCGCAAGCTTAATAGTATTACCATAGAAGATAGATTCCCAATCCCAAATATGGACGACATATTTGACAAATTGGGTAAATCTCAATATTTTACAAAGTTGGATCTGGCAAAAGGATTTCACCAGATTGAAATGCATCCAGATGACGTCCATAAAACCGCGTTTTCGACCGCAAATGGCCATTACGAGTTCCTACGCATGCCTTTTGGACTCCGTAATGCTCCATCCACATTTCAAAGGTTAATGAACCGCGTGTTAAAGGAATTTATTGGAAAAATTTGCCTCGTTTATTTAGATGATATTCTAATTTTTTCACCAACGCTTGAAGAACATTTTGAATCTCTAAATAAAATTCTCAATTGCTTAAACAAATATAATCTTAAAGTTCAGCTAAAAAAATGTGATTTTATAGTCAAAGAAACGGAATTCTTGGGACATATAATTACACCTAATGGGATCAGACCCAATCCTAATAGAGTCGAAGTAATAGACCAAATTGAATTACCTAAAAATCAAAAGGAAATTAGGTCATTTTTAGGAATTACAGGTTTTTTTAGGCGATATATAAAAGACTACGCAAAAGTTGCGTACCCTCTTATTAAATACTTAAAAAATAAAACTAAATTAAATTTGAAAGACCCAGAATATAAAGATGCTTTTGAAAAATTAAAAACTCTCCTTAAGAGCGATCCTATTTTAGTTCCTCCAGATTTCAGTAAAGTCTTTACTCTAATAACTGACGCTAGCAACTATGCCCTTGGTGCAGTTTTGATGCAAAATAATAAAGTAGTTTGTTATGCTAGCCGTAAACTAAGAGCTAACGAGCAAAATTATAGCACCATCGAGAAAGAGCTCTTAGCTATTGTTTGGGCTACTAAATATTTTCGCCCCTATTTATTCGGTAGAAGTTTTTCCATTAAAACAGACCATAGACCATTAATTTGGCTAAATAGTTTAAAAGAACCGAATTGTAAGCTACAGAGATGGAAAATCGACCTTAATGAATATGACTTTGACATATCTTACATCAAAGGCAAAGAAAATGTCGTAGCAGACAGTTTGAGCAGGAATGTTAAAGAAAAAAATATTGATGAGGTTTTTGTAAATCTAAATGAGCTATTCGATGCAGATGTCGATACTGTCCATAGTGCAGAAACTGATAATTTAAATTTCATTAGAATATCCGAAAGTCCCTTAAATGTATTTAGAAGACAGATTTATCTACAAAACTCAAAAAAAGAATATCTCAGAAGCAAAATTTTATTTAAGAGAAAAATACGAGATATTATTGGCATCGCTCCCAATAGTGATCTTTTGCAAATAATGCGAGACAAATTACCAGATAAAGGATTAATAGCGATATTTTGTGACGATAATAAATTATTTCTGCGTTTTCAAGAACTATATATAAAATATTTTGCTAATAATTACAATTTAAGAATACTTAAATCAAATATATTACTAGAAGATATTGTTGAAAGGGATAAGTTATTAAAAATAATTGAACAAGAACATAAAAAAAATAACCATAGAGGCATTAACGAAATTTTTTCTGAAACGAAAAGAACATTTTACTATCCAAATTTGCAAAAAGAAATTCAAAAGTTCATTAATAATTGTGAAGTATGTAATTTAGCTAAATTCGATAGACAACCCCTCAAGCATAGTTTAAATGTAACAGAAACGCCCAAAGTTCATAACGAGATTGTGCATTTCGACATTTGGTATCCCCAGAGAAACTTAATGTACCTAACTAGCATCGATAAGCTTACCAAGTACGCAACAGTCTATTTTCTGAACGACAGAACTTGGATATCTCTAATAGAAGGCATCAAAACCAGAATTCAATATCTAGGTAAACCGAATTTATTAATTACAGATAACGAACTAGATACTGTTTCCCTGAAAGAATTCTTTAAAGACAATAACATTTCATTTCGTTTTACAACCACGTACAAAAAAACAGGCAATAGCGACATAGAAAGGCTACATCTTACATTGAACGAACACATCCGATTGTTGAACGCTGACTCTAATAACAAGGACGACATAAAAGAAAAGATCTTTCGATCAATAGTTTCGTATAACAATACAATACATTCCACCACCAAACTTAAGCCCATAGACTTTCTAAATAATATTATACCTAAGGAAGATATTTTGAACTTTTCTAAAACGCTACACAAAGATAAAACCAAAAAAATAAATAGGATAAATAATAAGAATAATAATGTGAATACTAATGATTTTCAAAATCAATTTGTTGATAACAATAGAGTGAGTAAATCGCAACCAAAGTACAAAAAAATCAATAACTTTAGTAAGGAGGGTAATTATATCTTGTCAAATCATAATAAATTTAAAAAAATCTATAAAACACAAGTGAAACGTAAATATAAATTCCAAAATAACGATAGTCTTAGTAATGGTAATATTTCTTTGCTATTCTTAACTAAAGATAAATAGTTACGCAGTTTGAATTTTTTTTTCCTCAATAGCTTAATTATACATAATGTATAGTATTTATAGTTCAACAGGGACTGTTGAAAGTAAGGGTGGGGGTGTCATATATAAATTAAGTATAGTTATGTAAACATACCTTAAGTGTCACATATAAATTAAATATAGTTATGTTCACATACTTTAAGTTATGTATACCTTTATGAAGAGCAGAAGCATTTTAAGCTTCTCTCCTAATTTTAAGACTAGATTAAGTTATGTATAATAAAACTAATTTGAGTCGTTAGAAGACAAGCGAACGAAGTGTTTCTTTTAACAACGTTACTATATACATAAATGATATGGAAAAATCAATACAGATAGCCAAATTAGTACTATTTGCAGATGATGCATTGGTGTATGTATATAGTGACTCAATTGAAGAATGCATTAGAGTTATTAATGCAGAGTTAGAAAATTTGAATATTTTTTTCAAAATGAATAAATTAAAGATAAATATAGAAAAAACAAAGTGTATGGTAATAAATGGACCCACAGAGGGAAACGTATACATAGATGGCCAAATTATTGGAAAAATTGATGAAATCAAATATCTAGGAGTAATTATAGATAATAAGCTTGCCTTTAAAGCTCACATGGATTATGTTATTAAAAAAGTTGCCAAAAAAGTTTATTTCTTTTCTAAAATCAGACAGCGATTGAATTTTAGCAGTGCGGTAAGGATATATAATGTTATTATAAAACCGCACTTTGAATACTGTTCGACTATACTTTTCACAGCAAATAATGAAATGAAAAATAGACTACAAAAACTTCAGAATAGAGCCATGAGAATAATTTTGAAACTAAATAGATATTCAAATGTTAAATTTATGTTGGATGCATTAAAATGGCTTAGTGTGAACCAAAGGATAATAATGAATGTTCTAATTACAGTTTTTAAAATGAAAAATACTCTCTTACCAAAATATTTGTGTGAAAGATTAGTGTACGTAGGGGATATACATAATCATAAGTTAAGAAATGTTTTTAGTTTTAGATTAAATTTTTTTAGAAATGAAAACAGTAAAAACATGTTAATGTACAAGGGATTGAAATTATTTAATGAAATGCCACCAAGTATTACAAATGAAAACAATTTAAATAAATTTAAGTTAAAAATTATACCATATGTAAGGGATAGGTTTGAATAAACTAAATTGTAACATATGTATATTGAAAAAATGAAAAGAAGAGAAAAAAATGGTTATTTTAACCAAATAAAGAGAAATAATAAATAATAAAAAAAAAAAATTACAGTAAGTTTTGGAGTAGATATGAATAGGTTTTTATGAATTTCGCGGAAAGTTCATTTTTTGTCCCTCGAGATAAACGTTTTTTTTTTTTGCCACCGTACGTTATTTATATAAAAATTGTTTGTCCTCTTTATATCATTTAATAATACCATAAGCCGTAGACTTACATCTTTTACAAAATTTGCAATTTTGCGTTCGGTTTTGCCCTGTAAATGATTGGTAATTACGATTTTTCGTTCTTCTCACGTTCATTGCTTAAGGGAGGGGGGGGGGGGGGTTTGCCAATTTTTGTTTTTCCATATTATTTTGTTGTTTTATTTGATAGTATAACTCTTCAAAAGTACCCTCTTGAAATTTGAGGTCGATTGGAATAAAACTGATGAAGATACAGTTTCCTGAGTCTCGATGATTCTGTGTAAGTATATGAAAAAAAGACAGTGCTAAAACTTTAAACGTGATTTTCTCGAAACTAACTTTTCAAAGTCGGTGGACACTTTTTCTCAAAAACTACTAGGCCTGTTTTCTTGAAATTTGACACACTCTTTAAATATAAAACTAGGTAATGACGAAGGGTTTTTTTTTCTTGCATTACAACTAGTTCTGCAGTAATAAATATACTGATTTTTTGTCTTTATTTTTTAAAAAAAAAATCGTTTTTTGGCTTAAAAATTATGCCAAAATCTTAAAAATCGTCAAAGAAAAAAACCCTTCGTCAATACCTTGAAAAACTTATAAGCTAACCAAATTTTTTGGTTTTTTTGATTTCAGATGATAAAGTGATGAGTTATGTTGTCCACCGCAAACCACCTTTTTTTTTGGGCGTCCGCAGAAACTTGCTGCCAATGGCTTATTTTGCAATATTTTTTAATTAAATTTTCACTGAATACTTTTTAAGTATTGTACTTTTATATGTTCTTTAAATAAATAAATTTATTTACCATATCACTAAAAAACATTTTTAAACTTATGCCTAAAATGTAGCGCCAAAACCCTACCCCCTCCTTAATTGTACGCTAAATTTTGAAATAATTTTAAAATTTTTTTGTCTAATGACAGCCAGAAGTTAACTTAAGTCATGGAAAACGAAAACCAATTATAGTTGTTCAAACCTAACGGTAAATTCACTATTACTTTAATCGATCATTTCGCTGCCCGACTTTCATTTTGAGCACATTTGTAAGGAATTTCGATATTATGGCTAGATTCTACAGTTATGTCAAAATTTTGTTAATTTATTTTGGTTTCATTTTCTTCTGCATTAACCAATAAATTCAAAACACAAAAATTTTTTGCAAAAAAAGTTATTTGTAATACTTAAAATCGCATTGTAACTTTTTGCGAACACTTGCCCGACTTTGGCTGTGAGCCACTGTAAATGTATTTTAATAATGAAAACAAAGTTGTTGACAACACGAGAAATGACGGGAAGCAGTTAGTGAAGCAACGCGAAGCTGAGTAGTTGAACAATCGTATTTTAAAATCACAATATTACTTTTGAATAATTAAAACTAATAGCTTCGGAAAATCGGTAAAAAATAGCATGTATTGCGACGTTGTGTGTTGTTTCTTTTAAATAAATATAAGGTCTTCTATTATTAATAATGGAGTATACTGCACAAATATGAATTTCGCAATAAACTTCGCGAAAAAGGAATGGAAGTAAGAGGAAATAAAAAGCAAATGATTGTACGACTTGTAAGTTGTGACGAAGAGAATGGCGATTTCCGAGGATTTGATGAAGGAAATGCATCAAATTGTGGGTCTACTGTTGAGCAATTGCGTGGCGACGTAGGTAACCTCCAAAACACAGTGGAGAATATATCGCAGCAATTTCTAACACCCTTAAGTTCGTTCAATTCATTACAGCAGCAATCAACGGTCTCCACGAATGCGCCGTTAAATTCAAATGAAACTGTTATAATGCATGCAGCGCAATCGGGTGTGCAGCCAATTGTAGTGAACCTATACAGTCACTATGACAGCCACTAAAACTTCTAGCCATTTGATCAATTTCAGTTCACTAATGTGAACTTCAAATGAACTTCCCATTCTCACCAAAAACCAATACATAAACCAAATCAGTTAAATTCCATTTCAATTTTCCCATATGGTAATGTAAAACCTCTAATTATACAAATACCAAATTTACTTCAGACAGCCAAAATAAACAATAACCTAATTTACGATCGGTATTTGATACTAAAAGTATTACTTGAGTTTGGTTATTGTTTACTTTATTGCTAGTACACCAAAATGCACTTGCTCTAAACACAACAACAACAAACAACTGCATTGGGCATTGGGTTACATGCACAAGTCAGTGACGTTGAATGCGATGTCACACGTGAACGACAAAGCGTCAGTTATCGCGATAAGCTGACCAAGCAACAGAGCTATTTGATTTCACCCTTAATTTCGTGGCTTTGAAATTGAATTAACGTGCGTGAAAGAGAACCATAAACAAATGCAACCAGAAATCAAAATTGATCGCCAATCGGACGAATAAGGCAAACGGGGAGGGGTGGAGTTAGAAAATAGTGGTAAGAACTTACTTACTTACTTAGATGGCCATAACAACCCGTTGTCAGGTTACGGCCGACCTCATTAGCTCTCGCCAGGCGCCTCTGTTTCGCGCGCGCCTTCTCCAATCGTTAATGCCAAGCGCGGTTAGGGCTTCCTCAGCTTGGTCTATCCACCGGAGGCATGGTCTCCCTCTTCTTCGTTGACCGGGGACCTTCCCTTCGAATACCTTTTTCGCTGGAGCTTCTTTATCCATACGATGGACATGACCCAGCCAGCGTAGTCGCTGTATTGTTATACGCATAACTATGTCAATGTCGGCGTAGAGCTCATACAGCTCGTAGTTCATTCAAATGCGATAGTCGTCGCCAACTCGAACAGGACCAAAGATTTTGCGGAGAACTTTCCTTTCGAACACCCCAAGAGCGGCTGCGTCTGTTGTCGAAACCACCCATGCCTCAGCGCCATAAAGAAGCACAGGTAGAATGAGCGTCTTGTAGAGTGTTAGCTTTGTCGATCGAGAGAGAGCTCTGCAACGTAATTGCTTACTGAGACCGTAGTAGCACCTATTAGCAATTGTTATTCTCCGCTTAATCTCCAGACTGACATCATTGTTGCTGGTTACGGCAGTGCCAAGGTAAATGAATTTCTTGACAACTTCTAATTTACAGTTGCCCGCTGTAACATGAGAGTCTAGATCCCGTGCTCTCTTGTTGTTGTTAGTAGACATCATGTATTTCGTCTTGCCCTCGATTACCGTCAAACCCACTTTGGCTGATTCCTTTTCAATAGCAGTGAAACAGCAGTAACATCTCTCTTACTCCGACCGATAATATCAATGTCATCAGCGTACGCAAGGAGCTGAACACCTTTGAAGAAAATGGTGCCATTATGATGCACACCGGCTTTTCGTACGATCCCCTCCATAATGAAATTGAAGAGATCGCACGAGAGCGGGTCGCCTTGTCTGAAACCTCGCTCGGTATTAAAAGTTCCGGAGAGGTCATTCCCTACCTTGACGGAGCTAAACGTATTGCTCAACGTCATCCTGCAGAGCCTTATCAACTTTGCAGGTATACCGAACTCAGACATTGTTGCGTATAGGCAATCCCGCACTGGGCTATCGAACGCAGCTTTATAATCGACGAAGAGATGGTGAGTGTCGATTTGATATTCATGGGTTTTCTCCAGGATTTGGCGTAGTGTAAAAATCTGGTCTATGGTGGACTTACCAGGTCTAAAGCCACACTGATAGGATCCGATCAGCGTTTCTGTATACGGCTTCAATCTTTCACACAATACGCTCGAGAGGATCTTATATGCGATGGAAATAAGACTGATACCCCTGTAGTTGGCGCAGATTGTCGGGTCTCCTTTCTTTATTACAGGACAAAGCACGCTGAGATTCCAATCGTCGGGCATGCTTTCCGCTAGCCATATTTTGCTGATGAGTTGATGCATGCACCTTATCAATTCATCGCCACCAGCTTTAAACAACTCAGCTGGCAGGCCGTCAGCACCCGCTGCTTTGTTGTTTTGGAGTCGCTGGATAGCAACTCGAACCTCTTCATGGCTAGGTGAAGGTACTTCCACTGCGTTATCATCGATTGGTGGTATCGTACTGCATTCTCTCTGGGCGGAATTGGTGGGATCATCGCCCGTAAGCAAGTTGGAGAAATGCTGCCTCCATAACCTCAGTACACTCTGTGTATCTGTAACCAGATTTCCATTTTCGTCTCTACAAGTGGATGCTCCGGGCTTGAAACCTTGAGTTAGACGCTTAACTTGTTGATTTTCGTGCATCCTTCTTGCCCTGGTACACCTCAAGTTCCTCACGCTCACGCTTTTCCTGCTCCCTTTTTTTACATCTGAAAATTCGCCTCTCTTCCTTCCTCTTTTCGCGGTAGTTTTCTCGCACGGCTCGCGTTGCGGCTGACTGCAGCGTCTTCTTGTATGCGGCGTTTTTTTCAGCAGTCGCATCGCGACACTCCTGGTCATACCATTGGTTTCGAGGTTGTGGGCGTCGAAAACCAATGACTTCCTCGGCAGCAGCACGCATGGAGTGGGAGATGTGTGTCCAAAGTCCACCGGCGTCGTCGGTTCCAGAGGTTGGTTGGTTGAGCTTAACCGAGAGTTGAGCGGAGTACGCCTCGGCAGTCCGTTGTGATTGCAGCTTGGCGACGTCCAGCTTTCGTTGCATGCCCGTGCGTACATTCTTCGCATTGCATAGCCGCATGCGGATCTTAGCTGCAACAAGATAGTGGTCGGAGTCAATGTTGACCCCCCGAAATGTACGCACATCCAGAATGCTTGAAGCGTGCCTTCGGTCGATCACAACATGATCAATTTGGTTTTTCGTTTTTTGATCCGGGGATAGCCAAGTGGCCTTGTGAATGTCGAGGTGTTGAAATCTGGTACTACTAACTACCATGTTTCGCGCCGCGGCGAAGTCGATCAGTCTCAGACCGTTGTTTGAAGTGGTCTCGTGGAGACTGAACTGACCGACTGTAGCGCCAAAGATGCCTTCTCTTCCGACCTTCGCGTTAAAATCGCCGAGGACTATTTTTACATCGTGGGTCGGACAACGGTCATACACGTCCTCTAGGCTCGCGTAGAAATCATCCTTGGTGGCATCGTCCTTTTCCTCCGTCGGGGCGTGCGCGCAAATTAGGCTTATGTTGAAGAATTTTGCCTTGATACGGATCGTAGCCAACCTTTCGTTTATTGGCGTGAACCGGGAAACTAGGTGGCGTAATTTTCGACATACAACGAATCCGCAACCAAATTCGCGCCTCTCCGCATGGCCGCTGTAGTAGATATCACAGTTCGTCCGTTTAGAGCAGCCTTGTCCTTTCCATCGCATCTCCTGGATGGCGGTGATGTCAGCCTTTATTTTTACGAGGGCTTCCGCCAGTTGGATAGTTGCACCTTCCCTATGGAGGGTCCGGACATTCCAGGTGCATATCCGTAAATCATTGTCCGTTTTTCGTTTGCAGTGGTCGTCATCGTAGTGGGGGCTATTATCCGAGGCTGATTTGGTTTTCATTGGAAATGTTGATAATGTGTGGTGGGACCCAAACCCTACGCACACATTCCAAGTTTTAAGTCTAGGAGAGACTCGTCTTTTCACAACTAGCTCACCCCCGGACGGGTGTCCAAGGGATCTCCAGAGGATACTTGGCCAAAAAAGGCCGGAAGTTTGTGAGCTGCTTGAACTGCTTTTAAAAGAATCATCTCTGGCCACTCCCAAGTGAGTGGCGATCAGGACTTTCCCCACTTACGTGGACTTCTACAAGCAGCCCCATCCGCCAGTGGTAAGAACTAGAATAAGAAAATACGTGTAAAATTTGTATTTAAACCCCAATTTTGGTAAATAAAATTTAATCATAATTTCACACTTGCACTAGTCGTGTTCTTTTTTTTTAGTTTTATGATTCAAAAATAAAAAAAGCATTTGTGCTATAAAGAAATTGGCCTTAACACCAACACAATAGTAACACCAACCCTTTACACGATAGTTTATGAAACACAGCTGCTGAATACACAAAATACGGCTTCATTTCAGTTGTTGTCTCAAGTGTCACCAAGCATAGATGTGTAGTCGATAATACATGATATACAGTTGCCGAGCACACACAATGTATCGCCTCACTTAAAATCGCCGAATTGTCATCCATCGTCATTGACGACAGGTAAAAATTTAAATGCTCGTCCGTTGACTATTCAAACATAGAACGCAAAGCAATTTGCATGATGTTATGGCAATTTCGCCTGAATTTGCGCGCGGTGACGACGCATCATCACAGTTTGGTGAGCGCATAGAAAATTTGAGGCATGCACACAAATGGAACGACCACATTTTATTGTTTGCTGTGATAGGACAAATGCAAAGTTAGCTGGACTGTGGATAGATACGCAGCCGTTCATGTAGTAAACGGTGCCGATATAGATATAGCGCTTATGAATTCCAAAATGTTGAAAAATTAAACGTTAGTCCATTTTTATTAAAAATGCTTTCTATTGGTAGACGCGGTAATGTAGATAAGCAATCCACAATTCGGTACATAATAAACGGATTATATGATGAAAATCTTCGTAAAACTCTTTTCGCGATGAACTTTGAGTGTTGTGCTGAACTCTTGCAGTCGCTTTCAAATGTGACAATAAGCTTTAAGAGCACATTTAAATATCGGCAAACTCACCGAAAGTAATTTTTGCAACTTCGTTCGTATCGCCAGAAAAGCTTTCAACGGAGTGCTCGTCAAGAAATGTGTGATATCAAAGAGATTACAAAAGCAATTGCATTAAAATGTAGAAGTTTTGCTTTGTTTTTTGCTGTGATTCTTAACTGATCAACGCAAGAAATAGAACATAATCAATCATACTAAAACTTGGTGAGACAGTGTTGCTTATAGAAAGTTTTTCTGGATAAAAATCGGACCATATTACACCAGTGGGTGTGTTACCGCCCTAAATTTTAGGACTAATTACGGCATATATCGCAAACTATACAACCTATTGGGCTGAGGTTCGCTATGTGGATGTCAATGACGAATATATTTTAGTTACCTAAAAGTAGGCGGAATTGTAGAAGTGGGCGTGGCATATTTAAATTTCTTAGATTTTAGTCGATTTTTTTCAATATTTTCCATATTGTTTTGATTTTATCAACCTTTGAACTTTTTCCAATAAATCCCATATCGGCATTTCCGCCAAAAAGCTAACCGTGACAGAAAAATTAAAAGTTATTATAAAAGCGTTACTATCTGATATAATCTAAGGAAAATATTTAAATTTTGTTAACTTAAACAATTTACACCAGAATGCATTTATCACATTTAGCAAACCACCTGCAAACCTACATAAATGCAGTTTCTCTTATTTTTGTAATATTGAATAGTATTTTGCCTTAAATATTTAAGTGTGTAAGAGAAGTGATACATGATGATAGTCTTTCCGAAAAATCCCTCTTCCAACGTCAATTAGCTAAAAACATCAAACCAATCTCTATTAACTGTAAAATTTTAATTTGCTTAAGTTCATGTTCTAAAGTCACAAATAAAATAGAAAAACATCATTTGTTCTCATTTCGAAATTGATAACAGCAGCAAGTGTGTTAAAATTTTACTGTCCTGTGTAAACGTGTCCTGTGTAATCCTCATCGTCGTAATGATTTTGTACCTTTATTTACAGAGATTACTAGTAGACTTATTAATCATAATTTTGTTGTTGTATGCGGTGATCTCAATGTGAATTTGTTGCAAAATGATTCTATTACAGAGAATTTTACTACCATATTACGTCATGTGGCTTAAAAGTATCAAATTGTTACACACCTACTCGTTATGCGCATGGTTGTGAACCTAGTCTGTTGGATGTGTGTTTAGTTTCTGATATTTCTATTCTATTAAAATTTGATCAAATGTCCTTTTTGTCTGATCATGATTTGATTTTTTGTAGCCTTAATATCAACCTTGGTAGGAATTCTCCTTATAGTTTCTCATATCATGATTACAAATTAATCAATATAAATGCTTTATATGCAGATTTGTCGAATATATTTTGGAATAACTGCTGGTTTCGTAATTCTGCTGATGAAAAGCTTAATGTGCTTATGAGTAATTTAAATGTTTTTGAGCGTCATGTCCCTATACGTACTATAACTGTTTCTAGTCGTGTTTTGCATGTCATCAAGCTGAAAAATAAACTCCATTCGAAATGGAAAAAAATCCGCTCAGACAGAAACTGGAATAATTTTAGAAGTGCTAGAAATATTAAAATAGGAAAACATTAACTTTTTTCATTCGAAATATAATAAACTTAGAGTTTTTTCAGTCAACTGACTGACTGTCATTTGGATCCGGATTGCCTGAATGATTTTTTCTTAGCCAATAATAATTTCCCCCAGTCTAATTATTTAGTTGAATACCCTAGAATAAACTCAGAATTTCCACTATTTCAATTTATATCGGTATCTGAGAATGATGTTTTGAAGTGCATGTCTTAGATAAGTTCCAATGCGGTTGGAGTTGCTGGGATGCCCGCAAAGTTTCTAAAATTGATTTTACCCTATTTCATTTCACCCTTAACCCATATTATAAATCACTGCTTCACTTGTTCCCAATTCCCTGACTTGTGGAAAATTGCTTCCTACGAAAATACATACGATTGTGTTTGTGTGTGGTGATTTACTTTTATTCTCCGTTTCTTTTTAAGTAAAAAACGTATGAATTTTTGTTTAATTTTATTGCAAGTTTTTTAGTGTTTTTTCGAATAACTTCTACATTTTTTGTCCGATTTTCGCAAAATTATACTTAAAATATTTGCAAAAGAATAGTCTTTCATTAAAAATTTTAAAAATATGAAAAAGAAAAAATTTTTCATTCAAATGGAGCAATTGAAATTTAGTGATTTTTAAAAAAGACCAAAAAAGTCAGTTTTTTTGAACTTTGAGCAAATATTATCCGATTCAAACAAAAAGCATATCGTTAGAAAGGAAATACAAATATCTTTCGAAAGCTGAAAGTAGTTTTTGAGTCGAAAAAAAATTCATGGAGATATAGTCAAATAAATGAAAAAAGTGCCGGAAAAGGGGTTTTTTGGGGATATCTCGAAAACGATTCTTAAGAAAAAAAAAATGGTTGCCATTTTTGGAATCTACGCCCCAAAATACATCGAAAAAAGTGTATGAAAAACCAGATCTTTTTTCTTGTAAACTAGTGTTATTTGCTGTGTAATAAGCTTCAATATTTTTTTAATTTCAGCCCAATTGCTGTCAGTTTACTAAGGAGTTATTTAAATGGTAGCATGCAACGTGTTAAAGTTGGAACCAAATTTTCGTTATTTAAAATTGTTAACACGGGTGTTCCACAAGGATCTGTCTTAGGTCCTATTCTATTTTCCCTCTTTATCAACTACATTTTTTCTGTTATTTCCAATTCTACTGTACATGCTTACGCTGACGATATCCAATTATACTTTTCCCTACCTATTGGACTTGTAGAGGACCTTACAGACTTAACTGTGACTTGACTGAACTCAATGAGTGGGATGCCTCCAACCTGCTTCAAATCAACCCTAAAAAATCAAAAGTCTTGCCAATAGCAAGGAGTGTTTTCTGCACATTAGATATTCCACCATTATTTATTGAAACGACTAAATTGGATTTTGTCAGCAAGGTGAAAAATTTGGGCTATGTATTTAACTTTAAGCTCACTTGCTTTGACCACATAAATAATACTGTAGGCAAAGTCTATGTCACCTTACGCTATCTACGGATGTCCACAGATTTTACCCCAACTGAAACTAAGCGTCGACTCGTAAGACAACTGATTATGCCTCTAATAACGTTTTTTGATATTGTTTACTGTAGGTTGGACTCTCAGTCACAACATAAATTATTAGTTGCGTTCAATAATGCGGCGAGATATATCTATAGTGTTAGACGTTTTGACCATATATCTAATAAAAGTAAGGATATACTCGGTTGTGTCTTAATAGAGTACTTAAATGTACGTAACTTGATTTTTTTGCACAAACTCATTCACAGCAAAATCCCAGGCTACCTATTTAATAAGCTACAATTTTCTCTTTCTGTAAGATCACTTAATTTTATTATTCCTAGGCACAACTATCTCAACAGCAGTTAGTTCTTTTTTATAAGCACCATTAGACTGTGGAACTCACTTCCTAACTATGTAAGACAGGAAACTTCTATAAACAGCTTCAAACGATCTATTTTCAATTACTATTCAATTACTGATTAGCTCAGTCTCTAATATAACGATAAATTGAATTAAAGTTAATTTACATTTTTAAATTTTCAGAGAACGCACGCCATTTTTTATTATATCACAATTTTTTCTCATGTGGCAGCGACCACAGCGTAAATCGACCGCACGGCTCAACAGCAGTGCTGCCACTTTAAATAAAATTTTTGTGGCAAAATTGCGTAGCAAAACGGAGAGCAACGTTGCAAAAGTCAATAATTGGCTGAATTATCTTTTATTGAACTAAACTAAACATAAATTTTCTTATGAAACTAAAATGTCACATTGATATTCAGAATGGTGTAAAAGTACATAATAAAGCACTGCACAAGACATTCTATTCTATGCAGAACAATACTTCACAGCATTGTTTATCTCGATTCAGTACTTACTTTTTGTGTATTGATTATTGTCATAGCATAGTTTGTAGTGAATAAATATTGTCGTGTCGAAACCCGATTGCCTGCTTCGTCACTACACGACGATCTTTTGATCCCTAACGACAGCGTCAACCACAGCATATGACAATAAACAGCAATATAAAAGCAAACATAGCAACAGCAAGAGCACCAAGTACACTAGTGAATTCGTTGTTATTGGTTTCTAGCTGAACAGCAAAATATGAACACATCCCAGCACGCAAATGAGCAAGGCCTTACTCGGAGAAGGCCTGCTAATACTGCTGCGATTCTCAAAACTAGATTTTCATGCAAATAAAAATACAATCACAGAAGGCATAATATCCCAGTAGTCAAGGGCAGGAGATAACAGTGCTTCTAGAAGGCCTTCCTTGGTAAGTATAAGGCCTTCCACCCTCCTTTCAAACGTACACTCTTTTTTATATGAAATGGCCGCAGAAAACAGGCCTTCCTAAGCAGGCTTTCTAAGACCGCTTACCGTAGAAGGACTCTCAGAAGTACCCGACAAAAACTTAATTTTAATAAATTTAAAGACTCTAAATATTATTTTTTTTTTATCCGCGCCATCTCACTTGCGTTGATATTTTTTTAATGACTTTACAATTTGACAAAGAATACACAAAACTCTACCTCCTTAACATAACATGAAACAACAGAAGACTAGCCTCCTGCACACCTCTCTTAATTTCTAACCATGTGTATACTTTTCATGTCGTATATGTACAATGCATATGTGGAAATCCATGTTTGAAGAGTCTCCTCAAAAAAAAAAAAAAAAAAAAAAAAAAATCGAAGCCATGGCCGAGGTTAGAAGACAATTTCGGTTTTTTTTTTTTTTTTTTTTTTTTGGAGCAGACTCTTCAAACATGGTTTTTCTCGAAGTTTAGATTATCTTTAATTAATATTCAAGGTGGAACAATTAAAATTCAAAGGGAGGGGATTTTAGTTAAAAAAAGAACATGAAATTTTACATATAAAGTAAAATAAAAAAAATAGCTATCTGAATTTCAATTGAACAACCTTTATTATGAGTTCAAGACAGTCTTAGCTTCAAAAAAAAAAACTATATCTGAAAGATGTACTCAACAGTCTTTAGACTACAGCGTAAAAACCCAATAAATTGACAATTTTTAAAAAACACGAAAAGTTTCACATATTTCTTACTTTAAATGCAAATTAAAAAAATAGCTATCTGAATTTCAATTGAACAACCTTTATTATGAGTTCAAGAGAGCCTTAGCTTCAAGAAAAACTATAGCTGGAAGATGTACTCCAAAAAAAAAAAAAAAAAAAAAAAAAAACGAGGCCAGCTAAAAGGCCAAATCTGATGGATATGCACATATAATCATTTCATAAGAAGTCCCCTGCAGCCGTCGCCTAATCGTTTTTTAACTGTGACACTGTTCATTAATACATACACAAATGTAAAATTTTAACAAATCATTTGCTTTCGCTTACTCTTCTTTATACAATCCTGTTGCTCAATATTGCCACAACAGAATTTTAGGATCACAATATTGACACTGCTGTTTACTGTTGTGTTGTACTTCAATTCATTGTGATAAGGTGTTGGTGTTCGTTTGTTGTCGTGCATGCGAAGAGCATAAAGACATTATTCGTTTAATACAGCAAAAGCAATGGCAACACTCCATCAGTCAATTAAATTAGAGTCATAACAATGATTGCGCTTTCAGATGTCTTGTGCAGCCCTTTAGTACATAACATGATGTAATTTACACATTACAATTCACATAAATAATAAATATACAATAGTTAGTTCATAAACACATAATATAATTCATCTGATTACTATCTGTTCAAGGCACCCATGCAGTGTCCATATTTAAGATCAAACATTTTGCAGCCTTTATATAATCTATGGGATCTATTTTGTAGGAGTTACTTTTTTTATTTTTTGTTAAATTGTGGTCTGAAAAAATTCGATCTGCAGATGCACTGCTGTGTGGCAAATTAAGCTGTTTTTGTGAAGAACAGTAAAGGGCCAACTAAACCATACACGCTTTGACTGCAGTCAACTTATGCAAGTGTGCGAATACACACAAATCGTATATCAAAACTACAACGTACTTAACAAAAAGTTTCTTTCAATTCCCACAAATGTCATTTCCTTAAGGAAAGAGCGAAACTGAACGCACTTTTTGTACGGAATCAGCTGTCTATGCATTGTTTACATAAAAAAAATATTGTTACGAAATTTCTGTCTCTTTGACGATAATTTCGATCTCTCACACTTTTCTGAGTTCGATCACTGGATTGTGTAACAATTAAAAACACACAAACTTATTTAGTTATAAAAAAATTTATTTTATTAACGTTCAAATTCTAATATTAATTTAACACTGTATAGAAAACTGTTTTGTTCTACTACGGATCACACTGTATTCACTTTATTGCTTATTGCTTCGCAGTTCTAACTCAACTGTTCTGCTTCGCTGGTTTAATTCTACTGTGTACTCAGCTCAGATGACAACCCTTTTTATACTGCAGTCATCACTCTCTCGAATAATGCAGTACCTTCTAAGTGGCGTATATTCTACCATTATCTACAACCCACCAGTGCTACTTTGTAGCGTGCATTCTACTACTATCCACAATTCACCACAATACACCAGCATGGCGCACTGACGTTGAGCTAGCTATTATGCTAGATGTTAGATGGCGTTGTACGTTGTACGACGGCGATAATTTCTCTCGGTTGTTGACTTTTTATTGTTTACTGCAGCGTCTGTTCGGTTTATTATTTTTAGCATTTTGCGCTAGATGGTGCTAATATCGTTTAGTTTCCTTCGTTGGTATTTATTTCAAGAGTCTTCTAGCATAAACCAAATTTCGCTACAATATGTTTGCAATGGAGCTAGAAGTGAAAAATCCATTTATTTTGAAATTAAGAGGAAATGTGGAACAACTAAGAGGTTTATACAGTAAAATTGACGCATTTTATTGTAATCGAAATGTAAAGAAAAGGGCTTGGAGTACAGTTGCAGAAATATGCATTTTAATATACACACACAATAAATATAACAATTTGTTTGACAATTCAGTGATGCCACGCTTTGCTTTTGCCAATTCTTTTCCCCACAATCTACACGCATAGTACAAAATGAGCAATTTTGTTTTCTTATTTTTTTCTTAAAATTAGTAAAAACAATATCTGGAATGCATATTTATTGATTTAAGTATCCAAAATAATGTCATTGAATAACATTTTGAGAATGAATGCAATTTATTTAGGAAATATAAGAAATAAAATTTATGCAATTGTTTGGAATTTTTCATACGCTTGCAACTATGGCTACTTCGCTTCTTAAGTTCAACGAAATACAACATATGCTTTGAACACAATTAGAGCGGTGGCGGTAAAGCGGCGACGAATATACGCTGTCCAAAAAAAAAAACGCGACGAAAAATCGTTTGAATGAACACAATTGCTGCTGCTTTCACGTCTGATTGTGATGTGAGAGGTTCGTATAGGGAAAAGAGAGTGACAAAAACAAAATTTGTAAACAATAAATTTTGCTGAGAAAATCCTATTGGCAAAGAGAATGACAAAGAAATGCAACACTGATCCGACGTAAAAAATAGAATTAAAGGGCCAACTAAACCATGCACGCTTTGACTGCAGTCAACTTATGCAAGCGTGCGAATACACACAAATCGTATATCAAAACTACAACGTACTTAACAAAAAGTTTCGTTCAATTTCCACAAATGTCATTTGCTTAAGAAAAGAGCGAAACTGAACGCACTTTATGTACGGCATCAGCTGTCTATGCATTGTATACACAAGAAAAAATGTTTGCAATGGAATCTGAAGTGGAAAATACTTTTATTTTAAAATTGATAGAAAATGAGGAGAAAAGAAGATGCTTAGAAAACATCTTAAGCATCTGACAGGCTTTTCGTTCAAATTTGACAGTAGGTTACGCTAGGCGATGCATGGTTTAGTTGGGCCTTAAATTTAAATTGACGGCGAACCGTCGGCAGCTCACCAGTCGTACGCCGCAATTCTGTTCAATTTCACATGATCAAGTATGTTATAATTTTTGACAGCGTTTATTCGTCGCCGCTTTACCGCCACCGCTCTAATTGTGTCAAAGCAATAGCCACTAAAAAGTCTACTCTGAGTTTCTTAAGCATCTGACAGGCTTTTCAGCCTGTCAAATTTGACAGCAGGCTACGGTAGGCAATGCATGGTTTAGTTGGGCCTTAACTGACATTAAAAATCATGAAAACTTTGCTTAGTTGACAATTCAGCTGTTACTGATACAGAGTTGCCAATAAAGTGGAAAAAGTGTTTAATTAAAAAAGTAAGAACAATTATATAAATAATACAAAATTATATGAAAATGTGAAAAGTGTAGCAAAATTGATACATTTGATGAGAGTGGGTAGCAAAGTCGCAAATGTGTTATTTTTTGCTTTAGTGTAGCAAATTTGCTACGATAGTAGCAAAGTGGCAGCGCTGCTCAACAGCAAAAATCAACTCAACTCCCGTTTGAGTTTCGTCTCTTTCTTGTTCACACGTTCGAACAGTTTTTATTGCCCGACGCGCAAATGGGCGATCTCATTGGCTGATGCAGCGCGCGCAAGGAAAAGTCTAGAACATCATGCGCGATAACGCGATTTTCGAAATTCATTTGTCATTTTTGACATTTTTGGATAGACTTTTTCCCTGCAACGCCTGTCACCACCAGATGGCAAATTGCTTATGCTAATTCGCACGCGTCGGAACTGGTGCCATTACACAACCTTTATTTATGAACAATAGCCGCGTTTTATTCGCTTTGGTTAAACCAAAAAGTGAATAAAACGCAAAAGTTTAACCTTTTATAACTCTGCACTTGACCAACAGGTGGCATGACAGTGTTTGACAGAAATTCTATTTCAAAATCAGAGCCGGGTTTATGGTCGTGTGGTTGAACGGGGCCTAGCGCGGTAAGGGGCCTCATGTATCAGTAAATAATTTTTTTTGTTTCCAAATTATTGCTTTCAAATCATTTCAAACTGTTTTTATAGTGTCGCAGACGCTAATACCAAAGTTTTCTTTTCGTTCTCTGTTGTTTCATCACTGTTTTTATTTTTATTATGTGTTTCTATTTAATTATTTCGGCCTAACACTGACTGGATGCACGGCCTCGCGTTACTTTGCAACGCTTCTTCAAAATTCCAGCACAGTTGCCATATATTTTTGATTATTTTAGGTTTGTGTCTATGATGCTTCAAACCTTAGCAAAGACAAAAAAAGTTCAACCAATTAAACTGGAAATTGAGCTGGTTCACGCATTTGTATGAAATTTTTTGTTTAACCAAACCCAATGTTTTTGCGTTTTCTGAAAATTCAAAAATTTTGAGTTGTGCCTCTTTAGTAGAATGTGTGCGATATCCATGTGTAGAGCTGAATCCAAACTTCTTCGATAGTAAAATAAAATAAATCTGTAACATCTGCTTAATTTTTTTTTCAATGAATAGAATAACAATAATAACATCGCAATAAAAACAAAACTTAAACTAGTTAACGTGTTATCTTCGGTCAGGCCGAAATTCGCATACCCTACACTGCATTGAAAGAACCTTTTAAATAAATGTTAAAAAGATGTTGAAGAGGTTGAATTACTCGAAAAAAAAAATGGAAAATGTTAAAAAGGTTGAAAAATATTGAAACATTAGAAAAAGACTGAATAAGTTTAAAAAAAATATGGAAGAAAGTTGAAAGAAATTCAAAAAGTCGAAAAAATATGGAAAATGTTTGAAAAGTCGAAAAATTATAGAAAATTAATAATTAAATGATTATTGAACTTAAGCCATTTTTCGCAGCGAAAAAAATTATAGAAAATGTTAAAAATAAGAGATTGAAATAAATCAAAAAAAAAAAAAATTTGAAAAGGTGAAAGATGTTGAAAAAGTCGAAAAAATAACAATAATGTTAAAAAAGTTAAAAGAGCTTGAAAAAATCAAAAAAAGTTGAAAATGTTGAGAAAGTCGAAAAAATATGGAAAATGTTGAAATTCGCTGAAAGCTCAAAAAAGGTTGAACAAGGATGAAAAATATTGAAACAATTCAAAATCAATCAAAAAATCGATAAAAATAGTGAAAATAATGAAGGAAATTGAAAAAGGTTAAAAAAGTCGAACAAATAAAAATGTGAAATTTATTGGAAAAGGTTGAAAAAGTCAAAAAAATATGCAAAATGTTGAAAAAATCGAATAGAAATGAAAAAGTCGAAATATGCCACTTTCACTTCTCCAATTCTTCCTACTTCTGGTTCGATAAATTACATTCGTGTCCAATTTTGTTCTAAATATAGCTTTCTAAAAATAACATACTTACACCAAATCTCAATATGATTGCTCACATATTTTGATAGATATGCCACTTAAGGTATTTTACTTGATTTCGATTCAGATATACCTTATTGCAAATAAACCATATATGTATGTATGTATGTATATAAAATTTCACACCAATTACTGCAATAGTTCAAATAGAGCTTACAACTTTATGTTAATGTGGGAGGCACACGCCGAATTCCATCTTATTTCATAGCTTATAGTAACCGATACCTCCACACCAAATTATATGAAGATTACTCTCATAGCAGGATTTGTAACATCGAGCGTTTTTTGCTTGTATCGGAGGTGTCACGCCCATTTCTGTAGTACCATGTAGTTAGTATATCTGCATTATTAAATTTCATAACGATTACGTTCTTAGTTCTCTTAACATACCATTTTTAAATACTGGAGCTGTGCCACGCCCTTCAAAAAGTTTCCCAGTTTACTGGCTAAGCTTGTATTGATGACTGCTTTCAGCGGTCATCTCTAAAATTTTTATGAAAATCGTATATGCCAATTTCAAAATTTTTAATTATTGAAAATGGCCACGAATACTTTCCCAACTTCCACTTATAGCACAATTCAAGATATACATTAGGGCGGGTTGATTTATATGGGTGGCAAAAAAACCATAAATGGTATAGCAAAATCGTAATCTACGGAAAATTCTAAGAAAATTTCCCTTGGAAACCATGGTCCTAAAATCAATTCCTGATCCGCGCAAATCGACCTCAAAATTTGCTTATGACTTTTCCTTAAAAATCAATTTAGTGAAATAAATAGTTTACAAAGTAAGCTAAATATTTCGAATTTTGACAGTAGATATAGTCGCATAGGATACCTATGTATATTAGTTTTTGTTCTGGTTTTGTACACGCAATTTGTTGCCGGCTTTGCATGATAATCTGTTGTTCTATGCTGACATAGTAAAGTGTACTTAATATCGTTGATCACTCAATCAATTATCAAATATGGAATCGTCTGCAATGTCTATTGGTTCTTCAAATTCAGAAATGGATGTGTTTTCAACAATTTCTGGGTTTCTGCCGTATTTGAACTTCGGATTACCAAGTGATTTAAGTGGGCTTAATTTACCTAGTAATCGCGATGTTTTAAACTAATTCTTTTACTTGAGCGAGCTTGAGAGAGAAAAAAGGGCAAAAAGAAAAAAGTATTCTTACGCAAGTTTCACTCCACAAGTAGCAGCAAAATTATATGAAATTTAGAGCAAATTAAATATTTCGTTGATTAATCCGAGAAGTGTTGTAGAAAAAACTACAAATACTACTTAAAAAGTACCAAAGTCTAGATCCAACAGTTCTTCACAATTTTCGATAAGAATAAACGCCTTGCTTCTGTGGGTCGATTCCTGTTGACTTGCAAGAGTTTATGGTTGACCAGCATAGCAAAAGAAAGCACTCGATTCCCGAATATGTTTGAAACACTGTCAACCAACTCTCAACATTGCCGCCAGCAAGTCACGACCTCACTTATAAGCCTACCTCATCACACATGGATATTGAATCGGAAGTTTATCTGAGCCTCCCTTCACGGCAAACGTTCCCTACCAACAATTTTTGGAGTATGTTGGATTCGATGATCCACCGTTTTCTGACCCAAAAATTCCACTGCACATTCAAGGAATAGAGCGATGTGTACTGCTTTTGACTAGTGTTTTACAGAGAGTTACAGCAAAAAATCGAGATGATGTGATTGCAGTAACTTTGGGGAGTCGCACAAGAACGGCTCGAATGGATTTTAAAAAAGATTTAAAAAACTAGATTTTGTCTTAATTTCAAAATAGTAATAAAATACTTAGTATTTATACGAATGTATTTTCAATGGCGTTAACTGGTTTTTAAAGAAATGTCAAAAACTAATACAGGTATCCTAGGCGGTTATATCTACTGTCAAAATTCGAAATATATAGCTTACTTTGTTAACTATTTATTTCACTAGATTGATTTTTAAGGAAAAGTATGCAAATTTTGAGGTCGATTTGCGCGGATCAGGGATTGATTTTAGGACCATGGTTTCTTAGGGAAATTTTCTTAAAATTTCCGGTGGATTACGATTTTGCTATACCAGTTTTGCGAAAATGAATCGACCCGCCCTAATATACACTTATGATTTGTATCCGTTTACCAGATTTCATCACAATATCTTGCACGGCTTACGAGATATGGCGTTATAAAGGTTAAAATTTAGGGCTGTGCCACGCCCTTGTAAGGGACTTTGAATATTTGAAACTTAGCCCAATAAAAATTTTGTTCAAATGTGCGCCAAATCACCAAGTTCCATTAAAATCGCTGCAACTTTCAAAATAGCCTTGGGTAAAATATACATATAGTTTGGGAGGTAGGCGTGTCTGTCAACCGATATCACCAATCCCAAGAAGCTTGAAAGAACCTTTGTACCAAATTTTATTCAATTAGCCTGCTTGATTTTCTGGTAAATGTGATTTCAACAGACAGACAGATGGACTTAGTAAATCGATTCAGGTGACGCTGATATACATAAATTTATATGATATACATATTTTTCTAAACCTGCCCCTTCTATGCGTTACAAACGGATTGACAAAGTGAATATATCCTCCGTATGGGGTATATAAATTCTTCAGTATTGCATCCCTACTTGTAAGCGATCAAAGAAAAATATGAAGAAGAAGAATCAAAAAGATCAGCGCCAGTACACTGCGACTTTTGAAAAACTGATGCTGCTTCAATTTATGAAAGTTAAAATATTGCTGCTGCTTCATCTTGCTACATCGCCAACAGTTTCAGTCGATTAAAACGAAAATTGCCGAAGTGCTTTCAAGTTTATCAGCGACAATTTTCTGCTTCTGCTATGACTTCAACTGTTCGATTTTCCCAAACACAAGTTGAAGCAGTAGCAGAAGAATTCAAAAATATCGAAAGTTTTTAAACGCTGCGAAATACCATACCATGCTCAAATGACTGAAAATTATGCGAAAAATTTTATAAGGAAAAACTTTTTTAGTGTAAAAGGTGCAATTTATTTCGACAATTTTGATGACTTAAAAAGTTAAAAGGTTGAAAAAGTCAAAAGAATATGAAAAATGTTGAAACAATCGAATGGAAATGAAAAAGTTGATATATGCCACGCCCACTTCTCCAATTCCTTTACACTAGTAAAACAGAATAAGGTATATAAAATCTGTCTATCTACAAAGATTTTAGAAGATGTAACAACTTATGATCGTTTCAAACAAATAACACAGGTTAACAAATCGAAAAAAAAAATTTGGTGCCGAGATATAGTTAGTGGTTTTGTATTAAGTATGTAATGGCAACTTTAAAAATATTTTTAATTTTTTTTTCCTACGTGTCATTTTTGAGTAACCGTCCGTTTTGAATATTCGTTGTAATAAGTACTTCCGTGTGCATGATTTGCTATTTTATCGATAAATTTCTAAAAATAAATAAGTTTTTGTATCATGTCTTCATCGCGAAGAAGTTGTCTTAGTGATCCAAATGTGTTTTGTTACATTTGTGGTGAATACACGGTAAAAAAGTTCAGAAAACCTATAACAGATTTTATAATAATTGCTTATTATGCTTACTTTAAGCCAAAAATTGTGGATGAATACAAGCCATGGATACCCCAAATTGTTTGTAAAATGTGCTATGAATACTTAAGACAGTATATTAGTGGTAAAAGAAACCATATGAGGCTCAGAGTGCCTATGCACTGGAAAGAACAAAAAAATCACTTCGATGGCTGTATTAATTTGCGTGGTGTAAACGTTAAAAAAATGATTTATCCAGACTTAGATTCTGCTAGAAGACCCTTACCACATTCAGAGGAAGTACCCGTTCCAGTATTTTGTTCCATTTGTGAATCATCATTTGAAGAAGTCATTAATGAAGTGAGTAGCGACAGCGATTTCGAAGGAATATCATCTACAGAGCCAAAACCTTTACGAAAGAAGAATTAAATGATTTGATAAGGGATATTGAATTTCCTAAAGAATCTGCAGAGGTTTTGACTTCTAGATTTAAAGAAAAAAAAACTTGTTGGCGTCAGGTACAAAAGTGACGTTCTATCGAACAAGAGTTGCTTCAATTTTTTAAAACGGAAAATAATGTTGTTCAACATTTGGTAAATAGAGACGATGGAGGTGGGAAACCAAAATATTATAAGTCCAAATTTGGTTTCAAGAGACAAAATTATATTAACCCCTTTGCACATAAAGTTAGGCCTTATGAAACAATTTGTTAAAGCGCTAGATAGAAATGGCCAATGTTTTTCTCATATAATGAAAAAATTTCCTGGTCTGAGCATAGAAAAGATAAAAGCGAGAGTTTTTGATGTTCCACAAATAAGAATATTAGTAAAAGATACAGATTCCTTTAGTTCAATGAACAATTTGGAATGACCTGCGTAGACTTCGTTTGTTAAAGTTACTAAAAACTTTCTCGAAAATTACAAGTCAAGTAACTATTCCGAAATTGTAAATGACATGCTAGAGCACTTTAATAGCTTAGGATGTAATATGTCCATCAATGTGCACTACCTTCACAGTCATCTTGACCGATTCCCAGAAAATCTTGAATCCTATAGCGGAGAATAATGCTGGGGATGCAACGTGATAGTCCCAATACACCTCATTCACGACAGTTCCGAAAAAGAAAAATTTTTTTAAATAATGTAAATTGTTTTTTTTCATGCAAACTTTTTTTTTTACAAGGCAAAATCTAGAAAACTACACGTAGGATATCAACATTTTTGCTAATATTGTAATCAATATAAGGTTCTTAGTTAAAAAAAAAGTGCAGCTTCTCGGCACCAAAACTAGTATTGACCAGTGTAATTATAGAACTGCATTTAAAGGATTTACTATATATAAATACTACTACACCAATTATGTATCTGAAATTTCAAGCATAATAAATGGTTGTGAAATTTGCAAGGAGTGCATTTTAAGTTAACACCCCCTACATACGAGATCAGAGAAAAATACAAAGTCGATATCTGGAAATGTGATAAAGAATCTATTTGCGACACAACCCATGCTTCTGCGCCGTAAAGTAGCACGGGTAAAATGAGCGTCTTGTAGAGTGCCAGTTTTGTCGGGCGAGAGAGGTCTCTACTACTCAATTGCTTACTGAGACCATAGTAACACCTATTAGCAAGAGTTAGTCTTCGCTTTATCTCCAGGCTGACATCGTTTTGAGTGTTCACGGCGTGTTCTTCGTAACACCCCTTCCATCACAAATCTTATACTTTCAAATCGAAGAAATAAATATGAATTGAATGAATATAAACATTTTTATTCTGTAATTCACGATTGTTATTTTTGGAACGTCCGATTATATATATATTTGTTAACTTTTCTATTTGTCAATCTTTTACTATGAGGGTTTTCCTGAAAACGTGAAAAAGCCTCGAAAACTGCGTAAACTGCAAAAACTGAGCACATTTTCGAGGCTCGAAAATAATTTGTATGAAGACAAGTTTGCTCAACCCTCAAAAACTTTCGAGGCAAATTAGTTAAGCAAGTAGCCTCGAAAATTCGGAAAGTGAATCAGTGTTGCCGTTTGTCGAAATGGCATAAGTAAATTGTTTATAGTATTTTCTTCAATAAACTGAATCAATTTATTGTTTTCACTATTTTGCAGCATTTTAGGGATTCTATTTTATTTGACAAAGAATTTGGTGAAATATTTGATTTTTTTCAACAAAATCAGCCATAACTGAAATAGTGGACGTTTTGACTAAAACACTGCAACACGGCATCACTGATCGAACTGTCAAATTCCCATTGCTCAATCATTAGCCCAGTTCACATTATCACACATGCTGTCCAACATGGTGTGACAACATCAATGTTCGATAATGTGAACGGTAGGATGGACCGCTTGACACACATGTTGGATGGATTTCAAAAATTTTTGATTTTTCTGCTAGCTTGTCGAACTATACAACCTGTGTGAACTGACTGTGAAGCCTAGTGAACATTTTTCATTTTAAATAAGATTTCAGGCAGTTTACTTCGATGTGGACGCTAATAAATTGTTCTGCAATTGATGTTTGATGGCATGCTCGATAATGTGAACACAAAGCAATATTGACAGTCACACATGTTGTCAAGCAATGAAGGACAACATGTGTGATAATGTGAACCGCCCTATTCACGCGTATTGATAGGGATGTTCCCGAAAGCAAACTCGAAAACTTTCGAGTTTTCGCGTTTAGAGGAATATCCTTTTTTTGTGTGGGAGGGTTCGCTGACTTTGGGATGACGGTTGAATTTTTCCTTTGCTCGTTGTTGCCGGTCGGCTTAGGGCACTCACAGCAACCACAACTAGCAAACGGTAGCGCTTTGCGGTGAATAGCAAAGACGAACAGATATGCAGGCTACACACAAGCTTACGTTGCGCGTAAACATAAAGACTTAGAACTTTTGATATGTACATTCTGAGAACCTGTACTGGCCTCAAAGCTAGAAAATACTGGGACGGTACTTACAGAAATGTCTCGAATGTAACAGTTTACAAGAAATGTAAAATAAAAAGAATAGACTCTTTTCTAGTTGAACTAGCCATTAAATATTTAAGAAATAAAATGTAATTGTTTTGGGCTTTGGCCGTAGAATAAAACAAAAGTTTAAATTGTTTCAATTTTTTAATATTTAGATGTTATTTTTTCCCGACTTATTTCGACTTAATTTTTAAGTCATCTTCAGGGGAGCTGAAGAAAATAAAAAGAACATACACTTAATATAAATCACAATTAAATTATTAAGTTTTTTTGTAACTTGTCAATTATTATCTAAAATAAACATTTTTATTATTGTCTTACATAAAATTCCGTCTAAGTGTTTTGCTAAGTCGTCGTCAACTATGTCTGTAAATATGTGCACAGTTTTCTGTGTCAGTTTTGAAGTTCAACCGTTTTTGTGTAGTTGTATTGATTATATGTAGCATTTCTATTGTATACCGTCGGTTATAATTTTGTTCTTGTTGTAGTATTTTCGTACCGTCGAATTCAGGAGTATGTCCTTTTTGTAAGCAGTGCGCCGCGAGTGCTGTTTTTTGAGAATTTTTAGATTATAAATCCGATTTATGTGCAGAAATGCGTGTCCTTAGTTTTGATTTTGTTGTTCCAACGTAAACTTTTTCACATGGGTCAGATGTGTTTCCCTTGCATTTTATTTTGTATATCAGGTTGCACTTATCCATGTCATCGATTTTGCTTTTTGTGTTACTATATATACTCCTGAGGGTGTTATATGTTTTAGGCGCAATTTGATATTTGTTGTTGTTATATATTTCCGATTTTTTTAGTTTTTGCGTATAACCGTGTATGTATGTTACCCCTTTAAATAATTTAGGTTCCACATTTGTATTGTTCTTTTGTGATGTCGTATTTATTATTAGTTGTTTTATTGTATGTGTGGAAAAATCGTTTTTTACGAGTATTTGTTTTATCTTTATTTTATTATTTTTGTGAAAAATTTTGTCGCTGATGTTGAAAACCCTGTTGATAAAATTTTTGGCTGTGTTGATTATGGTTTTCTTGGGGTGTTTGGAGAAAAAATTTAAAAGTCTTCCAGACGCCGTGGGCTTCTGGTACCAATCTGTTTTTAAAAAGTTGTTGGCCCTTATCACAGTTGTGTCCAAATAGTTCAGTCTTCCATGAAGTTCGTCTTCTTTTTCAAATTGAATTTTAGTTCATTGAAATGTTACATTGACCTTGCATTTTGTATAGGACAAGATTTTTTTTTTTTGTGTTGTGTAGAGGGGATCAGTGTCAGTATAAGTCTCAGTTTTCGGGATTGAAAGCCCCCCCATTTGTCCGCCATTTTAAAAAATGGGTGTAAATAATTTTTCCACGACATCTTAACAGCCGTATGTCTCACAAAATTTTTTTAAGACTTTTTGAGTAGAAAATTGTATTTTCTACAATATTGATTGATATACTTTTCATCGTAAAATTAAAAATGAAAAAGTTGTAGCTAAAAAACGACTAAAATTTTCGGGTCAAATATCATTTAAGGACTATAACTTTTTTTCTATTGATTTAATTAAAAAATACTCCATACGTTTTTCGTAGACCATTTTATTCCAAACAATTTCCTATACTCATTTTTTAAATTTATTTTTATTGAGAAGCGTTAGGGCGGTTCGAAGGAATCAAACCAAGAGGTGACTTGTACGTTATAGTGATTCAGACACAAAGAAAGTTTATAAAAATCGTTCTTCTTTTAGTATATTGTTCTATATGTTCTCCGAAATCAAAATGCCTTTTTTCAGAACTTTAAGTATATTCTAGAGGTTGCTCAATCCGCCACAAGCATTCAAGACTATTGAATACGTAGTTGTGGGCGTCAAAGATGATTAACGGCCAGAGACTAATTTTGCTATCTCTATAGATGTGGTCTTTGAGCCGCTCATTACGAAAACCAAGGTCCCAAAATCCTAAGATACTTGCAACACCCACAAAAACACAAAAAAAAAACACTAATAAAGGTATTTTTCACGATAATTTCAAAAATAATAAAAACACATCCAACGAAATTCGCCTTTTTTAATAGTATTTGTACATGTGGTTCGTTTATGTAAAATCTTATAATAGAGATAGTTCGAGAGGGCAGGGCCAGCCTTAGGTAGTGCGAGGCCCATGCAACCAGTAGGTGTGAGGCCTCTTACAACCAGTACACATAGGTAATGAAAACCTCTCCCTTAACTCTGCTTTTATTTTTTCTTTTTTATACAACGGCATTAGCTCTGTTCTTCACCTTCAGCAATTGCATGAATGTAATTGCATAAATTTTATGCACTGAAAACAAAAAAAACTCAGATCTTAGCTTCTACAACGCTATAAAAATAGTTCAGAAGCGTTTTTCGAAAAAAAAGTGGCTCGCGAATCGAATCGAATTAATTTGGCGCTCCTAAGGCCGGCTCTGGGAGAAGTTTAATATTTCTCCTATAGAAACTTACAATAAAAAAAAATTGGCACAAATTTGTATTGTTTGTTTTGATTGTTAGGCAAAAAAAAATAATTTTCACCTTTAAAATGGTCAATCTACCCCCTACCTATAGTTGTATTTTATTTTGATTTAGGTGTGCGTTCACCACCCGAGACGGTTGGCACAAATTCTTCAATATTCTTAGAAATACTTCACCAAACAATAATGAATATGGTAAGAAATTAACTCATATATTAAATTCTACTTCAATTTAGGGGAATGAATAAAGGAGGGAGAAACTTCTCCCAGAGCCGGCCTTAGGAGCGCCAAATTAATTCGATTCGATTCGCGAGCCACTTTTTTTTCGAAAAACGCTTTTGCCGTTGTATAAAAAAGAAAAAATAAAAGCAGAGTTAAGGGAGAGGTTTTCATTACCTATGTGTACTGGTTGTAAGAGGCCTCACACCTACTGGTTGCATGGGCCTCGCACTACCTAAGGCTGGCCCTGCCCTCTCGAACTATCTCTATTATAAGATTTTACATAAACGAACCACATGTACAAATACTATTAAAAAAGGCGAATTTCGTTGGATGTGTTTTTATTATTTTTGAAATTATCGTGAAAAATACCTTTATTAGTGTTTTTTTTTGTGTTTTTGTGGGTGTTGCAAGTATCTTAGGATTTTGGGACCTTGGTTTTCGTAATGAGCGGCTCAAAGACCACATCTATAGAGATAGCAAAATTAGTCTCTGGCCGTTAATCATCTTTGACGCCCACAACTACGTATTCAATAGTCTTGAATGCTTGTGGCGGATTGAGCAACCTCTAGAATATACTTAAAGTTCTGAAAAAAGGCATTTTGATTTCGGAGAACATATAGAACAATATACTAAAAGAAGAACGATTTTTATAAACTTTCTTTGTGTCTGAATCACTATAACGTACAAGTCACCTCTTGGTTTGATTCCTTCGAACCGCCCTAACGCTTCTCAATAAAAATAAATTTAAAAAATGAGTATAGGAAATTGTTTGGAATAAAATGGTCTACGAAAAACGTATGGAGTATTTTTTAATTAAATCAATAGAAAAAAAGTTATAGTCCTTAAATGATATTTGACCCGAAAATTTTAGTCGTTTTTTAGCTACAACTTTTTCATTTTTAATTTTACGATGAAAAGTATATCAATCAATATTGTAGAAAATACAATTTTCTACTCAAAAAGTCTTAAAAAAATTTTGTGAGACATACGGCTGTTAAGATGTCGTGGAAAAATTATTTACACCCATTTTTTAAAATGGCGGACAAATGGGGGGGCTTTCAATCCCGAAAACTGAGACTTATACTGACACTGATCCCCTCTACACAACACAAAAAAAAAAATCTTGTCCTATACAAAATGCAAGGTCAATGTAACATTTCAATGAACTAAAATTCAATTTGAAAAAGAAGACGAACTTCATGGAAGACTGAACTATTTGGACACAACTGTGATAAGGGCCAACAACTTTTTAAAAACAGATTGGTACCAGAAGCCCACGGCGTCTGGAAGACTTTTAAATTTTTTCTCCAAACACCCCAAGAAAACCATAATCAACACAGCCAAAAATTTTATCAACAGGGTTTTCAACATCAGCGACAAAATTTTTCACAAAAATAATAAAATAAAGATAAAACAAATACTCGTAAAAAACGATTTTTCCACACATACAATAAAACAACTAATAATAAATACGACATCACAAAAGAACAATACAAATGTGGAACCTAAATTATTTAAAGGGGTAACATACATACACGGTTATACGGAAAAATTAAAAAAATCGGAAATATATAACAACAACAGATATCAAATTGCGCCTAAAACATATAACACCCTCAGGAGTATATATAGTAACACAAAAAGCAAAATCGATGACATGGATAAGTGCAACCTGATATACAAAATAAAATGCAAGGGAAACACATCTGACCCATGTGAAAAAGTTTACGTTGGAACAACAAAATCAAAACTAAGGACACGCATTTCTGCACATAAATCGGATTTATAATCTAAAAATTCTCAAAAAACAGCACTCGCGGCGCACTGCTTACAAAAAGGACATACTCCTGAATTCGACGGTACGAAAATACTACAACAAGAACAGAATTATAAGCGACGGTATACAATAGAAATGCTACATATAAATTAAAATGTTTGAGCCGTTAAAAGCACGCTGTACTACGCGTTGAAAGGCTACTGCACTGATTTTAAATTTCAGTTTTGGTTTTCAGGTTAACGGCTCAAATATTTTAACTAACTACTTGCCCTCATGTTATGGCATATCATTTTGAAGCTTGCGTATCAAGCTGTAATCTGAAGTTCACCGAAAAAATATTCAGAAATGGATTTTTCAAAAAAAATTCAAAAATTCATTTCAATTTACAAAATTTTAGCTCTTTAATTTTTGTTAAAATTAAAAAAAAAAATATAAATACTTTTTTCCCCGCGAAAATTTTTACGTCATTCAACGCAGAATAAATCAAAGTTTTTTTTAAAAAAAAAAAAAAAATTTTAAATATGGGTTTTTTAAAAAAAATGCAAAAATATTTTTCAATTCGCAAAATTTTTGAGAAAAAAATTTTTTTTTTCAAAAACAGTATTTTTTTTCGAAAAGTACAACTAAAAACCTAAAAATATAAAAACAAAAAAATATTCAGAAATGCATTTTTCAAAAAAAATTCAAAAATTCATTTCAATTTTCAACATTTTGGCTCTTTAATTTTTTTTTAAATTAAAAAAAAAAATATAAATAATTTTTTCCCCATAAAAAATTTTACGGCATTAAGCGCAGAATAAATCAAAGTTTTTTTTTAAAAATAAATTTTAAAAAATGGTTTTTTTAAAAAAAATTCTAAAATAATTTGAAATTCGCAAAATTTTTGCGAAAAAATTTTTTTTTTAGAAACAGTATTTTTTTTCGAAAAGTACAAGTAAAAACCTAAAATCGTATGTATACCAATTATTAATTGATAGAGTTTGCTGTAAGCTATGAATTTTCGAAAAAAACACTTATTCTGAAAAAGTACAAAAATCTTGAATTTCATACCCGCGTATCTCAACAACAAATAATACTAGGGCAAATTCCTGAACGCAGTTCTATTGCTGGACATCGATATTACAATAATGCCAAATTTCAGCCAAATCGGAGCCAAAAAATTTTTTCGCTGGCGTTTTCGCGTGTTTTACCCCATATATATATATAGATTGACAAGTTACCAAAAAACTGAATAATTTAATTGTGATTTATATTAAGTGTATGTTCTTTTAATTTTCTTCAGCTCCCCTGAAGATGACTTAAAAATTAAGTCGAAATATCGGGAAAAAATAACATCTAAATATTAAAAAATTGAAACAAATTAAACTTTTGTTTTATTCTACGGCCAAAGCCCAAAACAATTACATTTAATAATAAAAGAAGGCCGATAATCTACTATTTAAGAAATATGTCATTCGTTGATAATAAATTGTTTGTAAATTATTCAAATAAGGAAAATGTTATCACATACCCTATAGTAGAAAAATATGTGTCTCCTATCTACTTAAATGTATTGAAGAATAACAATAATAATAATAATAGGTAAAAAACTTTTATTTTAGCATAGAAGACTTGAAACACTTGACGTAAGAAACACAGTGTATAGCACTAAACATATTCCGTAAAATTAAATATATAAAATAAAGACTTTTTACCTACTGTTATTTAGTTGTAGTGTAGTTTTAAGTTGTTAATAAAATGATAATGTTTAACTTTTTGGGAAAAAATAAATTTTTAAATGTAGAAATATATATCATTGTATCGAAATGATAACGTTAGATCTGTGACGTACGTCTTAAATAACAATTTGAAATTTGATTTTTCGACAGAATTGTTCTGTAAAGTCTAAACAACTTTTTTCTGAAAAAAAATTTAGTACGTTTCATAAAAAAAAAAAGTTACAAATGTTTGAGTGTCGCCATCTAGGTAATTTTACTCCTACAAACCATCAGATGAGAAAAATTTGAATTTTAAAATTCAAGTACAATTAAAAACAAAAGCTATTCAAATTTTTCTTATCGGATGGTTTGCAGAAGTAAAATTGCCTAGGTTGCGACACTTAAACATTCGTAACTTTTTTTTTATGAAACACACTAAAATTTTTTTTTTAGGAAAAAGTTGTGTTGACTTTACAGAACGATTCTGTCGAAAAATCAAATTTTTTTAAGAAAGAAAAACCATGCGAGCAGAACCTTTTTTATTCAGATGGCACAAATGTAAACACAGGCGAAAAGGGCGTTCTTTGGTTTTATGTAGAAAAAAAATTGCTGGAACAAACTCAAACATTCCCTTAACGAAATTTTGGTGCGTCGCACATCGATCGAATTTGGCATTTACTGACTTGTGTGACAATAATGGAAAACTTCAAAAAGTGTTTTGAATTTTGTCATCAATTTCAGCTATTTTCATACATCAGGAATTCGAACGGCTGCTTTGAAAGAAATTGCATCCAAACATAGTTTGAAGTACTTGGTTATGCCCAAATTATTTGGAATTCGATGGACGAATATGGAAGCCATAACTAGCTTGTGGGTACGCGCGAACATTCCAACATTATCGAGATCAACGATTCGCAGCTACATTGAAGCATGTATTGATAGTTATTTTGAAATTTTAAAAGTCCCAAACAAATACAATGCAAATGAGTGGAACGAACGGTTCCTAATTTCTCGATACAAGTGCAAAAATATATGTCAGTGCGTCACCGGTGATCTAGCGGATTAAATTGCGATGGAATTTTTTTTTATTCTATATTAATTTTGAATTTTTTATTTTATTTTAATTTTATATACTTTATTTTTTTTTTTATTTATTTATTTAAGTATTTTTTTATTTTATTTTAATTTTATATACTTTATTTTTTTTATTTATTTAAGTATTTTTGAAGTTGTATTAAAAGTTATATTTTGTAATGTGTATATTATATTTTAAGTCCTAGCTGAAGCTCTTACTTGCTAGTGCTAGTAAATGAGTTATAAACTGTTATTTTATTAATTTTTTAATAAATAATAATGATAATAATAAAAATATGCAGCACATAAAATTTTTTAAAACGAACATAAAAGCGCAATGATCTTGGAAGTCGATTGGAAAAAACCATATCATAGTTTCAGGACTTAAGTTAAAGATGATTTTATTATTACTATTAAATATTTCCACTGAAATTTTAGATTCGCTTTAGCTTTTTCAATTTCTATAATTTGAGAAAACTTTGTAGACATGAATTTTATGATTTGGTACGGACTTTAATTTTATGATGTGCCCTTGGCACGTTAGGGTGGTAGAAGCTGAGATAATGTATACAACTAGTCGAAAAAAAAATTTGAGACAAATGACTTTTATGAATAAAATGTAGTCCATGTTGAGCCATTTACAACGATATACCATACTTGTTGATCGAACGTCAAATAGCGGAGATATAAGAAAGAACAAAATCTTATTGAATTGAGAGGCCGAAAAAAAAATTTTTTTGCCTTAAAAATCTTTCAATATTAGCTTTCAAACTGTGGGTGAACATTCGAACTTTTTTTTTTGTATGGGGGTCGATACTATCTAATGTATAATGCACATATGTACATAGTAAATCTGAATTTTCAGCCTTTGCAAATTTTTTGAATTTTTCAACCGTTTTTGAATTTTTTCCATATTATTTCGACTCTTTTAACCTCTTTGAAGTTTTTTTCAACATTTTCCATATATCTTCGACTTTTTCAGCTCTTTCCAACGTTTCTTAACTTATTTTGACTCTTTCAACCACTTTCAACAGCTTTCATACTCTTTGGACTTTTTTAACCTATTTCCTTTTCAGCCTTTATCAAAATTTCCAACTTTTCTCGATTTCTTCTCCTTTTTTCAATTTAAACACTTCAAGACAATACAATTTTTATTACAATTTTGGCTGTTAAATTTAACTCTGTTATATGGGTGAATATGCAAAAGTTGGGTAACTTTTAAGGATATATTGTTTACTGTAGTTTTAAAATCAAATTTCTACAAATTCGGGTATTTGAAATAGCTAATGCAATGAATATATTGCTCGTGATTGGGCCAGTCACTTTTTTAAGTAGATTCTGAGATATCTTAATTTTTCTGAATTTGACCGCCAGGGGACTGACGAGGATTACATAGTACTGATACAACTTCATAAGAAATGTATGATATTTATTAAAACTTAGAACCAATTCTACTTTTTTTAATTTTCATTTATTTAGTTAATCAAAGATTAGTACATTAAGAATTATTTTCTTTTCTGTACAACATACATTTAACGTCAAATCAAATACAAAATCATTAAATAATAGCTACCTATAGATTAAAATAAATACAAATTTAATTTCAATTGAACTTCAACATAAAATTATAATACCTGTAAGTAATAAAAATAAGATCTTTTTCTTAATAAAATATAAAAATAATGTTTCAAAATTGTTAAACACTACAGTTGTTGTACTTTTCAAAAACTTAAATTTAAATGACTTTCTTATTGTGAATAGCCGGTAAATTGTGGTGTTGATAGATTGCTATCCAATTAAGAGCGGTCATTAATGTCTCTCACATAAGTGGATAGGTGTATATCATCATCTTCAGAGTCTGTGAATACGGTAGAAGTGTTTAGATGCTGACTATGCAGACATGGGTATTTTTGGGATTACATTTCTTTCAATTACAAGTAATCATTACTTTTAATTGAAAAAATAAACTAAAAGTAATAGTAATTGAAGTTTTTTCAATTACATTAATTTCAATTACATGTAATTTAAAATTCTAATTACTTTCGTAATTGGATTAGTAATCCATGAAAATATAATCCTTTAGAGGATTGTAAATTACAACTTACTTATAATCCATTACTTTTGCCAAATTTGTTGAAACGAAAATGTAATTAACTCATTTTTCTGCAATTACATTCATTAAAATTTAAAAAAAATGTTCTTAGCGGGCGTTCAAGTATTACGTAACGCAATTCTTAAAGATCTTTGAAAGTATCGCGCCTTTATCTACTTATATAATAAACTACCCTGTACGCATCGCTTCACCACAACCGTGGTGTACTTCTGTATGAGGACCACCCCTATGCACCCAAAATAACATTTTTACAACCTAAGCAGTGCCTCTTAATATAAAAACCACGTGGTGTAAGTTTCATGAGAATCGATTAAGCGGTCTTCGAGAAAATGATAATTAAAAATATTTGTGTGTGAGGGCCACCCTAAACAAAAGTTTTGTAGCCTAAGCTATGTCTCTTAACATAAGAGCTACGTGGTGTAAATTCGGTGTGAATCGACTTACCTGTCATCGTGAAAATGATATTTAAAAATATTTTTGTTTGAGTTTCACCCTAAGTATGCACCCTAAACAACATGTTTAAAGCTTATTTGTGCCTCTTAATATAAAAACCATGTGGTTCCAAGAGAATCGATTAAGCATTTGAGAAAATTATATTTAAAAAATATTTTTGTGTGAGGGACACCCTAAATAAAGTTTTGTATCCTTAACTATGCCTCTTAACATAAGAGCTACGTGGTGTAAATTCGGTGTGAATCGACTAATCTGTCTTTCTGAAAATGATAATTAAAAATATTTTTGTATGAGGACCACCCTAAGTATGCACCACAAATAAAATTTTTACAATCTAACCTGTGCCTCTTCACATAAAAGCCATGTGGTGTAAATTACATGAGAATCGATTTAGCGAACTTCAAGAAAATTATAGTATTTAAAAAATATTTTTGTATGAGGGCCACCCTAAATAAAAGTTTTGTGGCCTAGGCTATGCTTCTTAATATTAGAGATACGTAGTGTAAATTCGGTGTGAATCGATTTATTTGTCTTCGTGGAAATTATATTTAAAAATACATTTGTATAAGGGCCACCCTAAGTATGCACCCTAAATAAAATTTTTAATATCCAACATAAAAGCCATACTGTGTAAATTTCATGAGAATCGATTTGCCTGTCTTTGAGAAATCGATATTTTTAAAATACTTGTGTATGAGGGCCACCCTAAATATGCACCCTAAATAAAAGTCTTTTAGCCTATGTGTTTTACCATGTTCTCAATCGGGTTGAGATCGACAGACTGCGTCGGCCATGACATGATTTCAACTCGTTTTTCCACAAGCCAAGACTTTTCGTTCAATTGCTTTGCTGTTCAATTACATATTTTGAATTGCTGTAATTTTAGTCGAAAATATTTCAATTACAATTACAAGTAATTTTAATTGCGTAACTTTCAACTACTATAGCATGTAATTGTAATTGAAACATTTCAAATACATTGAAACCAAGTAATTGTAATTGCATGTGTAATTAATTACCAAATGTAATTGATTACCCACAAGTCTGGTACTATGCTCAGCCGACATTTCTGACTGTTAATGAATAGATCCTAGCTTGTAATGATCACATCCGTCAGGGTCGCAGAAACAGTTTTGTGACTTCATTGTAAGATTGTTGGGAAGGTAAGCTGATCCAGTGACCTGATGAACCAATAGTGTCCCCTTGAAAGCGACCATTTGAGACGAGTTATCGTTAATCAAGAGATTTCTTATTTAACATTTTTCCTTTGCCCTTTATCCTTTTTTAAAGTACTGCAATCTTTGTTTCTCTTTGTATTCAGCTAATTTAATGGGGTCACTTTTAATTCTAGCTAAGCGAGTCTTTTCGTCATCTTTTTTTAATATGTCTCCAAGTCAAATTTTGTTTTTTTTTTTTATTATTAGTCGGCATGATGTTCTAAGCTGAAATAAGTAATAAAAAAAATCCTTACATACGCTAACAGTTGAGATAAAAGTGATCTAAAACAAAAACATCAGTACCCTGTAAACACGTCAGTTCTTTGGCGCAATATCAGACAAAGAACTGACGCCAGTGGACTGACCATAAAGACATAAATTTGAGGTTATAATTAGAACTAATGTTTCTTTTGGTATTTTCGAATATCAACAAGCTACATTTAAACAAATCATAGTTAACTATGTATAAATTCAAATATAACACAGGCTTACAAGGAAATAACGACTCAGCACAGTACTGATATTTTGGCTGGATCGGTACGCATTTACATGGTAAACACAACTCTAACACTGACACAATAATAGCGGCCGTCAAATGGCGCTTTCTGCAGCTAACTTTGGTACCAACGTTGAAATGTAACAGGAATTTGACCTTGAGTCGGTAATATTTAACGGGAATTTCAAATTCGAACAAGACTGACGAATAAGACTGAACACAAAGTTTCTTATTATCTTTGTAACACGGTGAGAATATTATATTATGAAAGTCGTGAATATTATATAATTTAGTACATAACAGATTGTAATGAAATAGTAAGTTATCTTAAATTAAACGTAATTTTTAATACACAACTACTTGATTGCGCGTTTTTGGGATTGTGACATGCCAAAGAACGGACGTTTTGAGAAATATATTGTGGGTTTTTACAAACTTGTGTATAAAATAAATAGCTGAAATTGGGTGACCAAACAGAAGACTTTTGATTGTTTCAAGATAAAATGAAATATCAACAAAATATAATAACACTTCGTATCTATTGGCTGATGACATTGAGTTTCCCTTTTTTTTGTAGAACCACCAAACAGTTGACACCACTTTTTAAACTTATCTACTTTAAACATTAAACAAATATAACACAAAATATAATCGATTTGTTATGATCCATACGTATTGTGTTACACGTCGATAAAAGGCAAAAATGATTTTAACATGAAAAGGCATTATGAAAAATTTCATAATGACTTATAAATTTTTGGGGCTGGAAAAGGAAAATCTTTTTGAGGAAAAGAAAAATATATATTAACATAAATTAAAGCTATTGATTTCTTGAGCTGAAGAGAAAAAAATGTTGATTGTAAGAAAAAGAAAAAGAATACAAGTTAAATCAAAATTGTCCCATCTAGTTGGCTTAGAAATCGCAAAGCAGAGGAGGCCATTTACAGATGGAATTTTTATAAAAAATATTTGCTTAAAACTTTTTAACCAACTTGGTAGTAAATGTAATGTAATAATTAAAACTGTCCCTTTAACTGCCTGAACCATAGCCATAGGGTTATTTATTGAACCTTCGCTTAAAGGAAAATTAGATGAATGCGAATTTTTCTCAATATGTCTTGATGAGAGCACGGATGTAAATGACGTCCGTGAATTGATTATTTGTATTCGATGCGTAGACTTGAACTTCGAAATTTTTGAGTCAATATTCTCAGTAGAGCCCTTCTGTTTAAATGTAGTTGGCAAAGCATTTTTTGAAGTTGTTTATGAAAAGCTTATTTTAAGAACGGACACAAAAATTTTTTAAGGTATGTAAGGATAGAGTAAATATCATGATTGGAAATAAGAATTTTGCAATTAAAGCAGTAGTTTAGAATTTTCACTACGCTATTCACCAGCTTGAACTAGCTTCAAAATTTTTAAGCAATCATGTATCCATGAAAAGTGCCGACGAAATTATTAATAAAATAAGAGGGACCATAACTCACTTACGCATAGAAAATTTGTAAACTTTTCTAAAAAACCAACGCTGTTCACCGCGACCTTAAAATTTTACCGAAGTTCGATGGCTGAGCCGTGGTGAGTGCCATAACAGATTGTTTGATCTTCGGGAAAAAATACTTGAGTTTTTAAGCACTAAATTGTCTGCAGAACTTAGTTCAGGTTCTACAAGACCACAGCTTTATTTTAGACCTTGCATTTCTATCCGACTTGACCAAATATTTAAATGAAACAAAACTTACACTTTCAGGGAAAAACCAAACAATAAATAATGTTATAAAAACAATTTTCAATTTTAAAACAACATTATTCTTAGTGATGTGCGAAATTTCATCTAGTGACCTCACAAATTTTCCGAAAATGGCTCTTGTTTACACAAATGATCAAATTGGTAAAATACGTTTATATACAAATATATGTAATAAAAAAAACTACTAGAAAACTTAGATAAAAGACTTAAGGATTTTGAGCAAATTCAAGAATTCAAGTTGAGAATCCGTTTAGTTGTGATTTAAATATGGGATAGAATTTTTGAAACGTATCACTATTTTTCGTTTGTGTTTAATTTTTTATGAAAATATGACATTTTAGTAGCAATTCACTAGTGAAATCACTCCGCAAAGTTTTGGATCAAAAATAATTTTATTTTTCGACTTATTGTCAAAAACATTTTCAACCTGTTATTTGTTTCTTTTCTTTGTATCTCACGAACCGTTTAACCGATTTACATGAAATTTGAGTACGTTGTATATGGAACATGGTAGTTATTTATAATTTTTTTTTTTTTGTTTTGATTGTACCAATATTTGTTTATATAATATCGAATTGTTTATAAAAAATCACCATAGAACTACTTTCTCCGTCATGAAAAAATTCGAAAAAAAATCAGGAATAATGCTCCAAGTATAAGTAAAAACATATCAAAATTTCAAAGTGTGCGGTTTTTTAGTATAGAATATATAGCTATTTTAACTCAGCGTTTCATAGTATTTTGAAAAAATATAATGAAACTTGGGCTTAAATTTATTTTAGTACAAATCCTACAATTTTTTACATTCCGGTAAAAAATGGATTAATATAAAAAGCTTGGTACATCTGATACACCATTTTAAAGCTAATAAATTGAGCTTTCTTATGGTGCTAAAAAAGTTACATGCTAATCCTAAATTTTTTTGGAAAAATAAACGTTTTTTAGAAAAAAAGAGTCAAAATTTTACAAAAATTGTTATATCTCGAAAACTGTACAACAAATTTTAATTATTTATATGCCGATTTTATGCCTTATTTAATTACCTTCCATATGATACCAATATTTTGGGTATTTATACAGGATTTTCCAAGTTATACTTATTTTTTTAAAAGCTATATCCGCAATTTCTGATAGCTATGTCTCCGAAACTAGATCCGTCCGACCCTCTTTTTTTGCATACTTGCTTATTATTTTTATAGCGCTACTTTTTCTTAAAATCTTAAAAAAATTAGAGGATTTGTAATAAAGTAAATTTAAGCCCAAGTTTCATTATACTTTTTCAAAATACTATGAAACGCTGAGTTAAAATTGCTATAAATTCTATACTAAAAAACCGCACACTTTGAAATTTCGATGTTTTTACTTATACTTGGAGCATTATTCCTGATTTTTTTCGGTGATTTTTTATAAACAATTCGATATTATATAAACAAATATTGGTACAATGAAAACAAAAAAAAATAGTAATAACTACCATGTTCCATATACAACGTACTCAAATTTCATGTAAATCGGTTAAACGGTTCGCGAGATACAAAGAAAAGAAACAAATAACAGGAGTGATTTCACTAGTGAATTGCTACTAATATGTCATATTTTCATAAAAAATTAAACACAGTCGAAAAATAGTGATACGTTTCAAAAATTCTATCCCATATGTATAAACTTCATTTTCAAATTGAATACATCATTCTTAGAAGTGAAATTATTATTCAAAACAAAGTAAGCGACATGGATGGCTGGAAAAATATGGTAATAGTCGAAACATATGTCACCACTTACCATGTTAAATTGATCCATTTGTTATCCTTGTCATGCTTGTTGAATGAAAAGCATTCATCAATTTGTAAGAGTTTACAGAATTATTGATATTTGCCTGACTGAAAAAGTTCATTGTAACAATGTTAAATTATTATTAATAATTACACAGGACCACTAAAAAAAATTGTATAATAGTTGAAAGTTGAGGTACCATATGGTATGTATTTTGGTGTGCTAAAAACGAATCCGGGGTCAGAACTTACCCATCACCCTTAGATTTCGTTATAACCAAAATCACACTTTAAAAATGCGTTTAAAAGAAAGTCCCTCAAAAAAAAGAAGAAAAAAAGAATGAAAATCCAGAAAGTAGACCTTACTTATATTACGTATTTAGATGTGCTGAAATAATATATTACAATAAAAATGAGTTTTAGTTGCCCACTTTTCCCCTAGCACCCCCATTTACCCCCTAAAAGTCAAAAACTCGTTTTTTATGAAAATTCAAAATCAAGGCATATCCGCAGGTAATTTGGTGCACGGAAACTTAAAATGTCGATTAAAACCTTTGCGGAGGTGTAATATTGTACTGGGGTGGGTTTTGGAGTGATTAGGGGGTAGAAATGGGTTTTTATCGATATTAACAGTATTACATTATTATTTTGAAATAAACCACCAACGTGCCTACTAACAGTGAACTTATCTAACGTTTTATATTTATTTTTATCACTTAGAAAAGTTCGTTGATTTCCTTTCTTCTACTTAAAAAACAAAAACAAATTTATAATTTAATAACATATATTTAATTTATTTTGCTTTTAAAAATCAATTTTATCATAAAAGTTTCTTGCTGTGCATCCTCTCATCACATTCAATTTTGCCGACAGAATCAGTCAGAATCAGACAAAAAGTTGGCGAATTTTGAAAAGATGGCGTGTCATCTCTCCCACATAAGCATTAGCTTCAAAACGTTACACAGAGAGCTTTTTAAGTAAACGTGTATATGTTAAGTCAAACCAGCTAGCATGTAGTGTGGTTTAAAAAATACTCTTTTGATAAAAAGACCCATTTTGCTGTAAACGCAGTGTAGGGTATTTAGCTGTTGGCGAGGTCAAAGATAACACCCAGAGCCGTATTACCGCATATGCCACCAACGCCATGGCGAATAGGCGGCAAGGCCACGGGGGCGGCAAAATTTTGAAAAAAGTTTTTTTTTTAAATCCAAAAATTAACACCAAGTATGAAGTGGTAGAAAGAAATGAAAGTGTAAATAAATATTTTCTTTATAATTTTTATTTAACGTATAGTAAACAGAAATTTATTTACAGAGCTACTTTTCTCGTTTTCAGTAAACTGAATTCATCTATAAGCTGGTTATAACCAAGGTTGCTTTTGTTGTCAAGCGTTTTTACTACTAAAAATTTACTTATAATTTTTTTTATTTTGGGGGCGGCAAAATTTATGAATACATAAACGTTTGAAAAATGTCACACTAATTAATAGCGTTATTAAGCAAAACAGTAAAGTGCGATACTTATTTTGGTCACTTACATTATTTTATTTTAAATTAAGTACAGATTTGAGAAGAATCCATTTAATATTTAATTTTTTGTAACATTTTTCTTTAGAATGCAAAAACCCGAAGAAAACAAGCTGATCAAAGTGAATCTGATACCATGGAATTTGCTGAGAGTAGTACGAGCTTAATTTATAGCTGCTTCCACGAGGATAAGAAGGTAATGCATTTAGAGCCTGTTTCCGTTCATTAACTATTTCCGATAAAAAACAACAACCTTTTTAATAAATTATGGAAAATGGTCAAAATTCAAGGAAACCGTTAAAGGTCTTTGGTGCCAAAAAAAAATTGGAAATATGTACTAGATCAATGAGACTTACTTTAAGGGTAAAACGAAACTTTTAAGGTGTATAACTGGAATTTATCTTTAGCACTTTTTGAGGTATTTAATTAAAAAAAAAACTATCTATAATGGAAAACTAGAAAAAATAATGTAATAATAATAATTGTTATTACTGAAAGGGTATGCCTCTCTTATAAATTCGAAATATTGGTTTTCCACCCAAATAAATTTTTTTTTTACAGTCGCAAAACATCAAATTTGAAGATTTTGAAATTCGAATCCTAAGAGGGTACGTCACATTTTAGATATAAGTTTTAATTTTTCCATTAAAAATTAATTTTCTTGACTATTTAACTTTATGCAATCACTAGGCAAACTGACAGTCGCAAAAACATAAAAGTTCAAAGCACAGTCGTAGTCTAGCAAATGCTAAGCAAAGACGTGTTTTGCGCGGTCTTGTGTCTAAACAGCTATCGTTAGTATATCAAGACTAAGTTTATAGTGTTTTTCATTCTTTTTTCATACTCCATTTGTTTACTACTTTTGCATAAAACAAAACTACTTACATACGAGTACAACAACAACACGGTATTAGTGCACATCACGTGTGCAATACGTGATCAAGATGAATGGAAATGAACCCCCATTCCAAAACAGGTACAGGGCTCTCGATCCCGATCTCAAACAAACCAAGATCAGAAAAAGGCGTTTAAGAGATGAAGACTTCGTCCCCTTGCCAGAAATACTGTCTAATGATGACCATATACCAAGATTTTTGGTACTATCGGCTACAGGAAAAGAAGGAGAAGAGGTCCGTCCACTAGCTGGACACAATGTTTTTCAAATAGCCAAAGGCTTAGATTTTATTTCGAAAGTATGTCCTGAAGTTACGGAACTCAGGTCTGGTGATCTCCTTCTAAAGGTAAACAACGCAAGAGTCGCTGAAAAATTTCTCAAGGCTAACTATATCGATTCTGTTCCCGTTAAAATTACTTCGCACAATGCGCTCAACTCATCACTTGGAAGAATTTTTTCCAATAAAATCAAAGGCCTAGAAGAGGATGAAATTGTCAGGGGGTTAAAAAATTATAAAGTTACTGGTGTAAGAAAAATAATGAAGAAACTCAACGAAGCTCTCATTCCCACTGGGGCAGCTATTATTACATTTGACACCATTAGACGACCTGACTATATTAATATTAGTTGGGAAAGAGTTCGTGTGGACGAACATGTTCCTAACGCCATGCGCTGCATTAAGTGTCAAAAGCTGGGTCATACTAAAAATAGATGCCGAAATCTTGAATTATGCAAAGAATGCGCTGTCGAAGTACCCCATGATCCACCCTGTGCTAGGAAATTTTGTGTGAACTGCAACAATGAGAGCCATGCTTCCTATGACAATTCCTGTCCATGCTTTCTTCAGCACAAGTCAGTTAACAAAATTAAATTGGACAAAAGATGCACTGCACGAGAAGCTTGGAAAGTTTTTAATGAAAATCCAAACGCACACAAAATAGAACCGTATAAAGGTCTTAGCAAAAAACTCACTATGGCAGAAATTCTTAAAAATAAACAACATGATTTGTCAACAACCATCACATCTAACTCTACAACTTCAAGTATAACGACAACAAAAAAACCGAATTCTCCATCAAAAACTAATCAATATAGCAACAATGCAACAGATACACTTACATCTACATCAAAAATCACAAATACGACAACTAAAGCTACTTCTCCACCAAAAACTAATAAGGCTATTTCTTCACCAATAGCTACTAAGGACAAAAATGTAGCTTCATTAAATACGAAACCAACAGCAACAATAACAAACACTGAAAATTTATCATTTTCTACAATGGACACTGACGACGCTTCACCACATTCATCATCAACAATCAGCAAATTAAATGAAAAGGAGGAATCGCCTAGTCCCACTTCTAAAGTATATACAAAGTACCCTCAACTCAATATAATTGCAACTCCAAACACTTTTAGAAAATCACATGCATTATAACAAACAAACAAATCAAAATCAAACACACAAAATAATATACTTCAGTAATACTCACAACTTATGTTTTCTATATTTTAATTACATTTAAAGATATAATAATTAAACGAATTTAGGTTTAGATTTCAGCTTATTACAATGGAACGTTCAGGGTTTCATCAACAATAAGTTTGCACTTGAATTATTAGTTGCTAAACATAAACCTGGCATTATAGCCATTCAAGAAACGCATATTATGGAAAAATTCCACTCTTCTAAATCTGTTGCACCAACTATTTTTGATATAGCTGAATATTTTAATTCTGGGTTTTGCAGGTATGTGTACAAAATTAGTTCGCGGACTTTTTGCTGCTTGTTCGACATCTTTGTCGTTAAAAGTGCTATCACCAAGTGTTGTACATCATGTCACTTTAAGTAGAACAAATATTGCGTCTTTTTAGACCTATAAGATTAGCAGGTAGGCTGTAATCAAGCAAAATAAAAGTGACAAATTTTTCTGGGACAGTCCTTATATTTTAAAACTGTTTTCTAATCCAGATTTACTTTCTTGAGTGAATTTTTGAGAAAATTGTTATTCACTTGATAACTTTATATGGTTTATTATTTCGGTACGATCTTTTGTATTTAAAGGATATTTTTTTGAAAAGTCAGTATGTGCTGATTCGTGTTGGCGTTTTAAATTACAAAATCTAAAGGAAGGTATAGTAAAATTACATATCAAACAAAAGGCCTGTCCATTTTTTTCAAAAAATGCTGTTACGCGCGGCATGTAGGCGGAAAGAAAAAACTCGCGAGTCTTTCGTGCCAAGCACTCAGACTTCCCGGCTAGGGCCGCGGTTTCCCAAAGCCGCATCTAGGCGTACGCATAGAAAAATAAACTAAAAAAAATTTACAAACGGGGAGCAGAAAAACTCCAGGTCCCTTCCCTTAAATCCCTCCTGTTGGCATCACGGTCCTACCACCCCGGCATCTCCCCTAAAATTACTGCCTAGCAAATCTTCATGTTAAAAAAAAAAAAAATATTTAATTTTTCTTTAATTCAATTAATTTTAATTTTAAATTCATTTTCTTTTTCTTTTCGCTTTTTCTTTGTTTGTATAACTTGATGAGTCCGAAACTTATTTAACTTTTTACTACTCTTGTTGCTTGTCAAATTCAGACTGATTTTTATTTCTTTAAAACTTTTAAAGCTTAGTTACAATTTTTATGCATAGCCTTAATTCTAGGAAAAATATATAATAAAAATACTCCTATGCAGCTGCAGTTCTTTATGTTGCGTTTGGATTCTTATTGTTGTTGTTGAAGAATTTGCTTATGTTGCCGTTGAAAAAAGATACTCCTATGCAGCTGCAGTTGTTTATGTTGCCATTGGATTCTTATTGTTGCTGTTGAAGAATTTGCTTATGTTGCCGTTTTTATAACTAGAGGAGCATGTGTTAACTGCCCCCCCTCTTAAATGTGATCGTCCTCGGTTACTTGCTGTTGTCTGCTATATTTGACGTCACCTGACGAACTATTTCTTGAAGGTTCAACTCGTTTTGTTGTAAAGGTTGCCTATTCAGTATAACTTGAACCGCTTTCTTGTTACAAAACTTCAGAAATATTATCACCGCTGTCAATGTCCCAATTGCAGACCATAGGATTATTTTAGTAGTTTTATTGTTTTCCACATCTTGTTGTATTGTAGCAATCCTTTTTATATTCTTTATGTCAATTTCTTCAATGTTCTCTAGAGTGAGGTCTTCGAGATGTTGAATAATATACGGTTCCTGTATCCCAGGGTGTTCAATATTACCATGAGCTTGTTGCTCCTTGTTTTCAAAAACTGTTTCATTCACAACAAGTTTGTTCTCGAACATTATCAAATACGTTCCGTTCAAGATAACTGCCTCTTTTTCATCTTCCTGCACTATGAATTTACCATTATTTAATAAAACTACGCCTTCCTTAACACTAACAATTTTCTTATAATATTTCGTATAGCTAGTGTTACAATATGCCTTATTCTGATTAAGTAAATTTAACAGGCAATGGTTTCTATTATCCTCTTTACAAAAATTCATCACGGCTTCTTTGCCACAATCTTTCAACAAACTAAATTGATTCTTATGTTTTCCTACTACTTCATATTCCAAATTTAACACTTTATTTTCGTGCACTACAGGTTTTATAATAAATTTTTGATAGAAATCTTTTATGATAGGGTATTGAATTACAAAATATATAATGTCATTATTCTGCAATACTCTTAATTTTGAATTGCTTAATATGGTCGCTAAATTAACTCTATTGACAACACTAGGATTAATTTTCAACAGTTCGCTATCTGTTAATAAGAGAGGATTTACAACATTTACCTTTGCCATAACTATCGAATATATTATATTTTCTAATTCCAACATGATTATTTTATTTCTTTGTGAAACAAGTTCAAACATATTTGCTTCGTTTTCAAACAGATCATTACTGTGATTAGGTTTTAATTCGTTAATTCTTTCAGTTAGCTGATTAATTTTATTGACAATATTTGCATTTATTAGTACCTGATCGTTATTTGATTCTATCAATGCTTCTGTTTTTACCTTAACCTCGTTAAAATCGTAAAAATCTGGGGTTCCTGCAACAAATTTTAGTGCAGAGCCCAGTAAATTTATACTACGTGAATTTCTGTGGTGTAGTCCTAATATGTTTACCATTCGTATTATTTGTTTAGCGTCTAACTCTATTACCTTTTTCATTCCTGGGAAAATGAGATTTTCGGTAACCTTCATGGATTCCTGAGCCACACTGGCAAAACTGGATATGTCTGTTTTATGTATAAGATAATCTACATCGTTGTAAACCGCAACTTCCCCGTCTTCTATTGGCACATAAAAGGACTTCGAGTAATCCACAACCTTCGCTGCTCCCAGCGTGAAAAAAACCCTGCAATTAACGAATATTATCCTTATGAATGTTTTTCCCATTTATCTTAACAGTAGTTCCTAAGTCCTCTTGCACTACTCTCTCTACATAAATATCTGATAGCTTATTTCCCAACCTCTTATTTACTTTCACGTAGACAACATCTCCAGGTCTAAAAGTTCTGTGTTCTTTATTAGCGTTATGATACTTAAGATCAGCCACCTGTTTTATCCTTAATCTCTTCTCAACATCTATAGGTGCCACATTCCCATATATTACATCTATTGGTTTGCAGTCCGTTACAGAGTGTATAGTGTTATTGTATTTTATTGTTGCTTGGAGAATTATCTCCGCTACTTCGCTCGAATTTTTACTATTTTTGATGCATCTACCGATTTCCGATAGCGTACTATGCAGTCGTTCTACTTGGCCGTTTGATTTGCTGTGATGAGGTGGTACAGCATATTGTTGTATATTATGGTTATTGATAAGATAGCTCTTTATTGTCTCCGACCTAAGCGATGGCTCATTGTCACAAACAATAATTTTAGTGTTTGGGAAAAAGTTTAGCAGTTCAATTATACTAATTTTTATATCAGGGATCGTTCGCGTTTCTAGTTTTTTTACTACCGCAAATTTCGAAAATTTATCGATACACGTTAAGAATGAAGTTTTTCCCGTCGAATAGATGTCGATGTGTAAAATCTGACCTGCATAAGTTGGAATTGGGGTTTGTTCAATCTTATGGCTTGTGGGCCTCCTATTATACTTGGAGGTTAAACATGTTCTACAAGTCCTGACTAATTCATTTAATCTCTTCCGAATATTTGGGAAGAAGTAATCCCCAATTACTTGCTTATAATTCTCTCTTGTTTATCTCTGACTAAATAAATAAAAAAAAAAATTTGTGACCGTTTCGCTTAGTTATAATTGAGCTTGTTTCACTTAATTTTTTGTATTACACTTCTTACAATAACTAAATTTATTTTCTTAAATAAAATTGTAAAGCTTACAATAATATAATTGTCTGCATCTCCTGTGAGTTAAATTTTCCTTCCGTTTGTTTCTCTCTTCTTCTTTCTATGTAAATTCAGAGTCCTTTGGTTTTTCCTTATCCCTTCTATGTGGATTCAGAGTCGTTAGGTTTTCTCTTATCCTTTCTATGTGGATTCAGAGTCGTTGGGCGCCACTTGATGAGTCCGAAACTTATTTAACTTTTTACTACTCTTGTTGCTTGTCAAATTCAGACTGATTTTTATTTCTTTAAAACTTTTAAAGCTTAGTTACAATTTTTATGCATAGCCTTAATTCTAGGAAAAATATATAATAAAAATACTCCTATGCAGCTGCAGTTCTTTATGTTGCGTTTGGATTCTTATTGTTGTTGTTGAAGAATTTGCTTATGTTGCCGTTGAAAAAAGATACTCCTATGCAGCTGCAGTTGTTTATGTTGCCATTGGATTCTTATTGTTGCTGTTGAAGAATTTGCTTATGTTGCCGTTTTTATAACTAGAGGAGCATGTGTTAACTTATACAAATCTATAAACCTTATTTAATTATTCTCTTTTTTTTTTATATATTTAAGACTATAACTAACAAAACAGCAAATTTAGTTATTAAAATTATGTTGAATGTAATATTTAGTAATATATACTAGAATATAAACATTTCTGTTTTTATATTTATGTTTTTGAACAGAATCTTATAAATATTGGTTACTTAAATAAAATTGCCTTTTTACTCTACTGCTAAACGGTTTATTTCTTTTTTTTATCTAGTTAAATAGAACGTATTATTATTAATACAAATTTTACAATAGAAACTAAATTATGAAAAATAATTACGCAACGAAATTAAACTTAAAATGCATGTAATTGAATTAATATAATTACACATTACAACAATTTTACATCAGTTTAACTTGTGTAATTGTATCTATTCTCTAAATACAAGCTTAAAAAAATTTAAAAATAAAAATACCTATTTCTTTATCCCTTATGAGGGGTACCCCGTTGCTTGCTGCTGCTGCTGATGTCTCGAAAGTGCTGGTTATAGCTGGTGTTATTGTTGTTGTTACTGTTGTTAATGCTCGATTATTTTAAGTTAATGATTTTATTTTGTAGGTTTAACTGTTAGGTTTTGTAACTTTTCTGGTTTAGTTACATTCGTTTTTTTATTGTTTATATTCTTTAATCTTATAGTAAAATTGTTTTTTTCATTTTTTTAATTAATTGTTGTAATAATGTTGTAGTTCAAATTTCCAGAGTTTATGTTGCGAGTTTATATAGGTTACATTAACTTTTTTGCGGTCAACAAATATTAATGGCAGCTACAGCTAAATTTGATATATTCATTTAATTTGGTAGTATTGCAAGAATTTATGGATTTCAAAAAATTTTTTTTTTGGTTATGTCGAACTAACGAGTTTTCACTGTAATATTTCAAGAATCAACACCTCTGCTAGAGACTTCAAAGTTGATTTTTATTGATTTTTCCATTTAAACTTTGCAGTATTTGCATTCTTTTTATTTTGACAGCATTGACACACACAAAGTTTGTAAAACAATTTGTTAAAGTTGTTAACTTCCAACGACGCGAAAAATTTTAAAGTTTCAAGGTGCTCCAGTAATGAGCAGCGGCGGAGTTGCGATAATGACAACGTGACTCACGGTCTTAATTATTTCACACTGTTTAAAGCTTCCAATGAACAAGCAATTGTATGCTATTGTCAAAATATCCCAAATAAAAATTTTAATTTTTATTTTAATTTTATATCTTACACACGCGGTCACTTGAATACTTTTTATTTCGGATGCGTTAGGTTATTGATAGCAAAGGCGCTTTTTTTGAGCTGCGGCTAAGCAGCAGCTGCTGCCACTATCGCGGTTCGCGACCATCCACGTCCGTACGCACTCACTGTTCAAATCGCACTGTTCTATTCTTTCGCGTACCCACGCTAGAATTATTGTTCTCATGTCAATACATGTCAAATACATACATACATACATTTGCTTAGAAATCATCATGACCAAAAAAGAAGCGAAGAGAAAAATATCATCAAGGTGGCGTGTTTTTCCCGTTCGTCCGTCACTCACGCCATATATTTACAGTTTTTGTTTTGTTTCGCTTAGTATACTTACGTATATGCATATATACATTTTTTTTGTCTTGTAACAAAAAAAATAGCTTAGCATAACAACAAAAAAAGAAAAGCGTTTGAGTGGCGTGCTTTTACCGCTTTGCAAGAACAGTAGAGCATATATATTTTTTTTTTTTTTTGGCCATAGCAAACAGGGTGGTTAGGTAAATTCGTTAAAATGCATAGGAATGTTCCCATGCATTTTGAAACTTCCTCTTCGCCTCTAAATTTTTTTGCGAACTCATAGCTTTCAGTTTGACGATAAATTTATAAATGATATTTTAGCTAACATTTTTCCAAAGCAACAGTCAAATTTAATAATAGAGTTTAGCTACTACAGCTGTTAGCCTTCTTAGCTATTAAGCTTGAAGTTTAAAACCAAGCAAAAAGCTTATTAAATACATATGTAAATAAAAAAATTATACCTACAGTTAATTTGTAATTTTATTATAAATTTTTCTTAGCTTTTTCGCACTTTCTCAACAGACCCACTCACACCATTTATGCATAGACATATAGATAGTAAAATAATTATATGTAAGTTTACGTATCCCAAAGCAAAAATGTTAGAAAAAATTTAACCAGCATGCTGTGGGGCTCGGACAAAACAAACATAAAAATACACACCACCGACAAAGCGGACGATCCTTCCTGTTTTTTCAAGAGGAATTTCATATGAAAACGAGTTTGAAACGGAATGCGTTTCGGAGAAATAGTACATACAAACGAGTCCGTTTCGAATTCGAAACGGATCCGTTTTACTTACAAAAAACCAAATTCAGTACATACAAACGAGTCCGTTTCGAATTCGAAACGGATCCGTTTTACTTACAAAAAACCAAATTCGAAACGGATTCGTTTTATGAACAAAAAACGAATTCGAAATGTATTGTAATTTCAGTGTTAAAAAATATTATTTTTTTTTAAACTTTTTGAACATTTCTAATACACAAAATTGTTTTTGAAAATTTGCCCGGGACTTTTTCCAAAAAAATTTGAGTAAAAAATTTTATCATTTATTTACTTACAAAAACGAGTTCGAAACTGATCCGTATATGAGGTCCGTTCCGAGTTCGAAACGGATCCGTTTTACTTGCAAAAAACTAAATTCGAAACGTATTGTAATTTCAGTGTTAAAAAAATATTAGTTTTTTTCTACTTTTTAAACATTTCTAAGCCGATTAAGACCAAAAAGTATATATACACGAAGAGAATGATTGGTGCTCTCGTTAGATTCATGTTGCCGAACTAGCGGCCTGCGGTTACGGCAATTCTCCTAAATAGTAGCAGAAACGATTGAAAAGCGCGTCACAAGCTAAGCGCTGTATATCTGTTTATTTTCTATCTCGTTTGCATGCAAGCAGCAAACTGTATTTGATTTCTAATTGCTATTGTATTTAAGTTTATTAAAAATTACAAAAAATTTGAGCAATATTAAAATCTAAATAAAATTTTTTAATTTTTTTTGGATAATAGGTACTGAGATTTGATCATCGGTCTTTTTCTGATTTTTTTCAAATCTGCTGAAGTTTTTCATTGTTTATATGTATGTATGTACTGTAGCATAAAAGAAGCTAACACCTACGCACGCACATATTCGTTTGTTTTCTTATGTTTACCTTTTTTGTTTTGCGTGACAACTAATGAAATGCTAAAAGCTTTGTTGCATTTGGAAAGTCATTTTCTGAATTCCACAAAATTTCAACTTGAAATTATGTACATATTAGAGCTCTGCACGAATGCATTCCCTTTTTTCGTCTACAGTAGTGCACTCTACTTCAGTGAACACTAGGGTGGTTCAAAATATTAAAGTTGCTCCAAACTTCGCTCCCCGGACATCAAAACTTTCGTATTGGTGCCAATAAGAACCATGTAAAATTTGGTTCATTTCAGAAAACATTTTATGGACCCGCCACCCTTTTGAAAACTGGGAAATGGTCCTCAATCTATCAAAAATGATTAATCGTAAATTAATTGAAAAATTATTCGACCTTTTAATTTGTAGAATCGTTTGTTTTATTTTGGCTCTAGGTCTGTATTATAAATTTTATTATTAAGTTTTAATTATTTCCCAATATTTCGAAAAACATCGTTTTTCATCATCAGGGGAGACTAAAAAAATAAATTTAAATACATTACAATACAATAATTACAAAATTTTAAATCTTGACAAATAACAAATGAACAAAAAACGAATCACTAACACAATAATTAATATTATAAATATTGAACTTTAAACTTTTAAACTTACATTACACTTAATGAGGTCTGAATTAGAACTAAAAATGATTTATGAGGGCACAAAAACAGATCGAGAAATTCAACATAAAGCTCAACAAGGAGTGGTTTGAAAACAAAACAAATTTGACGATACCAACAAATATACACTGGCTTCTATCTCTGAGACCAAAACATGCAATACCGATGACTAGACAACAATTTCCATTGTATAAGTGCATTGCTGATGGGGAGAGCTGCATACAGACAATTAAAGAAAAAGAGGAGCAAGAGACGGCGAGAATAAAACTTATGATGATGATTAACCAACATAACTACAGAAGAAATTTTGAAGGGAGAGACAGGTTTATTTTGAAGACAGTGGAGCAAACAAAACAATTTTTAAAGAAAAATAGAAACATATTAATTGTAAGGGCGGATAAAGGAAATGTGACTGTTATGATGTACAAAGAAGAATATAACGAAAAAATCAACACAATTTTCAGTGATTGGACGAGATACAAACGTTTAAAAAAAGACCCGACAACAACAATACAAACAAAAAATAACGAAATTGTTGACAAACTTTTTAACAACAAACACATAACGTTAAGGGAAAAATTTTTGATGAAAATTAACACCGCTTTAGCACCACGAATATATGGACTACCGAAAGTACATAAAAAAGACATGCCTCTGAGACCAATATGTTCCTCCATAAATTCTCCTTCACATGGACTATGTAAATTCATAACGAAAGTTTTAAAAAACTTGACAAAAGACTCTCCATACAATATTAAGGACTCAATGGAATTTAAAGAAAGGGTACATAACACTTTTATTTGTGATGACGAAAAAATAGTATCGTTTGACGTGGTCTCATTATTTCCGAGTATACCAATAAAATTAGCCTTGACAATTATTGAAAAAAAGTGGAATTTAATAAAAACATTTACAACTATTCCCAAAAAACTATTTATGGACATGCTAAAGTTTTGTATAGTCGACAATAATTATTTTAGGTACAATGACAAAATATACTTACAAACAAAGGGAATGCCAATGGGATCACCGGCTTCACCTATAATATCTGACATTGTTATGGAGGACTTACTTGACACTTGTATGCACGATCTTGACATAGCACCTAGAATTTTGACGAAATACGTAGATGACATTTTTGCTATTGTTAGAACTGACGAAATTTATAGAGTTTTAGAAAAATTTAATAGCTATAATAGGAATATACAATTCACGATAGAAGAAGAAGAAAATGACAGGTTACCATATCTTGACACCCTGATTGTCAGAAAAGCAAATCAGCTAAAGCTGAATTGGTACCAAAAACCTTCTGCATCAGGACGACTCATCAATTTCTATTCGAAACATCCGAAAATGACAATAATTAACACTGCAAAGAACTTAATTACAAGAGTGCTTACAATTAGTGATAAAGAATTTTTTAAAGACAATATTAGTAAAATAAAGACAATTTTACACAAAAACGATTTCCCTAGACGAACGATAAATGATTTAATTAAAAAATATATTAGGACTAACAATGACCAAAGGCCAGAACGCAGTAAAACAACTTATAGGTCCATGACGTATATACCAGGGTTTACAGAGAGGTTCGCGAAATTGAACTTTTTTGACAACATAACTATTGCGAAGAGAACGGACAATGTAGTTGGACAATTTTATAGTAAGACAAAAAGTAAAATAGACAAACTTGACAAATCCAACTTGATTTACAAAATTTCTTGTAACGGTGACGGGTCCAACGTATGCCCTAAGGTATATGTTGGCACCACTAAAACTAAACTCAGGACAAGACTCTCAGGACACCGATCTGACCATAAGAATAGAACTGGACAAGGCCCTAGGACTGCACTTTCGGCACACTGTGCGGATTTCGGACATCATCCGAATTTTGACGACGTTAAAATTTTACAAGAAGAGAAGAATTATGACAAGAGATTAATGCTCGAAATGCTCCATATCACAAATACTCCGACAAACATTAGGATGAACTTTAAGAGTGACACTGAAAATTGTGCTCACATTTACCGTGCCCTCATAAATCATTTTTAGTTCTAATTCAGACCTCATTAAGTGCAATGTAAGTTTAAAAGTTTAAAGTTCAATATTTATAATATTAATTATTGTGTTAGTGATTCGTTTTTTGTTCATTTGTTATTTGTCAAGATTTAAAATTTTGTAATTATTGTATTGTAATGTATTTAAATTTATTTTTTTAGTCTCCCCTGATGATGAAAAACGATGTTTTTCGAAATATTGGGAAATAATTAAAACTTAATAATAAAATTTATAATACAGACCTAGAGCCAAAATAAAACAAACGATTCTAAAAATGATTAATATCTGTCCTGCCCCCTAGAGGGATCAAATGTACGACAAGGTCCCATTATTTTTTCTTCTCCAACATTTCTCCTGAACATACTTACCCCCTATCACAACCCCTTAGAGGTGCTCCCCTGCAAAAATTACATTCTTGTGAAATTATGAAATTGACTTCCCCCTCTTCTCAGATGCCTCAGAAGGGGTAAAACGCAAGACGAACTCGCATTATTTTTACTCTCCCAAACTTTTCCCTGTACACATTTACCCCCTATCTGACACCCTTTTGGGGGTCCCCGTACAAAAAACACAAAAAATTTCGAAAAATAGTTCATAGCTCCCCCGGAGTGACCCAAAAAAGGTTGATATGTATCACTAAGTCCTATTATATTTTTTTTCCAATATTTTTCCCGAACATACCTACCGTCTATCTGCCACCCTTTTGGGGGTCCCCCTACAAAAAACACAAAAAATTTCTAAAAATAGTTCATAGCTTTCCCTGAGTGACCCGTAGAGTGGTCTAATGTATTACCAGGTCCTTCCTACATTTTTCCGAACATACTTACCCCCTATCATAACCCCTTTAAGGGATCCCTTTGAAAAAATGAAAAACGTTTCGAAAAATAATTCATATCAGTACTAGGTTGATTAAATTCATTTTTATTGCATTCATTGTTTATATTAACTGGCTCTTTTCACAAAAAAGGATACTTTTTGCGATATACTTCTACGATTTGTAGCATTAGCTGTTTTTTTTTTCTTCATCATTTGACAAAATTTGATAGTAGTCTTTCACAAACGCAACACCTCTTTCAGCGGTGTCATGTACGACAGCTAAGCCTTTTCAAAAAGAGAGCACATCTCTGATCTCATCATCAGATTCCCATGATTATTGAAAATTCTGTATTCAATTCAAGGAAAACAAAAAAGTTTTTGGTTCTGTGTGAAACAAAGTAACTTAGACTGTGGTTTAGTAAAATTTTGACGTTTTCGATATTCCTGCCGTTTGTCAATTTCACGACGGGATGCAAGGAATTTGAAAAGTTCAACTGTTTTTCCCTTTTCTGCATAAGATACTCACTCTACAATCAAAAAATGTGAGAGATACTGTTTCCTCTACCAAATACCACAAATGATTTTTAAATTTTTCTGTATTGTCATGAAAATGGTTGGATCAATATTTTCATATGCAATCGAGTCTCTTACGAAGGAATAATCAATAAATAGAGCTTCCACAGCAGTGGTACATCCAAGCCATACTCGAATATATTTTAGTATTATATAATACAAATATGTATCTCGGACTCCATTTATTCGTTATGCAGCCAAAATGAATTGATCACGAAACATAAAAATTAAAAGATTGTATGTCAACCGCGCATGGCTCATTGCCCCAGGCTTAAAGAATTTCGCACTCCCCCTGCACCAAGAAATATTAGTGATAGCTCTAAAAACTCCTTATAATCATCTCTGCTACGGTTTTGATAACAGAAGCTTCATATACATATGTATATCATCACATTCATCGTTTGATCGCACGAAATTATCTTCCAGGCCGCTTTTATAGGATTTTTGATCTAATTTATTCCACTCATTTAAAAACCGTTCAAAAAGGGTAACCTCAATAGTACTTAGTATCAAAGCCCATAGCTGCAATATCATCGACTATATTCCATTGTAGTAATACATTATATACTGCCATTGAAATATTTTCACCAATAGAGCTGCTGATTTTGGCTGCACCCAGAAACTTTTTTGTTTTGTTTGAATTGAATATAGAATGTTCAATAACCATGGGAATCTTATGATGAGATCAGAGATGTGCTCTCTTTTTGCAAAGGCTTAGCTGTTGTAAATGACACCGCTGAAAGAGGTGTTGCGTTTATGAAAGACTACAACCAAATTTTGCCAAATGATGGAGAACAAAAACAGCTAATACTACAAATCGTGGTAGTATATCGCAAAAAGTATCCTTTTTTGTGAAAAGAGCCAGTTAATATAAACAATGAACGCAATAAAAATAAATATAATACAACCTGGTACTGCTATGAATTATTTTTCGAAACTTTTTTAATTTTTTCAAAGGGATCCCCCAAAGGGGCTATGATAGGGGGTAAGTATGTTCGGAAAAATGTAGGGAGGACCTGGTAATACATTAGACCACTCTACGGGTCACTCAGGGAAAGCTATGAACTATTTTTAGAAATTTTTTTAATTTTTTGTGTTTTTAATAGATAGACGGTAGGTATGTTCGGGAAAAATATTGGAAAAAAAAATATAATAGGATTTAGTGATACATATCAACCCTTTTTGGGTCACTCCGGGGGAGCTATGAACTATTTTTCGAAATTTTTTGTGTTTTTTGTACGGGGACCCCCAAAAGGGTGGCAGATAGGGGGTAAATGTGTACAGAGAAAAGTTTGGGAGAGTAAAAATAATGCGAGTTCGTCTTAAGTTTTACCCCTTCTGAGGCATCTGAGAAGAGGGGGAAGTCAATTTCATAATTTCACAAGAATGTAATTTTTGCAGGGGAGCACCCCTAAGGGGTTGTGATAGGGGTAAATATGTTCAGGAGAAATGTTGGAGAAGAAAAAATAATGGGACCTTGTCATACATTTGATCCCTCTAGAAGGCAGCGTCGGAGAGATATTAATGATTTTTGATAGATTGAAGACCATTTTCCAGTTTTCAAAAAAGTGGCGGGTCCATCAAATGTTTTCTGAAATGGACCAAATTTTATGTGGTTTTTATTGGCACCAATACGAAACTTTTGGTGCCCGGGGAGCGAAGTTTGGAACAAATTAAATTTTTTTCATATATGTCTGAACCACCCTAGTGAACACTGCTTGGTTGAAATAAGCAAGCAATAGAGAATGAAGTAAAATGAGAGTATGACAGAGAACAAAACATGTACAGTGCTTATTGCTTCGAAATCAAAGCATGTACACATTTTAGTTACGTCTCACGAGTACAGTGTTCGTTTGATCAAACAAAAACAAAATGTCAACTGCTAAATATACACCGAGTGCACCAAATAAAATGAATTGTTTGAATGGTTTTATCTGTTAGTAAGCAGTTCAGACGATAGTTTGAAAATGAAAAAAAAAAAAAATGTTTGCAGTCAGTACTATTTTTTTCTTATGTAAAATGGACTGCTAAACTCCAAAAAAAATATGAATCTTAACGTAGTCTAACATTTTCGAACAAAATTTAACTTCACATTTACCGATTTGGACAAAAATTGTATCAAATTAAAATTAATTAAATAACGAACAAACTTGTTCCGAACAGATTCAACCGATTGAAATATGTGAAAAAAAAATTTTTTTTGACCTAAATGGAAATCGAAAATTCAATTAAAATTCTTGGCATATATTTTACACATGAAATATTACATTTTAATTTTATAAAAAATCCTTTCGTATGATAAGTTTAATGTAAAAGTAACTTTTGCCTAAGTTACTATAACGGGACATAGAAAAAAATACAACAAAAAGTGTACTCCATTCAGAGTTAATTCATGAAGTTCTTTACAGGTAAAACTGTTAACAAATATTGATTGAGAGGTTAACATAAAACTACCTGTTAATAGACAAACTCCAAGAATAGAACGTAATGAAGTCAATTTTCTAATTTTATGACATATTTTGAGAAATCCCGTAATTTTCATTAATGGTTCGTGTAATAAAAACACTACCCATTGATGAGGATTGTTGTGTTGTAACAAAATTAACCTCAAACAGGTCAATGCCTTACGGAGGGTTCGACTTTGTTGTAGCATATCTACATTGATAGGGGCTTACCTCTTCTGTCAGCTAGTAAGTCATAAAGCTTGGCTATGTAAAAAAACCCAGCATAGATGAAGGCATTTTCGAAGGACAGTAAAAGTTACTCTGAAAAATATATAGAAATAAATTTTATAACGGTCAAATTCACGAACTAATAAATTCAAAAATCCTGCAAGAGCCTGAGGATGTATGCGACCTAAAATCAGATTTTTGTTATGCGGTTTCGGCATTCTTTTAAGCAAATAACAGTTCATTGAAAATCATGTACCATGGAATGGGCAATAACATAATATCTGAGGTGTTGCAGCTAGAAAATGGAAAAGCGGTACTTTTTTACTTTTGTCCGGTCAATTGTCAATTTTTTTATAAGAAAGAAAGAACAAGAAAAACAAATTATAGATTTGAATTTCCCGATCGAAAAATTCCCGAAAACCATACCCACTTTATTGAAAAATTTATAACGTCTGTAACCTGCATCATTTTTTGAATCAATATTTTGGAAAATGGGTTGTCTGCTTAAAACAGATGGCGCCAGTCCAGTTTTCAATATTAACCTTAATCCTAGTAATGGGCTTTGTCCAGACATATAAGGCTACTGTAATCCGCTGACATATCGTGAAAAAATCATAAAGTTTTTATTTTAAACCGCTCTAATGTACTTGTGTCAAAATTGTAGCAAATCAAAATTATAAGTAGTAAAAAATACTGACAATAAGCAGCCAAAATTGTGTTTGACTACATAAATAAAAAAACTCATTTTAAGCTCATTTTTCAGCCTTTGGGTCAAAAGCGACTGGCCTGTTTCCAATAGAAACACCAAATTTTTTTTGCAGATCTTTTTTAACCCCATTCTATTAGAAAAGGCGTGTGGAGCGAAACAAATCACACTTTTGCACATATGGGTGCTCTAATGTATATGTACATAATTTCAAGTTCAAATATTGTGGAATTCAGAAAATGACTTTCTAAGTGCAACAAAGCTTTAAGCATTTCTATTTGTACGCAAAACAAAAAAGGTAAACATAAGAAAACAAACGAATATGTGCGTGCGTAGGTGTTAGCTTCTTTTATGCTACAGTACATACATACATATAAACAATGAAAAACTTCAGCAGATTTGAAAAAAAATCAGAAAAAGATCGATGATCAAATTTCAGTACCTATTATCCAAAAAAAATTAAAAAACTTTATTTAGATTTTAATATTTCTCAAATTTTTTGTAATTTTTAATAAACTTAAGTACAATAGCAATTAGAAATCAAATACAGTTTGCTGTTTGCATGCAAACGAAATAGAAAATAAACAGATATACAGCGCTTAGCTTGTGACGCGCTTTTCAATCGTTTCTGCTACTATTTAGGAGAATTGCCCTAACCGCAGGTCGCTAGTTCGGAAACATTCGTGCATTGCATGCACACACTACGTCAGTTCATCATAGAAAACGAAGAGTGAAACATAACCGTACCGGTCTCTTTGCGGTACGAACAGATACGAAACAAACACTGCTACAGTACACTGATTCATTTGTATACGTAAGCAGCTAGTAAAACGGAATTAAAGTAGTCGGTCACTTTTTACCGGCACCGAATATACGAATAATATACGGTATGAATAGAATAGAAGAAATTGAGCATTTAGCACGTTCAATCATGGAGGTGGAAAATAGAAATTAAACTTTTTATGCTTTTTCAAGTTTATTGGTCAACTTTATGTTTATTAACAAGGTAAAAAAAGGAAAAAACAAAAAAAAAATTCTAAGGGATTTTTAACACAATGCGCTAAAAGTGTTTTTTATTGGCGGTTTGCAACAATACACTGATGATTTCAAAGAAGAATAATAAAAAGCAATTACGGTATTTTCGACATTATCGGTGTAGCTGCTATGTCTTCGATTACTTTATCAAGTTCTCGGTCACCGAACACAAACAAAGCGGTCTTAATGATGACCGAATATCGAGAAGCAGTCAAACGAAGCGGCTACGGTATCATAATCGGTCTGATAAGCTTTGTGTCTCTGAGTTCTTCGTTTTGTTGTTTACATTCTTCGTTCACAAAGTACACGTACAGCATGTGCAGCTGTACAATCAACAAACAGAATATAGGAATTCATGCAGGGCTCTAATTAAGACACAAATTTTTTTTTTTAATTTTTTTTGATTTTGAAAAATTTTTAAATTTTTCCAAAAATAAGCTTGAGTAAGCATAGTCTAAACAACACCTCCAAACACCTGCTTGCGCACCTCGCTCTCCTCGTCGCGAGATTCAATCGCATATGGGTCAGAATACGTGAAACCGACATGTCTGAAATGTTTTTCTAAGTTTTTTATATAAATCAGTAGCTGCAAGTGGTAGAAATTAGTGTACGTAAAAATTTTTTAAAAAAAATTGTTTTTGTAATAATTACACTAGTTTACAAAATGATTTTTTTTTTTCTGTTCCATTGATCTGAGTTTACTTTTCTTATGTAGATTTTCCTGCTGAGTTCGAAAATGAAAATGAAAATTTTTTGAATGGTACAGTTTTCGAGATATTGTGGTTTTTTCACTTTTTCGACATCTTTTCACTTTGAAACTCATATCTTGAGCTACAAATGCCCAATTTCCTTTTTCTTAATGTCATATTAAAGATAATAAAATGACAAATAAACATGCGTAATTATATTTCTTATTAAAAAAGTGGTTCAAAAGATATAGATGAAAATAGACCAGATTTTAAGAAAATTCAAATTTTACATTTGATTCTGTGGCCACGAAGAAATAGAAATAAAATAAAAAAAAATAATTTTACTTTTTGCACGTAGAGTTGATACTTTTACGCAAATATTAAAACATTCCACAAGAAAATCGACTGTAAAATAACAACGTTAGAAGCGATTGAATGAATGAATCCAAATTCGACATTTTATAAATATATTAATTTTTTCGACAATTTGTTGAGCCTAATCGTTACAAAAAGATTTTTCTCATGTACCTTTGATAAGAGGATACTTTTCTTATGTACTTTTTCCTGCTGAATTCGAGATATTGAGGTTTTTTCACTTTTTCGACCTCTTATCACTTTGAAACTCATATCTTGAGCTAGAAATTTCAAATTTCCTTTTTTTTAGTGTCATATTAAAGATAATAAAATGACAAAGAAACGTGTTTAATTACATTTTTTATTAAAAAAGTGGTTCAAAAGATATAGATAAAAATAGACCAGATTTTAAGAAAAATCAAATATTACATTTGATTCTTAGAAATAAAATAAAAAAAAATAATTTTACTTTTTACACGTAGACCTGATGCCTTTACGCAAAAATTAAGACATTCCACAAGAAAACCGACTATAAAATGACAACGTTAAAAACGATTGAATGAATAAGTCTAAGTCCCACATTTTCTGATCATATCAATTTTTTCAACAATATCAATCAATCAATTTTTTGAACATAGTTCCTTTTCCACAGTAACCAGTGCAATTTTATTTTCTGTGCTATTGAAGGTTTTACGCAAACTTAATCTAATAATACGAAAACACCAAACAATATAGAGAATTGCAACGATTGAACTCATCAAATTGTAGAAAAAATTGATATGATTAGAAAATGTGGGACTTAGACTTATTCATTCAATCGTTTCTAACGTTGTCGTTTTACAGTCGGTTTCCTTGTGGAATGTCTTAATTTTTGCGTAAAAGCATCAGGTCTACGTGTAAAAAGTAAAATTATTTTTTTTATTTTATTTCTATTTTTTCGTGACCCAGAATCAAATGTAATATTTGATTTTTCTTAAAATCTGGTCTATTTTTATCTATATCTTTTGAACCAATTTTTTAATAAAAAATGTAATTACACACGTTTCTTTGTCATTTTATTATCTTTAATATGACACTAAGAAAAAGGAAATTTGACATTTCTAGCTCAAGATATGAGTTTCAAAGTGATAAGAGGTCGAAAAAGTGAAAAAACCACAATATCTCGAAAACTGTACCATTCAAAAAATTTTCATTTTCATTTCCGAATTCAGCAGGAAAAGTACATAAGAAAAGTATCCTCTTATCAAAGGTACATGAGAAAAATCTTTTTGTAACGATTAGGCTCAACAAATTGTCGAAAAAATTAATATATTTATAAAATGTCGAATTTGGATTCATTCATTCAATCGCTTCTAACGTTGTTATTTTACAGTCGATTTTCTTGTGGAATGTTTTAATATTTGCGTAAAAGTATCAACTCTACGTGCAAAAAGTAAAATTATTTTTTTTTATTTTATTTCTATTTCTTCGTGGCCACAGAATCAAATGTAAAATTTGAATTTTCTTAAAATCTGGTCTATTTTCATCTATATCTTTTGAACCACTTTTTTAATAAGAAATATAATTACGCATGTTTATTTGTCATTTTATTATCTTTAATATGACATTAAGAAAAAGGAAATTGGGCATTTGTAGCTCAAGATATGAGTTTCAAAGTGAAAAGATGTCGAAAAAGTGAAAAAACCACAATATCTCGAAAACTGTACCATTCAAAAAATTTTCATTTTCATTTTCGAACTCAGCAGGAAAATTTACATAAGAAAAGTAACTTCATATCAATGGAACATTTTGAGTGTAAACTAGTGTTATTGCTAATCAAATTTTTTATCAACTTTTTTTTCAAAATGCTATAAGTTTTGAACTGCTTGACTGATCGTGACGAAATTTAAATTTAAATTTCTGTAGATAATAAGTTGAACTTATGTATTAAAAAAAAAAAAATTTGCAAAAATTTTGCATTTTTGCTGTTAATTAGCAATTTTTTATCAACAATTAAGTTTTGATGATTTGCGCCGCCTCGAAAAAATCTGAAAAAAAATTACAGAGATGCATTGAACCCTTTCAAATTTATTTAATATATAAAAATCGTGGAGCCTCAATTAGTTTTGACGGTATAAATATTATAGTGGTACCGGGCGGACGAGAAATACATAAAATTTTTGTTATTTTTCAAAAATAAAATCAATAACACTAGTTTACAAGAAAAAGGATCGGGTTTCTCAGAAACTTTTTTCCATGTATTTTGGGGCGTAGTTTCCAAAAATGGCAACCATTTTTTTTCTTAAGAATCGTTTTCGAGATATCCCCAAAAAACTCATTTTCGGCACTCTTTTCATTTATTTGGCTATATCTCGATTAATTTTTTTTCGACTCCAAAACGCTTTCCACAACTCCAAAGATATTTTTATTCCCTTTCTAACGGTATGATGTTTCCTTGAATCGAATAAGATTTGATGAAGTAACAAGCGCTCAAATTCCAAAAAAACTGACCATGCACCTGCATACTCCAAGTGCCGAAATTTTCTTTCGACAACAACTCAATGCGAGATGATGATGTCGCAGCCATTTTATAAAAAAACAAATTTATTCTCATGCCCTTGATATTTTTCAAGTCTTTAAATGCAGCGTAAGTTATTCGGCCGATCTCGTTAGATTATAAATCAAAAAAATATATGCAGGGTGTCCCAGTGGATAACCTTCTAACAGCAGATTTTCGAGAAAATCGACCTTTTTCATATTTTCGAAAAAAAGTGACCTTTGTTCAGTCGCTTTAGTACCACAGCCACAAATGAAAATATTTTTGGTTCTTTTTTTTTTTGCATAATATTTTTAAATATTTATGCTATCATATGTGATTTAAAATGAAACCGTAGTTGCAGTGGTTCTTTAAAAAATAGATGTTGAACTTTCGTTTTGCTCCATATTTTTTTCAAACATTTAGGCTGGTGTGGTGTTAGAAAAAATGTATGACAACCTAAATGCTAAAAACATAAGCGATAGCTTTTACAGTTGCAAAGATATTTCAATTTTAGTGGCAAAGGGGCTTTTTGTATGGAACTTAAATTTCAAACAAAATCAGGTCAATTTCGAATTTTATTAAGAAATAATGTATGCGAACTCTGAATTACGTCGTGCTTACAGCAACAGATACCCTAACCGTAACTAAGCAATATAATTTTATAATTTTTATTCAAAAACAGTCAGCGATTGTATTCCGAAGTCAAAATGTTTACTCTGAAAAAAGGAAGGTTCAAAATAAAAAACTTCAGAAACTTCTATGCAGCGAACCAGTTCACCGTAAGCCGTGTGTTCAAATAGTGGAAGATTTAGTTGAAAATCTTTCGACCGAAACATTCAGTGAAGATGAATAAGACTTGCTAAACAGAGGTTTGAATTTTACTGTTAAGCCTTACAATTGTCCACTCATAGATGTAGTTGCAGATATTGAGTCAGCGATCCAGTTTAAGCCACCTGAAGTCAAAAAGGCAATACGCCAACAAGCAATACCACTTCTAAAAGCAAAAAAACAAAACAAGCATAGTGATCCTATCAGCATTAAATGGACCAACGCTTTAAAAAAATTAAAAAGACGGAATGTCTACTATATGAAAGCTGACAAAGGCAATAAAGTCGTCATTATGAATAAAGAAATGTATGATGAACGTATGCTTGGATCCATTCAGGAAGACAATTTCGTTGTATGTAAAAAATCACCTCTGAACAACATGATCAAAGACGCTAAAACCTCCATTGATGCCCTCAACAAAGTTCTCGGTGTCAACAAGTTTAAACTGAAAGTCTCGAATCCGCATGTCCCACTCATGTATGGTCACAAACAAGGTGACAAGATGAGGAAAATTGTGTCGTTTGTTAATTCTCCATTTGCAAAAATCAGTAAATGGTTGGTTTCACATCTAAAGCAGTACGGTGATTTTAAAGGTTACTCCGTAAAAAATGCTTTTGAATTTGTTGAGAAAGTAAAAGATGTGGATTTGTATGACGACGAAATCCTGGTTTCTTTTGATGTCACTTCTCTTTTCCCAAACATACCGATAAAAGAAGCTTCCGTTGCTATTACAGAACACCTTAACAATAAAAATTTGAACACTGAACATATAAATGTTTACACTGAAGCCATCAAAATTTGCATGAAACACAATTGTTTTAAATTCAGAGATACTATTTATTTGAGTAATTTTGGTTGTAGCATGGGGAATAACCTGTCACCTTTTGTTGCAGAAGCATTTATGAGCAAATTTGAGACGGACCTTCATAAGGAAGGGCTCTTACCACGTGTTTGGTTTCGTTATGTTGACGATACCTTTGCCATTGTAAAAAGACACGAGCTACAAAACACCTTAGACATGCTTAATGAACGTTTCCAAAGTATCAGTTTCACATTGGAACAAGAAAATGAATTTGATCACACGTTATCGTTTCTAGATTTAAAAATGAAACGAGTTAATAATAAACTACAGTTTGCAGTATATAGAAAGCCAACAGCAACTGACCGTTTCATCACATGTGACTCTTTTTGTACTTATCAAAGTAAAATTGCTGCTTTTCACTCGATGGTATACCGACTGTGCTTACCACTATCCGTTTCTGACTACAAACTCGAATATGATCATATTCTTCACTTAGCTAAAGTAAATGGTTATGAGAAAATTTTGATTGACAGCTTAATATCCAGACATTCGCGAAAAATCAAAAATGATAACATGTCAACACTTTTCAATCAAAATCGGACAATTGCTGCACTCAACGAGAAAAGAGTTGCGGTTACGTTCGCACCAAACATTACCAATAAGCTTAGAAACATATTTGAACAGTAAAATATGAAAATGGTACACACAAGTACTGGAAAACTTTCCTTTACATTGTGCTCAACTAAAGATCAGAGACCATTAACCGAAAAATGTGGCATTTATGAAATTAAGTGCTCAGGCTGCAATGCTAAATACATAGGACAAACGCGTAGAGGAGTAAAGAAGAGTTTTGACGAACATTGCAGATATATAAAGAATAAAGAAATAGATGAACCAATCGCTGCACACATGCATGACACATACAAACAATACAGATATTGATGTACATAAAATAGTTTCTTTTGATGAAAATTTAAAATTACTAAAAAATGTAAGCAATCAGTTCAAATTAGATGCATATGAAGCCTTTTACATATCTACAACAGACAATCTTATTAACTTAGATGAAGGCATTATAAATTCACCTCTTTTTCAAATAATTAAGTAATGTTGTCCAAATATGTTATTTCTAAGTTTCAACTAGCTTTTTATTAGATTTTGTTTTCAGTTTTGTTTTGATCATAAAGTACACATTGTTTTATATTTATAATGACAAGCGTATATGTAATTTTCCTCTATGTTACGGTTATTGTTTCTCTTTAGTTAGTTAGTTAGTGTATTTTTTAGCTCCGGCTGATGTGGTCTCTCAATAAAGAGATTGAAATGCATTCAATTAAATAAAAAATAAAATAAGATAACTTAGTGTTTTATTTTTTGAAAAGTTTGTGGTCAGTAAGGAATTTATAAAAAATTTTTGTTTAAATAGAATAGACCTCAAGTTTCGTTTGCTTTTAACGATTAAAAGTTAAAAATTCTATAATTTTATGATTTTGTGCACCACCTCATTGCATAATAAACCTGTACTATGGGCATAGAATGTGGCACTCGCCTTAAAAATTTGTGAAGTGTTAAAAAATTTGATTCATGATTTCACAATGTCTTAGGTAGAAAATCTCAATTACCTACAACTTGGGTCTTGGCAAAATCGAAAGAAACAAAAAATCTTATTCATTACATTTATTTCAAATTACACTACTCTAAAAATTTACAAAAACTTACGCCACAACGAATGGCGATAACATTTTCTATAGTAAAATTTTCCGTAGAATCCGAATATCGCAATGGTTTTTATTTCTTCTAAATGCACATTATATTTCAAATTGGCTCAAGCGGACCACATCAATACATCAATTTGCTTAACACTTACAGGTATCATTCTAATCTTAATTCTAAGCGATCCTTTTTTATTTTATTTTGCAGAAAAGCCACACTTTTTAAAGTTATCATCATTTGAACTTTGAATGTTAAAATTACAAAATTCTGAAAGGACTTTTTTCTAAATTGTCGCTATTTCCTCAGTACGAATGGATTTTCATAATTTTTTTTTTTAATTTCTTCTTTATTTTATGGGTTCAATGAAAAAGTGACTGTAATCGCACTTAGCGGCGATCGGTGCTTTTTGCGTGGGCAATAGTGACAGCAACAGCACGAGCAGGTTTGCCTACTAGCAGTTCGGTAAGATGTAGTGGGTTCGCTGCTGCCACTATTGTTCCTTCACCATACAAAGTTAAAAACTCGTGCTGAAGGAGAGTGCTGCACTCTGAATGCTCAAAAAATTTTAAAGTTATTTAAGTGGACACGTTACCGAAACGAAATTTACTTTTAACAAATATCAAAAATCTACAGAAAAAAAATGTGGGACTCCCTAATTCTCCTCTACTGATGCTGACCTCCGAGCATGATGGTCGCTCGGGCCCGACTTAACCCACCCTACCATGTGGACCATGGGGCAACGGTTTGTGGTCCACCCTATCTGATTGTGGTTCTACATGGGGCCTACTGTACTAGCTCTTTAAGCTGCCATGATTTTATTTCCTATATCCGTTTAAAATAAAAAGGTATAGTTTTTTTTGTTTGTTTTCAAATCATTATTAATTTTAAGTTTATTTTTGTGGGTTTTTTTTTTTATAGTCTTTTCGGTTGTTTCTTTTTATATTTGAACAAAAAATAAATTTACAAAAAAAAACTGCTTACGACATTTTACAGTAATGTATGTTTTGTCTTTCTTTTTGTTTGTAAGGTTAGTAGGCGTTTATTATTTAGTTTGTTTTAAAATTTTTTTTTTTTTTTACTGAAAAAAAAAAAAATAAATATTATTTATTTCGTTCATTGGAAAATTTAATTTCGTTTTATGAACCAAACATTATTCATGTTTAAAAAATTCAATGATCACTTAAATACTAGAATACAAAATTTTGTTTAACGCTGTTTACCGTAAAAACAAAAACAAATTTAACGCATTGAGTATGCAACTTACAAATAAACTAAAACTATTATTTATAATAAGAATAACAGTAGTATAGTTATTTTTTTCTTAGTTTCCTTTTAATTAATATAAATGTATAGAAATAAATTGTCGTAGCTACGGTAGTCGATTAAGTCCAGGTTATCTTACTGTCGTCGTGAGCTGAAGATGTTTTCTTGTTGTTGATTATGTTGGTGAAATGTTGACGATGTTAACGACGACGAAGAAAATGACGATTATGTTGTTAAAGTTGTATTTAAAGTTGTAATTTTTTAAAGTTGTTTTTTTTCTGTTAACTTGTGTTTAGTTCTTGTTTTATTGTGTTGTTTAAAATTTCTTTGATGTTTTATGTCAAAATGTCAATAATGTATGTATTTCTGTTTCAGTCCCACTTTCTGTATTGTTCAGTGACACTGTATGACACCCCTGTTTTTTATGTAACGGAGCACTAGCGCTTCCGCGAATGATTCTTCAGCAAAACAAAGGATACTTTTGTAACCAAGTAATAAGTTTTTTTTTTTTTTTTAAAGCAACATTTTCCATCTCAAGTATTAACGATGGAGTAATGGCATAGCAAGAACAACTGCTGTTAGACACTCTGTGGCATAGATTTTGCCTGCGTTTAAAATACTGCATGCCAAATTAAATGAGTCGTTAACTTTATTATACGAACTACTATAGCTTAAATTTTATTTGCAATTATTACGTAATTTTTTTTTTTGTTTGATGTTAAAATGTTAGCCATTTTTCCACAATTTTTGAATTTTCACTTTTCGCAAACATTAACAAAATATCCACATTTAGTTCGTTCACAGCATTTAGATTGTTATTGGCAGCATTTTCATCGTTTTTCTAAACTTGCCACACGAATCGTTTGCGAAAAACACGAAGCAGAACTCTTTATTTTGCTTTATATACATTTGATGTGACCATTATTACATAAAAAGAAAAAGTCTTAGTTTAACCACCAAATTACATATGTAAAATTTTTGTTTATTTAATGCCTCACAAGAATCAATAATTTTTTGTGTATTTAATTTTCAACGACATAAATTTTTTTTCATTTTTCAAGTACCACAAGCTTACCACGCTTACACAAATTGTTTTCTGTTGACTTTTTTTGGTTTTTTCTTTTTTTCTATCAATAAATGTATTCTTTTGTATTAAAATTCTTTATTTTTTTTTGTTTTTTTTTATTGCGTCAGGCGCACTACATCAATTTTTAAAAAAATGGCGAGACCACGAGTAAAAACACAGCGCACGACATGTTCCCAAAATTTTTTCTTTTTTTCCGCGGCACGTCCGCACTGTTCCACAGCCAAAATCAACTCCACTCCCATATGAGTTTTCGTCTCTGTCTTGTTCACACGTTCGAACAGATTTTTATTGCCCGACGCGCAAATGGGCGATCTCATTGGCTGGTGCAGTGCGCGCAATAAAAAGTCTAGAACTTTGGGTGGCCGAAGTTTTAACCAATGCGGGCGACCTGCTCTTAAAATTTTTGGCGGCGGTCTACTAACCTTAAAAATAGCAATTTAAAGCTATAAAATCAGTTTCAATTGAAAATAAATATAGATGATACCAATACCAATTAAATATCAAGTCATTTTAACAACAGTAATAATTGATAACTTAATACAAACATAAAAATAGTCTGTAAATAAGTCAAGATATTCTTTTATTTTAGTTTTATTAACGCATGCAATATCATTAGCTTTACAATTCATAAATATTAACTACTTAAGTAGTATCATAGAGCGCGCTGGAATCATGACATTCCATATTTTCTGTAATCTCATCATAATTTAAACGGGAGCGATTTTTTGTTTTAATGACGTTCATTGTAGTAAAAGTGGATCCAAAAATAGGTTGTCAAATACGCCGCACATCTCCACAAACATGGATATAATTCTACAGAGAGTAAGTAAAAATTAATTTGTGACCATCGTGATTTCAAAAATATATCGCGTTTTAATTTTAAGATTTCGTCCTCAATCAGTATTTGGTCCACATTAATAAACTGTTTTAGTTTTGTTGATATTACTTCTGTTTGTATTTCATTATTGAATCTAACGAACTCATTTCATAGCAGAGTTATCTTATCAGATGGCTTTTTATCTTTTGATATAGCTGCCATATTTTCCAATTGTTTTAAATCGTCCTTTCTCAATTGCGCTTCTAGTAGAGACAGTTTATCTTTGAACGTATTCACGGCGCTAACCATCTCAGTCAATATTTTATTCTTCCCTTGAAGTCGTAAATTTAAGTCGTTTAGTTTTTCTGTAATGTCAGAGAGAAAAGCAAGATCAAGAACCCACTGATCATCTTCCAATTAAGGATACGATTTGTTAGTTATTGCCATAAACTCCATTACTTCAGGTAAGAGACCCAAGAATCTTTTTAAAAACTTAACGCGGCTTAACCATCTAAATTAGTGTGCAATAGTAATTCACCAAGATCAGATTTACATTCTTCTAGCAATGCTCTGAATTTTCGTCTTTGCAAACTGCTTCCGCGGATAAAATTAATTATTTTGAATGCAACATTCATCACATGGTCTGAATTTAATATCTTCGAGCAAAAAACCTGCTGGTGGATAATGCAGTGGTAGTTGGTTAAACTTGGAATATCATAATTTTATGAAACCTAAAAAATTAATTGTGCATCGACGCATCATACAGGCGGGCAACTAGAAATGGATACGCGGTCGACCGGTAGACCGCGGTCTACCGTTTGGCCACCCCTGGTCTAGAACATCATGCGCGATAACGCGATTTTCGAAATTCATATGTCATTTTTGACATTTTTGCCTAGACCTTTTCCCTGCAACGCCTGTCACCACCAGATGGCAAATTGCTAATGCGAATTCGCACGCATCGGAACTGGTGCTGTTACATGACATTTAGGGCAAAGTAATTTTTTTGATTTCAAGAAAGTGTCTCAACCCTGCAATATGAACAACATTTTCTACAAAATACTTCATTTTGCACTAAACTTAACTTTTTATAGAACCCATAACATAATGAAATTTAAAAAAAAAAAAATTATCAAAATCCATTGTTTTGAGGAAATAACGACAATTTAAAAAAAAAGTCCTTTCAGAATTTTGTAATTTTAACATACAAAATTCAAATGACGTTATCTTTAAAAAGTGTGGCTTTTCAGCAAAATAAAAAAATGTGAGTCCCTTAGAATTAAGCTAGAATGATGCTTGTAAGTTTTAAGCAAATTGATGACATTGATGTGGTCCGCTTTAATCGATTTGAAAAATAATGTGCATTTATAGGAAAAAAAACTGGTTGATGAATATAAAATACTCTAGTTATGACTTTTCCTTAAACATTTATGTATATATTCAAAATTTTTATAATAAAATTTTCTATAAGATAGGAGGGCTAACTTTTTGTAAAAGATATAATTGATTCCAGATAGACGGCTTCAAATTTGGAATTTGTTAAAAAGAACGAAAAAAGGGCTTTTTTTACCTATTTTCGATCAAAGCAGCCGTAACACCAATACCATTGGCACATTTTGTACCTTAAAATGTTTCTAAGACTCATCTGCACTATAGAAAAATTGGATGGCTGACAGGCATTTGTGTGAAGTATGTACTCTCAACAGTGCATTTTTTTTAATTTTGCCATTTATATGGAAAATTGGGACCAATCGAAAAAAACCATTGCGATACTCGGATTTTACGGAAAATTTCACTATAGAAAACGCCATCGTCATTTGTTGTGAAAAATCTTGTTGAGTAATGTTTAGTGTTTCACCGAGGCTACGAGGCAGCCTCGTTTTTGACTACGAGAACGAGGCGAGACCGAGGCGAGAACGAGGCGAGATGGAAAAATAAATTTTCCTCGCTTGACCGAGGCGAGGCGAGATCACACGGCACCTCGCCTCGTACTCGCCCCGGCCTCGCCTCGTCCTAGCCTCGTTTTCGAAACCAAGAGCGAGGCGCGTTTTGACGAAATCTGAACTCGTAAGAATCATATGCAGATTCAAAATATGAATGTAATTTTTATAATAAAATCTATATTTAACTAATATTTTAGTATTTTATTTTGAGTAAACTACTTTGTTTTATTTTTAATCCGCATGTGCTTCTTACGAGTTCAGATTTGGTCCAAGCGCTAATGCACAGAAGTGCTTGGATCGCATCAACTTCTATGTGACTTCGCCTCGATTGATCAGTTAGGGAAGCATGTAAGGCTATGTAAGGCTATAAGCAAAACTGCATGATTGACAACACTGCATTGAAATTGATTTATTCTAATAGTCTTTCTAAGAACCGGTAAGGTGAAGCGAAACGCACAGGGTAATGCTAGTATATAAATAAAGATCAATATACATATGTATGTTCGTTGCTAATGGACTCTTAAACCGTTCAACCGACCGACGAAAGATTTGACATACATATATGTTTCTTATGATTTGGGATGCTCCGTAATATAGTTTACGATAAATGGGTGATGCCACCCCCACATAAGAGAAAAACTGAATTCATCATATATTATCAACAACTTGATGCAGATTAATAAAACTTGATATATAGTATTTATAATAGGTAGAGGCATAACTAAGATTCAATTAATAAAATGGGCGGTACCATGCCTTCAATATAAGAAAAAAATTAACTTTATCATATCTCAATATCTATTTGACGTAGATAAATAAGATTTGGTACATATTTTGCTTATAGTTTGTAAAAGGTTCATAGCTTAGTTTGGCTTGGAAAAAAAGGCAATGCGTCTCCTTCCCATATAAGAAAAGAATTAAATTCATCATATCTCTTCCAATTCACCAAAAATAAAAACAGATATCTTATTTTATTTCTTGAGGCTTTATCAGCCTATCAGCCCTGATACATATATAATTTTTTATTTATCTTAATAAAAACCTCGCTTTTTTACCGAGGTGCCTCGGCCGAGAACGAGGCGAAGCGAGGCGAGGCGAGGCATGTGATGGCAAGATCTCGTCCGAGGCCGAGGCGAGACCGAGATCAACTAGAACCTCGCCTCGGCCTCGGTGAAACACTAGTAATGTTATTATAATTGTTTGATTGTTGATTAAAATGAGGTAATAATAATATTTATTTCATATTGTTTTAATGAGTGTTCAAACTGATGTCCATCTACCCTGATGCAGGCCCTACGTCTTCTTATGAATGATTTTTTTTGGCATCCGCGAGTATATCCGCTGGAGAATTTGGCTATCAGCACTTTCGACGCGGCTACGCAACTCCGCTAAACTCTTTATTGGCTTGCTATAAACTTTTTCTTTTAGACAGCCCCAATAAAAAAAATTCCAAAGGATTTAAATCTGGTGACCGTGGAGGTCACAATATCGGGCCCAAATGGCCTATCCATCTGCTGGACCAGCACTGATCTAAGTCTCTTTGTACAGATAGACTGTAGTGTGCAGGGCAACCGTCATTTTGAAGCCACATCGTTTTTCTTAACTCCAATGGCACATCTGCTTGTAGTTCTCTCCAGAAACGCAAATATTCAGCGCCGTCTTAGGTTGCTGGCAATTCATAGGGGCCTATTATCTTCCCATTGAAAATCCCCGCCCAGTAATTAATTTTAAACTGGTATTGTGAGTGGTCCTCTATCATGAGGTGTGGGTTTTTCAGGGACCGGCCATATAAATTGTGTAAGTTTAAGAATCCATCTCGTCGGCATGACGACTCAGCGCTCCACAATATTTGATTAAAAAAAATTTGGGTTTTGATTTAATCTGTCCAACATTTGGCGGCAAAAGGTTACTCTTGCAGCGTAGTCTCTAGGCAGCAGTGGTTAAACCCGCGTCACGTGGTATGGATGAAATCGAAACTTTTGTAAAGTTATATGAACAGTAGATTTTCCAATACCAGTGCGTCTTTGAATAACTCGTGTAGAAACTGATGGATCTCTTTCAATTTCACCTAGCACGATGTTATCATACTCATATTGTGGTCTTCCTTCACTGGCACTGCCAACACCAGTACCAGAAGCTCCTCCTTTAGAATACGTGCTAAGCACTCTACGCACAATGCGGTAATCTGGATGGCGTGCGTTCGGGAATCTTTCTCTGTAAAGTGTAGCGGCTGTACTTGCGTTGCCTCTGCATTCATCGTAAATGAAATGGCATATTTGCATACTCGAAAGGTGTCTTCGATTCATCGTTGTAACTTTTCGCTTAAAAACATCACTTTTAAATAATGTAATCTATGGTTTTGAAATCACTTTTATACAGGATTAGGTAAACCATAGCGAAAGAATGCATACAATAATATTAGGTAAACCACAGAAAAGTGATATATTTCTACCTAAGACATTTCGAAATCATGAATCAAATTTTTAACACTTTACAAAATTTTAAGGCGGGTGCCACATTCTATGCCCATTAGGGTGGTTCAAAATATTAAAGTTGCTCCAAACTTCGCTCTCCGGGCACCAAAAGTTTCGTATTGGTGCCAATAAGAACCACGTAAAATTTGGTCCATTTCAGAAAACATTTAATGGACCCGCCACCCTTTTGAAAACTGGGAAATGGTCCCCAATCTATCAAAAATGATTAATATCTGTCCGAAGCTGCCCCCTAGAGGGATCAAATGTATGACAAGGTCCCATTATTTTTCCTTCTCCAACATTTCTCCTGAACATACTTACCCCCTATCACAACCCCTTAGGGGTGCTCCCCTGCAAAAATTACATTCTTGTGAAATTATGAAATTGACTTCCCCCTCTTCTCAGATGCCTCAGAAGGGGTAAAACGCAAGTCGAACTTGTATTATTTTTACTCTCCCAAACTTTTCCCTTTACATATTTACCCCCTATCTGCCACCCTTTTGGGGTCCCCCTACAAAAAACACAAAAAATTTCGAAAAATAGTTCATAGCTCCCCCGGAGTGACCCAAAAAAGGTTGATATGTATCACTAAGTCCTATTATATTTTTTTTTCCAATATTTTTCCCGAACATACCTACCGTCTATCTGCCGCCCTTTTAGGGGTCCCCCTACAAAAAACACAAAAAATTAAAAAAATATCTAAAAATAGTTCATAGCTTTCCCTGAGTGACCCGTAGAGTGGTCTAATGTATTACCAGGTCCTCCCTACATTTTTCCGAACAAACTTACCCCTATCATAACCCCTTTGCGGATCCCTTTGAAAAAATGTAAAAAGTTTCGAAAAATAATTCATATCAGTACTAAATTGTATTATATTCATTGCTTATATTAACTGGCTCTTTTCACAAAAAAGGATACTTTTTGCGATATACTTCTACGATTTGTAGCATTAGCTCTTTTTTTTCTTCATCATTTGACAAAATTTGGTTGTGGTTTTCACAAACGCAACACCTCTTTCAGCGGTGTCATTTACGACAGCTAAGCCTTTGCAAAAAGATAGCACATCTCTGATCTCATCAGATTCCCATGATTATTGAAAATTCTGTATTCAATTCAAGGAAAACAAAAAAGTTTTTGGTTCTGTGTGAAACAAAGTAACTTAGACTGTGGTTTAGTAAAATTTTGACATTTTCGATGTTCCTGCCGTTTGTCAATTTCACGACGGGATGCAAGAATTTGAGAAGTTCAACTGTTTTTTCCTTTTTTGCATAAGATAGTCTACAATCAAAAAATGCGAGAGATACTGTTTCCTCTACCAAATACCACAAATGATTTTTAAATTTTTCTGTATTGTCATGAAAATGGTTGGATCAATATTTTCATATGCAATCGAGTCTCTTACGAAGGAATAATCAATAAATAGAGCTTCCACAGCAGTGGTACATCCAAGCCATACTCGAATATATTTTAGTATTATATAATACAAATATGTATCTCGGCCTCCATTTAATCGTTATGCAGCCAAAATGAATTGATAACGAAACATAAAAATTAAAAGATTGTATGTCAACCGCGCATGGCTCATTGCCCCAGGCTTAAAGAATTTCTCACTCCCCCTGCACCAAGAAATATTAGTGCTAGCTCTAAAAACGCCTTATAATCATCTCTGCTACGGTTTTGATAACAGAAGCTTCATATACATATCGCTCACTTACTTCAAGACTGGCATAACTCAAAAAACATAAAGTGGGAGAAAAACGCATTTAAAGTTTTCAATAAGTTGCTTTTTATATGAAAATAATGAAAAGTATGTTTACATAAACTCTTCTCGAAAAGCAAGTTTATGAGATAATTTTCTGATTTTTTGACACAAAATAAAACATGAAATGGCAGATATTTCTGCATCATTAACTCAAAACTCACGTTTTTTGAGTTATGCCAGTCTTGAAGTAAGTGAGCGATATGTATATCATCGCATTCATCGTTTGATCGCACGAAATTATCTTCCAGGCCGCTTTTATAGGATTTTTGATCTTATTTATTCCACTCATTTAAAAACCGTTCAAAAAGGGTAACCTCAATAGTACTTAGTACTCGAACGAAGCTTTATATCAAAAACACTTCGAAGTACAATTTCATTTACATATATGATGGCGGCATGGAAGATTTATTGGTTTACGTTCTAGTCGGTTCTGCAATACATGCTCCAGATCTTTTCACCAATAGAGCTGCTGATTTTGGATGCACCCAGAAACTTTTTTGTTTTGTTTGAATTGAATATAAAATGTTCAATAATCAAGGGAATCTGATGATGAGATCAGAGATGTGCTCTCTTTTTGCAAAGGCTTAGCTGTTGTAAATGACACCGCTGAAAGAGGTGTTGCGTTTATGAAAGATATCAACCAAATTTTGCCAAATGATGGAGAACAAAAACAGCTAATACTACAAATCGTGGTAGTATATCGCAAAAAGTATCCTTTTTTGTGAAAAGAGCCAGTTAATATAAACAATGAACGCAATAAAAATAAATATAATACAACCTGGTACTGCTATGAATTATTTTTCGAAACTTTTTTCATTTTTTCAAAGGGATCCCCCAAAGGGGTTATGATAGGGGGTAAGTATGTTCGGAAAAATGTAGGGAGGACCTGGTAATACATTAGACCACTCTACGGGTCACTCAGGGAAAGCTATGAACTATTTTTAGAAATTTTTTTGTGTTTTTTGTAGGGGGACCCCCAAAAGGGTGGCAGATAGACGGTAGGTATGTTCGGGAAAAATATTGGAAAAAAAATATAATAGGACTTAGTGATACATATCAACCCTTTTTGGGTCACTCCGGGGGAGCTATGAACTATTTTTCGAAATTTTTTGTGTTTTTTGTAGGGGGACCCCCAAAAGGGTCGCAGATAGGGGGTAGATGTGTACTGAGGAAAGTTTGGGAGAGAAAAAATAATACGAGTTCGTCTTGAGTTTTACCCCTTCTGAGGCATCTGAGAAGAGGGGGAAGTCAATTTCATAATTTCACAAGAATGTAATTTTTGCAGGGGAGCACCCCTAAGGGGTTGCGACAGGGGGTAAGTATGTTCAGAAAAAATGTTGGAGAAGGAAAAATAATGGGAGCTTGCCACAGATTTAACCCCTCTAGGGGGCAGCGTCGGAGAGATATTAATCATTTTTTGATAGATTGAGGACCATTTTCCAGTTTTCAAAAGGGTGGCGGGTCCATCAAATGTTTTCTGAAATGGACCAAATTTTATGTGGTTTTTATTGGCATCAATACGAAACTTTTGGTGCCCGGGGAGCGAAGTTTGGAACAACTTTAATTTTTTTCATATATGTCTGAACCACCCTAATGCCCATAGTACAGGTATATTATGCAATGAGGTGGTGTACAAGATCATAAAATTATATTACTTAATTATAGTTAGGGTATCGGTTGCTTTAAACACGACGTAATTCAGAGTTCGCATACATTATTTCTTAATAAAATTCGAAATTGACCTGATTTTGTTTGAAATTTGAAACCGGGACAGTGGTTTGCACAAAATTGAGCGCAGCGGAAAAACGCTTTTAAAGTGTCAAAATGTTCGTATGCTCAAGAGCTTTCATATGAGCGGGTGTTTTCGATTTTTTTTTTAAAGAAATGGTGACCATAAAACGGCGCCTACATATATATATCTATGTTTAAATAGGCAGTAGGTAAATAGCCATAATCAAAATCGCTTAATTTTTTTATTTTGTAGGAGGGCTGTGAGGAGAGGGAGTCAGTGTATACTTTTTTTTTCAATAGTAGTTGGTGCCCAGCCCCTTACGGCAAATACGTTGCCACGGCTAAACTAATGAACCGATTTTAATAAAATTTGGTTTAGAGATAGACTGAACCATAAGAAAAGTAAATAAAAGCTCAGAGTTTTTAAATGAGGCGTGGCATTACCCTTAATAGGAAAAAACGTTGTTTCGGCTGAACCGCGTCATCGATTTTGATAAAATTTGGTATGGTGCTATATTGAATCCTGAGTAAAGATATTCCTTTTGATTGGGCGGTGCCACGCCTCTAATAAGAAGAAACTCTTTCACTGCTAAACTAATGGATCGATTTTGATGAAATTTGGTCAGGATCTAATTGGTCCTTTAATTTACCTGTGTCAACATATTTTTCTATTATGGGCGTGTCGCCGTCCTATTTAAAAGAAATACCTTGCAGTAAAAACGTTTTTCTTATTAGAGGCGTGAAACACCGTTTTTTCTATTAAGGGTGGTGCTACGCCCCATTCAAAAATTCAGAGCTTTAAATTATTTTTTTTATGGTTCAGTCTATCTCCAAACCAAATTTTATTAAAACCGGTCAATTAGCTTACCCGTGGCAAGATATTTTCCGTTAGGGGCGTGGCACCACCTACTATTGAAAAAAATGTATACACTACACTTCCTCTCCTCTTGAAGTATTTAAGTTTATAAATCTTTTTCTATACCAAATGAATTCCTTTAATGTAAGCTTATCATTTCTATTAAATAAAATAATTATAAGAACTTAAAATGTTCAACCTAAGTAACGAAAATTAGGGAAAGCAAGCATAACACGAATGACTACAACATCAAACGGCACGACTAGGTTCATACACGAAGTAATAAGCAACCAAAACATAAACGACTGCAACATCAAGCAACACGATGGAAAGTATGAAGCCACAAAAAACAGCACAACCAGCTGACTGGCAACAGATCTACAGCATTAAGCAAAAATCAAAATCGAGGAACCGACAGTGTGTGCAGTGAACTCAAAGTGTTCCCATCCTAGTTTCGCTATATTAACGCCTGGTAGCGATTTGGATCCTCCACGGTAATATAAGCATCGCGTAATCGATTCGAATCGACAGTTTTTTTTCAGTAATTCAGTAATTTATTCAAATATTTTAACATAACGCTTCAAGATAATATATCTTATAAAAAAGCATAAAAAATAAAAGTTTACGAAGTGAGTTATAACAATAAAAAAAAAAAAAATTAAAGCTACAGATAAATATTAAATTTAATAATCCAAAAAAAAAAAAAATAAAAAATTTAAATTGAAAAATAGAGCTATCTTAACTAGTAGAGATATTAAAATAATCAGAAAGTTTCTGCCGAAATTGTGTCGAAGACCTAATTGATTGCAACTCGTGTGGAAGATTGTTCCACAAGCGAGTTGCAGCCACAAAGAAAGAGCGCTCCATAATTAATGTCCTATGTCTAGGTAAAATTAATTTTAATCCTCTACGCGACTGCGTAAAGCGAAGCATTTCAAAAAGAAATTGTGGGCAATAGTTATTAATTATATTGTGCAATTTTAATATATTTCGAAACTTGTACATGACAGTTTGTGCAGTGAACTCAAAGTGTTCACATCGGATTTTCGCTATATTAACGACATGGTAGCGATTTCGATCCTCCACGGTAATATAAGCCTCGCGTAAACGATTCAAACCGACAGTCTGTGCAGTGAACTATAAGTGTTCACATCATAGTTTCGCTATATTAACGACATGGTAGTGATTTCGATCATCCACGGTAGAATTGATCCTGAACACTGATACACCAGTCAGAAAACATCGTTACATTTCAACATCCATTTTTTAAAGAACCACTGTACCTACGGTTTAATTTTAAATCACATATGATAGCTGTTACCGTCGTCGCGTCTTGCGGTAAAAGAAAACATAAATTTTTAGTAACACGCTTACGCTATTTAATTATTTATTTTAATGATAAAAATGAAAATTCAAGTATGTATCAATGCGAGAGTTAAAATTATTTCGTGTTTTTACCGCCGCGTCTATATAACTACTGCTTTCTAAATTCAATATCAAAATTAAATTAATTCAAATTAGACTAGCGGCTAAAGTTTCCTATTACAATTCATATGAAAAACGAAAAAGCAAAACAACGAAAAACTGAAAATTTACTAAAACGCAAAAAAAAAAATCTGTCTGGAGTGCCAGTTTAGTAGCTGGTGTTGGTAAATTGCACTTTGATGAAGGGATTATGGAAACATTTCAATGTTTATCAATTTTGAAAAACAATCTCATACAAAGTCCTGAAAAACTTGGCATAAAGGACAACTTTCATTTTTATCAAGACAATGATCCAAAACAAACTGCTGGAATTGTAAAAAAATGGCTACTGTATCATTGTCCCAGAGTAATCGAAACTCCCTCCCAAATTACTAAATTTGAATATTATTGAAAATTTATGGCAAAAGCTAGAAATTGATACTCGAAATCATCAGATTTCCAATAAAGTAAACTTGAAATAGACCCTTTTGGAGGAATGAAAAAAAAAGGCCAAAATACACCTAAAAGCTAGTGGAATCTATTCCAAATCACATAAAATCAGTCACTCGTCAGAAAGGATATCCAACAAAATATTAGGAATAGATTTCCCTGTACTTTATTTAAAATTTTTTAAAGTGGATCACTTTCACTGTAATATTTATTTTTATCTCATTTTGCTTAATGCCTATTTTTGTGAAGACTGCAAATGAATTATGAACTTTTTTTTGTATTTATTATTTGAATAACATGTACTATTATAATTAATAAAAAATTTTGGTACATTGATTAATTTCTTTGATTTTATTGAACTTCAAAGTTTTTGTTCACAGGTGGACCATTTTAACTGTGAGCCACTGTATGTATGTTTGTTTGCCTAAACATAAATGCATAATGCAAGAAATAAAAAAGTAACTGAAATTGAATTGACTGGATCTGCACTGCTCGGCTAGGTTTTCGACGGCGGCAACATCCCCTCGCCCGTCAATGAGTCCGCTGCGGCGAGCTTACTTCTTGAAATGCCGACGTCCAAAATAGCTATCTTTGCAACAGGCCGTTGAAATATGCGTGTTTGTGTCTTTATTGTAGCACTTCTAACCTGTCCGTCTTTAGCTAATACCGTATTGATTATAACGCCCTTAGGCCAAGTGTTGCGTGGAAGATCAGAATCCACAATTACGACAACATCACCGATTTTTATTGGAGGTCGCTTGTTGAACCATTTGCTTCGTTGAGATATTGTTGGCACATATTCTTTAAGCCAACGATGCCAAAATTGATCAGCAAATTTTTGGGTTTTATGCCAACGCTGACGTCACAAATTGGCTTAAACCCATCGAATGAGCCAATCAAAAGATGATTCGGAGTAATTGCTTCGTAATCGTTCGGTTCAACAGAAACAAATGTAAGTGGTCGAGCATTAATGATGAACTCGACTTCGTGCACATCGGAGGCTTTCGTCATTGAATTTCATCAAAGGACGAATCGATCTGATTAGCCTTTCCCAAGCCTTTGATTTCAGATGATAAAGTGATGAGTTATGTTGTCCACCACAAACCAACTTTTTTTTTTAGGCGTCCGCGGAAATTTGATGCCAACGGCTTATTCTGCAATGTTTTTTAATGCAATTTTCACAGAATACTTTTTAAGTATTGGACTTTTATATGTTTTTTAAATAAATAAATTTACTCTTACCATATCACTAAAAAACATTTTTAAACTTATGCCTAAAATGTAGCGCCAAAACCCTACCCCCTCTTTAAGTAAAATACACGAATTTCATATGTTTATAGGATTTTTTGAGGTTATGTTGAACGTTCTCAAAATTTTGGGCATTACTCACACATCGGGTGGTACTTAACAATTATTTTAAAAAAAAAAATTTTCAAATCCATTTATAATTGCATTGTAGACGGATTTTTGTCCCAAAACGTTAAAAAATTTCCCACTGTGCGCCGTCCGACTAATACGAAAAGAGGACCAAAGTAATCTATGCCGGTACATGTAAAAGGCCTCTCAAACGCTGCTAGTCGTGCCGCTGGTAGTGCTGCCATTTGTGGTATGTGGGGTGTCGCTCTGTTATTTTTGCAAACTTGACACGATTGACGCACGTTGCGGTACAGGACTCGGAGTCGAGATATGAAGAATTGACATCTTATATGGAACCATCGAACTATTAAAAATGTAATGCGATGATTTCGAGGCAATATGACAACGTCGCCATGATTATTGAGGTGCTCTGCTCTGCCTTTGCTTCTTAAAATCCCATTTTCATCTAGGTAGATATTGAGTGAAACTAATTTGCTTGCTTTCTCAATAAGCTTACCACGTTGTAGGTTATAAATTTGCTCGCTATACTCTGCAGCTTGAGCATATTTTAGTAAAAATATGCGAGCGGTCTTATACATTTCGATGGTGACAAATTCAGGTTTTCTTAAATTTTTGAATCCAGCGGTTACCCTTCTGATAAATAAAATAAATGTTGCTACAGCCCGTTGTAAGCATTTCCAGCATGAAAAGTAATCAAAGTCGGGTGAACGTATTTCTGTCGTTTGAACTGTAAGCACGGTATGTCTTATCTCTGCATTGTTATCGTTGACTTTTCCAATTGGTTCGCATTGAGGCCAATTGCAGCTTTTGGATAGTAAAAAATCTGGTCCTGTAAACCAAGTTTCACTTTTTATACGAGAGGTCGTTTTTGTTGCAAGGTCTGCCGGATAAAGCGTCAACGGCGTATATTTCCATTGATTTACATTTGTGCTCTCGAGGATTTAACCCACTCGATGCATTACGAATTACTGAAAACATTTCGGATCTGAATGCAACCATCTTAATGTTGTTTTAGAGTCAGTCCAATAAAATTGTGCTGTAGTGCGAATACGCTGAACATTAAGCACCTGTGATGCTAGCCGTATGCCGATTATGGCGGCCTGCAACTCTAGCCTTGGGATGGAGAGTGGCTTAAGTGGCGAAACTTTGAACTTGGCGGCCACGAGAGCGATAGAAATAGAGTCAGTACACACGATGCGCAGGTAGATTACTGCGGCGTAACCCTTTTCACCAGCATCAACAAACGTGTGAAGTTGTACTTATTTCGCAAACTTCATAGACATGGTAATGACCGCTATGATTGCCATCCATTTACACCACTTTTCATATAAACAATCAGAAAGTGGCTGATCCCAGCCTATTCCCGAGCGCCAAATTTCTTGCAGCAGGATTTTAAGGCTAATTGTATAGCATGAAACGAAGCCTAATGGGTCGTATATCGACATCAAAACCCGCAGGATTTCTCGCTTAGTGGGCACGAGGGACTCATGAATTACGTCATGAAGTAAGCGTGCGAATCTGAAAATATATCTGAATTGATCATTAAAAGGATCCCAAAACATACCTAGGATCCCCACTCGCGTCCACTTTGACCAGCTTCAGGATCTGCTTCAAGGTGACTCAAAAACGTTTTCAAGTTGGATGCCCAATTCCGTATATGAAAACCTCCTGCTGCATGGATCTGCTTTACTTGTGTTGCCAACTCTATAGCAGCTGCGTCGTAATCAGCGCTGTCGATGAAATCGTCGACATAGTGATACTTGCGAATAGCCTCCACGGCGCGTGGGAATTCATCTTGAAACAGTTCTGCATTTTTATCGCGTATAAAGTGAGCGATACATGGTATACAAGGATGAAGGATGAGAGGCGCCTTTTCAGACGCAAGAAACGAGAGCAGGAAAGGCATGAGCGTGAGAAACTCGAACTGTTACGTGGCAGGAATGATGCTCGAAAATTTTACCAACAAGTCAAGCGTCTGACCCAAGGTTTCACGCCCGGAGCATCTACCTGTAAAGATGAACATGGAAATCTGGTTACGGATACGCAGGGTACACTGAGATTATAGAGGAAACACTTTCCAAGCTGCTTGCTGGCGATGACTCCACCAATCCCGCCTTTGGAGAAATTAACCCGATGCCACCAATCAACGACGATGGTGTGGACGTACCACCACCTAGCCATGGCGCGGTACGAGTTGTGATCGAACGACTTAAGAACAACAAAGCGGCTGGTGCCGATGGGCTACTTGCTGAATTGTTCAAGACCGGTGGCGATGAGCTGATAGGGTGCATGCATCAACTCATCTGCAAAATATGGCTAGTAGAAAGCATGCCCGACGATTGGAGTCTCAGTGTCCTTTGTCCTGTGCTGAAGAAAGGTGGCCCGACAATCTGCGCTAGCTACCGGGGAATCAGTCTTCTTGCCATCTCTTACAAGGTCCTGTCGACTGTACTGTGTGAAAGACTTAAGCCGTTTGCCAACACACTGATTGGGCCTTATCAGTGCGGCTTTAGACCTGGTAAGTCCACCATAGACCAGATCTTCACACTACGTCAAATCCTGGAAAAAACCCATGAAAAACAGATCGATACCCATCATCTCTTTATCGATTTTAAAGCTGCTTTCAATAGCCCGATACGGCATTGCCTATATGCCACCATGTCTGAGTTTGGTATACCTGCGAAGCTGGTGCGGCTTTGCAGAATGACGTTGAGCAACACAGCCAGCTCCGTCAGAGTAGGAAGGGACCTCTCCTGCAACCTCTTCGACTTTGTGATGGAAGGGGTGTTGCGAAGAGCCAGTGTACATCGTAATGGCACTATTTTCTACAAAAGTGTCCAGCTCCTTGCTTATGCCGATGATATTGATATCATTGGACGTTGTAAGCGAGATGTTACTGCTGCGTTCTCTGCTATCGAAAAAGAGTCAGCGAAAGTGGGTTTGACGGTGAACGAGGGCAAAACAAAGTATATGCTGTCCACAAACAGGGAGACGCGGGATATTGGATCCTTTGTTACTGCGAACAACTATACTTTCGAAGTTGTCAAAGGAATTCACCTATCTTGGCACCGCCGTGAACACTCAAAACGATGTCAGCCTGGAGATAAAGCGAAGACTAACTCTTGCTAATAGGTGTTACTATGGTCTCAGTAAGCAATTGAGTAGTAGAGACCTCTCTCGCCCGACAAAACTGACACTCTACAAGACGCTCATCTTAACCGTGCTACTTTACGGCGCAGAAGCATGGGTTGTGTCGCAGACTGATGCAGCCACGCTTGGGGTGTTTGAGAGAAAAATTCTTCGCAAAATCTTCGGTCCTGTTCACGTCGGCGACGACTACCGTATTCGAATGAACCACGAACTGTACGAGCTCTACGCTGACATTGACATAGTCAAGCGCATCACTATCCAACGTCTGCGCTGGCTGGGACATATTGTGCGTATGGACGAAGAAGCTCCGGCGAAAAAGGTGTTTGATGCGGAAGCCGCAGGACAACGAAGAAGAGGAAGACCATGCCTCCGATGGAGAGACCAAGCCGAGGAAACCCTATCCACGCTTGGTGTGAATGATTGGAAAAGGCGCGCGCGAAGCAGAGGCGCCTGGAGAGAGCTTTTTGAGGTCGGCCGTAACCCGGTAACGGGTTGTTATGGCCACCCAAGTAAGTAAGTACATGGTGTACAACATACCAGCTTGATCAAAAAGTTTTAGGACTCGTCACCGTGTGGCGCTCTCGTTCGTCCGATTTCAATTCTCTTTTTTTTGTTGTGTTGGTAGAAGTGTCATGGACGTTATGTCAAATTTTCAGCTTGACAGCTTGACATTTCTTGAAGTGACGCCGTATTGTGTGCATCTACTTTTGTGTGTGGTTTCGATTTTTTACAAAAAATCTGAATTTCATGCAAAAAAGGGACCGCGTTGATGACGCAAAAGACATGCTTTCCAAGGCTGAATCCGACCCAACATTCATCAAACGAATCATTACTGGTGACGAGACGTGGATTTACGAGTACGACACGCAATCCAGACATCAAGCGAGTGAATGGCGTTCACCCAATGAGCCGCGACCGAAAAAACCACGTCGTTTTCAATCGAAAAAGAAGGCGATGCTCACGGTTTTCATGGACTACAGAGGTGTTGTGCATCATGAATTCCTCCCAGAAGGTCAGACCGTCAACAAAGAATATTATTTGGGCGTTTTGAGACGTTTGCGTGAAGCAGTTCGCCAAAAAAGACCGGATTTGTGGGCAAACAACTCGTGGATTTTGCATCACGACAACGCGCCGTCGCACAATGCGATCATTATTCGTGAGTTTTTGGCCAAAAACTCCATGAATACCGTCCAACATCCACCGAATTCGCCTGATTTGGCTCCCTGCGACTTTTTCCTGTTCGGCCACCTGAAGAAACCGCTCCGCGGATCGCGTTACAGCAGCCGAGAAGAGGTCATCGAAAAATCGAAGATGGCCCTGATGGCCATACCGACGGTCGAGTATAAAAAGGCTTTTGAGGACTGGGTCAAGCGTTGGCATAAGTGCATTGCAGTCGATGGGGAGTACTTTGAAGGAGACAATATCGATTTTGATGAATAAACTTGTATTTTTCATTTTAAAAATAAAGTCCTAAAACTTTTTGATCAAGGTAGTATACCAAAAGTTAATGCTTTCATGATGTAAATGCTATATTTGCGCACGTTGTCGTTTGCGTCTAGAGCCATAGGAATCGTTGAGCATGCATGTCTCTTTTTCTATGGAACATCTCAGCGATGTCTCCACATACTGCCACCTTACCAACTCTGAATGCGAGTAAGATTTTCACCAGCGAATTAAGTAGGTCGGGACCACTCAATAAAAAATCATTAAGAGATGCTCCGTTCGATTTTGCAGCGGCGTGCCATACAAGAGTGCTTTATCAGGCTTATTAGGATTCTTTACTACAAATATTGGCAAGTACCAGGCCTTTTTATTGGTGCTGCAGCCTCTTCTGGAGTTAGCTTACGACCGTATCCTATGGCGTATCCTATTAAGGTTTTCAATCTGCGTCTGCATAGTCGTTTTTATGCTAGATTCCTTGGTTAATTTTTTGTGTAAACACATCAATCGTTGAGAAACATGTGAATAACTTTCCGGCAGTTTGACGTCATCGGTGCGCCTCAATAATCCGATTTCATATCGATTTTCGTACTTATTGCAGGTCTCGTTCAGAAGTTGCATAGCTAGGCTATCGTCTGCGGAAAGTAGTTCTGTTGGCTTAAGTTTCTCTAAATTCAAGAATTGTTTGACATCCTCGTGTAGTTGTTGGTCTCATTTTTGACAGTGGCAAACGTGTACATTTAGTTGATATTCAGAAGCCTTTGTCATTGCGCATCCTTGCAAGGCCCACCCTAAACGACATTTTGACGCTATCGTATCACTTGTTTTCCCCTCTGATTTTGTGTGGTACTGCCAGTAACCAGTTATTTAGACCTATCAAAATTTTCGGCTTTGCATTCTGATATGACGGAAGTGGCACTCCTTTTAAATCAGCAGCATTGATCGATTGCGGAGACAGGTCGAGGCTTTCGACTGTATGTAAATCTTTGAGATAAAACTTTTCATTTGCGGCATTTGAAATTTCGATTGTTGCGAAAATTGAATCATACCTACTCCATTCGGGTTGTATTGCCGGTCCATTTCAAACATATGGGATCCCGTTCGTCTTGCAGATCCAGCTCATCGAAAGTATTTTTTTTTATAAGAGTCATTGTTGAACCTTCATCTAAGAGTGCAAAAGTTTTAAAAGCTTTGTTTTTTTGCATGAATATTCACTCACTCACGGTTTTGTTGCCAATTTCTACCTTACTCTTATTAAGCATTCGATGATGTTTTGCTTCACATTCATCAATTCCACATATTTTTTTGCTGGAGCATTTGCGACTATGCAACCCAAGGCATTGGCGACATAAACGTTTCTGATGCACATAATCCCATTTACGATTAAGGGATCCATTCTGGCATACTTTGCATTTCTCCACTGCGTGATCTTGACTTCCACAAATAATGCATTTCCGTTGCTCTGCATACGTTTCACTTTCCGACAGCATGTGGGTATATACTGATGCACTGCTTTTGTTTGGAGCAAGAGACACCAAAGAGCTTACTGCTTCTCCCATTTTCTGGAGCCAGTCACTAAAAATTTTCACAATAGGAAGCCGTTCCTCTTTCGCATGCATTGCCCAATTTAATTTGTGATGGTTTGGCAATTTTTCCACCCATTCTTTCACTAAAAGTAGGTTGTGCATGTGTGTGTGCATTTGACAGCCTTCCATTGTTGCACAGATGTTTTGTACACTAAGCGAAAAGTCGATGAGCATTTCTAATTTATCTTTAATTGTCGGCATATTTTTTGCTCTGCCTATTATACGTTCCAAAATGTGCTCTGGGTTTCCAAAACACATTCGCAGCTTAGAAATTTGGGGGTACCATGTCTGGTAAGCATAATTTGCTTACCATTTCACGAGCTCTGTCTTTCAAAGCGTCTTGCAATCTGACTAAAGTGCTGTTTTCGAAACTGCTAATAAATAATGGCCATTTTTTGAGGTCGCCATTAAATACAGGTAGCCTCTTAGGTATAACTTATCGTGCAGCAAGATGTGTTGCCGTTGGCGCATTAGTAAACATGGTGGCTTGCGAGTAAAGTGAGGACTTGTCTCCCTGTGACAAAATTTTATATTTTGTTTCAATAAATTGTTGTTGTAACTTCATTTCCTCTTCCAAGCGCTATACAGTGGAACTTCGATTATCCGTCAGGCACGGGACCAGCAGCCTGACGGATAATTGAATAGACGGATAATCGAATATATGGCAGAATTTTGTTTTGATTCTGTATGGTGACGCTAGAATACAAGGTATTGAATATACATATAGGTATATGTATGTACTGTAACACATAAACGCAAGAAAAAAGGAAATGTAACAAAAAATGTTGATTTGTCATCGAATAAAAAGACAATGTGATAGTTTACAATCGCATCAAGATGTTTTGGTGAAAAAATTCGTCAAAAATTTGTGTAATCCACTTGACTTGGCCAACAAAAAGAACTAGATTAATGAATTTCTGCGAAATTTTCATCTCCGAATTTCATAAGAAAAATTTCAGACAGAATCGTTTCTCGCATTGTGTGCATACATAAACAGAATCGAAACAAAACGAAAAAAAAGTTTGCTGACAAAATGTGACGGTTAATCGGAGTGACGGTTGATCGGGAGACGGATAATCGAAGTTCCACTGTATTTGTAAATTTCTTAGTTGCGACGTTGGCGTGGCTAAAAATTGCTGAGTATTTGCAGAGCTTGAAGTCGGAACAAAATTATTTTGACATTCAAAGTGCACAGCCGCACAATTTGTTCCTCCTAAAGACGGAAATTTCAACGCTGCAAACGCGACGTTGTTCAAATTTGCTGCTGCAAAACTGCATGTAGATGGCAATGATGACGTCATTGTTGGAGCTGCAGTACCTGTCGTTACAAAAACATGTGAGTGAGGTTTGATTCTGTTTGTTGTTGTTGTCGCTATCGCGTGATGAGCCACTATCGTGGATAACGAATTGTATGAATACGTCGTTGTTGTTGTTACTGACTGTGGCAGTGCTGTCACCACTACTTCGTTTATTGGAGACGATTGGGAAAATGCCGGTGTCCAGCTGCGATCAGCTACACTACCGTCCACTCAAACACAGATGAAAAAAAAAACCAGTTGTCGCAACTGTCACACTGTACCATTTCCTTGTTATCTAGCTGTTCACATTTTGTGCAATGATAATTCCTATTTCTACCCATAATGGTCGTTGATTTCCCAAATCGAAATATTGCGGCTTACACAATTTGCGCGGGTACGAATAGGGAATCACAAAATGACCGATGGAATCGTTGCACGTGATATCAGCGATATTAATACTCAAAAAAGTTGGTAATTTATTCAACGATTTGAAATTTCAATTGAAATCAATTTTCAAAAAAACTGCAATTTAATTTAAATTAGAAATAATTTTAAAAATTTGTTACCGTCGTCGCGTCTTGCGGAAAAGAAAACACAAATTTTTAATAACACGCTTACGCTATTTAATTATTTATTTTAATAATAAAAATGAAAATTCAAGTATGTATTAATGCGAGAGTTTTAAAATTATGTCGTGTTTTTACCGCCGCGTCTATATAACTACTGCTTCCTAAATTCAATGTCAAAATTTTATTAATTCAAATTAGACTAGCGGATAAAAACAGTTAATACATGTATTAACTAACATATGCATAGTTTACGTTTGTAAACATGAGTACATATAAAAAAAATGCTTTAAGGAATGTGTACATATGTGTGTTTGTTTAAACATAAATGCATAATGCAAGAAATAAAAAAGTAACTGAAATTGACTGGATCTGCACTGCTCGGCTAGGCTTTCGACATAGCATAACTATTTAAAAATATTATGCAAAAAAAAATGGATCAAAAATATTTTCATTTGTGGCTGTGGTATCAAAGCGACTGACCAAGGGTCGCATTTTTTTGAAAATATGAAAAAGACCGATTTTCTCGAAAACGGTGCGGTTTTACCGTGATCTTACTTTTTCTGACCCGCCTTGACACCCTGTATATACAGTGGTGGCGACGAATTTAGCACACACTGCAGTGGTAACTAATATTTTTCCGTGAGTGTTGCTTGCAACTAGATGATGGAGTACCGTTAATTCAAATGGTTGTTTTTACTCTAATTTTCCACATATTACAAATATTTGAAATTAACGCGCCTTTCAAGTTCGCCACGAATTTAGCACAATTTGAAAATAGCTCTGATTTTTTTTTAGTTTTGTTTGACTTGTTTTATTTCGTAAGGTATGCTTCAATTATATAATTTTAAATTTAATTTAAAAAAAAAATATTTTAAGATAAGGCAAAAGGAGTGTGGTGTTCAGAGATTCACCGGCAGGTAATTCATGAAATGAAAAATAATGGTAGCACAGTTGCAGAAATCAGTCGGTTCCTTAAATGTTCCAGAAAGATGGTATAGAATACATTACAACGCATACAGCAGTATGGGAGCACTAAAAATGTAAAATAGTTTTCAAGAAAACGCATAACAACAGCGAAAGAGGAAAGTTTAATTCATAGAGCTTCACTTAAAGACCCTTTTAAATGCTCTGTTAAACGACTAGTTTGTCGTCAAATGAACTAGAACAAAATTAAATAATCCTGAGCTCCGAATAGAATTCAGAAACACAAGTGTTCAGCTTCAGGCTTATTTTGCAACTACTTTATTCTTTTAACTTCATGTTCTTAAATTTACATTTTACTTAATACTAAATTTTTACGTTAGGTTATTAAATCATAGTAATTCGAAACTAAAATTAAGGTGGTTTGAAAACCAAGAACACAATTTGGCGAATTCAATGTAGATTTTTAAGCAAAATATAAATAAAAAAAAATGAAAAGTCAAATTATAGTCAAAATGACTGCACACCGGCCACCTTGGCAGCAACCGCTGCTAAATAAATGGGGCCAGTTTTCGTGTAGGCCTAGAGTAAATCCCGGCCTTGGTTTTTACCGTGGCGACGCGCACCTTACCATCGTGGCCCTTGGTGGTGTTGATGACCACGCCTGTCATCCACTGCTGAGGCGGCAGATTGTCCTCGTGCACCACGACGACCCGACCGACTTCCAAATTGGGCTGTTCTCTGTGCCACTTGTTCCGCTGCTGGAGCTCCAGGATGTAGTCTTTCGACCATGCCCTCCAGAACCGCTGTTTGAGCGCGCATGACAGTCGCCATCTCTTCAAGTAGGACAGTCTGTCGGCGTCGTCGGGCAGCGAATGCATTGCCTCGCCTATTAAATGGTGCGCTGGAGTTAGCGCCTCGCCGTCGTTGGGGCTCGTACTCATTCGAGCCAATGGCCTCGAATTGAGGACTGCTTCGACCTCGGCCAGCGTAGTATGCATCTCTTCGGCGGTCGGCGTCGCGCACCCTATTGTGCGGAGCAGGTGGCGTTTCGCTTGCTTCACGGCTGCCTCCCAGAGCCCGCCGAAATGCGGAGCTCGTGGGGGAATGAACGCGAACTTGACCCCTACAAACATCAAACCTTGGTGTTGCGCTTCGAATACCTTCGCCATCTCTTTCATCTTGCGTTCTGCGCCCACGAAATTCTTGGCGTTGTCGCAGTGAATTGTATGAGGGAGTCCACGGCGGCTGACGAACCTTTTAAGACAGAGAATAAAACAATCAGTTGATAAATCGTAAACGAGCTCTAAATGTACTGCTTTCGAAGTGAAACAAACGAATACCACTATATACATTTTTACGGGCTGTCGACCTCGGATTTGTAACGTTATACGTACCGGTACGCAAAAGTCGACACCGCAAATTAGAAATGATCGGACAGCTCTGAGGCGGTCTGACGGCAGATTTCCCATAATTTGCGTTAGTAATTTAGGCTTGTATCGGAAACAGTGAACGCAGTGCCTAACTATTTTGCTACAAGCTTCACGTGCATTTACCAGCCAAATTTGTTGGCGTAGTAGTCCAAGTAATACTTTCGGTCCAGCATGTCGATTCGAAACGTGTAAGTGCCGTAAGTATATTTGCACGAAATGCGAATTTTTTGGCATGAGCAATGGAAATTTTGCATCGTGTGGTATTGGTGCATTTAGGAGTCGCCCACCAACACGAAGCAACTCAAACTGGTGATTTCTATCCTCATAATTATGAATAAAAGGGTTTAATTTTTGAATGTTTGGCGAAAGTATTTTCGACTTCGCTAACTTATCTATTTCTTCTGAAAATTCAGTTTTCTGAATTAATTCAATAATTTTCAGGAATGCCCAATGCAATTCCTTTGCAGTAGGTTTACGTGAAGCGTACCCCTCGCCTTTTGGCGGTTTCTTAATGAAACGAAGTATAAAAGCGAAAATTCGCAGCACTTTTATATACGAAGAACGAGATGAAATATATTCCACAAGTTCGTTTGATGTGTCTTTGACTGCGAGGAGTACCGTATTATTTTTCTTCGTCTCTAGACTATTTAGCTCTAGAGGTAATTTGAAATGACTATTTTTTGGCCAAAATTCAGAATCTTGCGAAAGAAACGAGGGCCCAGTGAACCAAATTGAAGTGTTTAGCTCGTCTACACTGCAGCCTCTCGAAACTATATCTGCAGGGTTTCGCTTCGAAGGAATGTGTCGTCAAGAAGCATTTTGCGACCATTCTTGAATTTCGGTAACCCTATTTGCTACAAATGTATTCAGTGTAGCAGGGTGTGTCTTAGTCCAGTGTAAAACTATTTCTGAGTCAGTCCAGAAATAGATGTTCTCGATTCTACAATTTAACATTGCTCTCACCCTATGCCAAAGTTTAGATAACAGGTGGGCTGCACACAGCTCAAGCCTGGGTAGTGATTTTGTTTTAGTGGCGCAATTTTTGACTTTGCCGTCAGTAGTTGAGTTTGAATACCATTTGATGCAACGCTTCTGATGTAAATACAGCAGCCATATGCACGTATTGAAGCATACGAAAATCCATGAATTTGGCAACTTTCATTTGGATGGGTGTTTACGTACCGAGAAATTTCTATGGTGTCCAATTGCAATAAATTGACTTTAAAATTTTGCCAACTTGTTTCGAGTCGAATGGGAATTGACTCGTCCCAATCTAAATTTTGAATCCAAAGCTCTTGCAATAAGATTTTTGCTTCGGTAACTATTGGGAATAAAAATCCGAGAGGATCGAAAAGTCTTGCCGAAACTGACAAGATGTTGCGTTTTGTTGGTGGAAGATCTTGAAAATTTTCGTCCAAATGAAATTTGAATGTATCATTCTTCAGAACCCAACGTAAGCCTAATGTTTTTGTAGAATCGGAATCGTTAAACTTAAGCGGTTTTTCTGCTAAGTTATTGTTATGGTATGTATGGTGGTTTGAAAACCATTTGGCCAACTGAAATCCAGCGGAATCCAAAATTTGAGTGATTTGCGTACGTATAATTTCGAGATCATTAAAGTTGTCAGCTCCAGTGAGCATATCGTCAACGTAGAAGTCTTTTCGGATTACATTTGCACCTACTGGGTGCGAATTGCTGTATAAATCGCTCAAGTGAAATAAGCATCGTATGGCTAGAAATGGGGCTGGAGCAGTACCGTATGTAACTGTGTTGAGTTTGTACACCTGAATTGGCAGTGTATCATTTTCTCGCCACAGTATCAATTGAAAATTTCGGTCTGCCTCGTCCACTTCCACTTGACGGTACATTTTAGAAATGTCAGCAGTCAGAGCGTATTTATGCAAACGAAAAATAATTGAGTACAAATCTTCCTGGATTGTTGGACCAACCGTAAGTGTATCATTTAATGATAGCTGAGTTAACGTACGACTGGACGCATCAAAAACTACACGAAGTTTGGTAGTCGTACTTTCTGGTCTCAAAACGCATTGATGCGGAATGAAATAATGTGGAATTTTCATAATTCCCTCGCTAGCTGGTGACATGTGTCCTAATTTCAGGTACTCTTTCATGAAATCCATATACATTTCATGAAGATCGAAATTTTTCGATAATTTACGCTCTAAAGCCAAAAATCGCCTTTTTGCGTTTTCAAAAGATAAGCCGAGTGAATTCGGGCTTGACTTGAATGGAAGTGAGACCTGAAATCGACCAGAAGCTAATCGATAAACTTTTTCAGAAAAGTGATTTTCGCATAACTGCTGCTCAGCAGTGTACGCCTTACATTGTAAATCCTGTGGCATGTCTTCTAATGCCCAAAACTTTTGAACTATAGAATGAAGTGAATCATCATTTTCAGTAATAGTTACTGAATTGCATATTTGCACATTTGTATTTTTAATAGTTTGGTATTTACCAGCAACTATCCAACCAAGTAACGTTTTTTGCAACGTTGGCAAATTTGGACTATGTTTTATTTGTCCAACTGACAAGAGTTCGAAGAATGTTTCTGCCCCAAGTAACAGGTCTATTTTTTGTGTCTTATAAAAATATGGGTCAGCGAGTCCAATGTTTGAGGGTAGATTCTAGTCTTTTGTTGAAATCGTATGATCTGGCTGGTATGTGGAAATTGACTTTAACACTAAAAAGTCAGCTGAGAACTCGTTAGAATTAACCCTCGATTTTACTACAGCATGCAATTTATGTCTGACAGTAGATTGCGCTTTTCCTATACCCACCAATTGTAAACTGACGTCTTCCCTACTCAAATTTAATCTCTGCGCCAGTTCCTCCGTTATGCAATTAATATGCGATCCAGAGTCCAATAACGCCCTTGCCAAATAATGTTCGCCTGATTTGCTACTTATTTGTACCACAGCTGTCGCTAAAATCACTTGGTCATCATGAAGTGAAGTGTGATTTATCGCTGCACGAGATGTTGATGGCTGGTTATCGGTTATCGAATTGAAACTGGCAGCAGGAGGAGGGGTGGGGACGTATCTATGCAGAAGCGAGTAATGGGGCCGCTGGCATATTTTACATTTTGCGGATTTGCATTTCGAAACTGTGTGCCCTTGTTTTAAACAATTTATGCACGCAGAAATTCCCTTCACAAAATTGAATCGCTGTTGAACAGATTGTTCCGAAAATGTTGGACAAAAATTAATAAAATGTCCCGAAGATTTACAGAACAGAATTTTTTTTGTATGTGTCAGCTGGTTTAGAACACAAAAATGACGAATTTTTGTGATTAGTATTATTGTGCTGTGGCTTATGAGCCTGACGTTTCGATTTAAATGCCTCATCGGCAGAAATATGTTGAAAACGTCTATTGAGCATTGTTTCACAATCCTTCCACATTGGCAAATGATCATAATTAAGTTGCTCTTCCCATTTCAATTTAGTTATTGAGTCAACTTTTGTCATTGTCAAGTAAATCAGAATAGCGTTTGAAATCTTTTTATCGTCGCCTATTGATAATAGGGAGTCATAAATAGCTGACACTGTGTCTATTAAATTGCGCAAATCTGCAGCAGAAGGTTTATTGATTGAAGGCAAATCAAAAAGTTGTGAAATGCAATTTGAAAATATGATATAATCGTTATCATAAACTTTTTTCAAACTAGCTAGCGCCTTCTCATAATTCTCATCAGTAACTTGAAAAGCTCGAACTGTTCCTAATGCTTCTCCAGATAGACACGACGTTAAATGATTAAATTTCTGAATATTTGTCAGACTATTATCACTGTTGACTAGACTTTCAAAAACACCGATAAAACTTTTGTATTCTGAATACTTGCCGCTAAATTTAGGAAATTTTAAATGTGGAAGGCGTTATTGTTGTTGATGAACAACGTACGAAGATTCGTGTGGATTACTGGAAGGAACCACTGAAGCGATTTCTGGCTTATTCTTGTCTATAATAGACAGTAGTAATGATTTTGTAACCACACATTCCTCTTCCAGATCAGATCTGTAAGAGTCTTCAGAATCGAATTTTTCAATTTCAGTTTGGCAAGCCATTGCTTGATCCAAATAATTATTTAAAATATCGAGACGACAATTCAGCTCGAAATAATTTGACGAAATTTTATTCTCCATTATTGATGACTTTATTCGCAAAATATTGCTCATAATTAATCCCCTTTTTTTAGTAAATTATCGTGGATTTCAGAATCGTCCACGATACTTACCACAGTATTGTCAGTGGGTTCACTATTTTTTCCTATACTGGCTTTGATTCAATTAAGTTTATCGAAAAATAATTTAAGTTAATTACAAACTTAATTGTTGCGTGTAGAATGCACTGTGCAACTACTTTGCCAACGAAAAAACGGTCTAAACGCAAGAATGTAGGTACTTAATTGTCCCTTAAATTTTGTTGCCAACTCAAGTTCGCTTTGAAATTAAGAGAATGAATTTCAAGAAAAATCCTTACATATGAGCTTAATGATCATAAGTTAAAGTGCTACAACGAAAATATTTAACCCCAAAATCCAACCACAGAAACTAGAGAAAGCAACAACGAAATGTTTCTGCAGTGTCAAGTTGTTTTGGGTTGCACCTATTCTCTTAATTTGCAAATGATAGCAACAACGAAAAACCGAAATGTAGCAAACTTTTCTTGAGTAGCAACTGCACTCACTTTACGAAATCAGCGTATGCGTTCGTGTGTACTTATGTGCAGCTAACTGCAACCACTTTGCGCTAGCTATGTACGTAGACCAACGAAAACGAAAAACTTTGTTTTTGTTCATGCGCAATTTATGACAACCTAGCCTATGTAATTGAAACCTCCGTAAGTATTTATGTATATAGGAACGGTTAATTTTATACAGGAATTCTCTCACGATTTTGCGGAACCCTGTAATACATAAGCGGTACAGGCGCTTAAGTATATACGTGGTGATTGACCAATTTTTGGAAGAATATATTTTGGTGTGATGAAGCCAAGTTTTGTCACTTCGGATCTGATCATTAAAAGGAAAACAATATTGTATGACAAATATAATCTTCCAAAAATTAAATTCGTGGCCAACAGTTGCAAGCAACACTTACGGAAAAATATTAGCTTACAATTCTTAGACTGTAATATTAATATTTTAATATGAAGTTAGCACTGCAGTGTGTGGCTTAAGCAACGCGAGAGGTTATGGCGGTAGTATATCGAAGAAGAGAAAGAAAGTAAAAGAACCACAAAGTAAAATGAACAAAGAATAAAAAGAAATGAACTGTCATAATCATGTGTTTTGCTATATTAATGCAATAATTATCTTAACATAAAGTATATCCGGAATATTTCTATAATATTTTTGAATTCTTTCAATTTTATTTTTATGAATATTATAAAATGATGACCATACTTGGCTGGCGTACTCCAAGTGAGGACATACATTGTGTTATATAAAGTCACCGTTACTAAAAAGCTATCAAATTCTTTTGCCCACCTCTTAATAAAGCCAAGTAGAGATGAGGTTTTCTTACAAATTTGATTAATATGCTTATTAAATGTCAATTTAGCATCAAAATGTATGCCTAGGTCTTTGACTAATGGCCTCATTTTGTAAATCACTTCACACCACTTCGCGCTGCGTTGTTGAAATTTGCATTTTATAAAACTCAACCCTTCACTTGCGTTGAGTAACGCAATAACGTAGTGGAAAGTACTGAATGTGGTATTTTGTAAAACGTAACGCTTCGATTTCGTTCAAATGAACTGTCAATTTCTACACTTGTTATTGAGCTGCCGTTAGAATGGAAAATTCAAAACAGTAATATATTTATGTTTACATATATTCTTAAATAATACAATATAATTCTTAAATACAGGTTAAAGAAAGCAAGAACTAGTCATCGATAGATTCGAACGATGAAGGAAAATAAATTCCACCAATTGTTGCAAACATTTCAAGACAGTAAAAAGAATTCAATATTGACATAATTCAATTAAGTGTAAACAAAACAAACATAAAAAAATAAAATAAACAAATCTGATGTCGTTACTAGATAACAAAAATTTGTAAATGTTTGAATTTTTCACAAATTTACAAAAATTATCCTCATTTTATTTTACATCTGACAACGCTTAAGTGTAGCTTACTGACAATTCATCGTAACAACGTAACATAGCCAACGCAATTACGTGGTGATTTATAAAATACCGATATTAAAGCACTGCGTTGCGTTGCGTTAGCGTTGCGTTAGCGTTGCGTTACCGTTGCGTTGCTCCACCGTGATTTACAAAATAAGGCCATAAATCGACACGACAAATATTCTTATCTTTGAGTTTATAGTTAAACTGTACAATATTTTTCTTCCTGGTAAAAATCATCATTTATCAGGATTAAGGGCGTCCGGGAGTTTTTCGAAAAATACAAAGACATTTTTTTAAATTTTTTTTTTAAGCTGCATTTTATCTTAGACCAAAATTTTGCTTATATTATTAAAGTATAACTATTCAAGATTTATCTCTGAAATTTTGGTCCAAAATTATTCGTCAATAAGCTAGAAAAGTACAATGCCGTGAATGACCTCAAAATTTGCGGTGAGCAAGATATCTGGAGACTGGCTCATCCGAAATAAAAAATAAAGATTTTTTCGGTTAAGCAAATAGTTAAAGTGCGTTTGATCGTTGACTTTTGAAAATTATTAATTTTTGACAAAGAAAATTTTGATTTTTTGTGCACAAACTTAAGGTCGTTTTAGGCTATAACTCAAAAAATATGTATCCAAAAAAAAAATCGAACGATCAAACGCCCCCTAACTATTTGCTTAACCGAAAAATAATTAATTTTCTTTTTTCGGATGAACCAGCCTCCAGATATCTTGCTCACCTCAAATTTTGAGGTCGTTCACGGCATTGCACTTTTGTAACTTATTGACAAATATTTTTAAACCAAAGTTTCAGGGAAAAATCTTCAATAGCTATACTTTAATAATGTAAAAAAATTTTGATCTAAGATAAAATGCAGCTTCAAAAAAAAGTTTTAAAAAAATGAGCGCTTATAACTTCATCAAATCTTATTCGATTCAAGGAAACAGCATACCGCTAGAAAGGGAATAAAAATATCTTTGGAATGCTGAAAAGCGTTTTTGAGTCGAAAAAAAATTAATCGTGACATAGCCAAATAAATGAAAAAAGTGCCGAAAAAGGGGTTTTTTGGGGATATCTCGAAAACGATTCTTAAGAAAAAAAAAAATGGTTGCCATTTTTGGAAACTACGCGCCAAAATACATGGAAAAAAGTCTACGAGAAACCAGATCCTTTTTCTTGTAAGCTAGTGTTATTGATTTTTTTGAAAAATAACAAAAATTTTATGTATTTCTCGTCCGCCCGGTACTACTATAATATTTATACCGTCAAAACTAATTGAGGCTCCACGATTTTTTTGACGAATTATAATTTGGAAGGGTTCAATGCATCTCTGTAATTTTTTTTCAGATTTTTTCGAGGCGGCATACATCATTAAAACTCAATTGTTGATAAAAAAATTGCTAATTAACAACAAAAATGCAAAATTTTTGCAACTTTTTTTTTTAATACATAAGTTCAACTTATTATCTACAGAAATTAAAAAATTTCGTCACGATCAGTCAAGCAGTTCAAAACTTATAGCATTTTGAAAAAAAAGTTAATAACTTTTAATAACTTTGATTAGCAATAATTATTACAAAAACAATTTTTTTAAAAAATTTTTCCATACACTAATTTCTACCACTTGCAGCTACTGATTTATATAAAAAACTTTGAAAAACATTTCAGACATGTCGGTTTCACGTATTCTGACCCAGGGGCATTTTATATACATATTAAATTTTTCGTCATATCACCGGTATTTAGAGTCGGATCTTAAAACATGATGTATCGAATTTTTGTCTCGATGAGACCTTTTTATTTTGTTCATTGACCTCAAGTATCTACCTACCAGATCTCAACTTCTACAACATGAATTAAAAAATTCAAAATAAATTCAAATAAAGTGTCTTCGAGCAGTTGCCCAGCACCTCGAAGGATATCCCCATATGGTACTTTTAAATTCGCACTTATCATTAAAATAAAACACAAAACTTTTATAATGGGAAAACTTATGTAAATTAAAAAAACCCACATTAATAAATTAATTAAGCTACTATTCACATGCACATTTCTCTAAGCTCTCTACTGTTGTCTTTTTATGTAGCATCAAATTTTAATCGATCATATTACGACGTGATTCGAATTGGCTGTATTTCTGGCGGCTCACGAGCTTAGATAAAATATGCCCCATACGTTGTTCATCGGTGACCGCCATAACTTTACGCCTGAAATTAATAGGTTTAGAAATGTTAAATCATCATCTTATGGAATGTGGATGGATGAACGCATTTGTATCAGATATCGTTTGCTGCTGACGCTGTCGGTGCAATGCTGTTTCGCATCCTACATCTTTAACTGTTCAATGCCCGACAAGGTCTGCTACTAGCGCAGTTTTGTGCCTTCATTATTACTACTGCTTTCAGGCATCTACCAGACCAGATGAAGTCAGCCGTTAGCGCAAAACTTTTTAAATCACTGCTGCTTTCAGGCATCTACCTGACCAAGTGAGGTCGGTCGTTAGAGCGGATTTTAAATCACTGCTGCTTTCAGGCATCTATCCGACCAGACGAGGTCAGCCGTTAGCGCTGATTTTAATCACTGCTGCTTTCAGGCATCTAAAACCAGTTGAGATCAGCTGTTGGTGCGGGATTATTTTAAGTACTTTTATGTATAATTTCTCAATTTATAAGGGCTTTATACGCCCAGTAAATAAAGTTGAATAAATAAATAAACAACTGATTATATTAACTACACAAATATTAGATACAAATACCAACATCTCAATCAATTAGCCTACAAAAAGAGACTTTGTTATTTCTCAATCTATAAAAACGCTTATAGATTTTTCATTGACGCCCGAACAGGGGCATTCGTTCAAGCCTCTTATTTTTAATTTTTAATTAAATTTTTGATTTAATAAATTTCCGTTGCGAAGTAAAAAGTTTTGGCTTCGCTCGTTTTAAATTTTGATAAAAATAGTTGTCGTTTTTAGCAGTTATCGTGTGAAGGAAACACACCTTATTTAGCAAAAAGCTGCATATGCAACAACAAAGGTGAAGTCCGTTATTAGTGCACGCCGCTATTCGTATAATTTCACATAACAGTGGTCATTCCATCTATAATTTGCCTATTTGTACCCTGACGTGTTTTAAATTGTCTGAAATTTTTTTTAGTGGTTAAGACATTATCTAATATATAGAAAAATATTATATCAATCTTTTCCGACCAATAGTTTTGATAAAAAAATTAATTTCTTAACTCTGTTCAGAGCCGCTTGTAAATAACACAAAAACTTGAATGATGAATATAAACAAACAAACACAATTCAAATTCATTTCATATTATTTTTAGGTAGCTGTGTACTAGTAGATGACAAAAAAAACTGCAATTCTGGAAAAATTAACGCCTAAGCGTTGTATATACACTGAAAGAAAAAAAAAATACGTTTCAGAAAAAAATCGATTTCAACTTTTTTAGGCTAAAATGTTCAGAACATATAGGACTACCATCCCTGAAAGTTTCATTTATGTTTTTACACCCTATTTGATTTGACAAGCATTTTAGTAAAGATTTATGAAACTTAAAAATAAAATTTGGATATTCCATTGATACTTTTGTTAATTTTTCGATGTTTTTTTGTGATTTTTATAATATTTTCAAACTTTCGAAATCTTCAGCTTTTTTCAATTTTTAAAAGTTTTTCAATTTTTTTAAGTTTTCTATTTTTTTGAAAATTTCAAAAATTTATGAAATATTAAAAATGGAAAAATTTCAAAAATTGGCTTAAATTGAAAAACTTAACTTTTTCAACTTTTTTTAGAATTATACTGAATGGACCAACTGGTACAATGCTTTTTGCTCTTTGGTGGATGTAGATCCAGAACTAGATAATTTAGCGAAATTTATATGTATATCTACGCTCATGTTTGGAAGCTGTTCCCATGCGTACAATTGAGTCGTTGGAGGTTAAGGCCCAAAATTATAGTCTTGCTCTTGACTTACTTAAGGAGCGCTTCGATAATCGGGCCATCATATTCCAAGCTCATGTAAGGGAACTTTTTGACTTTCCTCGAGTCATTCAGTTATGTCCTTCATCACTGCGCAAAGTTGCTGACGTAACATCGTCTAATCTTCCTTGACTTCAATCGCTTGAAAGTATTGAGATGACGAATGTAATTTTGTTTCATCTGGTTCGTTCAAAAATAGATGACGAAACTATGGCAAAATGGGATAGCGATTTTGACTGCAAAAGTCTTCCGTCATGGAAGCGACTTTCCAAATTCATTGCTGATCGTTGCTTAGCTTTCGAAAATCGTGAGCTAAACCTCATAGCCCTATTACAGATGGCGAATCGCCTAAAAAATTAGGCGAATCGCCTAAATTGGTACTACGGTTTGCGAGTCGCCCTGTTGTTTCGCCTCAAACGTCAAAACTGCGCGAATGTCGAAAATGTGACAAATATTTGAATGTTTGAAAAACTTTATAAAAAATAGATATAGAGAAAATTTTTAAAACTTTACAAAAATTACAGATATCGCAATTATGGAAAGCACAAACAAAACGTCAGTATAAAAGTTTATAGATCAATTTTATTCATGCATGTAAGATACTTTTTAATTATTACCATAAAAAAACCAATATACAGCAGTTTCATAAACTAGTAAATCTTATGGAGGAAAGAGACTTGGTAGTTTTGGGTCGAATACGAAGACCAACAAGGATATGTGGGATCAACTCGCAATTGAGATAAATTCGCTAGGTCCACCCACGCGTGATGTAAAAGGTTGGAATTACGGTACTACGACCTTATAATCCGAATGGGCTTTCCATTGTTTCCAATAAATACACAAAGGCTTCTTTATTAATCCTGAAGTAGGACACAAATCTAGAAAAACAATTTCTTCATATATTTCTTGCCAATATTTAAGAAATGAATTTGCTTACAGCCGGCTAGGCAGTTCGAGTAGGTTCGAGCTGTCCCTAATCTTCTGCCGGATTCTTTGAATATTGCTATCCACAGCCTCATAGCTATCTTCAAAAAATAAGTCCACATTGCTTATCATTTTAATTTTATTTTTTTCACTTGTAAAAATTAGATGTTCAATATTTTTACAACTTCAAATTTGAAGTTTTTCAACTGTCAATTTCTGTTTTTAATTTGGCAGCAAAACTTCAGATTTGAATATTCTTAGACGTCAATTTCGGTTTTGTAATTTGGCAGCATTGTTTTATAGGCGAACGTGTACATTAGGGTGTCCCAGGCTATAAGGGCGAATTTTTTTTTTTAATTGAGATACGCACACGCTCTATTTTTTTCCATTTGACCCAAATAACTGAAAAAAATAAATATTATTGATATCGCATAGTGATAACAAAAGTTTTACATAAAAATTAGTATAAAAGCCATAAAGGGCTTTTGGAACTTAATAGTTTTTCAGTAAATAAAACACTGCTTTACTTATATCTTATATATATTAAGTATTTATCATTAAAAGGATATTATTTATTAAATTTTCTTTTCAAAGTTTGCTTGTTACAGTCAGGATATACATGTACAGTGTACACACCTGCTCAAAATAATAGGTACACCTATGAGTTTTTAGTTTAAGCTTTATTACAAAAATATTTTGGCAATTTAGAGGAAAAATCGTAGTGGTAACGTGAAGTACACAATTTGGCAGCACGATCTTCAGTATAACAAATCATGTGATTGCAAAGTTTCGAGCGTTTCTACTCACTGTGCCTGCTCAAAATAATAGGTACACCTGCACGTTGGTTCAAATTTTCGTTTGAAATTTTATTTTTTTAATTTTTTTTGATCTTTCCTTAGAAGAACGTTAAGTTTTCTTTAATTAAACCTTAAAATACAGTGAATTGACAGAAAACATTTTAGTTGAGATGGGTCGTAGGTCACATTGCTCTGCTGAGGAATCGAGACTGACTTTAACCTTCAGTACTTCTTGTCGTATTAATCGACAAGTACACAGGTACCATTAATACGACCAGTATTTGAAGCAGTAGTATCACAACAAAGAATTTGCACCTTATGTTCAAGGTTCCAGTCGATAATAGCGTTTCAAACTGCCTGTGCCTGTTCACTTCCTGAAGAGTTGCTACTACTTGCAAATAGTGATATGTTTCGATGCAAGTCGGCACGGGTTGCGTGATTCTAAGTACATGAAACTTTATTTACAATTGTTTTGACATCATTCAAACAAAATTAGAGGGTATGCGTTAAAAAAAAAATAGCTTTTATTATTTTGGGACACCCTAGTGTACATTCGCAAACCATAATACCGAGCCATAGGCGATTCGCCACGGCAGGCGAATTTTATGGCACCGCCAGCATAGTCGCCAGATATTAGTGTGATTGTAAATTTATGGACGATTTTGAAAAAAAGTGTTCGAAAATAAAACATTTCAAACAAAAAGGCCTTAAAGAGGCACGTTAAATTGAATGCGTAATATCCCGCCATATACCACTAAAAAAACTTGCTGCTTCGATGCCAAACCACTTTTAAGCCGTAGTTGACCGAGTGGGCTACCACACTAAATATAAAAAATTACAAAATCATTATTTTTGACAATGTATTTACAGTTTAACATATCTGCATACAATAAGCTGTGACTTGAAATTTAGTAGTATGTTTTGATTTACTATGTTTAAAATTTCAGTAAATATTTTTTAGCAATAAAAAAAAATTATTTTTTAAACTTTAATTTTTCTCTTTCAAATGACAAAATTTTTTTCATATTCCATTTAGTTTCAGAATTGTAAAGCGCTGAAGGTAAAAGTATGCACAGCATACAATAAGCTGTGAGCCAATGTATGTATTTATCTAAGGCAACCGTTGCAGCAACACAGTCATGTTGAAGCAACCGTTGCTTCGTGTGTAGCTGTGTTGCCTATTGATTTTCGTGTTGCAGCAACCGTTGCCAGAATATCAAAACATATTGATATTTTTGGTCGGTTGCTGCAACCGTTGCCCCGTGTGTATCATTGTTTACTACATTTACTCGATTAGTTTGTCGGAAACAAACGAGTAAGAAGGTTCGCACGGACTAAAATTAGGTGAAAAAAGAAGAAAGCAAAATGTGAATTTCAAATAATGAAAATTATGTTAACTTCATTAATGAGTATAACAATTTAAGAAAGCTATGGGACATATCTTGTGAAAAATATAAAACTGAAAATCTTCCGCTTGTGTCTTTTCTGTACCACAGCTACACACAGTACTTAAGTTGCGGCAACAGTTGCCACGTGTGAAGTGAGCAAACAAAACACGTTGCTGCAACAAGTTGCTGCAACGGTTGCCTCGTGTGTACCTAGCATAAGAATTAAAATTTCAATTTGTTATGTAAGATGAACATTACAGATCTTACATTAACATATCATTACTATGATATATATTTCTATATTTTAAAATAAAAAAAGGAAATAACATCATCTTCTATTACTTAAGACTAATGTTAACAATCTTAAAACTATAATAAAACTAAATTACAATAGGTAAAAAATCTTTCTTTTATATATTTAATTTTACGGAATATGCTCAGTGCTATACACTGTGTTTCTTACTTCAAGTGTTTTAAATCTTCTATGAAAGATCAGTACTGCAAGTGCAAAAAAAAATAAAAAAATTGCAGCGCAAAATGCATTAAAGAAAAAAAAAAATGGGCAACTAGCTGCTTATACTAGTTTCAATGACCGCTACGTCATATCATCAGTAAGCTTTGTTAACCGACGCACAGTGGCTCCTTTTTCAAAAAGTGGTTGCTAAAATAAAATTACCAATTTCTGATTTTCGAAACTTTTTTTTATTTGACAGATAATTGACCAAAGGTTCTAAGACCGAAAACTTTTTTGATTTATGACAAGTATTTTGGTTTTTATGGGTGCTCAAAGTTGGATAACTTTTTATCGTTCATTAAAATAGCATTTTTTTACATTTTTCGCAATATTAAAAATGGAAAATTTCAAAAGTTTGAAAAAACATGGGAATTTGAAGTATGCTCTCTGAATTTATGGTATTTTAAAATAAATAATTTCCACAAGATGTAGAAAAAAAATTTTAGTTAGTAATTTCCATGAATTTTTTAAAAAAGGTCGTTTTTAGCATAGTTTTTCAAATTTACCTTGGCCTATAATCCACAAATCAATGTCAATCAAGGATTGGTGAATGGGAAATTATAGTTGACATATCTGCCAACAAAAATCATAGGTCTTACCTGCATATATTTGCCTATTTAGAAGTTATAGCTACTTATGTGACATGATATGCATAAAACTGAATTTGTTGTGTGATGACGATTTTCAGTCTATGATATTTTGACTTGGAAATTGTTAATCTGAATTTGATAGAATGTTTTTAGCGAATAAAGACATCACTCAAAATAAATTAAAAATTGTAAAAATGGACGTTACCACGCCCCTTTCTTAATTTATTCTTCCTATTTCCAAAACTATTTGACGCAAATAGATGCATATGTAAAGAGTACCTAGAAACTTCTGTCCACATAATATGGGCTTTACCCCACCTCCAAAACGATTGATTTGTCACTTTTTCCAAATCATTTCACTCTTTTTAAGAAAATTCGCTTTTGTATAGCGAAATAGTAATACTTGCCTCAGATATTTATATCTAAGTTTTTAATGCAATTTAAAAATATCTAGTAATGTCAAATAGAATAATGCTGTATATTTTGTATAGAATACAGGTAGATGCACTTCTGATAACAGTGAACTCTAGTGCAGGCCAACTTTATAGACACCTGTTTTATTACGGTAGTTATCATACAAGGAATTTACACCATGTCACAAAACTCTACGTATGGAAGAATCTTTTGACAAAATCTTAATATATATTAATGAGACGGTATTTTTTTGACGTCAAATAATTCTTTTAGATAATTTTTATGATAAAAAGTAAAAACTTAAACGGATTCAATCCAAATTATAAAAAGTTCAATATAAAAACATAAATATACTTTATGGCGAAAGTACTCTGTTTCGCTTATTAAGAACAAAAAAAATCACAATTTTGCTCGAATAACGGTAGTTCACATTCATAGCTGCAGGTTGCATTTAGCAATCATCTGTGATCAGCGTTGTACGTACATTGCTGCGCAGACGTATTTAAGTTTTGTGATGAATATTAGCTAATTTAAACATGATCACAATAAATTTTTATATGTTTGTACATAAAATAAATCAAATTCACCTTCTGCTTGAAAAAATTAAGTAAAAGTTCAACAAATCGATGAAAATAGGCAAAAATCGATCGTACGTAGACTTTTGTGACATGGTTATCATATTAGGTAGCTCAATTTTTTCGCTGAACAAGTATTATGTTTGAGGCTTGTAACACAATTTTTTGAACCTGTATTTGTATAAAAATCAAATTTTAAGCCTCAAGAACTCGTCTTTTCTGACTATTTAAAGTGTGAGCTGCGCAAGTTTCCAAGGGAAATGAGTATACCTTATGAAAATTAGTTTGAAATATTTGCAAACAGAGAAAATGGAGATTCATTTGTGGTTGCGGTGAAAAACAAGTACCCGAAACATATTAAGGATGAGCATACACAAAAGTTAAAAAACTTTTACTGCAACACAAAGAGATATTGGGTGTCATGTAATAGAACCAAAGTGAATTTTTATATAAAGTATGCAGACCTTCTTAAAAAGGACTTTAAGCTATCACTTGATGATATTCCTAGCACATCACAGGCCTCCAGAGGAAGACCAGCAAAACTAAGTGAAAACTGTGGGAATTTACGAAAAAGAGAAAAATAGCAGTCGCCACTGGAAACATTTCAAAAGAGAACTTAGCAGATGCGCTCAGCATGAAGTACAACAAAGATCATGAAATGAAAAAGGCAGAAATAACGAAAAGAGTTTTATTGGCAAGTCCAACAAGAGTCGATCGAATCAAAAAAAATATTTCTCCTCCACAACGTGATCCCATAAAATATGACGGTTCCAGTGCCTTAGCGCTTTCCCTAGATTTGGGGCTTTCAAAGGAAAAATATAACAACTTGAGAAATTCATTAAGAAGCCACAACGTACATGTTTTTCCCAGCTACAAAGTTGTGTCAGAAGCCAAAAAGGAAGTGGTTCCTGGTAACTGTACGGTGACAGAAACATCAGCTGAAGTTAGACTCCAAGATTTACTAGATCATACCGCTAAGCGAATTTTGAGCAGTAAAAGCAACCATGAAATACAATCGTTCCCAGATAATATTTCTTTGTTAACAAAGTGGGGCTGTGATGGATCATCTGGACAATGTGTAAATAAACAAAAAAATTCTACAGAAGATGGACAAAATATTTCAGATGCCAACATGTTTATGGCTTCAGTAGCCCCACTTCGTATAAGGAGTGAAAATGCTGAACATTGGAAAAACCTTCGACCGTCATCAGTTCTTTATTGTCGACCTATAATGTTTAAGTACGCAAAGGAATCTTCAGATCAAATAAGAATATAAAACAACAGCAATATAAAACAACAAATAAATGAACTTCAACCCACCATATTTGAAGGAAATGATGACAAAAAAAATATAATTAGACACGAATTATTTTTAACAATGATTTACGGCAAAGTAGATTGTTTTTGATTTTTTAAAGAAATTACCTAATTTATTACTGTAACCCTTTTTTTAAAACTTTTCTAGCCTTTGAGAAAGATTGTTTATAAATTATGTTAAGAGATAAAAAAATAAATGCATATGAATGAATTAGTAAAAATTAAAAATTTGTTTTTTTTTTAAAAGTATTTAAAAAATTTTTAAATTATTAAAAGTTCATTAATTGAATAAAGCGCACTAAAATTTATAAAAAAATTTTTTTTTATGAATTCATACCACTAAAAACCAAAAATTTTGAAATTCGGACTTTCACCTCTTTTTAAAAGTATTTATAGCTAAGCCTCAAACCTGAATCTTATATATGTCATATCTACAGAAATTAACAACTAAAATCAAAAAACTTTACTCAAATATCTTTACCCGTTCAAAAGTTATGATTTTAGTAACGCGAAATCGCAAAAGGCGCCACTGTGCGACGTTTAAAAGTCTGCAAGCATACTATATATATCTTTTTGCATTGACCAGTTCAGAATCATAGCAAAAAATATAGACTTAGTGCCCCAAAAACTCTACATTTTTCTCCCCCTTCATATGCAATTACTTTAGTATCTTTTTGATATCGCACATTTCTTGACGAGCGCTCCGTAGAAAGCTTATTTGGGGATATGAACGAAGTTGCAAGTGCTATATGTAAAATCGGCAAGCTCACCGAGAGTAATTTTTTTGTTTGTGTTTTGGAACAGATCATAATTTAATAATTATTGTTTACTGAGAAAGTGCAGAAACACAAAAAAAAAATTAAAGCGTAAAAAGCATTAAAGGAATACCAAAATGGGCATACATATTTCTTGACGAGCGCTCAGTAAAAAATAATTATTAAATTGTAATCTGTTTCAAAATACAAACCAAAAAGCAATAAAAGTTTTTTACCTAAGTACAAGCTATTGCTCTTATACAAAAAATTTCAGTAGATAGGAAAAATTTTTTTTTACAATAAGGAATGTGATTACATTTTCTTTACCTAGATAATTATTGGCATTCCTGTAATGGAATGTCAAAAGAGAGAATATGAAAATGTGTGTGCGACTCGGCACTGGGGTTCCAACATTCCGCCAAGTGTAACTTTCATTAAAATAAAATTAAGCATATTTGAATCAACCTTTGTTTTGTATTACTCGCTGCCTCTCCCGGAAGATATTTTTGCCAAGCTGGCAAATGTGAAATATTTCAGCCATATTGATCTTCCAGATGCATTTCTGCAGATCGAAGTAGATGATAACTCAAGGAATTGCTTACAATCAGCACACATTTTGGGTTATTTCGCTACAACCGCATGCTATTTGGAGTAAAAACGTTTCCAGCAATTTTTCAACAAACAATGAACAAAATGCTTATCGGGCTGGACTACGCCGCAGCATATATTGATGATATTTTCGTATCCGGAAGAGATCAAGGCGAGCACGATCGTAACTTATGTGATGTTATACGTAGAATTCAAGACTACGGATTTAAAGTTAAGTTTGCAAAGTGCAAGTTCTCCGCAACGGTACGTTATTTAGGCCACATCATAAGTCAAAATGGTCTCCAACCAGATCCGTAGCGAGTCTCAGTAATCAACCAAATATCAGAACCAACTAATGTTGCTGAATTGCGATCGTTTCTTGGCGCAATCAATTTTTACGCTAAATTCATCTACAAAATGCGTCAAAATAGAGGACCGCTTGATGAGCTTTTGAAAGATAGTGCGAAATGGAAGTGGAGGTCAGCTCATAGCAAATGTTTTAACAGTCTTAAAGACATTTTGACATTTATTTTTAAAGCATTATGAGCCTCAGGAAAAGATAATAGTTGCTGCAGATGCATCAAGCTACGGCTTAGGTGCATGTATTCTACACGAATACGCCGACGGTTCAACGAAAGCGGTCTGCCATGCATCTCGTTTACTTACTTCTACTGAAAATGTTTACAGTTAGATCGAAAAAGAGGGCTTGACACTTGTGTTTGCAGTCAGTGAATTCCACAAAATGATTTTTGGTAAGAAATTTACCCTCACCGATCATAAGCCATTGCTTGCCATTTTTGGTAGAAAAGCAGGAATTGCAGTACATCAAGCAAATCGTCTCCAGAGATGGGCAGTATTATTATTAGCATACGATTTTAATATTAAATTCATCTCAACAAACAGTTTTGGCTACGCTGATGTACTTTCGCGTCTCAAACTAATCAGCAAACCATCAGAAGACTATGTTATCGCGTCAGTTAAGATTGAAAGTGAAATCAAACAAATTTTGTTCAACGCTTTAAGCAATTTACCTACCAGTAACACACAATATGATTGCATGAAAAGACAAAACTCTGCAATTTATTTTTGACTATGTGGCAAGGGGCTGGCCAACCATGGAAAGTACAAACAACGACCTCAAACCATTTTTGAATCGTAAAGACGACATCAGTATAATTGACGGCTGCATTATGATGTGTCAACGCGTAGTCGTACCTACAGTACTACGTAGGCGAGTTCTCAAACAAATTCATCGTAGTCATCCAGGTGTAGAGCGGACCAAAGCAGTCGCTAGAAGTTACGTCTATTGGCCGAAAATTGATTCGTACATTGAAGCATGGGTAAAAAATTTTAACGAATGCGCCTCAGCTGCGAAAATGTCTACCAAAACTACGCTTCAGCCTTGACCAAAGCCTACAGCTCCATGGGAACGTCTACACATAGATTATGTAGGTCCACTGAAGGGTGAATATATTCTTGTTCTTGTGGATGCCAATTCTTAATGGCCAGAAATTGTAGCAACCAAGTCGATTACTACAAATCATTCAGTTGACATACTAAACGAAATATTTTCACGTTTAATAATGCCGTCAACTATAGTTTCCGATAACGGAACACAATTTACAAGTGCGCATTTTCAACAATTTCTACTGGAGAATGGTATCAAGCACTTGCGCTCCAGCCCATACTATCCGATGTCCAACGGCCAGAGCGATTTGTTGACACTTTCAAGCGCACGCTTAAAAAGTTAGACGGAGAGGAGACAACGAGAAAATATTTACAAGTTCTCAAACAAATCGTTCAACACCCAATAAAAACAACTTCAATAATAAGTCCCCAGCCGAAGTGCTGCTGAGTAGTCATATATGTACAAATCTGGATCTCTTAAAACCAAAGCCACCAGCCGAGGCTCACCACGATTTGGACCAGAAGCAACAACGTATGAAGAAGCATTTCGATCAAAAGCATTGTGCCAAAGAAAGTACTTCAACAACAAAGATTTTGTTTACGTTTGTGTTTACAAAAATAACAATTATTTTCAATGGCTGCCTGGAAAAGTAATTGATCGTATTGGGAAGGTGGTGCACAACGTGCTGTTGGACAACCAAAAACTCATTCGATTACATTCAAATCAGATGCGACCACATGTTTGTAGCAGCTCACATCCATCCATGACCAATGGAGACTCGACAAAAACACTTATCAATGCATTTGGCTTACTCGATGACGAGAAAATTTCATCAGCTTTGTTTGAAAATAGACCACTTCTTGAGAAGCTACCGAATAAAAAAGATCCATCAACATCTGAAATCGGTAGAGCCAAATCAACTATTCAACCACGACTTCAGCGCTTGTGTTAGCCAGTGTCGAGATTTGTTCCGGGTTAAGCTACTCTTAACTACTCAAAAACGGGAGGTATTGGCATCCCTGTAATAGAATGTCAAAAGAGAGAATATGAAAATGTGTGTGCAACTCGGCACTCGGATGCCAACCTTCCGCCTAGTGTAACTTTCATTAAAATATAATTAAGCATATTTGGATTAGCCTTTGTTTTGTATTAATATGTTTTGAATAATAAATTGGATTCTTAAAGTATTCATCAGAATCATAATAATAATTTACTAAAAATTCATTATTAACGAGTGACATATTTCTTAAATATTTTATGGCTAGTTCAACTAGAAAAGAGTCTATTCGTTTTATTTTACATTACTTGTAAACTGTTTCAGGTACATGGCTCATGATTCAATCTATTTCTGTACCAAATTTCTTCAAAATCGGTCCATTAGCTTATCAGTACAAATATTTTTTACCTGTTAGGGTTGTGTTACCGCCCTCTCAAACTAAATATTTTTACTAACACCGCCCAGTTAAAAGGAATATCTTTACTCAGGATTCAATCTAGCATCATACCCAATTTTATCAAAATCGATGACGCGCTTCAGCCGAAACAGTGTTTTTTCCTATTAAATGTGATGCCACGCCTCATTTCAGAACTCTGAGCCTTAAATTACTTTTCTGATGGTTCAGTCTATCTCCAATCCAAATTTTATTAAAATCGGTTCATTAGCTTAGCCGTGACAGCGTATTTTCCGTTAGGGGCGTGGCACCACCTACTATTGAAAAAAAAAGTATACACTGCACTCCCTCTCTTGACAGCCTTCCTACAAAATCAAAAACGATTATGATTATGGCTGTTTACCAACTGCCTATTTACACATATATATCTATATGTAGGCGCTAAAAAAAAAATTCGAAAACACCCGTTCTCATATGAAAGCTCTTGAGCATACGAACATTTTGACACCTTGAAAACAGTTTTCCGCTGCGCTCAAATTTGGGCAGACCACTGTCCCGGTTGACATGGAACGTCCCATATAGATGTTTGCATTTGAAGCACTTGCACTTGAACTAAGGACAATGATCATGCGTACACCAAGGTCAGAAGGTTGGGTCCTGGATCTAGCATTTCCGCTAACAAGATATTATATGCGTCTTAGAATCGATCTCTGAGGAACTCCCGCATTAATTGGCTTACAAATTGAAATTTAGTCATTATTGGAAACGTAAAATGAGCTATTTGTGAGGAAGTCTAGGACTATACCGCAAAAATGCTTATCGAAATTGAAATTTTTGTACATTTTGTATTCAATGCCGTCTATCCAGGCGCCTTTTTGAAATCTAACCCTACAGCAATTGGTGCTCGTTTTTTGCTTAGATTATTTGTGACAAAGTCAGAAAGCAGGATGAGTGCATGATACGTGCAGTGGGAACCTAACCCTACAGCAATTGTTGCCCGTTTTTTAATTAAATTAGTTGTGACAAAGTCAGATAGCAAGCTGAGTGCATGATTAGTGGAATGGGATGCTCTAAAGCCAAAACTGAAAGTTTTTAAGAATATGTTTTTCCTCCAAGTGGGACCTAAGTTTTTCTAAAATAAAACCTTAATACAGTTTGCTAACATTAGATAGCAAAGAAAATGGCCTGTAATTGGTGAGAATTTTTGGATCTGTACGTGGTTTCAGATTGAGAACTATTTTGGCACACTTCCAGGCATTGGGAAAGTATCCTGAGCAAAAAATATGGTTAAAAAGAATTGCTAGAAACCTTCTGAAGAAATATTCGGTTTTTCTGAGAAGAAAATCGGATATATTGTCCTCACCTGCACTCTTTTAGTTATTCTTTAGCTTTAACGTCATGGCTATTTCTATAATTTTTAAACGCTACCTGATCTAATCCTATTATTGAGGACTGCAGTCAACGCGCTATCAAATCTTATCAAGAGTTGGGTGTAAATCAAGTCATAAATTTCTGTCTTAATCAATTCAGTGAATTGTGCGCTACTTAGACAAGAGTTTTGGTGGTGAGTTTTCTCGAAGGTGTCTGCTAGGGTATTAATTTTATTATAGTTTTCTACAAGAATATTGCTTTGTAAATCTACTAAGGCAGGTAACTGAATGTTTTTGAGAAGGCCTTTTTTTATAGGTAACCAAACCATTCTTATATATCTACAGAAATTAGACCAATGTACCTCCTCATTAATTCCTATAAGCAATAACTTTATCTAAGTTCCTAATTATGGCTTTTAGAGTATTTTTTTCTATGGGGATCAACACGTCTGTGCTAAGCTCTGCTTAATCTCTTTTTCAAACCTAATATATTTGTAGGAAGGTAGATATGTCCTTTGTGTTTTGCTTTTACCCTGGGTACCGAACCTGCTACAGCTACCTCAAAGCACTAGTATGCAATTATCTATCTTTGACCTAATAACATTTCTGTCTGCTGGTGTATGTATGCATGTATCATTTTATTGTAGTTATAAAATTTACGGGGTGGATTTCTGACTATGTCACTGGTTGACAACATTAACTCTACACCAAAATGGTCTGATTTCTATCCTATGGTTCTGAGGTAGTTTGTGAAGTTATCATGCAATTTGATATCGACAAAAGCAGAGGTCAGAATTAAATCAGTGTATGACTCGCAAGTGGATGTTCTTGTAGGAGATTTTGTCGGTACTACTTGAATATTGGGATAATTATCAAACCAATTTTTTAGGCTGACTAAACAAGGGTCAACCACCCCAAACTATTTGGTCCGTGCTAAAAGAGTTTATGTTTGTTAAGTCTTGTTCCGCAAATCGTTCTTGAGTTCTTGTATATAGTGATACGAAAGAGATTTTGCTTCCATCCTGAAGGTTTACTTCTAGAGTTATATTTTCAATAGTATTTGCGTGAATTGGGATTCTTTTATGATTAAACCCTTTTCTGATGCATATAAGTAGTTGTGTTGCCACCCTTTTCTGAGCTTCTATCCTGCTTAATTAATTGATAACCTTCGAAATTTACATTATGCCTATTACTCAGTTTAGTCTCTGCCATCAGTCTGGGTTCTGTTCTTTGAGGAATATTTTAAACAAATGTCTCTTTTTTATGTTGAAACTAGAGAGTTCACATGAATGAAAATACATTTTAATTCTCTTATTATCTAAGCGGATAGTGATGAGTATGTTAAATAGGGCTTTAGACTTATCCTCATCCCTAGTTAGTGCTTTGTGTATGGTGGAAAACTCACTAACCTTGGAAAAACAATCAAGAAAATTTTTTCCTAACAAACTTTTGCAATCCGTGTCAATTTCTTCGAATTGGGTCTGACTGTTACTTCAGATTTTGCCATTGTTAATATTTGGAGGAATAATGGTCTATGAACTTGAACATTCGAGTTTCGATGCAAAAGTTTTTATCGTTTTGAACGACGAGGATTTTGGTGCAGCTGTAGCTGCAAAAGCTATAATTTTCTGAGTGTGAGTTGTCCTTTCCTTTAGCCTACTTAAGTAGTACATAATTCATTCATTTTAGGACAATTTTTGAAATTAGCCGTGTGACCCTCTGCGTTGCAATTAGCACACTTGATAGGTAGACCGACACGTTCAACTAACGTACCTGAGGTTAGCTCAGTGAAAACTACCTCTGCATTATTTAGGTACACGTTTTGGGCCCATGGGATTCGCCACAATTAACGCAACGAAAAGGCATGATGCAGTTGCATCATGCACCTTTGACAATTCCTACTTTGAATTCTTTTAAGTCCGATTCTTGGTCTAGTTGAACAAGCCATTTGTTGTCACTAATTTTAGTAAGCCCCACAATATTTGTTTTTAAATTTAAACCGTTAAGATAACTCAAAATGTTCTCTTTTTTCATAAGAGGGTGATAGCTTAGTTATTATTATACTACACGGTTTAGGTTCAACCGGAGTATAAGTATAAAAATTCGTTTTCATATTTTTCATATTATTATAATCATCCATCGTAAGGTATAACGTGGGTAACATTCTTGTTTAAAATATTGAAAGAGAAATTTTTATGCTTCAACTCTATAAATGCAGTAGCGAGCATAAAAAATGCAACTGCGATCACTTAGTCAGAAAATTTGCAATATCTTAAAAAAAATTGTGTTAGAGCTTTATAGTTTTATATCTAAATACAAATGGTCCCTCACGTTATTGATGTAAATTTTTGTTGAATTATCTGCATCCAGTATTCTGTAATGCATAAAATAACAAGACAACCTCAAAAATTACGCGAGCAAAAACAAACAACTCTTCAAAATTCAATTTATTTCAATGGTTTCAGTATTCTTACAAGAGAATATTTTATCTTTAGTTTATACTAACAAAAATATAAATATTAAAAAATTAACTTTTGTAGCCCTAAACTCAGAAAAAGTATGTCTTGGGTACCCGGGGGTAGCACGGGTGTACACATAAAGGATATATAATCATCAGAGATGCAAGTATTGATTATAAAGGCTAGTGCATAGTAAAGAGTTCAAAAGTGAAGTTTATTTTTAAAAGTGAAAAATTTTAGAAAAAGGTTTCGAAATTCTTCTTTGTTTTTCTCTCTTCTTTCTTTTTCTCTTTCTACTCGATCTTCAGAGAACCTTGCTGTGCTTGTTTTTGTTTGATGTTGTGTTTATGCGAATGATCTACAATGAGTAGCGTAATACGTCCCAGGGGTGACACCTTTGATGTATCAAGCACCTTATTAAATGCCATATGTAAACGTTGTGACGAACCTTCCGGCCCGGCTCGCCGGTGTCCAAGGTTCAGTTACAGAAAATTTGTATTCGCAGGTTGGCTAATCTTTCTTTCATATTAATAATCTTTCTTTTATTAAAGAAAACGCGAGCGAGGTTTTTTTTTTTCAATTTCTAATAATTTTTATTGTTTATAAATTCAATTCAATTAAATTTCCTCTTAATTAGCTAAGAAAGAAACGGATTAATTTCTGTATTAAATAATAAAAAATACTTATTGCTACTCTAGCGCTGAGAAATGTTCCTGTTACGCCTCTGGTATCAACCGGGGATATTCCTTTCTCCTCACACTTGCGTCTCACTTGACTTCTGCCGGCACTAAGTCCTTGTATTCGTTTCGTTCTAGCGCATGAGTACCTCGGGAAACCCGAAAACACACTCATGCGATTGCTTCTAGCCTTAACCTTGACGCGTAACTTTCTTATGCGGCGATGCTGAGCTCTCGCAACCAAGTACCTCGGGGAAACCCGAAAACGCACTTGTTTGGTTGAACGCGTCAACGACCGCCAGACAAAAACTAAACCCTGCCGCTGTGACCGATGCTGAGCTCTCGCAATCAAGTACTTCGGGAAAACCCGAAAACGCACTTGTTTGGTTGAACGCGTCAACGATCGCCTGAATAAAGAAACTTGTCCCTGCCGCTCTGACCGATGCTGAGCTCTCGCAACCAAGTACCTCGGGAAAACCTGAAAACGCACTTGTTTGGTTGAACGTGTCAACGACCGCCAAATAAACTAATCTCTGCCGCTGTGACCGATGCTGAGCTCTCGCAATCAAGTACCTCGGGAAAACCCGAAAACGCACTTATTTGGTTGAACACGTTACCGACCGCCAAATAAACTAATCTCTGCCGCTGTGATCGTACGCTTCTTTGCTGAATCTGTAGCATTCTAGCGCATGAGCACCTCGGGGAAACCCGAAAACACTCTCATGCGTTTGAACCTAACCGCAACCCCCTACACGCAATTCCTACGCTATGCTATCAGCTTGACGATTGCTTAGAGTTTTTACTCACAAGTACTTCGGGAAGACCCAAAATAATATGTATTTTAACTCATTTTTTAATGTGTAACATCATAAAAGACTAAGTCTTATTGTGCAACACAATTATGAATAATAAATTGAAATTAAAAAATGAAGCAACAACAACATACAAAGAGCGCCATCAGCATGGATCAGTTTCATATGCCTCAGTAGCTGCAAGACATGTAGAAGAAACTAACAGCGAAACAACAATAATTACCAACAAAGAACCACATTCCGCAAATTTTTCTAATAATGTAACGAGAGGAAAAGTTAATTACTCAGACCTCTTAAGCAATGAAGATGAACTGTCCGAAGACAACGTAGTGGAAACCAAAAAAGAAAAAAAATTAAAATTCTCCCAAAAAATCTTTCAAAGAGAACCAAGCAAAAGTTAAAGAAAATTGTTAAAAACACCGAGCGAAGCGCTACAATAACAACAACAGGTTGGACGACATTGACTCTTCCGACTCAGAGATAGAATTATAATTATTTTCATTTTTATACTAATTTTCTCTTCTTAATATAATAATTATGTTCAACAAAACTTTGTACCTTTTAGATGTACATAAACTATTTACATTTACCTTATATACACGAGTATTACGAGTATGCCTTAGTAAAATTATATCTCTAAATCATTTCATAAATGTCTATTACAATTCTCCAATGGAACATAAAAGGATTTAAAAATAATTATAATGAACTCTTAATATTTATCAAGCGCCACAAACCAAAAATCATTTCCCTCCAAGAAACACACATCCACTGTTTATCCAACATCCCAATTCCAATCAACTTCTCTATTTACTCAAAAAACACAACCCCAACCCTTTATGGAGGAGAGGCTCTTCTGATTCACACATCCATACAACACAATGAAATATCTTTAAAAACTGACTTTGATGCAATAGCAATAGAATTACAATCAAAAATCAAATTTACTGTAGTTTCCGCACATATCCCTCCGCATTTAAAATTTAGCAGGAAAAATTTAGATAACGTTTTAATTTTTTCAAATCCAATAATAATATCAGGCGATTTTAATTGCTGGCATAGTAACTGGTTCTCCTACTAATAATAGAAAGGGATCAACGCTTAACAAATTTATTAATCAATCCAGTTTTATTATCTTAAATGATGGCTCGCCAACACATTTAAGCACATATAATACCTTTACCCATATTGACCTCACATTTCTCTTGCAATGCAATCTCAATGGCGTACAGATGAAGACCTATGTAGTAGTAATCACTTTCCGATCATCACATTGTTATTTCCAAACCAACCTATTCAAAATCTCGATACTAGAACAAAATTTGAATTAAAACTCGGAAATTGGCCTCAATTCACAAAATCCGCAGTTGAAAATTGTGCAAATCGTCCTATCAGCTCGAACATAAATAAAGAAGCAGCTAATATCACTAAAATAATTTTGCAATCGGCAAATGTTTCAATACCACAAACATCGACAAACACCGAAGCGTACCTTGGTGGAACTCTACTTTAGAAAGCCTAAAGGGTATAAGAAACGAGAATTGGAACGCTTTTAAAAGAAATATGATTCAGGATAATCTTTTAAATTTTAAGAAATCAAACGCCATATTAAAACTCCAAATCAAATAAGCAAAACAGCAGTCTCTGGAAAACTTTACATCTGAAATAAGGCCGTGTTCCCCAACTGGTAAGATTTGGACAAATACTAGAAGTTTTTGTGGTTATAAGACTAACCATGGCATCCATAGTATAACTTCAACCAATTCTCCACTCATTTTCTAACCGATAGTACCCTGATAGCTGAAGAATTTGCAAGGTTTTGGTCAAACAACTCGTTAGATTCAAACTTTCCTACATTTTTTCAAAACAGAAAAATAGATTTAATCAGCTCGACTTCCAATACCATACCATCAGCAAAAGCGATGTTAATCGAAAAAGAAATAACCATGATCGAATTTGCCTCCGCCTTATCAAAATTGAAAGGTAACACTCCCGGTTGGGATAGAATATGTTATCTAATGATAAAAAATCTAATTAGTAATTCTAAACTCCGAGTCTTAAATCTTTACAATAAAATACTTAACAGTCACATACCACAGTCTTTTAAAAAAAGCTTGATTATACCAATTTTAAAACAAAATTCCAATAAAACCCTGACCAAGTCCTACAGACCCATATCTTTGAACTCATGCCTCTCCAAAGTTCTTGATAAAATTATAGCAAACCGATTGTGGTGGCTTGTTACATTTAACAAACTCATTCATGATCACCAAATGGGATTCAAGAAAGGTAAATCAGTAGCTAATACTCTACGTTATGTAGACTATAAGATTACTAAAAACCTTTTGCAAAAAAAACACTTATCCATAATTTCCTTAGATTTTGATAAAGCATTTGATAAGACCGGTGTATACACCATCATTGAGCAATTACACAAGTGGAAAATAGACCCTAAGATAATCAACCATTTATTAAATTTTATGTCTAAAAGGAAAATAGTCGTACGCATTGGTAAATATTTTTCCAACACCCATCCCCTACACAACGGTATCCCATAAGGACACCACTTTCCGTAATATTATATAATATTATAGCTTATAACAAACTCTGCGATATTATTTCATTACACAAAGAATTAGATTTCTGTGCATTTGCCGATGACTTTAACTTAATAATTAACTTAAATAAAAACAAGAACCCAACAATTAACCTCAATAATCTTTTTCAAGATATTAGCAACTGGTGTAACCATACCGGCGCAGTTCTTTCAGCCACAAAATGTAAACACATTCACTTTTGTAGGAAACATAATTGCTCATGCAATGTACAAACCAGTTCCTTTCAGCTCATTGAAGTTAATGAAATCCGTATTCTAGGGGTTATATTTACAAAACGGTATAGATGGCATTCGCATATAGAGTATCTGGTTACTTCTCTTTCAAAACAATTAAATTTAATCAAATGCCTCTCAAGTTCGAAATTGAAATGCAACACACTTTCCATCATTAAGGCTTTAATAGTCTCAAAAATAAATTACGGTCTGTTCCTTTATGGTTATTCTCCAAAATCAATCACCAACAAAATTAAAACAATCCTAAATTCAGCAATAAGAACAGCGCTCGGAGCATTCCGTTCCACGCCCATCAACAACATGCTTTTTGAAGCTAATATATTATCTCTTGAAAACCAAAGAGACCTAAAAACAACTAAACTTTTTAAACCATTTTTACATAGCATAGATACTCCATTATATAAATTAATTCTTAAGAGCAACACAGCTAAATCTATTCAATCAGTTCCATCAGTTATTTCGAAAACAATCTCATGTTACAAAAATTTAGGATTTCCCTATTTACCTCTAAAATATCCTACACCGACTCAACCACCTTGGAACTTACGCACTTCCTATAGACAAATCTCTAAAAAAGTTTTCTTAATCAAATACGAGCCACGCAACATACCATGCCTTATTCCATGAACTTAAAAATAAATTTGAGCATAACACCTTCATCTTCACTGATGGCTCAAAATTAGGGGATATTGTAAGTTACAGTGTGACAAAATCAAACCAAGTAATTAAAATTTCAACCCTTCCTAGATACAGCACTGTCTTTTCAGCAGAAATTATTGCAATTTATGAAGCAATTGATTATGCAAAGAGAAATAAAAGCAAATCCACCATTTGTACCGACTCACTTCTTTGGATTCGATAGCAAACGTTAATAATCAGGAAAACTACCCAACACTTCTTAGAAAAATATTGATGCAAAATAGTAAGATAACTCTAGCTTGGGTTCCTAGTCATTCAAATATCACTGGTAATGAATTCGCTGACTACTACGCAAAATTAGCAACCAAAGCCCCCTTAATTATGACATACAACTTCAACTCCAATGATGTTAACAAATTTCTCAAACAACACTTCTTTGCAAAACATCAACAATCATGGGAAAAAACTTCGAATTGGTATAAAACTACCAAAAACTCAAAAAAAGCGTTGAAAGACTTCTTGAATTACAAAGACAGTGACTTAGATAGAAACGAAATCATCAAATTTACTCGATTGCGCTTAGGACATACGAAATTAACTCATTCTTATCTTATGAACAGAACCAATCCTATTTCCTGTTCCCAATGCAATATTACAACCCCAATAAATATCCAACATATCCTTTCTGATTGACCTCAACTCAAAAATTTAAGGCAAACAACATTCAATAACACCGACCCAATTTCCATACTCTCTATTCCTTGTATAAAAGCTGTAAAGTTAATCACAAAGTTCCTTAAAATGTCAGAACTTTTTCACCAAATGTCTACTATATAAAATTCATTTTTTGTCTGTCTGTCTGTCTGTATGTCCTTTATGGACGCGAAAACTATAGAGCCGATCCTGATGAAATTTTTACAGTATGTTAGTATCGATCAGGCGGGTGTCATAGGCTATAAAACTTTTATTTAGGGTGCATATTTAGGGTGGCCCTCATACACAAATATTTTAAAAATAGCGATTTCTCAAAGACAGGTAAATAGATTCTCATGAAATTAACACAGTATAGCTTTTATGTTAAGGGGCACAGATTGGATGGTAAAAATTTTATTTAGGGTGCATAATTAGAGTGGCCCTCATACAAATATATTTTTAAATATCATTTTCACGAAGACAAATGAATCGATTCACACCGAATTTACACTACGTATCTCTTATGTTAAGAAGCATAGCTTAGGTCACAAAACTTTTATTTAGGGTGGCCCTCACACAAAAATATTTTTTAAATATCATATTCACAAATACAGTTTAGTCGATTCACACCGAATTTACATCACGTAGCTCTATTGTTAAGAGGAATAGTTAAGGATACAAAACTTTTATTTAGGGTGGCCCTCACATAAAACAATTTTTAAATATCATTTACTCGAAGACCGCCGAATCGATTCTCATGGAATTTACACCACATGGTTTCTGTATTAGGAGGCACATATAAGGTCTAAAAAATTTTGTTCAGGGTGCATACTTAGGGTGGCCCTCGCACAAAAATATTTTTAGATATCATTTTCACAAAGACTTATTAGTCGATTCACACCAAATTTACACCACGTAGCTCTTATGTTAAGAGGCATAGCTTAGGCTACAAAACTTTTATTTAGGGTGGCCCTCATATAAAAATATTTTTAAGTATCATTTTCTCCAAGACCGCTTAATCGATTCTCATGGAACTTACACCACGTGGTTTTTATATTAAGAGGCACTGCTTATGTTGTAAACATTTTATTTTGGGTGCATACTAAGGGTGGTCCTCATAAAAAAGTATTTTTTTAAATAGAATTTTCACGCAGACTGCACATCGAAAATACACCACAGTTGAGATGAAGCGATGCGCACAGGGTAATGCTAGTAATTATATAAAATGTAAATTTATTTAATACTTATGAACATACATATCTTTAACTTGTATTAGTAAGGACATAATTCGAAAGTTTTGCTTAAGGCCCCAGTAGCCATAGCTGTAATATATTTTAAGCTTTGAATTTGTAATTTTAAGTTTAAAAATAAATAATAATAATAATAACAAATGAAGTCCTTGTCAATGCCGGTAATTTGTGAAAAAAATCCATGTTCCGCAAAAGCTCGGCACGCAGTGTTGTCTTTGCTTGTACTCCCAAAACCTTCAACTTTCGGCTTATCCACTATGAGGCCAAACTTTTTGAAAAATTAATATTGTATTATTTTCTTTTTTCTGATACTGCATTTTTGTCATCTTTATTTCTGATTTGCTCCTTTTGGACGCCGCATTTGTAACCTGCATGTAATACAAATTCAAACAAACAGATCCAGCAATGCAAGTGGCTTACATACGAAATGGCTTATTACGAGTATCTTTTTCTAAACAAAGTTTTCTCACACTTGGTCTCCTTGGGCTTGTGTTTCTCTTAGAGCTGCCACCATGTTTGTTTGACTTTGTTTTCGAATGGATATGGACGCAGCTCTTACAAGCAACTTGGTTTCATGGCTGCAAACAGTAGCTCTTGCTACAGGGAAACAGACAACTTCCAGTGGCTTTTTTCCCATTTTTCGGAAACTCTAATGCAAAAATTATGCGCACTCTGCCGCAAATAACTTGGACCAATAGCATCCTGACTATTTACTAATAAGTATTTGAAAATAGCCTCTGCTTTTTCCTTTATGTCTGTCTTTTGCAACTAGATTTCGAATAAATCTGAATTGCGGAAGGATAAGTAACCTGACAAAAAAATTCATTAAAAAAAAAACGTGCAAAATCGGGCATCCCAATTTACAAATAACATTAACAATAGCTACACCTAATTTAGGGTTTCTTAAAAATACCAGATCCCAACAAAATTTTAAAAGCTTACACAAAGTTGGAAACTCGTGGTTAGCTCTGCCAGAGCTAGTGCAGATGGTAAATCGGACGGACGTGAAGGAAAAAGTACATCACACAAAGGTCTTTTGAGACCGGATATTAAGATCTGGATCGCATCCCTTCTGTATTTTCGATTAAGTGTTGACGCTAGAGCATTGTCGTAGGCCATTAATGTTATGTTCCTTCATAATAGTTTTCGCTCTAAGTCAACATAGAACTGCAGCACTGTCTAAGTGCATTTCCTTAAAGGGCTTAAGTTTAGGAGATATAGCCATCGGAAGTTGCGGATATAGCTTTTATAAAAAACGCTGTAAGTTGAAAACCCTTGAATGGATTTTCAAAATATGGACATCATATGAAAGGTAATTTAATGAGGTCTAAAATTGTAGTACAAAAAGTTTAAATCCGTTATATAGTTTTTGAGATATGAGGTTTTTTGAAAAATGTTTACCTTTTTTTGAAAAAAACCGTTATTTTTTCCAAAAAATAAACTTTTGCTCAGTTAAAAAAAAATTGAGAGATTTGTCCGCGTATGTGAAGTCTAGTCTTGATATGGTTGCCTTAAAATTTAAGACCGTATTAAAAGAGGCCGAAACAGCGTCAGCTGGACACCTAATCTTGTTTCTTATTATCGCCACTGTTTTTTAGTGTTAAGAATTGCTGCCATATTTCTCAAATATTTTATAGGCGGCTTGGGCCGCCAGTCTCCAAGATACGAAGCCGTCTAATTTCATGTCAAATTCGGGCAAGGATTTTACTATATAGAGGGACTCAGTACAAGTTACGTTATCTTAACGTGACCATGTGGTTTTTGATTTTTCGTTCCGCGCCAACCGCGTTTTCATTTCATGAAATATATCTCATTTTCCTAGGGTTTTCGGAATGTGGATGTCAGGACCTTTTTTCAGTAAATATTTTGATATACTTAAATAAACACTTTTGTGTATTTCTCTTCACGATACTATTTCTATTCATGTATGATGTCTCAATTGATTCTTACATTATATTCAACATTTTCGAGCAAGGAAACGTTAAGCAGAGTTCAGATTCACACTTTCTTAGGTGCATCAGAAAAGGCATATGGCTCAGCTGTATATTTACGTGCAACTCGGATAAATCTTCTGTGCGCAAAGGCTCGCGTAGCACCCATCAAAAAGCAAACTTTGACGCGACTTGAGCTATGTGCAGCACTTCTGGGATCAGAAAAATTCAGAAAGATTTGAAATTAAATGATACTGTCGTTATCCTCTGGACGGACTCTGAAATTGTGCTATCATGGATAAATTTTTCAGCATCAACATTTCACACCTTTGTGGCAAACAGTGGCAAAGATACAAGAATGGAGGGGAATATGTCCAAGGAAACTGATAGCATGTTCAATGTGGTCTTATTGACCATTATATCTTCACGAAAAGGATTCGTGGCCAAGCCCATGGTCGGTTTCATCATCAAATTTAGAAAAGAAAAAACTCACTAAACAACAGCGATTGCATCAGAGGATAATAGTCTACAACATATTCTACATATATAATCTGAATCATCGCAATTCTTTTCGATTTCTTTTGAGTTACATACCACGCTTTATCAATGCGACTAAGCGTACTCCTTGATCATCCTGAGTCACTAACGACATAAGAACTAAACGCAGGTTATTGTTAAAACAACTAAAATTTATGAGGACACCTTTGCTGGATAAAGATCGCATATTACGCGTTGGTGGTCGTCTTCAATCTACCGAGCTTGCGTATGACGCAAAACATCCTATGCTGTTACCATATAATGACCCATTCGTGAAACTTTTATTCAAAATGGAATACGACGAAAACAAGCATTGTGAACCACAAGCCTTACTTGCAATAATAACAAAGATTTTGGCCAATAAAGAGAAACATAGTAAATGGGCAATCTTCCAGCGAAAAGATTTATTTACTCTGGTGTAGTATTGTGACCCCTTCTGGGTTCACTAGTGGGCGAGGTCGATGCGAAAACAAATTTTGCGACAACGCCACAAATTTTGTCAGTGCCAAAAGGTAACTACAAGACTTCAGCGATGTGATTCATTTCGATTCAGCTCGGGAGAAGATAACCAAAACCAGTAGCGACAAAGCAATTAGCTTCAAGTTATTCAACAAAGATCACCAAACTTTGGCGGCTTATGGTAAACTGCCATAAAATTGGCAAACTCGGAAGAATAATTAGGATATGTTCGGGAAATTATGGATTTGTCCAAGTAGCAGACGTCAAACATCAACAGGAATTTTGGAAATTTCCAGTTCGAAGTCTAGCACCATTACCGATCGAGATTGATGCTAGAAAGGAGACATCACTACCATTAAAACTTCACGCTTAGAGTGAAACACCCCTGTCAAATCACAGCAATTTGGAAGAGACACTTCAACAACCTCAAATAAAACGTAGAAGGGCACCATATAGTACAGTCCACTGATTACTACCGTTGTGTTATCATTACTAATGCAACCATTTATTTGCGCAGCCCCATTTGCATTAAATATTACGCACTTTAAATACAATCCAGGAATTTATTTTGAACATCTCGGATCTTCACATCTATGTAAAATCATAGTATAGTAACTTCGGGTATAGTGATACGGGTATTTTTGTATTATAAATTACACGTAACTTTTGTAGCATAGCTTCTACTTCTTTATATATTATGGTTTGTTGATGCATTGTGCAGTATATTACGACTTCGGAGCACTACATCTTAAGCCAATCTGAAGCTATTTCAACAAAATGAAAAAAAACCAAGTGACACTCCTTAATGAAATTGGCGAGTAATGTGATATATAGTGTTCGGATAATGTAATATGCCATCATGAAAAGTATAGCAAGTATTTATAAAACAGTAGGAACTAAAAATACAATAAACAGTTGATAAACCGCGCTCACAGTGAACAGTCGCATCGTCTCCTGGTTCGTGCTTATTAAACATCGTCTAATTGAAAACAACAATAAATTAAATTCTTTGTTTATTATCTTTCCGCGGTCTATAGTTTCTTATTACTGTATAGTGATAATTATTTAAAGATGCCGTCTTCCTCTCCAGGTGGCAATTATTTTGCCATCTTGGATTCACCTCCAAAATCAAAACGAAAAAAAAAACAATCATTCGACTCCTAATATATTAAGCTCAAATGACTTTCCGTCTTTATCACAGAATACTTTCGTGAAGAAATACTCTTGCCCTAAGTTCCTGGTAATGAAAAATAAAAACATTCAAAAGCCAATAAAATCATTGAATATTTTCCTTATAACAAAAGCTCTAGAAGGTATAACCACCGATCAAACAACTAAAGTATCATACACCCGTGATGGCGATCTCCTCATCTTAACAAAAAATTAAATGCAAACAAACAAGTTCTTAAAAGCTACTCGGCTTGCTGACATATGCGAGATAGAGGTTTCGTTACACCCTACACTGAATACTACAAAAGGTGTTATTTTTGCACCGCCCTTAAGAGACTTAACCGAAAATGAAATTGTTAATGGTCTAAAAGATCAACGGCTTGCAAGAAACTAACAAAGTTTGTCAACGGTCAAGTCAATAATACTTCTCTTCATATATTATCATTTGAAAGATATCAATTCCCAAATGAACTAAAAATTGGCTTCCTAAACTTCAAAGTGGATCCTTACTTTCCGTCGCCATTGCAATGTAAAAATTGCTTTAAATTGGGTCACACCAAAAAATATTATAAGTCAGATGCCAAATGTGAGTATGTTCAACCAGTATCCACGATCCCATACCATGTACAAAAGTCGAGTGCACCAATTGTAACCATCAGCACCGGTCAAATTATAAAAACTGCCCCTCGATCAAAAAGCGTCAGGAAATAATCAAAACAAAAACAATTAAGAACTTCATATTTTGAAGCAAGAAAAATAGTCAACGACATGCCAAACATGACAACTGAAGTTCCAAAAGAACAGTTGGAAGAAGCAATAAAATTGAGAGCTAATAGAATACAAATGCAATCCACAACCAATATTGTAAACACATTACACCTTCCACATAAAGAAAACGAGTTAAACAAAATCACAACAATTCATAATACAACAAATACTTCACCCATCGTAACTATGCCTTCTCATTCAATTAACGAAGAAAATGCAACAAAAAATTATACCAACATTTTAAACCAAAAACAAAATCACAACAACACAACTTAACAACATTCCGAAAAAAAAATCATTTGCCGAAAACAACTTATCCGAAGATGACGAAATAAATGCTATAAACAAAACATAAATAGAGTACATACATATTAATATAATTCATTGATGTATGCTATAGTCAGTATATTGTATGTATATTGGGGTGATTCAAATTTTTTTTTTTTGTTTTTTTCGAGGTGCTGTTGCTTAAAAAGTAAGTTTATGATATGAAGATAGTTTTCACCAAATTTCAGTTCTGTATCTCAATTTTATAAGGTGGCGCCGAAGCCAGTTAGTTTTACATGTAAATTGTATGGGAAAATTTCATTTTTTGATCAAAGCTTCTTTTGATACCTTAAAATAATTGGGAAATAATTTTTGAATAGGTTTATTTTTTAAGAATTATCTGCTTTACAAAAGACTCCATATGGTCGAATTGCCAGTGTCAACCGATTAAAAGTTATATCCATTTAACTTTCACTATATCCTACACTCAGGGTAAATGCACTTTGTCGTTCCGTTTGTAAAGCATGGAAGGGTGCGTGGCAGATATAGAAAAGTATATATATTCTTGATCAGCGTCACCTCCTGAATAGATTTAGATATGTCGGTCTCTCTGTTTATGGAAATCTCGGTTACGGAAAAACCAAGGGATAAAACTGAATGAAATTCAGTACCTTATAAATAAAGCATTTTAAACGCTATATTGCTAAAACTACGATTGTCAATATTTATTGTGCATAAATTATAATGGTTCAATGTTATTCCATATATGTATGTATGTATGTATTGAATTGCATAGACATGAATTTTTCGTTTATTAAATTATTGAATTTATTGAGTTTTCCAATGGTCCTTATGCTATTTCTATTAAAGATTTTTCTTATAAATAATATGTGTAGCCTCTTCACTTAAAAAATATAATAATAAATATTTTATTATTATTTCAATGTAGGAACACCAAAATTTTTTTTATTGCAATTAGGATATTCTTTATAGTGATTTTGAACAAGCTGCAAAATATACTGCTTTTGTTCTTCGTCTTTAGTCAAACATAAGTTATATTTCTCAACTAACGCTACAACTCGCTCAGCAATATCATTGACAACTTTCGTATTCTTCAGCAATGCGAAGCATTTATTATAAGAGTGATTAAATTTCCAGTCTTCTGGATGTGAATCAAGAAAACTGTACGAAAGTTCAAACTGTTTAAATAAAGTCAATGAGTTCTGTGTAATGAAATCACTAATATCTTTATCAGGTAAAACTGCTAAGTCCTCTTTACTCAATTGTATTCGTTTTTTTTGGATTTTGCTCTCCTTTATGATTTTTAATTGCATCAACCATTTTTAATTTTACTTCCAAACAAACTGTTTCATCAAAAAAAGATAATGCTGCTATCTGTTCTGATAAGTACCATAGATGTCCTGCGAATTTCTCGCTCGCAGCTTTAGAAATTTGTTTATTAATATTTTCATATTTTATGAGATTTGTATAAATTCCAAATCTTGATGTGGAGCCTTGATAGAATATGGTGAATTAAACCAAGCTTTCAAATAAATATGGACGATAAAAAGACAGATGTCACGAAGTCCATTTATTTCTTTATTACTTATTTGAAATTGCGCTTGAAATATAAAAATCTTTAAGCAATATATAGCTTTTGACATCCATCTGGCATGATGAGAAGCCCCAGGAGCTTTAAATTTGATGTTGTGAGGAAGCGAACCACCCAAAAAAATTTTAGTTAATTCTAGAAATTCCCGATAATCGTCTCTTGGCTGAAATTGCTGAAATATGTATGAAGTATAAAGTAAAGTCTATATAATTTTAAGATTGATAAAAATTTAAAATTATTATCATTAATAAATCAATTTTTATTGAGTTACAGCACCTTCAATTGTTGTTCAATAAATTCTAAACTTTCGTCTTTAGTGATGATGATTTTTTCATATAGAATTGAGTCATCCAACCCAGTTTTAAATTTAGATTTATCAATAAGCTCCCAGTTTTCGCGAAATCTTTCAAATGTTGCCACATTTGGACAGGAAATTGTAGGCCAGCAAGTTTCACATACGCTTCTTAAAACTAGTTCATATATGTGATGCCGACATGGAAAGTATAGAAGATTTTGTTCTAGTTTTTTCTCCAATATTGTACAAGTACCGTTAAATAATCCTTTTACAATGTAATAATAATTTGTTAAAAAAAAAGACTAGCTATTAAAATTATTATAATAAAAGTAGAAAACTTATTACTCTTACCTGTGTTGACGCTCGTCGTATCAAAACACAAGGCTTTGATACGATTTGAAAGTTCCCATTCATTAAGTGCACTTATTATAGTTGAAGCTTGATTCCTCTTTCTAATTTTGGTACCCCAATTAATTGCTCCGAATCTAGACCAGATAAAATAATTGCCAGTCGATCATCTTTTTTCTTGCTTCCCATTTTAGGTAGTAATTTACTATCCCAATGAAGAACTAAACTTTTCGCCAGCTGAAGATTTTTCTTGAGATCATTTATAATTTTTTCCCTAATTTCTATACGACTTCTACGAATTGTGCTGTAACTAAGGTTAACATCATTTATATTATATTTGAGACTTTTCACAACTGCAGAGATAATATAAACTGCATTCCTATCAGAAGTGTTCGTTGTGTCTAACGCTGCTACTAACTGAGGCGTCATGATTTAAATTTTTTTATCTTGAACATGGATATCCGAAAAATTAGACGATATTTCATTTAATTCACAATTATAGGTGTCAGAAGATTCAGTACTATTTTGGGATATTAAGCAGGCAGAAAGACTTTGACTAAGTTCTAAAAAATAAATTTATAAATGGTTAAACCGAAAAAAAAAAGTTTACAAATAAAAAATTAAATAAAAAAACACGGCCATAGCTGAATTTATTGAGAATTTAATTAATAAACAATGATGATAAATTACTTAATTTTAATATACATATAATTTTGACTCACCGTCTACTTCCATGAGTTCGATTGCACTTTGTTCATTATGCAAATTAATGTGATCTGGTACATTAAGCAGTTGAATTCTCTTCTTCTTTTTCGTCAATAGTTCTTCTTGCTCTGGACTTAACACGTGCTTAGTTTTTACGAGAGTAATGTCAAACAAAGCATTTAATTTGAAGTTAAAATCGATTTCCTTTTTTTTTGAATAGCCGATTTTTTTTTGGATCGTGACTTCATGACTCCTTTCCATTTTTTATATAGCTTTATGATTTTGGGAATAAGATTTCTAGATTTTACTGTCGGAAATCCAGCTAAATTTCATATCATTACAACTTTGTCAACTACCACTTGCGCACTTTCACGAATACTTTTTTTGTGAATTTTATGTTCATAAAAAAATAAACTCATAATTTGTCGATTTGTTGGAAGTTTTTGGTTGTAAATTTTATTAGTTGGAAAACCAACCATATATATGTAATCTTTTTTTGTTATCATATTTATATTGAAAACTGCTATCAGAAAAATTAATTATTAATTATTCAAAAGCCACTTGATGTGACAACAATATTCTGCTACCTTTGATGCACTCATAATAACGGTAAACACAATCAGATGATCTGCTTTTGGCTCTGTTAGCATAAAAAGTTGAAGAGTTGCCAGAATATTTCAATTCAGTTTTTGGAACAAAAACTGGTTTTATCAATTACAAATACGCCTTGAAATTAAATCTGCCTGCATTTTAATAAAAAATTAAAGTTAAATGGAAAGAACTTTTCATCGTATTGCTGAAAAATACGCAAGTTGTCAATGATATTGCTGAGCGAGTTGTAGCGTTAGTTGAGAAATATAACTTATGTTTGACTAAAGACGAAGAACAAAAGCAGTATATTTTGCAGCTTGTTCAAAATCACTATAAAGAATATCCTAATTGCAATAAAAAAAATTTTGGTGTTCCTACATTGAAATAATAATAAAATATTTATTATTATATTTTTTAAGTGAAGAGGCTACACATATTATTTATAAGAAAAATCTTTAATAATTAAGGATAGAAATAGCATAAGGACCATTGGAAAACTCAATAAATTCAATAATTTAATAAACGAAAAATTCATGTCTATGCAATTCAATACATACATATATGAAATAACATTGAACCATTATAATTTATGCACAATTAATATTGACAATCGTAATTTTAGCAATATAGCGTTTAAAATGCTTTATTTATAAGGTACTGAATTTCATTCAGTTTTATCCCTTGGTTTTCCCGTAATCGAGATTTCCATAAACAGAGAGACCGACATATCTAAATTTATTCAGGAGGTGACGCTGATCAAGAATATATATACTTTTCTATATCTGCCACGCACCCTTCCATGCTTTACAAACGGAACGGCAAAGTGCATTTACCCTGAGTGTAGGATATAGTGAAAGTTAAATGGATATAACTTTTAATCGGTTGACACTGGCAATTCGACCATATGGAGTCTTTTGTAAAGCAGATAATTCTTAAAAATAAACCTATTCAAAAATTATTTCCCAATTATTTTAAGATATCAAAAGAAGCTTTGATCAAAAAATGAAATTTTCCCATACAATTTACATGTAAAACTAACTGGCTTCGGCGCCACCTTATAAAATTGAGATACAGAACTGAAATTTGGTGAAAACTATTTTCATATCATAAACTTACTTTTTAAGCAACAGCACCTCGAAAAAAACAAAAAAAAAAAAAATTTGAATCACCCTAATGTATATACTTTCGTATTAGAATATATTAAGCTTTATATTATTTTTTTTTTATATATTTATAATTATACTTTTATTAGAATATATTAGTCGCTATGCTACATATTCTTTTGCATTAGAGTATATTATGTTTTGCCATGACCTTTAAAATAATTCAATGGAACTTAAATGGTTTCTATAATAATTATTCAAATCTTACTTACTTGGGTGGCCATAACAACCCGTTACCGGGTTACGGCCGACCTCAAAAGCTCTCTCCAGGCGCCTCTGATTTGCGCACGCCTTCTCCAATCATTCACACCAAGCGTGGATAGGGTTTCCTCGGCTTGGTCTTTCCATCGGAGGCATGGTCTTCCTCTTCGTCGTCGCCCAGCGGCTTCCGCATCAAACACCTTTTTCGCCGGAGCTTCTTCGTCCATACGCACAACATTTCCCAGCCAGCGCAGACGTTGAATAGTGATGCGCTTGACTATGTCAATGTCAGCGTAGAGCTCGTACAGTTCGTGGTTCATTCGAATACGGTAGTCGTCGCCGACGTGAACAGGACCGAAGATTTTGCGAAGAATTTTTCTCTCAAACACCCCAAGCGTGGCTGCATCAGTCTGCGACACCACCCATGCTTCTGCGCCGTAAAGTAGCACGGGTAAGATGAGCGTCTTGCAGAGTGTCAGTTTTGTCGGGCGAGAGAGGTCTCTACTACTCAATTGCTTACTGAGACCATAGTAACACCTATTAGCAAGAGTTAGTCTTCGCTTTATCTCCAGGCTGACATCGTTTTGAGTGTTCACAGCGGTGCCAAGATAGGTGAATTCCTTGACAACTTCGAAAGTATAGTTGTTCGCAGTAACAAAGGATCCAATACGCCGCGTCTCCCTGTTTGTGGACAGCATATACTTTGTTTTGCCCTCGTTCACCGTCAAACCCACTTTCGCTGACTCTTTTTCGATAGCAGAGAACGCAGCAGTAACATCTCGCTTACAACGTCCAATGATATCAATATCATCGGCATATGCAAGGAGCTGGACACTTTTGTAGAAAATAGTGCCAATACGATGTACACTGGCTCTTCGCAACACCCCTTCCATCACAAAGTTGAAGAGGTTGCAGGATAATGGATCGCCCTGTCTGAAACCTCGTTCGGTATCAAATGGTTCGGAGAGGTCCCTTCCTACTCTAACGGAGCTGGCTGTGTTGCTCAACGTCATTCTGCAAAGCCGCACCAGCTTCGCAGGTATACCGAACTCAGACATGGTGGCATACAGGCAATCCCGTATCGGGCTATCGAAAGCTGCTTTAAAATCGATAAAGAGATGATGGGTATCGATCTGTTTTTCGTGGGTTTTTTCCAGGATTTGACGTAGTGTGAAGATCTGGTCTATGGTGGACTTACCAGGTCTAAAGCCGCACTGATAAGGCCCAATCAGTGTGTTGGCAAACGGCTTAAGTCTTTCACACAGTACAGTCGACAGGACCTTGTAAGAGATGGCAAGAAGACTAATTCCCCGGTAGTTAGCGCAGATTGTCGGGTCACCTTTCTTCAGTACTGGACAAAGGACACTGAGATTCCAATCGTCGGGCATGCTTTCAACTAGCCATATTTTGCAGATGAGTTGATGCATACACCCTATCAGCTCATCGCCGCCGGTTTTGAACAATTCAGCAGGCAGGCCATCGGCACCAGCCGCTTTGTTGTTCTTAAGTCGTTGGATCACAACTCGTACCTCGTCATGGCTAGGTGGTGGTACCTCCACACCATCGTCGTTGATTGGTGGCATCGGGTTAATTTCTCCAAAGGCGGGATTGGTGGAGTCATCGCCAGCAAGCAGCTTGGAAAAGTGTTCCCTCCATAATCTCAGTGCACCCTGCGTATCCGTAACCAGATTTCCATGTTCATCTTTACAGGTTGATGCTCCGGGCTTGAAACCTTGGGTCAGATGCTTGACTTGTTGGTAAAATTTTCGAGCATCATTCCTGCCCCGTAACACTTCGAGTTTCTCACGCTCGTGTCTTTCCTGCTCTCGTTTCTTGCGTCTGAAAAGGCGCCTCTCATCCTTTCTCTTTTCCCGGTAGTTTTCGTGCACGGCTCGCGTTGCTGCTGACTGCAGGGTTCTTTTGTAGGCGGCGTTTTTCACTGCAGTAGCTTCGCGACACTCCTGGTCATACCATTGATTTCGCGGAAGTGGGCGTCGGAAACCAATGACTTCCTCAGCGGCAGAGCGCATGGAGCGGGATATATGCGCCCAAAGTCCACCGGCATCATCGGGTAGAGAGTCAGGTTGAAGGAGCAGTTCTGAGAGGCGAGCGGAATAGGCTTCGGCCGTCCGATGTGATTGCAGCTTAGCGACGTCCAGCTTTCGTTGCGTACCAGAGCGTACATCCTTTGCATTGCACAGCCGCATGCGTATCTTGGCTGCAACAAGATAATGATCGGAGTCAATATTGACTCCCCGGAACGTATGAACATCTAGCACGCTGGAAGCATGCCTTCCGTCGATCACAACATGATCGATTTGGTTGCGTGTTTTCTGATCAGGGGACAGCCAAGTGGCCTTGTGGATATCGAGGTGTTGAAATCTGGTGCTACTTACTACCATGTTTCGCGCCGCGGCGAAGTCGATCAGCCGTAGACCGTTGTTTGAGGTGGTCTCGTGAAGGCTGAACTGACCGACAGTGGGGCCAAATATACCTTCTCTTCCGACCTTTCCGTTGAAATCCCCGAGTACAATTTTAACGTCATGGGCCGGGCAGCGGTCGTATACTTCCTCGAGTCTCGCATAGAAGGCATCTTTGACAGCATCGTCCTTTTCCTCCGTCGGGGCGTGCGCGCAAATCAAGCTGATGTTGAAAAATCGAGCTTTGACGCGGATCGTAGCCAACCTTTCGCGCACAGGTGTGAACCTGGAGATATGGTGGCGAAGTCTCTTGCTTACTACGAATCCGCATCCCAATTTGCGCCTCTCCGCATGGCAGCTGTAGTAGATATCGCAACTTGCTTGCTTAGAGCAACCTTGTCCTATCCATCTTATTTCCTGGATGGCGGTGATGTCAGCCTTAATTTTTCCGAGGGCATCCGCCAATTCGATAGAGGCACCTTCCCTATTGAGGGTCCGGATATTCCAGGTGCATATCCTTAAATCATAGTCCTTTTTTCGTTTGCAGTGGTCGTCAACGTTGAGGGGTTCATTGTCCGAGGCTTTTTTAGTCTTCATTGGAGTGTTTTTTTTACGTGGCGGGTACCAAACCCTGCGCACAACCCAGTTTACTTCCAGGGAGGACACGCTGCACACATTCGCTCACTATCTCAGCGGATGCGGAGATAGCTACCCAGATGGAGCCGCGGGGAGGCTGTGTGTCAACTTGCTAATGGTTGGCTCAGAGATCGCTCTGGCAATACCCAGGTGGAAAGCAATCAGAAACTTTACTCTGATCAACCAAAAGCCAATCCATTATTCAAATCTAGAAATTCTAATAAAAGAGCGTTCGCCTGATTTCATATCTCTGCAAGAGACCCACATACCGATAAATCACACAGCATCTGTACCGAATCAATATAACTGCTATTTCCATAATCTACCGCAAAATATCACTAAAAAACAAGGAGTTGGAGTCCTCATTAGGAAGAATATTTCATATTAAACCATTCATATCAACACTAATATCTCATTAATCATAGAAATTAACATTGGGAGAAAAATCACCGTTCTCTCAGCTTATATCCCGCCACATCAGGCATTTTCTTCAAATGATATCTACAATATCCTAAGTAACATTTCTACCCCGATTATTCAGCTAGGCGACTTTAATTCATGGAGCCCCCTGAGGGGCTCCCAAAAATCGAACAGCAGAGGCAAAATCTTTGAAGATATAATTCTTACGAAAAATCTAATTGCTTTAAATGATGGTCAACCGACTCATTTCACAACTCATTGCTCGTTTACTCATGTTGATTTGATTCTCTGTTCAGACACAATTGCTCCAAGGCTAACAAGTTCTACCTCCCCAAATCTTTACGGCAGCGACCATTTCCCAATTTTCACAAACTTAACTACTCCACTATCTAATAAGATTAACCCTAAGTCCAAATTTTTAACCAACAAAGCAGACTGGCCCAGATTTCATATTTTTGCGGAAAAGATGGCATCTAGTTTTGCAGCTTCATCTAATATAAATAAGGAATCTGCATCTATTATAAAATGCATAAGATCTGCTGCACACTATACAATCCCTCAAACAACTTATAAAAAACGCAAACTAGTTGTCCCATACTGGTCAGTAGATCTCGCTAATCTAAGAAAAGAAAAACAATCTCGTTGGACTGAGTTTAGAGCAAATATGACAATGGACAATCTTATTATACAAATTTATTTATTTAAACAAAAAATGTTGTACAATAAGAATTATTTCTTTTTTAGTACATCAACGATATAAAAAATTACGACAATGAAGAAAAATAAAATACATCAATAATAGTCTTACAATACATTAATCTCTTAGGCTAATTAAAAAACAAAATTAGAAATCAATAAATATTATAAATTTATAAAAAAGAAAAAAATAGAAAGAGGAGTGAAAAAAAAAAATAAATAAGTTTAATTATTTGGGTTTGAAATCAATTCAAATAGAAAAACAAAAAGCTAAAAGAAATAATGCACTAAAAAAATATTGCACACCTCCTTAAGCCCCCTGATCACCTAAGAAAATAATAAACAAACACTCAAACTTTGACACCAGACAAACAAAAAGCTTAAAAAAATATTGCACACCTCTTTAAACCTTTAGATTGTCTGATAAGAAGATAGCAGAAAATAGCATAGTTTTATCGAGTTGAGAAGTAGGAAAATATTGTACGTTTGAAGTTGCTTAAAGAACTAATTTGTTTTAGGTTATTAGGAAGTGAGTTCCATAGCCTAATGGCACTAACGAAGACAAATCGACTACTATTTAGGTAGTTGCATCTGGGTATTATTAAATTAAATGATCTATAGGATTGAAAATGCTGCAACTTTGAATATAAGTATTCAGGTGTGCGAGTGTAAATAAGCTTATGTAGAAATATAATGTTTCGAATATTTAAATAATCAGTTAAATTATAGCCAAGTAAATCTCTACTTCTTTCAGATATATGCTCAAAGCTCCGAATGCCACACACATATCTCGCCGCATTGTTGTAGGCAACTAGAAGCTTATGTAGTGACTGCGAGTCTAGTTTGCTATATACTTTATCGAAATATAAGATTTGTGGAATAATTAATTGAATGACAAGACGACGTCTAGTTTCAATTGGAATATATTCAGTAGATTACCTTAGATATCTTAAGGTCCCATAAATCTTTCCAACAACGTTATTCACATGATCTTTACAAGATAATTTAGAGTTAAGAGTAAAGCCCAAAATTTTCACTTTATTTACAACCTCCAACTGTGAGGATCCAATCATAAGAGATGGTATCCCTTCTAAGCTTAGTTCACTTCTAGCAATTGGAAGTACTTTCGACTTAATAGGGCTAATTACGAGGTAATTTTCATTAGCCCACTTATTAATAGAACTCAAGTCGCTGTTAAGTCTGAAAGTCAGGTCATACACAAGTCCAACTGGTCGTGAAAGATATATCTGAATATCATCAGCATAAGCATGAACCGTACTATTTTCACACACTGAGAAAATGTCATTTATGAAGAGAGAAAACAACAGTGGTCCAAGGATGGAACCCTGAGGGACTCCCATATTAACCGGCTTAAAGGATGAGAAAGAGTTGCCAACCTGAACCCGCTGTTTTCTCCCTCTTAAGTAATTTTTCAACAGTCTAGTCGCACAATCACTAAAATTAAAATACGTATAAAGCTTATTACATAATAAAGTGTGATTTACTAAGTCGAAGGCTTTCGAAAAATCTAACAGGCAAAGAATTGTCAAATTATCTTGATCATATTGAACACGGATGTCATCTAAAACTTTCATCATCGCAGTCTGGCAACTATGACCTGTTCGGAAACCCGATTGTAGAGGAGATAAAAGTGAGCAAGAGTACAGATATTGAGACATTTGGTTGAACATAATTCTCTCACACACTTTGGCTAACGCAGACAAGATACTTATTGGTCTAAAATCACTAGAAGTAGCCGGGGAGGAGTTTTTAGCAAAAGGAATAATAGAGGCAACCTTCCACATATCAGGAAAACTAGATGAAGCAAAAATATGATTCACAATATGAGTTAGAGTAGATAGTATATATGGCAAGATCATTTTTATAAACTTTATGGGAATCCCATCTATTCCAACTGCATTAGAATTGATATCCACTACACGCTTAGCTATTTCTTCTTCACTTACAGCTGAGAAACTAAACCGATTCAAAGAAATAAGAGATGATTCAACAGATGTAATAGCGTTAATAAGAGGTTCAGAAGGACACCTAGTTTCACAATTTGAGAATGAATCATTGAGATCATCAGGGTTCAACTTGCATATATTGGAATCTTTGCTATACACTTTGTATCTACGAATATTTTGCCATAGTTGCTTAGAACATTAGTTAACATTTAATTTAGATCGGAAAAAATTCTTTTTTTCTTGTCTAAGTAGCATTGTTGCCTCATTTCGAGCCCTCCTAAATATGTTCCAATTTTCCAAAGTGCGATTCGCTTTCCACTTAGACTTAAGTTTATTCCTTTTTTTGATAGCACGCATCACACGATATGTAATCCAATGACAACTAGAGTTGACAGGATTGACTGTTCGCATGGGTACATGATGCATAAATACTGTTTCAACATTTGACATAAAAAGCTTTAGCTTATCATCTACTGAACTTAAAAACCAACATTCATTCCAACATATATCAGACAGTTCATTACATAAAGCACTCATGTTAACAGACTTGTAATCAGGGTACGAAAAACTGACAGAAGACGAACTACGACCAAAGTTGAAATCAATACAACAAAAAATTAAATCATGATCGGATACAAAGGTTATCTGTTCAAATATTAACACTGAAGAAATATTGGATACAAGGAAAACATCAAGAAGACTAGGTTCACACCCTTGAGTATATCGAGTAGGTAAGACTGAATTGACTAAATTTAATCCACAAGTAGTAAAGTTATGTTGAAAACTTTCAGTTATGTTATTTTTTTGTAATAAATTTACATTCAGGTCACCACAGACTAGACAGAATTCAAAATCTACAAGTTTATTGCTTAGATCAAGAAAGAAGGGCTCTAAGCTATTGCACCGATGAGGGTTATACACACAAGAAATCAAAACTTTAGAACAGCTATCAAAAACTACGACACTTAAATACTCACAAATCCCACTACTTTCATTCACAAACTTCACATTTAAATTGGACTTACAGTAAATTGCTACCCCACCACCTCTTCTATCACGTCTATCACTTCTAAAAACTTTAAAGTCATTAATGTTATAATATGCGTCAGGGATTTCACACTTAAACCAAGTTTCAGTCACACATATTACATCTACGGAAGAGTTTTCGAAGATATATCTGATATAATCAAGTTTAATACCATTCATGCTTCTCGCATTGAAATGTACTACATTTAAACCCACTCTTTGCTTACAAAGCACATGAACAAGAGCCTTCAGATTCTCTTTAGCACCATTTGAGGCATTACTAACATTAGTCAAAATAACTACAAATGTTCAAAACAACTTCAAACGTAGGAAATAAAGAGACAAAGAAAAGTACTTGAAACAATAGATAGAAATTTAAAAAAATTAATAAAGAAATCATAATAAAAGAGAAGAAAATTACTAAAATTAGACTCTTAACAAAAATTATAACAATAAATTTAATGAATAATTAAAAATTTTAAAAAATTAAAAAATTATCAGATAATAAAAAATGAGTGACACCCTATTTATGTTCCCGCGATGCAGTCAACACTCTCTTTATTATTTACTACCTTCGCTTCACTATCGCCGAACGCTCGCACATATACTTTTCCCCGTAATGAAAAAACAGCTGACACTCGATTTTCGCGTTTCTTCACACTTGCATACGCCAAAAGAGATCGATTATACTTAGACAGACACTCATGAATGTAGAAAGCCTGTTCACCACCAAACCCAATGTCGCTAAGCTTGAGTTGTCGTTTGTTGTTCTTGCAAAAAACTGCAATTGCTTTGAAGAGACAATTTCTGTCGAAAGCAGAGTTCAGTTTAACAATAACAGCTGACTGCATGTTGTTGTTGTTGCTGTTTGGTTTAACACGAAAAATATCACGCAGACTTGATGAGTGATTTATTGCAGAACAAATTTTACCAAACGCTGTGCGCAGGTTTTCATTTATCTGGAAGGGGATTCCGTTGATGACAACATCAGATGCAACTGTATTATTTTCATAGATCTCAATCTGTTTTTTTAGGTGATTGACTTCTTCTGTTAGCACACTTGAACAAGAGTCGTTGCTGTGTACTTCTCTTTGATTTTTCAATTGTTCTCTTAGTTGCTCGATATCATTTTTCAAAGATCCAACTTCTTCACAAACTCCCTCCATCACAGTTACTCTCTTAGCAAGTCTGCTTATATTGAGTTTCATGTTGGAAATTTCAGCAGTCATTTCTCCAAGTCTCCCCATTATTCTCTCCTCTGAAGATTTAACAATCGAAGCAAATTCTTTTGATAAGCTCTCTTTAAAGCAATTTAGTTTAGCAAGAAGAGTTGCTTCAGAGTACACAATCGGTGATTTAGGTGATGACTCATCTTGTTTGCTTCTCAGAATTCTCTCATTTTTAAATGAAGACATTGTATTAAGGAAAACACCAAAATAAAAACTAAACAAATAAATACAAATTAACCGCGTCAGCTAGAATAAAATCAGCACAAGATACCGGCGTTATAAATTTGTGACTTAGAACAGTTCTGGCGAATTAGATAAGCGTTTAACTATATAAAAACGAGCTGATACTACGGACGCAAGAAAAACACGTCTATCCGCTACACATTTCGCTTCTTCATTATAAAAAATCTAACGCGCTTTTTAAAAAGAAAATTAAAGAAACCAAAAGAGCAAGTCTCGAGTCCCTCACTGCCACAATAACGACTCGATCCAACCCTAAAACAATTTGGTTAAACATCAAATTGCTTTCTGGAACCTACACGTCTACTACTTAGTATCAATTTTATCGAAACCCTACAAGGCCCTATTTACGATAGTAAAGAGATCTGTAATCACTTCGCTTCAACTTGGTCAACGTTTTCTGATGATTCCAATTTCCATCGATCTTTCATTATGCTTAAGAACGATAACTTAGCCTCCTCTTACAACAACAATCAGCTTTCTGCTGATGCAAAACTAATCGAAAGTAAAATAACTCGTTTAGAGTTCGACTATGTCATTTGCGCAATGACAGGGAAAACACCAGGTAAGGACAAAATATCCTTTCCAATGCTAAAAAATTTACCCGATAGTTTCAAAAATAGACTTGTCAAACTTTATAATAATATGTATATTCGATCAAGGTATTTACCCTCAGGCGTGGAAAAGCGCTGCTGTTATACCTATTCCTAAACCTACGAATTCTGCATCAGAAGTAAGCGGCTACAGACCCATCTCACTCCTGCCATGTTTGGGTAAGACTATTGAAAAAATAGTTGCAAAACGTTTAATGTGGTTTGCTTTAAAAAAAAAAGCTCATAAGTCCCCATCAAGTTGGATTTAAAGAAGGACAAGGGACAGTTGATGCACTTTTATATTTCGAGCACTATTGCCTCGACTGCCATATCGCGAAAAAATCATGTTTCCGTCTTAAGTCCAGACTTTGAGAAAGCATTTGACAGAGTTGGTGCACACATAGTTTTACGAAAATTAGCTATCTGGAAAGTGGGAAATAAAATTTACAACTTCGTAAAATCCTTTTTAACCAAGCGCACATTTAATGTTAAAATTAGCAACATATACTCCCATACTTACAAGCTTTTGAATGGCATTCCACAGGGTTTGCCCTTGTCGGTAGCTCTTTTTACTGTCGCATTTAATGAAATCTGCAATATTGTGTTAAAATTTAAGTCTCTCACATATAATATATGCTGATGATGTGCTGATTTTCACCAAAACTAAAGATTTGAATACTGTTAAAAAGATTTTCTCAGATGTACTTGCAGCTGTTTCTAAATGGTCTGAAAGTTCGGGACTTAACATTTCATTAAGTAAATGCAAGACCTTCCACATATGTATTTACATTTGACTCTAAATTAACTTATAAGGACCACTGCATCAATTTAAAAAAAGGGCTTAACACTAGGCTAAACATAATAAAATATCTATCATCTCAACATTGTCTAATTCATATGTCGACATTATTAAACCTGGTGAAAGCTCTAATTATATCTAAGATAAATTATGGTTTGGAAATATATGGTCATTGTGCAAACGCCAACATAATGCAAATTTTACCACCATATCATGCAGCTGCAAGAAGAGCAATAAGGGCATTTCCAACATCACCCACTAATTTCGTCCTAACTGAAGCAGGTCTACCAAATATTGATGAGATGATCCAGCAAAGTACGTTATCACTGATCCCTAAACTATTATGCTGCAGTAATAAAATTCTTTATGATACTGTGGTAGCCTATTCGGTCAACTACGACTTAAAAGTGGTTTGGGATCGATGCAGTAAGTTTTTTAGTGGTATCTGGCGGGATATTACGCCATTCAATTTAAATTGCCTCTTGTAGGCCTTTTTTGTTTGAAATGTTGTATTTTCGGAATATTTTTTTTTCAAAATCGTCCAAAAATTTACAATCACACTTAGATCTGGCGACTATACTTGCGGTGCCATCAAATTCGGGTTCTTATATATTATATATTAACCAGCATTGAATTATGCCATCTTCTCGATATGTATCTTCTCGAGCAGTTGTTATGCAGCTTTTTTGCTTGCGTTGCACGTTTCTTATAGTCGAATATTTTTTTAAATATTATAGCACACTGCCTACCATGGTTTTGGAAACTTCTAAGGCATCTGCGATTTGTCGACAAGAGCTTCCATCTTGGTCCATCTATAACATGATTTTTCGTGTGCTGACGTCACAAAATTTTTTTCTAACCATTTCAAAACCCTAAAATAACTTTTATAATAACTAGTTTAAACAATATATAACAAACCTCTTCTTAATTTTTTGAATTAATAAAAGTTATTGTGATTAGAAATTGTGTTTTATTAAGCTTTTTTGGTACTTTTTATTTTTTTAAAATTTATTAAATTTTTTTAAAAATATAGCCAACGTTTCGTCGCTATTTGGCGACCTCTTCAAGGCACTGTTTTACAAAAAAATAGAAAAACAATTATTTAAAAAATATCACAAATGAAAACAAAAAATTTTTTAACAAAGAAAACAAATATGTACGTTACTTTTCACAATATTTAACACTTACTTTAAAATTTATAAAATATAAAAATCTAAAAAATTGAAAAATCACTTGTTGTGAATTGCTCTAAGAATTATGACCAACTAAAACTAAATTATACAGACAGCTAACATTTTCCGAATCTTCTTTCTTGTTCATTGCTTTATCCTGCTGTTTTTTTATGTGCAAACTCTCTAGCATGAGTCTTCTATTAGTTTTACTTTCTCTTTCGAGAATTGTGACTGAGTCAAAGTTAGCGATATGTTTATTTTCGCTAGTATGCTGAGCTAAAGCTGTTGTCATTTTGTTTAGTTCGATTGTTTTTTTGTGTTCTTTTAATCTTATGTTTAAGTCTCTTTTCGTTTGTCCAATATATATTTTGTTGCAATTTTCATTGTTGTTGCCTGTACATTCTATTTTATAGACAACGTTGAAGTTTTTGTTATTTTTTGTTTTGGTTTTATGCTTAGAAAAAAGAGTGTTGATTGTTCTATTTGTTTTGTAGGCCGTGTTTATGTTATCGTTGAAAAAGTTTTTTATATTTTCTTTGTTAGTTAAAGAAGGTATATATGGTAGAGAGCAATATTTTTTGTCAACTCTATTATTTACTGATTCCGAACGATTGCTGTTTTTTGTTTTTATTTCATTTGTTGCTTGTTTTATTAATGTTTTTATTATTTTAGCGGGATAGCTATTTTTCTGTAAGATTGTTTTTATTTTTTGAATGTTGTTGAATGTTAATAAAACAAGCAACAAATGAAATAAAAACAAAAAACAGCAATCGTTCGGAATCAGTAAATAATAGAATTGACAAAAAATATTGCTCTCTACCATATATACCTTCTTTAACTAACAAAGAAAATATAAAAAACTTTTTCAACGATAACATAAACACGGCCTACAAAACAAATAGAACAATCAACACTCTTTTTTCTAAGCATAAAACCAAAACAAAAAATAACAAAAACTTCAACGTTGTCTATAAAATAGAATGTACAGGCAACAACAATGAAAATTGCAACAAAATATATATTGGACAAACGAAAAGAGACTTAAACATAAGATTAAAAGAACACAAAAAAACAATCGAACTAAACAAAATGACAACAGCTTTAGCTCAGCATACTAGCGAAAATAAACATATCGCTAACTTTGACTCAGTCACAATTCTCGAAAGAGAAAGTAAAACTAATAGAAGACTCATGCTAGAGAGTTTGCACATAAAAAAACAGCAGGATAAAGCAATGAACAAGAAAGAAGATTCGGAAAATGTTAGCTGTCTGTATAATTTAGTTTTAGTTGGTCATAATTCTTAGAGCAATTCACAACAAGTGATTTTTCAATTTTTTAGATTTTTATATTTTATAAATTTTAAAGTAAGTGTTAAATATTGTGAAAAGTAACGTACATATTTGTTTTCTTTGTTAAAAAATTTTTTGTTTTCATTTGTGATATTTTTTAAATAATTGTTTTTCTATTTTTTTGTAAAACAGTGCCTTGAAGAGGTCGCCAAATAGCGACGAAACGTTGGCTATATTTTTAAAAAAATTTAATAAATTTTAAAAAAATAAAAAGTACCAAAAAAGCTTAATAAAACACAATTTCTAATCACAATTTAAACTACATTGGTCTTATAAAATTCTACTATTATAAAAGTTATATTTTGTCATTGTCCCTAATTTGTTGATGCGGTTTACCTTTTTTTACACAATTGAATTGTTTTATTAACTTTTTTTTTTACTTTATTTTGTAGTTTTTTGAAACGTTTTGATGATTCATACTGACCCTTAGGTGTGTTTATTACATTTTTAGTATTTCTTTTTTTCCTCCTCCTTTTACCTTCTCCGCATGGCCTTTATGTTTGCCGGTTAAGCATATGTATCAGTTACAGGACTCATTTGAACGGAGATCTTTCAGTTAAATTAAATGTTCATAATTAGTTAATTTTTGAATAGGTCTTTTAGTGATGCCTCTTTCGTGTTCAAGCAATGTCGAGTTTTACAAATACTTATAAGGAATTTTTCATCAGATATTTTATAATCATTATTCAGAATTTTTTTTATCAGGGTCGCAGTCTTTTCATTTATAATCAACTTTTTGGGGTTTTCTTTGCCAAATACAATTTTCCTTCCACAAGGTCCGCAAATTTTTTGCCTATTTTCATTGTGAGAACTTGCAGGATGCATTTTAAATGAAAGACGTCACGTTTGGTGCTTGGTAAATGAAAGGTTTTTTTGTTTTGATTCTTTATCTTTTCAATTTTTAAAAAAAAAAAAAAAAACACATAAAAAAAAAACTTAAGGGACCAAATAACCAATACGTCCACGTCGTTGGCCCTGGGTTGCGCTAAAAGTGGTTAATTAAAAAAAAAAATGTTTCCCAAATAAGTCTGTATTATAAAAACAGGATCTGGTACGATTTCAGGGTTTAGCAGGACTTAATTCTGAAGACATCTAGAACTTTTCTGCATAATTTGTCTTATGGCACATTTTTTTCAAACTTGCCGGTGGTTCAAGACCACTGTGTATAGTAAACGAAATGACCTTACTTCTTAATTATTTGACTGTAAAGATGAGCAATAGATTTTCTTGCATGACGGTTTAAAGAGCAACACTAGATTTCTTTTAGAAGCTGCTCAAAGAGCTAAAAGAGAAAAATTGTTTAAATATGCTTGGGTCAGAAATGGTAGAGTTCTCATGCGCAGAGGAGATAACGACAATTTTACTGTCATTTATTCTTTAGAGGATCTAGAGAGCGTTAACTAATTTTTTTTTGCTGTGTTTTTTAATTTTTTTTAAAATAATATGTCAAATGACTTTTAAGATTATATCTCCTCTACGAGTTGTAGTAACATCAACTTAAATGATCTCTGTTTCGACCCTAAATATTACAACAATTTGTTTGTTATCCATAAAAATATACGAAGTATGCGTAAGAGCTTTGATAATTTACTAGTGCATCTAAATTCTTTCGTCAATAAACCTGACTTGGTATTTTTTAACAGAAACATGAATATATGATTCTGAAACCTCTCTATATAATATTCCTGGGTATAAACTAATTACTTGCTGTAATGATAAGTATGCTTCAGGGGGTGTTGCTGCTTTTTTACCTTCTTCTACTGACTGCAATTTTTTATGTTTGAATTTAAATAGCTGCGATGTGCTTGAAGTGCAGTGCACTATTTATAATCGTAAATATTCATTTTTATGCATCTATAGACTTAATGATTCTTCCATACTGAAAGATTTATTAAAGACATTTTGATCAATTCTGGTTTTGTTGATAGCTATTTGAATTTACTATCGTCGTACACGCTACTCTGATATCTCAGAAACTTGTATTGACCATATTTTTATGCGCTTTTTTAGTCCTTTTGATTTTTCTTAGTTTAGCTCTGTAATAGATTTTGAAATATCTGATCATTGCATGACCGATTTAAGTTTTTAACAGATTGGAGTAAATCGTGCAAGCAAACTACTCTCAGGCAAATACGTAACAAAAACTGATTTTGTCAAGCTTAATAACTGCCTGCGACTGGAGTGCTGGTTTCACCTGACACTTAACTACTGGGAATTTTTTTATGATTTTTGGGCAAAATAGTATTTATATGGTATGAAAACATATTCAATGTCTAGATTTTGCTATTCTCATGTTCTTCAAGGATTTTCGGACCTCGCACAATTGATGCATCTCGGTCTAGTTTCATTTGAAAAAAGCAAAGCCCCATGTATTAATTTTTTTTAAAACTCTTTTAATATTTTAGTATGATACAGTTTGATAAAAGTTTTTGTTTTAGCTGAAACATAAAAATACATTGCATTTGGTACTTCGTGTGCGCGTAAGTGACTTACACTCATAGCGATGGCACATATGGGCTGATTTCAATTCGAGTTCTTCTGGTCGTTTTTAGGGACATAGCTGGTCTGCTGGACGGTATCGTTTGGAAAGTGAAAGTTTCAATCTCATCCGTTTCGGATCCTGAGCTCTGTTTCACGTTGGTAGTTTTCTGAGCTGCCACCAACGCTTCAGCTAACGCAAGTCGCCAAATCTTTGGTGGCTTTCCGTTTTGCCGACAACCATTTCAGTTCTCCAAGCATTGCAAAGTCTATGAAATGGACGATTGCTTTCAATTGACACCTTACGATCTTAAAAAATGTCCGATGTGTTTTCAATAGTTGGTCACAAATGTCCACACATCCCATTAACTCATTGTGCTGCCGGACTATATTTGGACGTGCAACTTCGAGGAATTTCTTCTTATTTTTGCACCAACGGCGAATGTTATTCACGGTACTACATCCAAATACATGCAAGGCTTAAGGTAATAGGTAATGATGTCAATAAGATTGACTTTGAGTCTATCTATTGAACAATGGCAACTTTATCCTCTTGACTATAGATCCCTCCCATATCTTTTTTTTTATCATCAGTCGAATCAACATATTTTAAACGATTTTTTATTATCGTTTTCTCAGAAGCTTATCCAATAGAGACAATGTTGTAAAATACAAGTAAAAAATATGGTTGATCCTTTTCGCAATGTTTGAATAAGGTCTTTCAATTGTGTGTGATATATTTTTCAATAGGAATTGGGTACAATAAGGACGTCTGACAAGACGGAGAACGAATGCAGAACTAAGTCCAATATTTTTCTCAGGAGAGAATGTCTTGCCCGGATAAATTTTAAAATCGAGAGCCAGTCCTTCTGACGTTGTCATTACCTCATTTTTTAAGCAAACATCTCTTAGTTTGTTGGGCAAATTTTGGCGTACTTACTTCTTTCTCGTTTTCACTATCAGTGCTTTCCTACGACACATAATTTTTGTCCCGTTTTGTCGTAAAAATCAGCACAATCGATGCATATCGACCAATTTCACATTCGTGAAATAGAACTAAAGATATTGGGACTGAAACCTACCCGCACAATCGATGCATTATGGTCTGAAAAGGGTTTAGTGAAGCTGATGCTTCGATAGCTTACGATTTATTTATCGCAAAACTAAAAAAGTACTTTCAAAAGTGTTCTAAGTTAGTTCCTCTAAGAAGTGGTAATTTAAATAATTTAAAACCATGGATGACTAAAAATCTGCTTGACAAAATAAAAAAGAAAAATAAATTATATATTATATAAAACAATTCATAATTCTGTTTTTATTAAATACAAAAAACTTTGTAAAGAGTTTGCGAAGGATGTAGTACTTTGCAAAAATGATTATTATCTGAACGAATTTTGCAAGGCTTAAGGTAATAGCAGAAATGAATGGAGTTTGGTCAGTAATATTCTGAATAAAAACAAGAAAAATGATTTAATTCAAGAAATAACGCAGGGCAATGTGTCTATTACTGACCCTAAAGAAATTTCAGACTCATTTAACAACTTTTTTTCTAACGAAGGGAAACAAATAGCTAATGATTGTGAAAATGTTAGGATTCGATGTAATTGTTTATCTTTTGAGGCTTCTCAGTCTAACAGTTTCTACTTTAACCATTTTAACTCATATGTACTTTTTTCATGTCTTTAAAGTCTTCTAACTCTTCAACTTCTAATGGCTTCTCTAATAACTGTGTTAAATCAATTTCGTTTAATATTTCTGATGTTTTTTGTCACTTATATAACAAAAGTGTTTTTGCTGGAGTTTTCCCACATGATTTAAATTGCCAGAAGTTATACCTTTACTTAAAAAGGGTGACAACACAAATTTAAACAATTTCAAGCCAATTTCTATTCTCTCTGTCTTTGCAAAAATTTTTGAAAAAGCTATGAAAACACGGATTGTCACGTTTTTGGAAAAGACTAAATTTTTCAGTAAAAGCCAATATGGACTTAGACCGGGTTTATCTACAGAAGGTGTTCTGTTAAATTTCTGCTCTATTATCTACGATGGTTTTAATAGCAAAATGTTGACTGCGGCCTTGTTTGTGGACATCACAAAAGCATTTGACACGGTCAATCATGCAATACTTTTGGAAAAATTATTCAAGTGTGGTTTTAGAGGCTATGTTTATAAGTGGTTTAAATCATATTTATCTAGCAGGAGTCAAAAAGTAAAATTTAAGGGCTACTTAAGTGAGCATGCTAATGTTTTATTGGGTGTACCACAAGGGTCAGTGCTGGGTCCGATTCTGTTTTTGATTTTCATTAACTCACTTCTTCAGATAAATTTCAAATGCGTTTGCGGATGATATGGCTTGTAGCCTTTTAAGTAACTGTTCTCTAAACCTTTTTTGTGATATTAATCATGACGTTGGAGTATTGAGTCACTGGTTTAAGTTACATAAATTGATAAAACCAAACTGATATTGTTTGATTTAACTGGTAGGGGACAGGTATATGGACCTTTCCATTTCCATGCAGCTGATTGCGGTAAATATTTTTATTCTTCTTCAACTTGTAGATCATCAAATAACTCTCAAACTTATTGTGAGTCCACTTGCTGCTCCTTGCGTTGTTTTGCTATTGAAACTGTTAAATCATATAAGCATTTGGGTCTTTTGATTGATTGCAGGTTGAATTGGTGTGATCATACTGCTGCACTTAAGAAGTACCTAATGACATATGTCAGATATTTATATATTCTAAGGCCCTATTGTTCTTTGATGCTTCTTAAGTGTATTTACTATGGAATATTCCACTCTAAGCTGCAATACGGTCTGGTATGTTGGGGTGGTACTCAGAAAAACCCACCCTCCCTAAAACATGCAATACGTCTAATATGTAGAAAGTTCCGCTGGGCAAATAGTTTTGTGCTTTTTAATAATTTAAATATTCTCCCTCTTAAACATTTATATTTTCCTAAGGTGTTTTATATTAAATCTGGTTATCTTTCTAGAAGATCTTATGATAGCTATAATCTAAGGACCAACCATCTATATTTTGCTTTCGTACCAGCGCACGCTCTTCAAATTTTTTTAAAGTTTTATACGTCAGTTGCACCAAGGCTCTTTAACTGTCTTCCATTAGATATCAGAAACCTGTTTATTAAAGGTGTTAAGTCGTGGTTTTTTTTACTTTAAATTATTACGATGGATTTATTTTACTATTAGCTTCGGTTTAATGTGTAGTTGTATATTTCTTTGGATTCCCTTTTTGCTCATTCATTGTTATATTTATATATTTGCTATTTTGTTAGTTTACTATTAATTAATACTTTACTTTTTTTCTCTTTTTACTATTGTCATCCCTGTATACTACACTTCTTATTTATTTTGAATCATTAAGGTCTGGCAGTGCTAGACAGACAATTATTACTTTCTTTTTATTTTATGTTGGTACCTTTTTTTTAATCAGTACGTTAAGCGACGCGTGTATCTTAAAATGGTCGAACACAGAATTTCTTTCAATAAATGTTTATTTCATTAATTTTAAAATAAAATCGATCTTGGTTTTCATCTTGACATAATCAGAAGTGGGATGATCGATTTAAACGTATTCACAGTAGAACAATTAAAGAATAAATGCCGCGAAATGAACCTCAGAATATCGGGGTCCAAGGCTGAAATCGTTGCACGATTGCAGGAAGCGGGTGTGAGTGTGGAGGAGTCTCGGTCAAGAGATGGAGCACCCGGTAATCTGGAAGAGGAAGTATTTGAGGAGTGCGTGGTTGGTGATGAAATGCGCGACGATATTGGTGCTCTGCGGCGAACAGTGGAGGCATCAATCGTGCATGTTCATGCAAGCACATCCATGCAGAACTCTTCAGATGCCGACACACTGACGCTGACGCCAAGTACTCAATCAGTATATTCTGCCGCCCCGCAGCTGACATACACAAATTCAAATTTTTCCACTGCCGCCTTGCAGTCGCTTAATGCACAACCCGTGTATACTGCCATCCCGCAGTCGACATATACACACACAAATGTGCGTGCTGCCGTCCCGCAGTCGATATATACATATGCAAATGTATGTGCTGCCGCTTCGCAGCCGTATGGTGTACAGCCGGTGTACACTACTGTTTACCAGCCGTTAAATACGCATGTTTTTCAACCGAATAATTTTCAAAATCCCTATGCAACATACGCTGCCGCTCCGCAGCCGGTGAGTTGGCAACGAATGAGCACGCATGCTCCAACGCCAATTGTGACAAATAGTGGTTGTCCACATCCGTGGCCAAATATGCAAGTTCCGTATAATTTAAATGAAAATTTGGGATCAAATACAAATAATGTGCGCGACATTATGGCAATCTTGCCTGAGTTTGATCCCTGTGCTGGTGACGTCACATCAATACAGTTTATTGAACGCGTTGAGCAGTTGAAAATGGCATATTTTTGGGACGACCGTATTGTACTTTTTGCTATTCTGGGAAAATTGAAAGGTCCAGCAAAAGCATGGGCCGACGCACAGCTTGCCTTTCGTACGTGGGCAGAATTTTGTGCAGCTTTCGTCGCTGACTTTCCGTCCAAAACAAGTGTTGCAGACATTCACATCGAATTGACTAGGTCACGAATTAGAAAAGGTGAAAGTTATCTTGAATATTACTATCGAATTTTGGCATTGGGACGACGTGGTAGAGTTGATGATGATTCAATAATTCGGTATATAATTAATGGTCTCAATGAAGACGGTCTTCGCAATACTCTGACTGCGATGTGTTTTTCAAAGTGTTCCGAACTTTTACAATCGTTGATGAACATTGTGAAAGGAAAACAGTCGGGAAGCCACTCGGGAGGCCACTCATTTGTACAAGTGAATGCGCGACCGGTTAATGCGCAAATAAAAACAAATAATATGGATAATGAAATTAAAAGTGGTCCAATTTGCTATAATTGTCGGGCACGCGGACATATATCGGTGAATTGCCCACAGCCACCAAAGAAACAAAGGTGTCAAAAATGTAATGCCACTGGGCATGAAGCAAAAGATTGTGTATCACGAAATCTACCTCGGTCTACACAAGTAAATACAGTGCAAGAAAAACAAAGTTGCATAAACGGCGACCCGATTAATGCAGTGATCAATAAACAAATCGTGTCTAAAAGTGAGCCTATAACGAAGCAAGTAGTGGTTGGTGGTTTACGATTAAATGCATTGATAGACTCGGGTAGCGCGCGATCGATTTTAAAAAAATCAATATCGAATATGTGTGAAGGTACAATAACGCCGTGTAAGGACATTCTCGAAGGTTTCGCGGGAGGTAGTATCTGCTGCCTTGAAAAACTTTCAACGAATTTAACAATTGATGAAAAAAATTATGAATGCGATCTAATTTTAGTTAAAGATGATGTAATGCGATATGAAGTTATTATCGGGACTGATATCTTGTCAAAGGCGCGCGTTATTTTAGAAAACGGAAAGTGTCACGTGTTCGCGATAGATAAAGCAAGACTGGATACTGACGAAAATCTTCCAGCAAATGAAATTAACAATTTAATAAACTTGTTGAGTGACTACGAATGCTGTCTAAGCGAAAATTTGCATGATATTGGTAAATGTAATCGCGGTAAAATGGAAATCGTGTTGACTACGTCAAAGCCAATTGTTAAAAAACCATATAATATACCAATACCGAAGCAACAGTCGGTCGAACGAATAATAAAAGAACTTTTAGATCTTGGTGTTATACGGGAATCAACATCATTATACGCGTCACCAATTGTACTCGTTCGAAAATCGAATGGTGAAGACAGACTATGTGTCGACTACCGTGCATTAAATGCAGTAACTGAAAAACAACCTTGGTTGATGCCAACCGTTGATGGCGTGCTATCGACACTCGCGGGGAAAACTTATTTTTCAACACTAGACCTTATGTCGGGTTATTATCAAATCGAAGTGGACGACCGATCGAGGCAATATACGGCTTTCGTAACACACAATGGGCATTTCGAGTTCAACAGAATGCCTTTCGGATTACGAAACGCGCCGTGTACGTTCCAACGAATGATGGCAGACGTTATTAAACCATTGGGCGGTAAAGTGGTCAGCTATGTCGACGAGGTGATTGTTGCTTCAACGAGTGTTGAAGAAGGTCTTCAAAACTTGAAGGAATTCCTTGACATCATTAAAGGAGAAGGTCTCACACTACGGTTATCAAAATGTTCGTTTCTAAAAAGAACCGTGACATTCCTTGGACATGAGCTTGACGAAAACGGAATAAAACCAGGTAAAATCAAAACCATTGCCATTAATAATTTTGCTATTCCAACAACAGCGCTCGAAGTACGCCGGTTCTTGGGACTCACGGGCTTCTTCCGTAAATTTGTGCCAAACTATGCACGTATTGCTGCCCCAATGACGAGATTAACAAAGAAAGATGCTACATTTGAATGGAATGCCGATTGCTACAATGCTTTCCATGAATTAATTCGAATATTAACAGAAAAGCCAGTATTAGGAATTTATGATGTAAACAAAAAGCATCAAATACACACTGATGCCAGCAGTACTGGATTAGCTGCCATTTTATTTCAAATCGAAGATGATGGTGTCCTGAAGCCGATTGCGTATTATAGTCGGTTATGCAACAGCTGTGAACGAAATTATCACAGCTACGAACTTGAGGTTTTGGCAATCGTCGAAGCATGCCAACGCTTTCGTATGTACGTTCTTGGAAAACCTTTTACTATAATCACCGACTGCCAGGCAGTAGTCAGCGCAAAAATATCGAAGCCACTTATTCCACGCATCGCACGTTGGTTCCTTAAGCTCCTTGAGTACGATTACGAGATCCTGCACCGATCAGGAAGTCAGATGCAGCACGTCGACGCACTTAGTCGTGCGCCAGTCGAAGCACCGACGGAACCTGAGGATGTTAGTTCAAAAATATTAAATATTACTTTAACAACGGAAGATTGGCTCTCAGCGATGCAGCAACAAGATCCATACATTAAGAATATAATCTCCGTTATGAAGGGTAAGCTGGTATCTGATCAAAAGAAAAGATATGAATCCGAATATATTTTGAAGGCAAATCGCTTATTTAAGCATGGTCCAGACAAAAAGTTACTACTGGTGGTGCCGAAGGGTATGCGATGGCGGATTATAAAACTATGTCACGATGATGCAGGGCATCCAGCTGCAGACGGTACTGTAAAAAGAGTGTCTCAACACTTCTGGTTTTCGCGTTTGCGAAATTTTACAAAGAATTACATAAAGTCATGCGTGGAATGCAGTTTTACTCGAAGTCCTATGAGGAAGGAGTGTGAGCTGTATGGCATGCAGATACCACAAGTTCCATTTGAAATTCTGCACATGGATCACTTGGGCCCGTTCATAAAGAGTCGACGAGGTAACGAGCACATATTGGTAATTGTGGATGCGTTAACGCGCTACGTCAACATAGTGCCTGTAAGGTCCACGAAGACAAAACAAGTTATCGACGCGTTAAAGAATTTGATGCTGCATTTTGGGTCACCTCAGCGCATAGTTACTGATAGAGGCACCGCCTTCACGTCACATATGTTTGCAGAGTTCTGCGCAATTAATACGATTCAACATGTAAAAGTGGCTGTACGTACTCCACGTGCTAATGGACTTGCTGAAAGAGTTAATCAGTCAGTTCTCTCGTTCCTGAAGGCATCGACAACAAATACTAAGTGCTGGGATGAGAAATTGAGCGATCTACAATGGACGATTAACACAAATATCAACACGACAACGAAATTCTCACCGATCGACCTTATCTTTGACTTTCCTTTGCGAGATAAAAATGGAAATAAAATTCTTGCCGCCTTGCATGACGATGATATAGATCTCAACATGAATAAAAGGAGAGACGACGCTATAAAAAATATCGAAAGTGCAAGAACCATCTGGAAATTAAGATTCGATGCAAAACATGCTAAGCCTCGAGTATACAACGAAGGTGACTTGGTGTTGGTCGAGTGTCCACCGCCAAGTACAGGCGAATCACGAAAATTGGAACTTAGTTATCGAGGGCCATACATCATTACAAAGGTCCTGCGTTTTGATCGATACGTGGTCGAGGATATAGATGGAATGCAGCGAAAACAGAGAAAATTCTGCACTGTGGTCAGTAGCGACAAGATTAAGCCATGGTGCGAGCTGTTTCCGGAAATTGATCATGACTATGATGATGTTCCAGAAGACGAAAATTGTGATGACCATACTCGGGACGAGTAGGTAGTCAGGAGAAGCCGAGCTGTCATCCCTGTATACTACACTTCTTATTTATTTTGAATCATTAAGGTCTGGCAGTGCTAGACAGACAATTATTACTTTCTTTTTATTTTATGTTGGTACCTTTTTTTTAATCAGTACGTTAAGCGACGCGTGTATCTTAAAATGGTCGAACACAGAATTTCTTTCAATAAATGTTTATTTCATTAATTTTAAAATAAAATCGATCTTGGTTTTCATCTTGACACTATATTTATTCATATTTTTTTTTTTATTTAAAATTATTGCTGATTATTTATCTTAAAATTTAATGATTGCTTTTTTTTTAATTGTATGACCCCACTTGTGCTCAATTAATTGATTTTTAAAATTGTATAATTTGAAAACTGCATTCAATATTAAATCTTTTTGAATTACAGAATGTAGATGTAGCAATGTTTTCAACATCACGAAAAATTCGCCTGCGGGCTGCTTTATATTCCTGCCAACGAATGTGCAGAGGCTTAAAATGACGAGTAGGTAAAATATTGGGTGCAGTTTCGGGTTTATTTTCACGTTTCAAATTAGGATGATCTGGTTTTAAAATCCAAGTTGTGGTTTGGCATGCCGCATCACTTTTTAAGGTGGTGGCGGTGCCGTTGGCAACTCTAAAAAATGGTTGGTAGAGAATTCTTCTTGATTAACGTTTACTTCCGAAACGTTGCGTGCAGCTTGGAAGTTTCTGGTCGACCTGCCGTACTCTTCATCCAACAACTCGCGTTTTTGAACAAATGTTCGAAGCTGACTAATGTTTTCTATGGATACATAGAGAAGACTGCGTCTAACGTCGAGACGTAAGTTTCGTCGAATAATTTCCAACAAAGTTGGTGGGTCAAGAGGACTTTGCAATTTATCGCAGAGCTGAAGAACAGATTCATAAAACTCGTCAAATTTTTCATCATTTTTTAGTTTTCTTTGACGAATCGATTTCATGATGTCAAAATCCGTTCTACGGTCTCGAAACTGACCACGAAGTTCACCACACAAGGTTTCCCAATCTAATTGAGTCACACTTCGGTGATAACGCCAAAACCAATCCAACGCTTTTCCAGTAAACAAAATATGTGCATGATTACACAGGGTTTCAAAATCACCTCTCAAACTTTGGACGGTCAGAGAATGTACTCGGTAAATAAATTTATCGACGGTCAAAGCGTCTTCTTTACCACTAAACGTCACTTTCCAATTGGAAATAAGGCTTGAGACTATCTCTGAGGCGATAAAAGGAGGAACTGCCCTATGTTGAGCTGAAGTACTTTGAGTAAGCATACCATGCGTGGATTGTTGCAAATTGTTTGACTGAAAAACAGTCGGAGGAGGAAGCTGAGGATTATATTGAGGAAGTCCATATGAAATTTGAGAATGGTTGGTGGCATTTCCAGGAGCCTGGAATATATCCGAAGTTCGACCAAAAGTTGTAGATTGTGTTGGATCTCTATTCCGTTCAGTAGGTGCATTACTGACTGAATTTAAATTCATTTTAGCCAGTTGAGCTCTCACCGCTTCATCAATCAGATTTTGTAACTGTGCGTCAGAAAATTGGGGTAGATTGGTTTGCGCACTTGCTTGGGTAGACACGCCGCACAGTGGCTCCTTTTTCAAAAAGTGATTGCTAAAATCAAATTTTCGATTTCTGATTTTCGAAACTTTTTTTTTTTATTTAAAAGATAATTGACCAAAGGTTCTAAGACCGAAAACTTTTTTTATTTATGACAAGTATTTTGGTTTTTATGGGTGCTCAAAGTTGGATAACTTTTTATCGTTCATTAAAATAGCATTTTTTTACATTTTTCGCAATATTAAAAATGGAAAATTTCAAAAGTTTGAAAAAACATGGGAATTTGAAGTATGCTCTCTGAATTTATGGTATTTGAAAGTAAATAATTTCCATAAGATGTAGAAAAAAAATTTTAGTTAGTAATTTTCATGAATTTTTTAAAAAAGGTCGTTTTTAGCATAGTTTTTCAAATTTACCTTGGCCTATAATCCACAAATCAATGTCAATCAAGGATTGGTGAATGGGAAATTTTAGTTTACATATCTGCCAACAAAAATCATACAGGTCTTAGGGAGCGTTCAAGTATTACGTAACGCAATTATTGAAGATCTTTGAAAGTAATGCGCTGTTATTTACTTATATAATAAATATAATATTTATTGCTGTAGCTAATCTAGAAACAGTTTTATTATGCACACCTAATTTCAAAACACCCATTGTTCGACACCTCCTCCCGCCCCTGTACCGCATCGTATCGTTTTACAAATTGCGTTACGTAATACTTGAACGATCCCTTACCTGCATATATTTGCCCATTTACAGGGTGTTTTTTTTAGAGGTATAGAGCTTCGAATTGAAATAAAACACAAGAAAATCGTTTTAATGTCCATCAATTTGGCTTTATTGGAAGGATAATTTTATGCCATTAATGTTTAAATATGATTTCGGGCATGTGGCCGCCGCGACTGGCTCGAATAAAGCCAATTCTACAGGTTCAATTTTGAACCACTTTTTCGAGCATATGGGGCCGTATGTCGGCAATAACGCCACGAATATTGGCTTCCAAGTCCCCTAACGTTTCTGGTTTGTTGGCGTAGACGAGCGACTTCACATATCCCCAAAGAAAATAATCCAATGGTGTCAAAAATTGACAGGTCCATTCCGCGAAATTATGCGCTCATCGAATGTTTCCTTCAATAAATTGATTGTGACGTGCGCTGTGTGGCATGTAGCGCCGTCTTGTTGGAAACACAACTCATCCACATTCATGCCATCCAATTCGGGAACAAAATAGTCGGTTATCATGGCTCTATACCAGTCTCCATTAACGGTAACTGACTCTCCAGCATTATTTCGGAAGAAGTATGGCCCAATGACTCCACCAGCCCATAGAGCACACCAAACAGTCAGTTTTTGTGGATGTAATGGCGTCTCAAGGGTCTCATGTGGATTCTCTTCACTCCAAATGCGGCAATTTTGCTTGTTGACGTAGCCACTCAACCAAAAATGAGCCTCATCACTGAACAAAATTTTGCGATGAAAATCAGCATCGAGATCAATCTCATTTTCGGCCCATACACTAAAATCACGACGCATTGCATGGTCTCGCGGCTTTAATTCTTGCACAAGCTGAATCTTGTAAGGTCGCAAGCCAAGATCTTTGCGCAAAATCTTCCATAAAGTTGATGGACAAAGCTCCAATTGCTGTGCACGGTGGCGAATCGATTCATTCGGGTCCTCTTCAACATTTTGCTCTACAGCGGCAATTGTTTCTTCGGTGCGCACTGTTCGACGTCTCTGCGGATGCGTATTATCACATAGAGTAAACGTAGTGCGAAAACGACCCATGGTTAACCGAATTAATTGCTCTGATGGACGATTATGTCGACCATAAAATGGACGGAGCTTGCGGTAAACTTCGCGAACTGAACCATTATTTTCGAAATAAATTTGCACGATTTGCAAGCGTTGTTCTTTTGTCAACCTGTTCATGATGAAATGGCAAACCAAACTGAACATAAATGACGTTAGAGTTGCCAGATTTGACCATAAAATGCCAGTTTTATCTCTATTCGAAAAACAAACCTCTAAAAAAAACACCCTTTACTACTATTACTATATCATCTCCCGTATTGTCATAGACTCCGAAAAAGCCAGGATATTTGAAATGTTTTACTTCACTGATAATGCAACTATCACTCATGGCATCGAAGCTACATCGTGTCACCTTCTCAATTGAGAAAGGAAATTGTAAACATCACAAATCATTTACCATCGTCATAAAGATTACCATTGGAGAAGGAAGACTAGCTTCAATTTTACAAAATTCTAACAACCAAAGAAAGAGCTACTGATGATCACCTCATATTTGTGATCAAATTTCCGCTAATTCAATGAGAATTGTTTGTTTTGTTTCGTATAATATCTTTCCCCGCGATCATAAATGACACTCTCATCATCATTGACACATCAATTGAAATTTTGGCCATAAAAAGGCACAGGGACCAGTACTTTCCAATTGCAACAGCAGAACTGAACGAGTGTAAAGAAATCATTGATATGCGTTATATTTGCTCCAACATAAAAGCAAATACCATGGCGGATTGTTGTAAATTCAAAGGCCCATAAACATAGTCGCAAAATAAAGTTAAAACCTGGTTTTTACCGAAATTCGAGAGATACAGACTAACCCCATAAAAAAAAGAAAAACTTGCATTAAATTATGAGACAATTTTAAAAAATAGATTACCCTGCGTTATTGACACAAAATGTTGTAGACACAGTGAACAAAAGGAATAATAAAAAAATCGAATTTATGAGGCAGCGTGGCGTAATGGTAAGGACTGTGAGCTCATAGCCCTCAGTACGTGGGTTCGATTCTCGTAAATGTAAATGTTTTTTTTATTGATATCAATGAAAATAAATGTTACTTTAAAACCTGGTTGTAAATATTTAAAAGCACTTTTCCTGCTTTTAAATTTAAAACGTGCTTATAGAAAAAAAGCATCTTTTCTGACGAGATGATGGCATATCACATTACATGACCATATCACAATACCCGAAGTTACTCTACTAAGTCAAATTTGTTTCTTATTTTTCGTACTATGAAAAAGTTCCCTTAAAAAAATAACTAAAACACGTAAGTAAAAATACTATTAATTTTAAGTCAAAAAAAATTTATTTTTAAGTTTTATTTTTTATTGTTTCTGAATAAATGAGTTATGTGAAAATGATTTTTGTGAATTTTTAATTTGAAAATTTTACCCGTAATAATTTTTTGAAAAAAAAAGTTCGTCGATTCGACATGTATGTAGTATATTAACTTCACAACCCAAAAATTTTGAAAAAAAAAAATGTTTACTTTGAGCGAAAAAATACATGTGTCTGCACTCTTCGATGACTGAATGATGAAATATCATCGACACTTGTGAAGTAAGTAGCTTATGAGAGGTTGCGTTCATCGCGCATATGGCCGTACCGATATCCAAAGTAGTTTTTGATAAATCGCGACAGTCCGGTTTATCCCCACCCTCCCCTACTATGAACCATATCATCAAAAACCTTCTAGTTTATGTACTAGAAGAAATTTTTGAAACATACAAAGCAACAGATTTCATGCAAAATGGTTGATGGTCACAAAATCAACGTTTTATATTTTTAATTGCATACATACTAAATCGTATTTGGAAAAAAATAACTGTTTGTCGATTAAAACCCACGAACAGGAGCTGAAATTCAGATTCACAATCTCAACTCTGCACATTAAATTTAAATCTTCGACGTACAGAAAAGTCACAAAAAAAATTGCATTTCACGTTTCCAGTTGTTTTCTAAACATACTTAAAAAACACACTTTATTTTTAGAGTGCCCTGAGGCTTTCTTGCGAGTTAATTAGTGTATTATAAATATGATTCACTTGACTTGAAAATATGAATTACTTGATTTGGGAAATGTTATTTAAGATGTTAAACAAAGCTGACATAGAATATTCATAATTAGAATTGAATTATTAGCGCACAGCTAATCAACACAAAGCTTTTACATCACTTGATCACGCACACAATTGCAATTCTACCACTTGGTTCGTTCCATTGTTGTATGAACTCATTTGATGGAATGTAAAAGAGAAACAACCCATTTTTAAACTGAAACATTTCTTTGTCCCTAATCTTTTACATACTATGTATGTACTAAATTTTGTCCATCTGCGTCAAATAGTGGCTGAAATATAAAAAATTCATTATATGTATTTTGGGAACAAAATTTAGTAATTTGGATTTTGTTCAGTAATTTTAGTGCAATAAACACAAAATAAGTACATGCGCAAAATGCATTAAATGAACCAAAAAAATTGGCAACTAGCTGCTTGCAGATTCTTAAACGTCAGCTAACAAAGCTTACTGATACCACGTAGCGGTGGTTGAAACTAGTATAAGCAGCTAGTTGCCCATTTTTTTTTTGGTTCCTTTAATGCATTTTGCGCTTGTATTTTTATTGTGTTTTTTTGCACTTTAAGTACTGAATAAAAGAGCACAGTGAAAAAGATAAATAAATTTCAGTTTTTTCTCATATTGGAGGGGTTTCACAGTCTATTAAGAAAATCCTTTTAGTAGTTCGCGAGATTATTTGCACCAGACGAACGGTACCAAGTCTGATTCATCTGCGTCAAATAGTTGAGATATCATAAATTTCTAAACCAAACTTTGCAAAATCTTTCCGTAGACCATAACAAGCTCCTTTGAGTAGCTCGGGAGTTTATATGTGATAGAGAAACGGTTTTCGTGCATTGGAGGTGTGGCACCACCCACATTTTTATTCAAACTTACTTTTTTTCGTATCTTTTTTTCTCATTCATCTGCATCAAATATTCGATGAGATATGATGAAATTGATTTAGTTTTTATGTGGGGGAGGGGGGCGTGTCATCGCCCCTTTTTTTCAAACCAAACTATGCTAAGGACCTTCCCCAGACCATATGAAAAATTTAAGAAAATATGACGTGAAAATATGTCGTTCAGAAATTACGCGATCACAAACAGACGCACCAACGATTACATAAGTAGATATCGTCGGCTTACAAGCAAAATTGACTATCTGCAAAAAAATAATTGGTGAGTAACGCTAATTATTATTTTAATTTTGCTTAAATCCTCTTAACTTTGTGGTATGTTATTTTCGGTCATTAAAAAGAAATGTATACAGTACCTGATGAGGTGAATTATAATAGTATATTTTTACATTAAGGGTATTCCTCTAAACGCGAAAACGTTTTCGAGCTTGCTTTCGGAAACACCCCTATCAAAGCAAACGCGCAAATGATTGAGCAATGGCAATTTGACTGTTTGATCAGTGTTGCCGCAGCCATGAAAAAAAAAATGTACCACACCAAAAAGAAAAAAATTTAAGAATTAAGTTAATAAATAAAACACAAATAGGAAAACAAACAAAAATTCTGTTATGAAATAAATATGTTGAGTTAATTTGCAAATTTCTAAAGAAATTTCAATCTGGTATCAAATTATTTCGACAAACGGCAACACTGATTCACTTTCCGACTTTTCGAGGCTACTTTCTCAACTAATTTGCCTCGAAAGCTTTCAAGGATTGCGCAATCTTTTCTTCATACAAATTATTTTCGAGACTCGAAAATGTGCTCAGTAACAATTAGAATTTGTAGACTTTCCATCAAAAACACAAAATTTTATTTTTTGTAGATGGTCAATTTTGCTTGTTAGCCGAAGATACATAGAGATATATTTATTTTATAATTTTAAAAAAGCATCTCATTTCTATTTTTATTTTATAGATTCCTAAAAACTCCAGTTTAAATGCTCAAAAAGATGTTTCTTGTTCAAATTGTGGAACATTAACGACAACCATTTGGAGAAGAAATTTGAGTGGAGAAATGGTTTGTAATGCTTGTGGCTTATATTATAAACTTCACGGTATAAATCGACCGCACTCTATGAGGAGGGACACTATTCATACTCGGCGCAGACGTCCAAAGGACTCTCAAAAATCTGGGAGAAAAAGTAAGTTTGAACAAAAATTTTTTGTTGGAATTTTAAAAAAGATAATTTTTTGTGTATTTTTCGTGTTGCATATTTCAGAACTTTTTTATTCAATAGTATAAATGAACCTTACTTAAAACGTTTTACAGACATTTTTGAAGTGACCTTACGTCTATCAACTATAGTTTGTTATTTTCAAGCTTATGTTAGACCAGTATTTTCTAACGTTTATTCTCTATTCAGGCTTATCTGTCGTCACAGAAGTGGACAGTATTGATGCTCTATTGGGTGAATGAAGTCGGTTGGAGGTCGGTTAAGAGTAGAAACAGACATTATTTTGAGAACTTATTCAATAAATATTTCAGTAAATTAGAGTTATAATCACTCTATAAAAACAATTAAAATCTTTTCATCATAACTTTGCTGTTAAGTATCCGATTGCCAATTATAAAACATTTTTTGAAAGTCAGGACGAGCTCTGTATTTAAGTTTCATTGATCTGAAATGTCATCTCATAAAATTTAAATTTTTTTCTTTTATAACATTAGATCTCTTAAAAATCACTTAGCTTTTGTAATAGGATCATTTTGTTACGTTTTTAGTTTATTTTTTTTTTTTTGGTATTTACTAGTAGATTCAAAAAGTAATTTTATACAATATTTTAAGCATAATTTTGCGAAAATCGGACAAAAACTGTAGAAGTTATTCGAAAAAACAGTAAAAAACTTGCAATAAAATAAAACGAAAATACATACGATTGTGTTTGTGTGTGGCCCTTTACTTTTATTCTCCGTTTCTTTTTAAATAAAAAACGTAGTATTTTCGTTTAATTTTATTGTAAGTTTTTTAGTGTTTTTTCGAATAACTTCTACATTTTTTGTCCGATTTTCGCAAAATTATACTTAAAATATTTGCAAATGAATAGTCTTTCATTAAAAATTTTAAAAATATGAAAAAGAAAAAATTTTTCATTCAAATGGAGCAATTGAAATTGAGTGATTTTCAAAAAAGACCAAAATAGTCTGTTTTTTTGGACTTTGAGCGCTTGTAACTCCATCAAATCTTATCCGATTCAAGCAAACAGCATATCGTTAGAAAGGGAATACAAATATCTTTCGAATGCTAAAATCTTTTTTGAGTCGAAAAAAAGTTTATGGAGATATAGTCAAATAAATGAAAAAAGTGCCGAAAAAGGGGTTTTTTGGGGATATCTCGAAAACGATTCTTAAGAAAAAAAATGGTTGCCATTTTTGGAATCTACGCCCCAAAATACATCGAAAAAAGTCTATGAGAAACTAGATCTCGAGATCAACCCCAAATTTGTAAACTAGTGTTATTAATTCGTAGCAATTGAATTCATTTATATTCTTATTCATATTACAATTAATTTTCATAGAATTAAAATTGACACAAGCTGAGTAGATAAGTAAGTAAGTAAAGATTTATTGAGACTTTGTTAAAAAATTTGGTGTTACATTTTATCGTTTATATTATAGAGAACTTAGAATTGTATGTATTGTTCTAATCAGATTTTATGTATTCGATACAGGGTAAAAGATTTATTCTTTTTTGAAACATTAAGGTTAAATGGTGTTTGCTACAGACACATAAAAAGTAACTTGAGACGAATATGTTAATTTCAAAACTTAATTAGTAAGTAAAAAAGAAAAAAAAAGATTAAAAACTAATTTAAAGCTAATACTACAACTAAAATAACAAATTATTATTTATGGTTTAATATAAGAATCAGAGAAGAAAATTTTAATATTAATTCAACCTCTGTGAGTTAGAGGTGTCATAGTTTTATAAAACTCGGGTGAGCACTCCTATAGGAGAGAGGTAAGAACTATTTGACCAACTAAATGCGCTGTGCTGGTTTAATATATTTGACATTAAGATATTTTCGTGAAAACTCAGTCTATTTGAATAACGGTGAAGCATTAAAAAAGCATAAGCAAAAGAGGTATTTTGAGCCTTATTGTAAATGAAATGATTTGAGTACCGTTTGTTGTATAATCCGTAATGTCGATCAACACAAAGCCTCAAAATACTTCTTTCAAATATTTCTAATTCTTTCGCAATACTTATTAAGAAGCAACTTATTTAACATTTATTTAATTCGATTAACTTTTGATTTAATAAGTCGAGCGTGTTCATTAAATATGAGTAGTGTAATCGCACCTAGCGATCGATGATTTTTGCGTGGGCAATAGTGATAACGGCAGCACGAGCTGGTTTGCCTACTAGCAGTTCGGTGAGATGTTGTGGGTTCGCTGCTGCCACTATTGCTCCCTCACCATACAAATTTAATCTCGTGCTGAAGGAGAGCGCTGCACTCTGAAGTTTAAAAATTTTTAATGTTAAGAAAAATTGTACAAGTTACCAAAAAAAAATTTATGTTTATCAAAGATCAAAATCTACAAAAAAAATGTGGGACTCCCTAATTCTCCTCACTACTGCTATTGACCTCCGAGCATGATGGTCGCTCGGGCCCGACTCAACCCACCCTACCATGTGGACCATGGGGCAACGGTTTGTGGTCCACCCTAATCTGAATGGTTCTACATGGGACTCTGAGTGCTGAGTTTTAAGCAGCCATAGTTTTCATTTTTTTTTTCATTTTCTAATTTTCATTTGCATATATATATGAAGTCGTGAATAAATCAGTCGTTAATTAAACTCATTTGCTATTAAATTAGATTAAATAACTTTTCATTAAATATTATTTTTTATACTAATAAAAACCATTTCAATTAAATTGTTCTTTTGCTATTTACATTAAGTTAAGTACAGTCGACATACCAAATGAGAAAACTCAAGAAAATGACGTAAAGCATCACGATGATGCTGCATCAAACGATTTTTCAAATATAACGGGAAGTGTTAATTCTCCAAATGTGCAGTTGAGTGAGTTAATGCAGCTACTCTCTCTGAAAATACAAGCAGATAATAAAAGAGATAGCAAGATTAACATCTCAATCGAAAGTTTCGCAAAAGTTGTGCCAGAATGTGACGGCGAATCGATACCGATCAAAAAGTGGTTCGAAATTTTTGAAGCCAATGCCGAGGCATATGGATTAAATGAAAAACAAAAGTATGTTCAGGCGCGCAATAAAATTTCAAAAACTGCTCAACTTTTTCTTGAGTCGGTCGCTTTAAGTGATTTCGCTACATTAAAAGTTGCACTCATAAACGAATTTCACATCGATTACAATAGTGCCGAAATTCATCGTCAATTGCGCGAAAGAAAAAAGACAGTGTCAGAAACATTCCACGAATATGCATTAAAAATGAAAAAAATTGCCGTTCTCGGCAATGTGGATGACATTTCGGTGTTACGTTATGTGGTTGACGGTTTAAAAATAAAGTCAGAGTACAAAATCGCGTTGTACGGCTCTAAGTCTTTTGCTGAGTTGAAAGAGCATCCCCTTTTGCACTTGACGTGCCAACCAAAGTAAGCAAAAAAATAGAAACAAATGTAGACGCAAAAAACAATGCATATGCAAAAAAAGAACATTGCTATAATTGTGGTGCTAGGTCATTTAAAGTCCAGAAAGTTCCGAACAGAAATTCCAAAAAGAACGTCAAGGCAAAAAAGCGAGCTAAAATACTTTACCCCGAATACATTAAAAAATTTGACTGTTGCATTAAGGACGACGAGACTTACGTATTTAGTGACTTTTCGCAGCTTCCAGGTGTCAATTTTTATGTTGCAGATCATAGAGGAAATGTTCAAGAAGAGTTAAAGAGCCAAAAAAAGACGAAGTTTCTAAAGAAGTTTTTGGTATGGCAGACAATTTGCAGCTGCGGTAGGCGAAGCAGTTCGTTTGTTTCAAGTGGGACTATTAACACCGAAATATGCATCCAGGAGTGCATGAAAAAACGTCTTTTACCATTTATTAGACAGCATGAGGTCTCAACTTTTTTTGGCCAGATTTGGCTTCATGCCATTACAGCAAATCTGCAGTTGAATGGTATGAAAAGAACAAAGTAGAATTTGTACCTAAATATGCAAATCCTCCTAACTGCCCGGAGCTCAGACCCATCGAAAGATATTGGGCTCTGGTAAAAAGGATTATGAAGAATACAAAACAGGTTGCTGAAAACACCAAAAAATTTTCAAGAAAATGGTTAGTATCCAATAAAAAAATCTCTGAAGATACGATTAAAAGTTTAATTTGAGTTGTTTCAGAAAAACTCAATTTATTCATAAAGAACTAATAATGTTTAAGCAGCCATATTATCCTATTTCCTTTTCAAAAATAAAAAAAAAACAGTTTTCATTTTTTTTTCATTTTCTATTTTTCATTTGCATATATATATAGTTGTTATTAAGTAATTATTATTGAACATAATTCTCTTTAGATGTTTAAATATAAAAAAATAAAGTATGTGTTTATATAGTATATATATAAATACATATTTAAATTTAAAAATATGCAGAACCATTTTTAATTTAATAGTATAATGCAAATAGTACAAACATTTCTAAATACAATCAAGTTTTTTTTTTCAACTTAAATGAAACAATGAGTTATATTTGTGAAGACTTTCAAATTTTTGGTAAATACTTAGTTTGTTTTGTGTACTTCCTATTTGGTGTTTTTCTTAGATTCGTGTTAATTTTGTATAGTTCCTGGTATATCCCTTTTAGGTCATCCATAAAAAAAGATAAATTTCTAATTAAATTTTTAATTACTTATGCATTTTGCACTCTATTTATATGTTTTAGAACATATGTCTTACAATATTTATTGATTCTATAAGCTAGATAAATAATTAATATAATTATGAAGATCGTGATTACTGCTGTTGTTGTTATGGATTTGACATCTGTCTTGGTGACTACGGATCCTATGTTGTTGTCGATGTTTTCGTTGATTGTGATCTGATCGGTTTTCTTGGTGTCCCACATCGTGAGATAGAGTATGGTTTCGGTCAGGTTCGGTATCATCTATTTGTTTAATTTTAAATTTTCTTCTTTTTTTTATTTTGTTTATTATATTGTTAGCTGTTTTAAAAATGTCGTTGTGTTTTCTTAAATGGCGGTTTATGTGTCGTGTTTGTATTTCGCATACAAAACAGTACACCATATTGTTATCTTATTCTTATATTGAGGTATATTATAATATTTTTTTGTTTTTTGTAGTAAATTTAATTTCTGATTCCAGTCTATCTATACTTACTTACTTACTTAGATGGCCATAACAACCCGTTGTCAGGTTACGGCCGACCTCATTAGCTCTCGCCAGGCGCCTCTGTTTTGCGCGCGCCTTCTCCAATCGTTAATGCCAAGCGCGGTTAGGGCTTCCTCAGCTTGGTCTATCCACCGGAGGCATGGTCTCCCTCTTCGTCGTTGACCGGGGACCTTCCCTTCGAATACCTTTTTCGCTGGAGCTTCTTTATCCATACGATGGACATGACCCAGCCAGCGTAGTCGCTGTATTGTTATACGCTTAACTATGTCAATGTCGGCGTAGAGCTCATACAGCTCGTGGTTCATTCGAATGCGATAGTCGTCGCCAACTCGAGCAGGACCAAAGATTTTGCGGAGAACTTTCCTCTCGAACACCCCAAGAGTGGCTGCGTCTGTTGTCGAAACCACCCATGCCTCAGCGCCATAAAGAAGCACTGGTAGAATGAGCGTCTTGTAGAGTGTTAGCTTTGTCGATCGAGAGAGAGCTCTGCAACGTAATTGCTTACTGAGACCGTAGTAGCACCTATTAGCAATTGTTATTCTCCGCTTAATCTCCAGGCTGACATCATTGTTGCTGGTTACGGCAGTGCCAAGGTAGATGAATTCCTTGACAACTTCTAATTTACAGTTGCCCGCTGTAACATGAGAGTCTAGATCCCGTGCTCTCTTGTTGTTGTTAGTAGACATCATGTATTTCGTCTTGCCCGCGTTTACCGTCAAACCCACTTTGGCTGATTCCTTTTCAATAGCAGTGAAAGCAGCAGTATCATCTCTCTTACTCCGACCGATAATATCAATATCATCAGCGTACGCAAGGAGCTGAACACCTTTGAAGAAAATGGTGCCATTATGATGCACACCGGCTTTTCGTACGATCCCCTCCATAATGAAATTGAAGAGATCGCACGAGAGCGGGTCGCCTTGTCTGAAACCTCGCTCGGTATTAAAAGTTCCGGAGAGGTCATTCCCTACCTTGACGGAGCTAAACGTATTGCTCAACGTCATCCTGCAGAGCCTTATCAACTTTGCAGGTATACCGAACTCAGACATTGTTGCGTATAGGCAATCCCGCACTGGGCTATCGAACGCAGCTTTATAATCGACGAAGAGATGGTGAGTGTCGATTTGATATTCATGGGTTTTCTCCAGGATTTGGCGTAGTGTAAAAATCTGATCTATGGTGGACTTACCAGGTCTAAAGCTACACTGATAGGATCCGATCAGCGTTTCTGTATACGGCTTCAATCTTTCACACAATACGCTCGAGAGGATCTTATATGCGATGGAAATAAGACTGATACCCCTGTAGTTGGCGCAGATTGTCGGGTCTCCTTTCTTTATTACAGGACAAAGCACGCTGAGATTCCAATCGTCGGGCATGCTTTCCGCTAGCCATATTTTGCTGATGAGTTGATGCATGCACCTTATCAATTCATCGCCACCAGCTTTAAACAACTCAGCTGGCAGGCCGTCAGCACCCGCTGCTTTGTTGTTTTTGAGTCGCTGGATAGCAACTCGAACCTCTTTATGGCTAGGTGGTATCGTACTGCATTCTCTCTGGGCGGAATTGGTGGGATCATCGCCCGTAAGCAAATTGGAGAAATGCTGCCTCCATAACCTCAGTACACTCTATGTATCTGTAACCAGATTTCCATTTTCGTCTCTACAAGTCTATCTATGTCATCCCATAATTTTGTTGCTGTACTCCATGGTGGTGGTGGATCGTTAGTAATTATTGTTTTTAAATTTGAAATTTTATGATTTAGTGCTGATTTTCGGCTGTAGCTCTCTTTTTTTTTTCTGAAATTAGTTGGGGTAGCCTCTTTTGATCATCTTTGTTGGTTGTTAGGGTTATTATTCTATAAAGATCTCTAATTTCGTTTCGGGTTTTCACCTTTTTCCCTGCTCGGGCCCTCTTCTTTGATTGTTCGTCTTTTGCTTTTTCGCGGAATTGCTTGATTGAGTTTTGTTGTACCAGTTGTCGCTCTCGGTATTTCTCTATCGTTAATGGTTTTGGTCCAGCACTTTTCGGAGTCGGTATGTATGACGGAGGTTCTGTTTTTGTTTTTTCTATTGGTTGTGTTATGTAGCTATCTGACATAGTATTTCAATTATTTGATTTTGTCTGTTAGAAGGTTCTAGTTTCGTGGTCCTTTAAAAAGGAGGCAGGATCGCCATGTGGTGGAACTCGGGTCTATCTAGTCAGGATTTTGAGGCCTAATAAAAAAAAAATTTGGTATATTCTGGCGCACCACGCCAAAGTGTGTTGGCTAAAGAGCCGTACTTTTGAAAATTAATTTAGAGAGAAAGCGAAACGCCTTTTTGAGTTCTAAGTTAATTCTGAGTTTATTATTTACAATCTTACTTATTTATACAAAATAAACCGGTATTTCTTAGCACTATTATTTCCGTTATTTTACCATAACTCCTCCTCCATTTAGATATCCCCGCTGATCACCAATCAATTCCAAATTTTGGTTGCATCAGCATTCTAATTTTTAGTAAATAAAATTCTATTGGCGAAAAAGAGTCACAACGAGAATTGACTTCAGTTTCGATGTTCCCAGCCTTGAAATACTGCATAAAGGTGTTTTCTTACCATATGCATTTTTATTGTTTTTGAATTAGATCGGTTGAGGTAGTCAGTGGCTTAGCCTTGAATGCACAAAGCCATTGACATGTGAGTGTAACCTAAACTGCATTTAGTTGTTGTTGCTTTTGCTTGTGCGAGTGGCGTTAGCGGCACGAGTACAAAAAAAGAAACAAGTGGAAAAATGAATTGCAGTTGTTGGTGTCATAAATTTTAATTTTTATTGCTTGACCAAAAATGTCTTAGAATTATTTTTGTTTATTTTTGATTTCCTTAAAAATGTGAATTTGAGTGGTTTTAATTTACTGTGAAAGATATGGGTTAAATTATTGGAATTTGGTGGGAACGTTTGATTTGTTTAATTCTTTACTATGGAAAATAGAAGAAGGTGTTAGTGGTGGTTATGGTGATTATGTAAGTTCACTACACAATCTATTAAGCTTAGTAATCAATAAAAAAAACTTATCAATTTAGCGGACTTCGAGAAAATTAGAGTATTGAAAAAATATTTTTGTGTGAGGGCCACCCTAAATAAAAGTTTTGTGGCCTAGGATATGCTTCTTAACATAGGAGATACGTAAAGTAAATTTTTTTTTTTTTAATTGAATTGTATTATTGAAATGTACTTTCTTCGACAGCTCCCACAAGCGGACATCTCCCGTAGGCGGACGATTTTGTTGGAACGTCGGTGTCCGCCTACGGGAGCTTTCACTGTATATAAGAGATTTTGTGTTGGTAAAGTTGTTTTGTTTTGTTTTTGGCATTTGCTTTTATTGTATGTGCATGTGAAGTGTCGCTTTATTTGTACACATGTATGTCTTATTTTTTTTATTTATTTTTTGGTATGTGGTGGAGCGCTAACTCTCCGCGAACACGGCCGTCGATGTCGCCACGTTATTTTTAGGTTGAACTTTTTTTTTATTGTTTTTTTTTTGTAATCTTAGAGCAGAAAAATGCATTAATTAGAATTTTTACTTTTGAAAAATAAAATAAACTTTTATTGCAATTTTTCTTGTTCTACAGAAAGAACCTCAGAAATGTTTCATTATTTGCACTTTCAACAGTTTGCGTTTTAGTTAAATTTTTTTTGGAGAAATACAATTCATATTTATTTAATTTATTGTGCATTATTTTTTCTTCTTGTTTTATGAAAAAAATTAAAAACTTTTCTTGAACCAAAGAACGCGCACAACCGACGAACATCAAAAAATTAACGACAACGACAGCCCTCTACGACATCCAAAAATCAACTCCACGTCATTCGATTTCGTTTCTCTGTCTAGTTCACACGTTCGAACCCAGTTTTATTGCCCGACGCGCACATGAGCGAACTCATAGGCTGGTGCAGCGCACGCATGGAAAAGTCTAGAACATCATGCGCGATAACGCGATTTTCGAAATTCTTATGTCATTTTTGACATTTTTGTCTAGACTTTTTCCCTGCACGCCTGTCACCACCAGATGGCAAATTGCTAATGTGAATTCGCACGCATCGGAACTGGTGCCGTTACAAAACAGTTTTTTCGAAATCTGGTCTCGTGGATTGCAAAAACTGAAGGCACTACTTTCTAATGTCCTTCGCGTGAAAAATGCCAAGTCGTTTATTGTCCATGTCTGCTAGCTCATAATAAGCCGTACCCATTCTTTTAATCACTTGAGCCTTTTCAAAAACATTTGCCAATTTGGCATTAAAGTGATCGGAAGCTTTGCTTTGAGTAAAACTCCTACGATACACGATTTGACCGATTTCAAAACGAACTGGACGTGAGCGCATAATTTTTAGCATTAGTATCATAAGCCTTTTTTAAATTCTCTTGCACCTTTGCCCGAATCAACTCAGTTTTTTCCTTAAGCTTTATGTCGGCGGTTGGATCTTCTATAAGTTTTAGCTTTCGCAATACTTCAAAAGAATTTGCGTGGCAGATCATATTTTGACCAAAAACGACAAAGTATGGAGAAAAACCAGAGGACGAATGTACAGAGCTTCTGAGAGCAATCTTAATAGCAAATAATTTTTCATCCCAACCTTTTTGATTTGGATTAATATAAACTCTAACAGCAGCGATGATTGAGCAATTGACTCTTCAACGGCGTTAGATTGCGGAGAATAGTTGGCAGTATAATTATGCGTCACACCATATTTTTTTAAAAGGTCTTCGAAAAGTTTAGATCTGAATTGCACACCATTGTCAGTGGTGATGACTTCAGGAACATCAAAAATTGCAAAAATTCGTTTTCAAGAAAATCAACATTTTTGTTGGCAGTGAAACTTCGGATTGGCTCTAAAAAATGAAACTTTGAGAGATGGTCAAGGACAATCACCATACCCACGTTTCCTGAGAGTGATCTTGGATAAGGTCCAAGAAGGTCTACGTAGAGTTTTTGAAAAATCCGTACAGACGTAGCCTGCTTGCCCATAGGAGGACGAAGTATGTGATTTGGGGCTTTCGTTTGCTTGCAAATCTCACAAGAAAGAACGTGATCTCGCACTTGTTTGGACATGCGTGGCCAGAAATAAAAGGTTTTCAGCTTTGTCAGAGTTTTACCCACTCCACCATGAGAATTCATTGGATGGTCATGAGCTCGAAAAATAAGATCTTGTCTCATTTCCAACGGAACACAGACTTTTCATGATTGCTGTTCTTGAATCGGATCACCGCTAGCAAATTCGCAACGTTTATAAATTATACCATCTATAACTTGTATATCTGGTTGCTTACTTGGCTCTTTTTGAAATTCCTCGATCATTTTTAAATAATTTTCGGTTTTGAAATATTCCGAATTAAAATCAATTTCGAAAAATTGGTCTGTTTCTGACGCAGTCAGAGAAGAAATATGGAGGCTTTCCTGAGAATAAGTTCTTGATAAGGCATCAGGAACAACGTTTTGGCTGCCTTTCCGATGAAGAATGGTAAATTTGAAGCCTTGCAACTTCAGTGCCCAGCGCGCAAGTCTGCCATGCAAATCGGTTTGACGCATAAGACATTTTAAAGAGGCATGATCGGTTAGAACTTCGAATTCATGTCTTTCGACATATGCTCGAAATTTTTTTATGGCCATAACCGCCGCAAGACATTCTTGTTCGGAAACAGTATAGTTTTTTTGCGCTTGGTTAAATTTGTGCGACATGTACGCAATGGGAACTTCATCACCCTCATCGGTTCGTTGGGCCAAAACCGCTCCAACTCCAAATTGACTAGCGTCATATTGGATAGATAAAGGACGATAAAAATCAGGACTGTGTAGCACTGGTACACTACTTAAACTATTTTTGAGCGAGTCGAAAGCAGCAATTGCGTCTTCGGTCCAAACAAATTTACGAGCCTTTTGAAGCATGTTTGTCAAAGGGGTAGAAATTGAAGCATAATTTTGCACAAACCTTCGGTACCATCCACAGACACCCAAAAAGCGACGAAGTTGTCTAACAGTTTTCGGACGAGGAAATTCTTTTATCGCTTTTACTTTGTCCGGATCTGTACTTATGGTTCCATGTCCAATGACATGACCAAGGTAGTGAATTTGTTTGAGCAAAAATTTGCTTTTCTCAATGTTTATAGTAAGGTCAGCACGTTTAATGCAAAAGGCTACTTCTTGAAATATGGTCATCGAAAGTTTCGGTTATCAACAACAAATCGTCTAAGTATACAAATACTTTAGTTCGCAAATGAGCAGGGATTACCTTGTCCATGAGACGAGTCATGGTCTGCGGCGCATTACATAAGCCAAATGGCATTGTAACAAATTGATATAAAGGTCGATTGGGCACATTAAAGGCTGTCTTATCCCTTGACGCTTCATCCAACGGAATTTGCCAGAAGGCATCCTTCAGGTCTAAGCTTGAAATAAACTGTGCCTTCGGGAGCCTGCTGAGTATTCCGTCGATGAGCGGCAAAGGATAAGCATCCTTCACTGTGACCTCATTGACTTTACGTGCGTCGAGACACATACGAACTTTATTTGGTTTCACGATCAGTGCAACAGGAGATGACCATGCACTTTGAGATTCTTCGATAACGCCAAGAGAGAGCATTCTATCAATCTCTGCAAAAAGAAGTTTCTCAACGCCTGGTGAAACAGAAAAATGCCTTTGTTTTATAGGCTTAGCCTTCCTATATCAATGACATGGCTTATAAAATTTGTTCGGCCTAAGCCTTGTTTAGAAAAAGACGGTATTAATAAAATAGTTGCATTTAAATTTGCTTGCTGTCGAGCATTTAATACATGATGATTGGAGTCTAACTCCATAATGTTCAAATTAGCAGAAAATGGAATATCTTCATGAAAAAGATCACTTGCCAAACCGAAAGTCTTAACAAAATCAACGCCCAAATATAAGTCTTGAGAAAGAGTTGGAATTATCAAAAATTTTAAAGGTTTAGTTACTCCTCTAAAAGTAATCAAAGTTTCAACGAAACCCAATGCAAAATGATTTGTTCCATCCGCAGTTTTAAGATTAGTCTTAACTTTGTGCCAATGGTGTTGGTTATTTTCTAAAAATTTTTGAGCCAAATTGTTGGCTAAACAACTGACCGAAGCACCCGTATCGACTAATTCTTCAATTTTTTCATTAAAAATGAGGATTTGAGCATAGGGACGTAAATCATTTTTAGGTTTGTCAGAAACCACAGAAGAACAAATAAATTTTTTCTTCGCTTTTTCTTCGCTTTTTCTTATGCGTAGACCCCGGTGAAGCAATGTTTTCAACATCACGAAAAATTCGCCTGCGGGCTGCTTTATATTCCTGCCAACGAATGTGCAGAGGTTTAAAATGACGAGTAGGTAAAATATTGGGTGCAGTTTCGGGTTTATTTTCACGTTTCAAATTAGGATGATCTGGTTTTAAAATCCAAGTTGTGGTTTGGCATGCCGCATCACTTTTTAAGGTGGTGGCGGTGCCGTTGGCAACTCTAAAAAATGGTTGGTAGAGAATTCTTCTTGATTAACGTTTACTTCCGAAACGTTGCGTGCAGCTTGGAAGTTTCTGGTCGACCTGCCGTACTCTTCATCCAACAACTCGCGTTTTTGAACAAATGTTCGAAGCTGACTAATGTTTTCTATGGATACATAGAGAAGACTGCGTCTAACGTCGAGACGTAAGTTTCGTCGAATAATTTCCAACAAAGTTGGTGGGTCAAGAGGACTTTGCAATTTATCGCAGAGCTGAAGAACAGATTCATAAAACTCGTCAAATTTTTCATCATTTTTTAGTTTTCTTTGACGAATCGATTTCATGATGTCAAAATCCGTTCTACGGTCTCGAAACTGACCACGAAGTTCACCACACAAGGTTTCCCAATCTAATTGAGTCACACTTCGGTGATAACGCCAAAACCAATCCAACGCTTTTCCAGTAAACAAAATGTGTGCATGATTACACAGGGTTTCAAAATCACCTCTCAAACTTTGGACGGTCAGAGAATGTACTCGGTAAATAAATTTATCGACGGTCAAAGCGTCTTCTTTACCACTAAACGTCACTTTCCAATTGGAAATAAGGCTTGAGACTATCTCTGAGGCGATAAAAGGAGGAACTGCCCTATGTTGAGCTGAAGTACTTTGAGTAAACATACCATGCGTGGATTGTTGCAAATTGTTTGACTGAAAAACAGTCGGAGGAGGAAGCTGAGGATTATATTGAGGAAGTCCATATGAAATTTGAGAATGGTTGGTGGCATTTCCAGGAGCCTGGAGTATATCCGAAGTTCGACCAAAAGTTGTAGATTGTGTTGGATCTCTATTCCGTTCAGTAGGTGCATTACTGACTGAATTTAAATTCATTTTAGCCAGTTGAGCTCTAACCGCTTCATCAATCAGATTTTGTAACTGTGCGTCAGAAAATTGGGGTAGATTGGTTTGCGCACTTGCTTGGGTAGACACGCCGCACAGTGGCTCCTTTTTCAAAAAGTGATTGCTAAAATCAAATTTTCGATTTATGATTTTCGAAACTTTTTTTTTTTATTTAAAAGATAATTGACCAAACGTTCTAAGACCGAAAACTTTTTTGATTTATGACAAGTATTTTGGTTTTTATGGGTGCTCAAAGTTGGATAACTTTTTATCGTTCATTAAAATAGCATTTTTTTACATTTTTCGCAATATTAAAAATGGAAAATTTCAAAAGTTTGAAAAAACATGGGAATTTGAAGTATGCTCTCTGAATTTATGGTATTTGAAAGTAAATAATTTCCATAAGATGTAGAAAAAAAATTTTAGTTAGTAATTTTCATGAATTTTTTAAAAAAGGTCATTTTTAGCATAGTTTTTCAAATTTACCTTGGCCTATAATCCACAAATCAATGTCAATCAAGGATTGGTGAATGGGAAATTTTAGTTTACATATCTGCCAACAAAAATCATACAGGTCTTACCTGCATATATTTGCCCATTTACAGGGTGTTTTTTTAGAGGTATAGAGCTTCGAATTGAAATAAAACATAAGAAAATCGTTTTAATGTCCATCAATTTGGCTTTATTGGAAGGATAATTTTATGCCATTAATGTTTAAATATGATTTCGGGCATGTGGCCGCCGCGACTGGCTCGAATAAAGCCAATTCTACAGGTCCAATTTTGAACCACTTTTTCGAGCATATGGGGCCGTATGTCGGCAATAACGCCACGAATGTTGGCTTCCAAGTCCCCTAACGTTTCTGGTTTGTTGGCGTAGACGAGCGACTTCACATATCCCCAAAGAAAATAAGCCAATGGTGTCAAATCACACGATCTTGGTGGCCAATTGACAGGTCCATTCCGCGAAATTATGCGCTCATCGAATGTTTCCTTCAATAAATTGATTGTGACGTGCGCTGTGTGGCATGTAGCGCCGTCTTGTTGGAACCACAACTCATCCACATTCATGCCATCCAATTCGGGAACAAAATAGTCGGTTATCATGGCTCTATACCGGTCTCCATTAACGGTAACTGACTCTCCAGCATTATTTCGGAAGAAGTATGGCCCAATGACTCCACCAGCCCATAGAGCACACCAAACAGTCAGTTTTTGTGGATGTAATGGCGTCTCAAGGGTCTCATGTGGATTCTCTTCACTCCAAATGCGGCAATTTTGCTTGTTGACGTAGCCACTCAACCAAAAATGAGCCTCATCACTGAACAAAATTTTGCGATGAAAATCAGCATCGAGATCAATCTCATTTTCGGCCCATACACCAAAATCACGACGCATTGCATGGTCTCGCGGCTTTAATTCTTGCACAAGCTGGATCTTGTAAGGTCGCAAGCCAAGATCTTTGCGCAAAATCTTCCATAAAGTTGATGGACAAAGCTCCAATTGCTGTGCACGGTGGCGAATCGATTCATTCGGGTCCTCTTCAACATTTTGCTCTACAGCGGCAATTGTTTCTTCGGTGCGCACTGTTCGACGTCTCTGCGGATGCGTATTATCACATAGAGTAAACGTAGTGCGAAAACGACCCATGGTTAACCGAATTAATTGCTCTTATGGACGATTATGTCGACCATAAAATGGTCGGAGCTTGCGGTAAACTTCGCGAACTGAACCATTATTTTCGAAATAAATTTGCACGATTTGCAAGCGTTGTTCTTTTGTCAACCTGTTCATGATGAAATGGCAAACCAAACTGAACATAAATGACATTAGAGTTGCCAGATTTGACCATAAAATGCCAGTTTTATCTCTATTCGAAAAACAAACCTCTAAAAAAAACACCCTATAGAAGCTATAGCTACTTATGTGACATGATATGCATAAAACTGAATTTGTTGTGTGATGACGATTTTTTCTATGATACTTTGACTTGGAAATTGTTAATCTGAATTTTATAGAATGTTTTTAGCGAATATAGACATCACTCAAAATAAATTAAAAATTGTAAATATGGACGTTACCACGCCCCTTTCTTAATTTATTCTTCCTATTTCTAAAACTACTTTACGCAAATAGATGCATATGTAAAGAGTACCTAGAAAACTTCTGTCCATATAATATGGGCTTTGCCCCAACTCCAAAACGTTTGATTTGTCACTTTTTCCAAATCATTTCACTCTTTTTAAGAAAATTCGCTTTTGTATAGCGAAATAGTAATACTTGCCTCAGATATTTATATCTAAGTTTTTAATGCAATTTAAAAATATCTAGTACTCGTAATGTCAAATATAATAAAGCTGTATTTTTTGTATAGAATACAGGTAGATACACTTCTGATAACATTGAACTCTAGTGCAGGCCAACTTTATAGACACCTGTTTTATTACGGTAGATATCATACAAGGAATTTAGCTTATTAGGTAGTTCAATTTTTTCGCTGAACAAGTATTATGTTTGAGGTTTGTAGCACAATATTTTGTACCTGTATTTGTATAAAAGTCAAATTTTAAGGCTCAATAACTCAGTCCAAAAGTTAAGAGAAAAAATAATACAAGATCAATTTCGAGAAAAATTGGGTATTATAGTAGATATGACGGAAACACAGCAAGGCGACTTTTTGAGAAACCAGAAACAACTTCAGAAATAACGGGAGTCGATGAGGACGTGTTAAAAAGATTACAAGTTATTTTAAACGTACTATCATATAGATAACCCGTTAAAGTAGAAAAATTTGAAAACTATACCAAGGAATCTGCAGACATATTAGAACATAAATACAGCCAAAAATTACTGACCCCCTCTGTCCATAATACCTTAGCTCATAGTGGACAAATTATCAATTATCAAGCCTTACCCATAGGAGAATTATCAGAAGACGCCGAATAGTCTAAAAACAAAGATTATAAGAAGTACAGATAGATATAGCAATACATGTAAAATTTCACGTATTCGACAGAATGAGGACTTGTTCAATATACTTTCATTATCTTCAGATTCTTTTGATTTCATCACTTAGGCACCTTAGGTCACGAAAAGAACTGACTGGTAAATTCTGTAGTACTGTTTTAAGTTTCTTAGATATCCAAAATAATGATGATATTTTTATAGAATTGTAGATTGTTGTTGATTTTTTAAGGAAATTGCCTAATTTTTTACTGTAACCCTTTTTTTAAAACTTTGCTAGCCTTTGAGAAAGACTGTTTATAAATTATGTTAAGAGATAAAAAAAATAAATGCATATGAATGAATTAGTAAAAATTAAAAAAAATTTTTTTTTAAAAAAGTATTCAAAAAATTTTTAAATTATTTAAAGTTCATTAATTGAATAAAGCGCACTAAAATTTATACAAAAAAAAAAAAATTTTTTATGCATTCATACCACTAAAAAACAAAAATTTCGAAATTTGGACTTTCACCTCTTTTTAAAAGTATTTATAGCTAAGCCTCAAACTTGAATCGTATATATGTCATATCTACAGAAATTACCAATCAAAATCAAAAAATTTTACTCAAATATCTTTACCCGTTCCAAAGTTATGATTTTAGCAACGTGAAATCGCAAAAGGCGCCACTGTGCGCCGGTGGAGAAAGGCTGCAATCCTGACATATTAAGATGATGTACAGGTGACACTGAACTATTTTGTTCCAATGAATTTTTGTAACCTCGTGTTACCGGACGTGTGCCAGTGTGGGTAACAGCTGGTGTTGTTGTTGTAAACGAATTCAAATCTATGATTGGCAAGGGCTTATACGGTTTTAGTTTTTTCGGGCTACACACTGCCTGACAATAAGGGCAATTGCGTGTGTCCTGTACCCACTTTGAAATGCAATCAGAATGAAAAATATGAAAGCATGGGGTAATCATTAGATTCTCACCATCTATCATTTGCTGAGTACAAACCACACACGGATTATCCGGTGCATTTCCCAGAATGGACAAGTTTTCTGTGCTACGACGCAGAGGCATTTTTCACGAATTTCGCAACGAATCAAAACAAAAACCGAATTTCCCGAACCGTTGAAAGAAAACTATCAAAAACCGAAAAGTTAAAATTTAGTAATAAAAAAAAATTGCCGAAAGTTAAATTTAGTGATAGTCCGTGGAATTTTCCACTATTTTTCAAAATATCAAATTATATGTGTCAAAAAAATTTTATAAATATAGTGAATGTTTCACATTAAGTCAAATTATTCTTTTTCTTCTTTCAAAAAAAAACAATTTTAATTTTCAAAAAAAAAATTTTTTTTTAAAGTTTCCTTTAAAATTTTCTTTAAATTTTCAAAAATTTTTTTTTATTTTTTAAATTTTCAAAAAAAAATTTAAATTAACATGTAGTCCCTTTGTAGTCCCATGTATAACCCTTTCAAATTATTCGTTAATAATTTTTAGGTCAACCACAGTGAAGAAGAATTAGGGAAGAAAATCCGAATAATAAAAAAATTTACTTTGTTAACTCATTTCAAACAAAAATCCGAAGTGCAACAGATTCAAGCCATCGTAACGCGGTCGACAAGCGCAATGAAATGCAACTAAATCGCAAAATCCAGCAAATTACCATTACATGCAGCCGCAATTCGCATTAATGCTAAAAGAGTGTACCAAAATACAAATTTTACCAAATATCAAAATTTTAAAATTACAGAAGCTTTTATTTCAAAAAAAAATATATAAAATTATTAATTGTCCTTTACAGGGTTATTTCACAAAAAGGACTAAATGTTCTCATGAACTACTGAGCGGATCAGTTGGGAATTGAAATTTGGAATCTTCCCAAACTGATAAGTCCTTTTGCAGGTTATGAATATTATATTCTTGAACTCTGTCCAACGGACGAAACGATTGAAATAATTTTTCCCTGCAAGGTTAAGTTATGAAGAAGAAAAAAAACTTTTAAATTTTCAGAGCGCAGCTAGGGTTAATGGAACCGATTGAAATTCGAGACAAAATACTAAAAAAATTTTAAGGGACAAAAAGGTCCACTGACAAAGCAGTTTGCTTTTAGTCTCCAATAACAACGGCATGAAAATCGTTCAAAAAAAAAACAAACAATCCGCTATAATTGTTCTAAAAAAAAAAACGGCCCCACGTTGGGCGCCAAAATTTGTAATCGCACCTAGCGATCGGTGCTTTTTGCGTGGGCAATAGTGATAACGGCAGCACGAGCTGGTTTGCCTACTAGCAGTTCGGTGAGATGTTGTGGGTTCGCTGCTGCCACTATTGCTCCCTCACCATACAAATTTAATCTCGTGCTGAAGGAGAGCGCTGCACTCTGAAGTTTAAAAATTTTAATGTTAAGAAAAATTGTACAAGTTACCAAAAAAAAATTTATGTTTATCAAAGATCAAAATCTACAAAAAAAATGTGGGACTCCCTAATTCTCCTCACTACTGCTATTGACCTCCGAGCATGATGGTCGCTCGGGCCCGACTCAACCCACCCTACCATGTGAACCATGGGGCAACGGTTTGTGGTCCACCCTAATCTGAATGGTTCTACATGGGACTCTGAGTGCTGAGTTTTAAGCAGCCATAGTTTTCATTTTTTTTTTTCATTTTCTAATTTTCATTTGCATATTTATATGTAAGAAGGTCCACCTTTCCTATGTCGCAGTCAGTAGTTGTCAGCAGTTGTCAGCAGTTATGTGCAGCGGTATTAAGCAGCCGCCGATGATGTTCAGCAGTTCAGTCGTGGCAGTCGTTTTTTAGTCGTTGATGTGCGCGCAGTTGTTAAGTTGAAGTCGTGAATAAATCAGTCGTTAATTAAACTCATTTGCTATTAAATTAGATTAAATAACTTTTCATTAACTATTATTTTTTATACTAATAAAAACCATTTCAATTAAATTGTTCTTTTGCTATTTACATTAAGTTAAGTACAGTCGACATACCAAATGAAAAAACTCAAGAAAATGACGTAAAGCATCACGATGATGCTGCATCAAACGATTTTTCAAATATAACGGGAAGTGTTAATTCTCCAAATGTGCAGTTGAGTGAGTTAATGCAGCTACTCTCTCTGAAAATACAAGCAGATAATAAAAGAGATAGCAAGATTAACATCTCAATCGAAAGTTTCGCAAAAGTTGTGCCAGAATGTGACGGCGAATCGATACCGATCAAAAAGTGGTTCGAAATTTTTGAAGCCAATGCCGAGGCATATGGATTAAATGAAAAACAAAAGTATGTTCAGGCGCGCAATAAAATTTCAAAAACTGCTCAACTTTTTCTTGAGTCGGTCGCTTTAAGTGATTTCGCTACATTAAAAGTTGCACTCATAAACGAATTTCACATCGATTACAATAGTGCCGAAATTCATCGTCAATTGCGCGAAAGAAAAAAGACAGTGTCAGAAACATTCCACGAATATGCATTAAAAATGAAAAAAATTGCCGTTCTCGGCAATGTGGATGACATTTCGGTGTTACGTTATGTGGTTGACGGTTTAAAAATAAAGTCAGAGTACAAAATCGCGTTGTACGGCTCTAAGTCTTTTGCTGAGTTGAAAGAGCATCCCCTTTTGCACTTGACGTGCCAACCAAAGTAAGCAAAAAAATAGAAACAAATGTAGACGCAAAAAACAATGCATATGCAAAAAAAGAACATTGCTATAATTGTGGTGCTAGGTCATTTAAAGTCCAGAAAGTTCCGAACAGAAATTCCAAAAAGAACGTCAAGGCAAAAAAGCGAGCTAAAATACTTTACCCCGAATACATTAAAAAATTTGACTGTTGCATTAAGGACGACGAGACTTACGTATTTAGTGACTTTTCGCAGCTTCCAGGTGTCAATTTTTATGTTGCAGATCATAGAGGAAATGTTCAAGAAGAGTTAAAGATCCAAAAAAAGACGAAGTTTCTAAAGAAGTTTTTGGTATGGCAGACAATTTGCAGCTGCGGTAGGCGAAGCAGTTCGTTTGTTTCAAGTGGGACTATTAACACCGAAATATGCATCCAGGAGTGCATGAAAAAACGTCTTTTACCATTTATTAGACAGCATGAGGTCTCAACTTTTTTTGGCCAGATTTGGCTTCATGCCATTACAGCAAATCTGCAGTTGAATGGTATGAAAAGAACAAAGTAGAATTTGTACCTAAATATGCAAATCCTCCTAACTGCCCGGAGCTCAGACCCATCGAAAGATATTGGGCTCTGGTAAAAAGGATTATGAAGAATACAAAACAGGTTGCTGAAAACACCAAAAAATTTTCAAGAAAATGGTTAGTATCCAATAAAAAAATCTCTGGAGATACGATTAAAAGTTTAATTTGAGTTGTTTCAGAAAAACTCAATTTATTCATAAAGAACTAATAATGTTTAATATATTTGCAATAAAAGTAAACATGAATAAGATTTCTGTTAAAAAAACGTATATTTCTAGTTTTAATGTTAACTAGTTAAAAAGTTATTTGAGTTAATTTGTGCACTAATTTCATCGTGCGCAAGCCTTAGTTGACACAGGGGTAGATGTGACGATTATTAAAGAAAGTGCGTGCAACAAGTTAAAAAAATTTAATTTGCAAACAGTAGCTTGACCCTGTACGGCTTAGGAAATGTGCAAACGAAAGTTCTGTCACAGTTTGTCGGTACGGTTGAAGTTGACGGGTTAAAAATTGAACAAAAATTTTTCGTTGTGCCGGATAAAGAAATAGAATATCCTGTGTTATTAGGATTTGATCTCATGCAAAATTTTGCGTGGTCATCGGGTGAAATGGATATTCTTTTGAAGCATTAATTCAAAATGATAACATTGAAGAATTGCAATCTGCAATATATAAAATTAATATAAACGAAGCTCAAATTGATGTACCACCGCAGTATGCAACAATGATCAACAACATAGTTGAATCATATTCACCAGCAAGCGACGATACTAGAAGCTGTCCAATAGTGATAAACATAATTCCAGACAAATTAACACCATTTCGGCAGGCACCAAGTCGTTTACCGCCCAATCAACAACAAGTCGTATCGCAGCAGGTAAGTGAATGGCTTAAAAATGGCACAATTCGCCGATCCACTTCAGAATACGCTAGTAGTTGTAGTTAAAAAAAAGATGACACTCACAGGGTATGCATTGATTTTCGTTAACTAAATAAAATGGTGCTTAAAGATAGTTTTCCTGTTCCACTGGTGGATGACGTCCTCGAGAAGCTACAGAAAGCTAAATATTTTTCCGTGATGGATCTGGAAAATGGTTTTTTTTTCACGTTCCTATCGACGAAGGTAGTAAAAAATATACAGCTTTTGCCACGAAAGAAGGGTTATACGAATTTAACTTTGCGCCATTGTGATTTTGCAATTCGCCCGCCGTGTTCATTCGCTACGTAAATTACATTTTCCAACCTGAAATAAATGAAAATGTGATGGAGCTTTACATGGACGATATCATCGTATACAGTGAAACAGCAGAAGCAGGAATCGAAAAAGTGCGTACAGTTTTGGAGACAGCGAAAAGTATGGCCTTAAAATCAAGTGGAAGAAATGTGCTTTCTTGAAATGCCGAATCGATTTTTTGGGACACACCATCGAAGCAGGCAAGATTTATCCAGGCAGTGAAAAAGTGAACGCAGTGGAAAAATTTCCCACACCGTTGAATGTTAAAGCCGTCCAGCCTTTCCTTGGCCTTACGGGATATTTTAGAAGATTTGTTTCAGATTACGCTTGTAAAGCTCGTCCATTAACTGAACTGTTAAAGAAGGATGTGCCGTTTCGGATGGGGCAAAATGAGTTACATGCGGTAGAACATCTTAAGAACGCGCTGATAAAAGAACCTGTTTTACATATTTCCGACAGAGAAGCAGAAACTGAGCAGCATACCGATGCGTCAAAAGAAGGTTTTGGAGCAATCTTGCTACAAAAAGCTGAAAAGATGTGGCACCCAGTATTTTATTGGAGCAAAAAAACGAGCACACAAGAGGCAAAGATGCACAGTTATTTGCTGGAGGTGAAAGCTGCGTTCCTAGCACTGAAAAAATTCCGATATTATTTACTTGGTAAAGAGTTCATGTTGGTGACAGACTGTGTAGCCTTTAAGCAGACGACAACAAAAAAAGAAGTTCCACGCGACGATGCTCAATGGATCTTGTATATGCAAGATTTTAATTTTAAAGTCGAGCATCGAGCTGGCAGGCGTCTAAAACATGTCGATGCGCTAAGTCGATTCCCTTACAACGTGTTGACTATTACAACAGAAATTTCAGCGCGGTTGCGGAAAGCGCAACAGGAAGATGAGCATGTTAAATCCATTGCAGGTTACTGAAAAAAGGTCAGTTTGACAATTTTAAGTTTAAAGGGAATATAATTTACAAATTGGTGAATGGAAATGAGCTTTTCGTTGTACCAAAACGAATGGAAGCTGAAATTATCCGAAGCGCTCATGAAGTAGGCCACTATGCAGTTCAAAAGACTATGCATAATATTCAGCAGTTTTACTACATACCTCATTTAGAAAGTAAAGCTACGCAATTAATTAAGAACTGCGTGAAATGCATAATTCACAACAAAAAATTAGGCAAAAGAGAGGGTTACCTACATTGCGTAGAGAAGGGAGATTGCCCACTTACAACACTGCATGTTGACCACTTGGGTCCCATGGATAGCACAGCAAAACAATGTAAGCACATATTTTCCATGGTTGATAGTTTTTCGAAATTTGTGTGGCTGTTTCCAACAAAGTCTACAGGCAGCAAAGAAGTCGTAAAAAAGTTGCAGTGTTGGTCAAATGTTTTTGGAAATCCTGTCCGTATCATCAGTGACAAAGCTACAGCGTTCACGTCGCATGCGTTTGCAGAATTTTGTGAGGCAAACTGCATTGAACACATCACAACGACCACAGGCGTAGCAAGAGGGAATGGACAGATAGAACGCATAAATCGATCTTTTCTATCAATTATTGCAAAATTATAGGAGGATTCATCGAAGTGGTTCACGGTTGTTGGCAAAGTACAAAAAGCTATCAAATCTCACGTAAGCAGCACTAAAAAATTTTCGCCGTTTGAGCTAATGTTCGGTGTCAAGATGAAAAACGATTTCAACATCAACATGATAGAAGTACTTCAAGATGAGTTCGTATCCACGTTCAACGATGAGAGACAGAAGCTGCGCAGCGAAGCTACGCGCCAAATTGAAAAAGCACAGCAGACTTATAAGGCGAATTACGATAAAGCCCGAAAGGACGAGTGTCATTATAACATTAACGATCTCGTTGCAATAAAGAGGACGCAATTTGTAACTGGAAGAAAACTTGCAAGTGAATATTTGGGTCCGTACGAAGTGGTTAAAATCAAACGCAATGGACGATACAACATAAAGAAAGCATCAAATGTCGAAGGCCCGTCGAAAACATCAACAGCATTAGATTATATGAAACCGTGGCGTGATGATGGCAATGAAGATGAGTTGTCATCTGGGTCAGATGAAAATCAGGATGGCCGACTGTAAGAAGGTCCACCTTTCCTATGTCGCAGTCAGTAGTTGTCAGCAGTTATGTGCAGCGGTATTAAGCAGCCGTCGATGATGTTCAGCAGTTTAGTCGTTTTTTAGTCATTGATGTGCGCGCAGTTGTTAAGTTGAAGTATTAAATTAGATTAAATAACTTTTCATTAAATATTATTTTTTATACTAATAAAAACCATTTCAATTAAATTGTTCTTTTGCTATTTACATATATATAGTGTTTAATAAGTAATTATTATTGAATATAATTCTCTTTAGATGTTTAAATATAAAACAATAAAGTATATTAAGCAATTGCCTGTGTGTTTATATAGTATATATATAAATTCATATTAAAATTTAAAAATATGCAGAACCATTTTTAATTTAATAGTATAATGCAAATAGTAGAAACATTTCTAAATACAATCAAGTTTTTTTTTTTCAACTTCAATGAAACAATCAATCTATTAAGCTTAGTAATCAATAAAAAAAACTTATCAAGTAGAAATAACGAGAACGGTTGAGTTATGCCGCTTTTACGTGTCTTATTTATTTATAAACGCTTTTAATCAAATCAAATTTATTAATTGTACTTTTATTTAGGACTGACTGTTTTTACCATAACATTAGCTTTAAAATTTCACATCAATCTTTTTGATCTTATTATACTGACTGACTGACTGACCGTAGTATGGTGGTGGGTTAATTATTGTAATTTATTTGTTTTACCTCCAGACTGCAATGTGTGGATGAATTGAATAGCCCAGGTTGTTGCTTGTTGTGTTGGGTTGGGTGGTGTGGTCCTCTTTGTGGTTGTTCGTTGTTACTGCTGTCGTATTGTAGATGTTGTTTGGTGTTTTTAAAGTTGTTAATTCTATTGTTGTTTTGTTATTGTGGTATTTATGGTGTAAACTATGTTGGTTGGTGTTTTATTTTTGGTTTATTTTTAAGTGGATTTATTGTCATCTAATTGTTCTATGTTAGAGATTTTGTGTTGGTAAAGTTGTTTTGTTTTGTTTTTGTCATTTGTTTCTATTGTATGTGCATGTGTAGTGTCGCTTTATTTGTACACATGTATGTCTTCTTTTTTTTTATTTATCTTTTGGTATGTGGTGGAGCGCTAACTCTCCGCGAACACGGCCGTCGATGTCGCCACGTTATTTTTAGGTTGAACTTTTTTTTTATTGCTTATTTTTTGTAAGCTTAGAGCAGAAAAATGCATTAATTAGAATTCTTACTTTTGAAAAATAAAATAAACTTTTATTGCAATTTTTCCTGTTCTACAGAAAGAACCTCAGAAATGTTTCATTATTTGCACTTTCAACAGTTTGCGTTTTAGTTAAATTTTTTTTGGAGAAATACAATTCATATTTATTTAATTTATTGTGCATTATTTTTTCTTCTTGTTTTATGGAAAAATTAAAAACTTTTCTTGAACCAACGAACGCGCACGGAGGATGGAGCTGCTTGTAGAAGTCCACGTAAGTGGGAAAAGTTCCTGATCGCCACTCACTTGGGATTGGCCAGGGATGATTCTTTTGCAAGCAGTTCAAGCAGCTCACAAACTTTCGGCCTTTTTGGCCAAGTATCCTCTGGAGATCCCTTGGACACCCGTCCGGGGGTGAGCTAGTTGTGAGAAGGCGATTCTCTCCTAGACTTAAAACTTGGAATGTGTGCGTAGGGTTTGGGTCCCACCACATATTATCATCATTTCCAATGAAAACCAAATCAGCCTAGGATAATAGCCCCCACTAAGATGACGACCACTGCAAACGAAAAACGGACAATGATTTACGGATATGCACCTGGAATGTCCGGACCCTCCATAGGGAAGGTGCAACTATCCAACTGGCAGAAGCCCTCGTAAAAATAAAGGCTGACATCACCGCCATCCAGGAGATGCGATGGAAAGGACAAAGCTGCTCTAAACGGACGAACTGTGATATCTACTACAGCGGCCATGCGGAGAGGAAGAATTTGGTTGCGGATTCGTTGTAAGTCGAAAATTACGCCACCTAGTTTCCCGGTTCACGCCAATAAACGAAAGGTCGGCTACGATCCGTATCAAGGCAAAATTCTTCAACATAAGCCTAATTTGCGCGCACGCTCCGACGGAGGAAAAGGACGATGCCACCAAGGATGATTTCTACGCGAGCCTAGAGGACGTGTATGACCGTTGTCCGACCCACGATGTAAAAATAGTCCTCGGCGATTTTAACGCGAAGGTCGGAAGAGAAGGCATCTTTGGCGCTACAGTCGGTCAGTTCAGTCTCCACGAGACCACTTCAAACAACGGTCTGAGACTGATCGACTTCGCCGCGGCGCGAAACATGGTAGTTAGTAGTGCCAGATTTCAACACCTCGACATTCACAAGGCCACCTGGCTATCCCCGGATCAAAAAACGAAAAACCAAATTGATCATGTTGTGATCGACGGAAGGACGCTTCAAGCGTTCTGGATGTGCGTACATTTCGGGGGGTCAACATTGACTCCGACCACTATCTTGTTGCAGCTAAGATCCGCATGCGGCTATGCAATGCGAAGAATGTACACACGGGCATGCAGCGAAAGCTGGACGTTGCCAAGCTGCAATCACAACGGACTGCCGAGGCGTACTCCGCTCAACTCTCGTTTAAGCTCAACCAACCAACCAACCTCTGGAACCGACGACGCCGGTGGACTTTGGACACACATCTCCCACTCCATGCGCGCTGCTGCCGAGGAAGTCATTGGTTTTCGACGCCCACAACCTCGAAACCAATGGTATGACCAGGAGTGTCGTGATGCGACTGCTGAAAAAACGCCGCATACAAGAAGACGCTGCAGTCAGCCGCAACGCGAGCCATGCGAGACAACTACCGCGAAAAGAGGAAGGAAGAGAGGCGCATTTTCAGACGTAAAAAAAAGGGAGCAGGAAAAGCGTGAGCGTGAGGAACTTGAGGTGTACCAGGGCAAGAAGGATGCACGAAAATTCTATCAACAAGTTAAGCGTCTAACTCAAGGTTTCAAGCCCGAAGCATCCACTTGTAGAGACGAAAATGGAAATCTGGTTACAGATACACTGAGTATACTGAGGTTATGGAGGCAGCATTTCTCCAACTTGCTTACGGGCGATGATTCCACCAATTCCGCCCAGAGAGAATGCAGTACGATACCACCAATCGATGATAACGCAGTGGAAGTACCATCACCTAGCCATGAAGAGGTTCGAGTTGCTATCCAGCGACTCAAAAACAACAAAGCAGCGGGTGCTGACGGCCTGCCAGCTGAGTTGTTTAAAGCTGGTGGCGATGAATTGATAAGGTGCATATATCAACTCATCAGCAAAATATGGCTAGCGGAAAGCATGCCCGACGATTGGAATCTCAGCGTGCTTTGTCCTGTAATAAAGAAAGGAGACCCTACAATCTGCGCCAACTACAGAGGTATCAGTCTTATTTCCATCGCATATAAGATCCTCTCGAGCGTATTGTGTGAAAGATTGAAGCCGTATACAGAAACGCTGATCGGATCCTATCAGTGTGGCCTTAGACCTGGTAAGTCCACCATAGGCCAGATTTTTACACTACGCCAAATCCTGGAGAAAACCCATGAATATCAAATCGACACTCACCATCTCTTCGTCGATTATAAAGCTGCGTTCGATAGCCCAGTGCGGGATTGCCTATACAGTTCGGTATACCTGCAAAGTTGATAAGGCTCTGCAGGATGACGTTGAGCAATACGTGTAGCTCCGTCAAGGTAGGGAATGACCTCTCCGGAACTTTTAATACCGAGCGAGGTTTCAGACAAGGCGACCCGCTCTCGTGCGATCTCTTCAATTTCATTATGGAGGGGATCGTACGAAAAGCCGGTGTGCATCATAATGGCACCATTTTCTTCAAAGGTGTTCAGCTCCTTGCTCCTTTGAGGAACAACAAAGTAGTAGGGACACTTTCCAGAAGCGTGGTGACAGGCGTGCAGGGAAAAAGTCTAGACGAAAATGTCAAAAATGATATAAGAATTTCTAAAATCGCGTTATCGCGCATGATGTTCTAGACTTTTCAATGCGCGCGCTGCACCAGCCAATGAGATCGCTCATGTGCGCGTCGGGCAATAAAACTGGGTTCGAACGTGTGAACTAGACAGAAAAACGAAATCGAATGACGTGGAGTTGAATTTTGGATGTCGTAGAGGGCAGTCGCTGTCGTTAATTTTTTGATGTTCGTCGGTTGTGCGCGTTCGTTACTTACTTACTTAGATGGCCATAACAACCCGTTGTCAGGTTACGGCCGACCTCATTAGCTCTCGCCAGGCGCCTCTGTTTTGCGCGCGCCTTCTCCAATCGTTAAGGCCAAGCGCGGTTAGGGCTTCCTCAGCTTGGTCTATCCACCGGAGGCATGGTCTCCCTCTTCGTCGTTGACCGGGGACCTTCCCTTCGAATACCTTTTTCGCTGGAGCTTCTTTATCCATACGATGGACATGACCCAGCCAGCGTAGTCGCTGTATTGTTATACGCTTAACTATGTCAATGTCGGCGTAGAGCTCATACAGCTCGTGGTTCATTCAAATGCGATAGTCGTCGCCAACTCGAACAGGACCAAAGATTTTGCGGAGAACTTTCCTTTCGAACACCCCAAGAGCGGCTGCGTCTGTTGTCAAAACCACCCATGCCTCAGCGCCATAAAGAAGCACAGGTAGAATTAGCGTCTTGTAGAGTGTTAGCTTTGTTGATCGAGAGAGAGCTCTGCAACGTAATTGCTTACTGAGACCGTAGTAGCACCTATTAGCAATTGTTATTCTCCGCTTAATCTCCAGACTGACATCATTGTTGCTGGTTACGGCAGTGCCAAGGTAAATGAATTCCTTGACAACTTCTAATTTACAGTTGCCCGCTGTAACATGAGAGTCTAGATCCCGTGCTCTCTTGTTGTTGTTAGTAGACATCATGTATTTCGTCTTGCCCTCGTTTACCGTCAAACCCACTTTGGCTGATTCCTTTTCAATAGCAGTGAAAGCAGCAGTAACATCTCTCTTACTCCGACCGATAATATCAATATCATCAGCGTACGCAAGGAGCTGAACACCTTTGAAGAAAATGGTGCCATTATGATGCACACCGGCTTTTCGTACGATCCCCTCCATAATGAAATTGAAGAGATCGCACGAGAGCGGGTCGCCTTGTCTGAAACCTCGCTCGGTATTAAAAGTTCCGGAGAGGTCATTCCCTACCTTGACGGAGCTAAACGTATTGCTCAACGTCATCCTGCAGAGCCTTATCAACTTTGCAGGTATACCGAACTCAGACATTGTTGCGTATAGGCAATCCCGCACTGGGCTATCGAACGCAGCTTTATAATCGACGAAGAGATGGTGAGTGTCGATTTGATATTCATGGGTTTTCTCCAGGATTTGGCGTAGTGTAAAAATCTGGTCTATGGTGGAATTACCAGGTCTAAAGCCACACTGATAGGATCCGATCAGCGTTTCTGTATACGGCTTCAATCTTTCACACAATACGCTCGAGAGGATCTTATATGCGATGGAAATAAGACTGATACCCCTGTAGTTGGCGCAGATTGTCGGGTCTCCTTTCTTTATTACAGGACAAAGCACGCTGAGATTCCAATCGTCGGGCATGCTTTCCGCTAGCCATATTTTGCTGATGAGTTGATGCATGCACCTTATTAATTCATCGCCACCAGCTTTAAACAACTCAGCTGGCAGGCCGTCAGCACCCGCTGCTTTGTTGTTTTTGAGTCGCTGGATAGCAACTCGAACCTCTTCATGGCTAGGTGATGGTACTTCCACTGCGTTATCATCGATTGGTGGTATCGTACTGCATTCTCTCTGGGCGGAATTGGTGGGATCATCGCCCGTAAGCAAGTTGGAGAAATGCTGCCTCCATAACCTCAGTACAGTAATATAAAAAACACGTGGTGTAAATTCCATGAGAATCGATTAAGCGGTCTTCGAGAAAATGATTTTTAAAAATATTTTTGTGTGAGGACCACCCTAAATAAAAGTTTTGCAGCCTAAGCTATGGCTATTAACATAAGAGCTACGTGGTATAAGTTCGGTGTGAATCGACTAACTTGCCTTCGTGAAAATGATATTTGAAAATATTTTTGTATGAGGGTCACCCTAAGTATGCACCTTAACTACAATGTCAACGACTTTATCTGTGCCTCTTAATATAAAAGCCATGTGGTGTAAGTTCTAAGAGGATCGATTAAGCAGTCTTCGAGAAATATTTATGTCTGAGGGCCACCCTACGTAAAAGTCTTGTATCTTTTACTATTCCTCTTAACATACGAGCTACGTAGTGTAAATTCGGTGTGAATCGACTTACCAGTCCTTGTGAAAATGATATTTAAAAATATTTTTGTATGAGGGCCACCTTAAGTATGCACCCTAAATAAAACTTTTACAATCTTATCTGTGTTTTATCACATAAAAGCCATGTGGTGTAAATTTCATGAGAATCGATTAAGCGGTCTTCGAGAAAATGATATCTAAAAATATTTTTGTGTGAGGGCCACTCTAAGTAAAAGTTTTGTAGCCTAAGCTATACCCATTAACATAAGAGCTTCGTGGTGTAAATTCAGTGTGAATCGACTACCTGTCTTCGGGAAAATGATATTTGAAAATATTTTTGTATGAGAGTCACCCTAATTATGCACCCTAAATAAAATTTTTACGACCTTATCCGTGCCTTTTAATATAAAAGTCTTATAGCGTCAATTCCATGAGAATCGACTTAGCGGTCTTCGAGAAAATGATATTTCAATATATTTTTGTGTGAGGGCCACCCTACATCTGCACCCTAAATAAAACTTTTTTAAGTTTGTCTGTGCCTTTTAATATAAAAGCCAAGTGGTGTAAGTTCCAAGAGAATCGATTAAGCAGTCTTTGAGAAAATGATATTTAAAAAATGTTTTTATCTGAGGGCCACCCTAAATAAAAGTTTTGTGTTCTTAGCTATGCTTCTTAACATAAGAGCTACGTGGTGTAAATTCGGTGAGAATCGACTTACCAGTCCTTGTGAAAATGATATTTAAAAATATTTTTGTATGAGGGCCACCCTAAGTATGCACCCTAAATAAAACTTTTACAATCTAATCTGTGTCTTATCACATAAAAGCCATGTGTTGTAAATTCCATGAGAATCGATTGAGCGGTCTTCGAGAAAATGATATTTAAAAATATTTTTGTGTGAGGACCATCCTAAATAAAAGTTTTGTAGCCTAAGCTATGCTTATCAACATAAGAGCTACGTGGTGTAAATTCGGTGTGAATCAACTAACCTGTCTTCGCGAAAATGATATTTAAAAAAATATTTGTATGAGGGCCACCCTAATTATGCACCCTAAATAAAATTTTTATATTTTTATCTGTGCTCTTTAATATAAAAGCCTTACTGTGTAAGTTTCATGAGAATCGATTCACCTGTCTTTGAGAAATCGCTATTTTTAAAATATTTGTGTATGAGGGCCACCCTAAATATGCACCCTAAATAAAAGTTTCATCGCCTTAGCTATGCGTCTCAACATAAGAGACAGGTGGTGTAAATTCCATGTGAACCGATTAAGTGGCCTTTGTAAAATGCTATTTTAAAAATAATTGCGTGTGAGGGCCACCCCTCAGTGCTTAACATAGGCTATGTGCATCCTGACACCGAATTTTAAGACTCTTGCTATCATATGAACCAAGATATAGCGAGTTAAAGGTTTTAATTGCAAGTAAAGTGCCACGCCTCTTGCTTTTATCAAAAAAAAAAATATAGCCCATGTTACTCAGGAATAGTGTAGCTTTCTATTAGTAGAAAAATTTTTGGAATCGGTTCCGTAGTTCCAGAGATTTTCCTGAACATACAAACAAACAAACAAACCTTACCTCTTTATATAATAGTATAGATTGAGCAAGTTTCGTTTCGTCTTTTCGATGAAGTTATCTTTGGCTTTATCAAATTTTGGCGATAAACGTTCGTTATTGTTGTTCAAAATTGATTAAAAGCATACAATTCATACAATTAGACTGATGCTCGCCTTTATAAAAACTCATATTTTCAAAAGTTATGTCGTTAATTTCGATTTGAATGCAGATGCATTCAAAGGATTGATTGATAATAACGTTACAAAAAAAAATTAAGAAAATAATAAGTATTATGTCTCGAATTTTATGTTGAAAAAACATGGTGCGCGTCATCAGTAAAAAATTCGTAGTTTCCAAAGTTATGGCGGGAATTTCGATATGAAAGCACATGCATTCTTAGGATTGATTGAGGAATAACATATAAAAAAAGAAAAAAAAGAAAAAAAGAAGGTGTTATGCTGAAAATATTTTGAGAACAATTTCTTTAATTAAAAAAAATAGTGTTTTAACAAATTTATTTAAATTTTTTTAACCTTTTTTATAACAAATATGATTAAACTATTTTTTTACTATCTACTATATTTTTTGAGATATTATGTTCAAAAATGGCAAAAAAACAAGGTGTGCAGTTATTAAATGACCGATATATATAAATAAGATTAACAGTGAATTTGATACTGCTACCACGTCAGCGTGCCTCGGTTGTCGTGCTTCGTCGTCGTATCGAAGTAGTGAGGTTTGTGAGAGGAGCGTGACTGATTCCTCTGCCTATTCGATGCCCCAGTTCTTTTTCTACTGCTTCCTAGCTTACTCATAGCCTCACAGATAGCCAAAGCACCATGAGAAACCCTGAGTCTAGCTCAGTGGTCGGCATCAGTGCTGTCGTTTCGAAAAAAATGTAAGTGCTCAATCTAATATTTTTGGGTAGTACTTTGTGAAAATTGGTAGTACTACACTAATATATTTGTACTTACACCTACTCATACTATGATAGTAAGAAAGTATTAATAAAAGTTAACAGCACATATTTGTTGAAATTCATTTATTATAGTATGTATTTATTGCATGAAGCTATTTGAAGGACAGATTCTTTTTCTGTGTTGGTGCCAGCTTTGGTTAAATTGGCGGCTTCTGCTTTCTACTTTATTAGAAATTTATAATTAAAAATAAATCATGTTCCCATCAAGTTACAGCTTGGCATACTTTTCCATAACAGCAAAAGAAAATATTACATTAACTATGTACTTATATTTTAAGACGCGCACAAGAAAAATTAATACAAGCAAAATTAGTCGCGTTCTAAAGGTATGAATCTTTTATAAATAATAAATTATGATCGTTCATAGTTTAGTTGTAAGAGTTGATGCGATGCTAAAATTTTTCTTCTTTTTCATAAATTTTTGAACGACTAATGTCATAATTAGTAAACCAAAATAATGAGTGGTGATTTTTACACTTCAAGAATTAAATATTTCAGTTTCAGGGATGAGTTTAATAACTTGCATGCCATTATAATTCAAGCATGAGAGATCAAAGAATGGTAGGGTAGTGCAAATTGCGGATTGGTTGGAACAAATTTTGGGTAGTACAAATTGAGGGTTGGGTACTAGAGTAGTACGCGTGGCTGAAGGGTAGTACAAAAGCACTATTGGAGTACAAACGACAGCACTGGTCGGCATTACATAGCACAATTGTGCGCTCAAATATCACACGCATTTTTATGCTCTTTCATTCAGTTGTCGAAAATCCGTTGTCAAAGCAACATCATGCACGGATGTAGCTCTCGTCGTCTTGTATGTACGTTAGAGCGGTTCAAAATAAAAATTTTTTGATTTTTTCACGATGTGTCAGAGGATTACAGTAGCCTTATATGTCTGGACAAGGCTCATTACTACGATTAAGGTTAATATTGGAAACTGGATTAGCGCCCTCTGTTTTAAGTAAACAACCAATTTTACAAAATATTGATTTAAAAAATGGTGCTAGTGACAGACGTTATAAAATTTTCCAACAAAGTGGGTATGGTTTTCGGGAAACAATCGAACGGAGAACTCAAATCCGTGATTTGTTTTTCTTCTTCTTCTTTCTTTCTTACAAAAAAACTGACAATTGACCGGACAAAAGTAAAAAAATACCGATTTTCCACTTTCTAGCTGCAATACCTCAAATATTATGTTATCGCCGATCCTATGGTATGTCATTTTTTATGTACTCTTATTTGCTTAAAAGAACTTAACAGAACTGACATAATTTGAATTTTTGAAAATGATAGGAATATCTATAGAAAATAGTTCAAATTATGTCAGTTCTGTTATGTAGAAAAATGCAGATATCTCGGGTTCGAAATAAGAAAATGATATGCGGTTTACGCCATTCTTTAAAGCAAATAACAGTACATTAAAAATGATGTAACACGGGATCGTCGACAAAAAAATATTGGGTGATTTTGCAACTTTAAAGTACAGTATCGGAATTTTTTTAATTTTTTCCCGGCCAATTTTGAATTTTTTTGTAAGAAAAAAAACAAGAAAAAGAAAAACTAATTATGGATTCGAATTCCCCGATTGATGGAATCACCTTAACATGCAAATTTGTAGACTCCGATTCGAAATAAATCAGGTCTGTTAATTTAGAAAAATGCAGATATCTTGGTTTCGAAATAAGATAACGATACGCGGCTTCGGCATTCTTTTAAGCAAATAACAGTACATAAAAAATGATGTACCATGGGATCGGCGGCAACTTAATATTTGAGGTGTTGCAGCTAGAAAATGAAAAATCGGTACTTTTTTACTTTTGTCCGGTCAATTGTCAGTTTTTTAAGAAAGAAAGAAGAAGAAGAAAAAAAAAATCACGGATTTGAATTCCCCGATCGATAGTTTCCCGAAAACTATACCAACTTTGTTGGAAAATTTGATAGCGTCTGTCCCTTGCACCATTTTTAAAATCAATATTTTGGAAAATGGGTTGTTTACTTAAAACAGAGGGCGCTAATCCAGTTTTCAATATTAACCTTAATCCTAGTAATGGGCCTTGTCCACACATATAAGGCTACTGTAATCCGCTGATACATCGTGAAAAAATCAAAAAGTTTTTATTTTGAACCGCTCTAATGTACAAAGAAATTTTCTTCTTCATTTGTCGACGGTTCATTCATACTTTGGGCTAAAGAAGGTGCAACACCTGTTCCATTCGAACTGCACAAGTCTTGAAAATCAAAATTCTCATAAAAATCTGCAGCAACAGCACTAGCAATAGCAACGGCAACTGCAACAGCACTTTCATTTCACGAGTTTGGGAATGCATCTGTGATAGTAGTTTGGCATACCGATGAATTTTGGCATGTGTTTGACTGTGGTTGGTTGTGGGTAGTCTTGTATGCACTGTATTTGTTCTGTAGAAGGTTGTATGCCGTTTTGTGAAATGTTGTAACTTAGGAATGTTATGTTATCAACTCCGAAAACACATTTGTTTGGTTTGATGTTGAGTTCATAATTGTTAAGACGTGTGAAAACTTGGGTTAAGTGTTGTAAATGTTGTTCTTCTGTTTCAGTGGCAATTAGTATATCGTCTAAGTATACGAATATGAAGTCTAGTCCATTTAGAACTTCGTTTATGAATCTTTGGAACGTTTGCGCTGAGTTCCTCAAGCCGAAGGGCATTCGGAGAAACTCGAACATTCCGAAAGGTGTAGTGATTGCTGTTTTGTGTATGTTTTCAGAGGCCATTGGTATTTGGTGATAGGCTCTCACTAAGTCTAATTTTGAATAAATGGTAGTGCTGTGTAAATTTATTGAAAAATCGTGTATGTGGAGTAATGGATACCAGTCCGGTACAGTTATTGTGTTTAGTTCAAAAATAATTATTTTGTTAAAGATGTTGTTCATATCGCAAGGCTAAGACACTTTCTTCTAATTAAAAAATTATAAAATTTGCTTTGCACTAAATGTCACTTTTTCATAAAACCCATAAAATAATGAAGAAATTAAAAAAAAATTATGAAAATTCATTATGTATTGAGGAAATAGCGAAAATTTAAACAAAAGTCCTTTCAGAATTTTGTAATTTTAACATACAAAGTTCAAATGACGATAACTTTGAAAAGTTTGGCTTTTCAGCAAAATAAAAATGTATGGGGATCAGAATACGCGAAACTGACATGTCTGAAATGTTTTCCAAAGTTTTTTATATAAATCAGTAGCTGCAAGTGGTAGAAATTAGTGTACGGAAAAAATTTTTAAAAAAAATTGTTACAATAATTATTGCCAGTCAAAGTTTTCATTAAACTTTTTTTTAAAATGCAATAAGTTTTGAACTGCTTGACTGATCATGACGAAATTTTTTAGTTTCTGTAGATAATAAGTTGAACTTATGTATTAAAAAAAAAAGTTCCAAAAATTTTGCATTTTTGTTGTTAATTAGCAATTTTTTTATCAAGAATTGAATTTTAATGACTTGCGCCGCCCAGTGTTATATTTTGAGAAAAAATGGACAAAATCAAATTCCCGTCGATAACAATGCCCAAAAAAAACGAGGTCGGTCTCATTCGAAAGGTGATTTCATGCTTTTTTTAAAAAAATTGTCCCGAATCGAGATCCCAGCTTTGGGCATTTCTGAGAAATTTTCTGAGAAATGCCCAAAGCTGGGATCTCGATTCGGGACAATTTTTCTAAAAAAAGCATGAAATCACCTTTCGAATGAGACCAACCTCGTTTTTTTTGGGCATTGTTATCGACGGGAATTTGATTATCCATTTTTTCTCAAAATATAACACTGTGCGCCGCCTCGAAAAAGTCTGAAAAAAATTACAGAGATGCATTGAACCCTTCCAAACTAGAATTCGTCAAAAAAATCGTGGACCCTCAATTAGTTTTGACGGTATAAATATTATAGTGGTACCGGGCGGACGAAAAATGCATAAAAATTTTATTGTTTTTCAAAAAAATCAATAACACTAGTTTACAAGAAAAAGGATCGGGTTTCTCATAGAGTTTTTTCTATGTATTTTGGGGCGTAGTTTCCAAAAATGGCAACCATTCAGCGGTACGTTTTGTTGTTAATTGAAAATTTTCTTCACAATGCCGATCAGCCTGTGACATGTAATGTTTTTGTGGAAGCTCCTCTACCTCCCAAAAACGCGAAATTTGCTTATCAAGTGATAACTCTGTGAAAGAGGAGACGCAAGTTGAAAAAGAAGAAACCGATGCATTAGAAATTGGACCGGTGAGGATCCAGCTAAAAATTCTTTCTTGTCCCAAAAGAGACCCACAGATATTGCGCATAATTCCGTCCAATAGAATTAACGGAAATAGGTCCCCTCCTATTAAAATGTCAACATGTGAGCTTTTATAAAACTCAGCATCAGCTAACTGGATATTTGGAAGCTTAGCTAATATTGAAGAATCAACAGAACAAGTTGGCAAGTTGCCGGTTATTTGCGGCAAAACTAGAGCTGTAGCTTCAATATTAATTTCAGAATTAATGTGTGAACTAAGGATAAAAGAACACATTTTTTGAACCTTTGCGGACAGAGCACCATTAAGGCCTGAAACTTGAGCTGTAACTGCTCGCGATGGAAGCTTAAGCAATCTTTGAAGTCGATCAGAAATTAAAGTTCTTTCTGATCCCGAATCAATGAGTGCTCTTGCAGAATAAAATGTACCTAAGTGGCAAATGCGTACCACAGCAGTACCTAAAATAACACTTTTCGTATTGGAGGCAAAACAAGACTGCACATTTGAAATAGCGCTAGTGGACTGTATTGGAATAGAAGTGGAAGAATTATTTAAAGAGATTGCCCCATGTGAGCTGCCAGTCGAGCCAGTTAAAGCTGTATTAGAATTCGAATAAGAATTTGAGTCATCACGGTGTAAAAGCGTATTGTGACGTTTTATACAAGTAAAACAATTATGTATGCTTGTGCAATCCTTTACTGCATGACTGCGGGCAAAACAGTTGATACAAAGATTGTACTTTTTGATAACGGTAATTCTTTCTGAAGGATTCATTCTTAGAAACTTAGAACATTGTCGTATAGTATGCTGCTCATGTGAACAAAGTTTGCAGGAAGGACCTGATACCTTTGTTTGAAATGTGCTTACTTTTCTGGAATTATGCTGTGAAACTTGAGAACTTGTTGGCTTTTTGACAAGAGATTTCAATTGCCCAGCACCTCTCATATCGGATACTGTTTTCAGTGTCTGATACCGACTCGTCAAAAATGCGTTCAACTTTTCCCACTTTGGAATCTCAGATTTATTTTTTATAGACTGCTCCCATAGAGCCAAAGTCGTATCAGGCAACCGCGTTGAGCACAAGAAAATAAAAATACAATCCCAGTTATCTATATTGATATTATATAATTGAAGGGCTGAAATGCAACCATTAATATCTCGTTGGAGTTTCTTGATGGCGTTGCTAAATTCTGTGGAAATTGAAGGAAGGTTAAACAATATGCGGAGTTGGCTATTAACAAGAATGCGTTTTTTTTCAAAACGATCCTTTAAATTTTGCCAAGCTAAAGCAAAACCGTCGTTAGTGAGGGGTAATTTTTTAACGATATCACGAGCCTCCCTCGTGTCTTTTGGTTTAGGTGGAATAATTTCTCAACAGGACTGAGTCGTGTATTGTTTACATAAATTGCCGTAAACATATCACGAAATGACGGCCACATCAAATAATCCCCATTGAAGACTTCCGTGTCACAAGGAGGCAAATGAAAATTCGGACCTGCAACTGAATTATTGTGGGCGCTTTCCGATTGCTGAAGACCCTGGAGAGTAGATAGTGCAGAGGATACCCACTGCACTTGATCGCTAATTTTGGATACACCTCGAACAAAAACCGCGTAGCAGCTTTGGTACCGAGCCTTCACTGCTTCGTTGTCGGAATTCTCAAGTTCTTTTTTGTTGTTTTCAGTTAAGCAAGTTTCATATGATGCCTTAACTAAATTCCACATCGCCTTCATCTCATCTCGGTGCACCTCCAATGTTGATAGCGACAGTTCAGCCAAGTCAGAGCAGTCCAAATCGGTTTTGAATTGCACCAAGTTGTCAGAATGACGAATAAATGTATCCAACTTGGCCATATTTTAGGTAAATATTTTAAATTCAATTTAGAAGAATGAATTAAGTGAGACTAGATAGATACGAACTAAAAAACGACCTGATTCAAAATCTGAAATGCTCAACGTTTGTTAGAATACTAATGTTGCAAAGCCCAAAACGACGAATATTGAAATTGTTGTCACAATTTGAAAATATTTTCAATAAAATCGAACCAATATTTTAGTATTTCAAATCGAGAGGAAAAAAAGAAGTAAAATGAAATTCACAATTCAAAAACCCGAAAGGTATATTGAAATGTCTGATTTAACGATATTAAAATAATGAATTTCTGACTTTAAAAATCGGTTCGATGTTGAACGATTGAAAAACATGCACAATAAGAAATAAAAGAAATAAAAAAAAAACAAATCTGAGCTTTCCTCAATAGAAATAGTACTTAAAACCGAAAAGTACAAACGAAATATGTATTAAGCATAGAAGTTACGAAATTTGGTATGTACACAAATTCAAATAAAAAACCTTAATAATTTATACTGACTACGGCAGCTATAAAAATTAATTCGTTTTAGAAACAAACAAAAAAATGCTTCAAATCTTTTTTTTTTTTTACAGAAAATATTAATATTAAGAATATATGTATATTAGGGTGATTCAAATTTTTTATTTTTTGTTTTTTTTTAAGTGCTGTTGCTTAAAAAGTAAGTTTATGATATGAAGAAAAAGCTCACGAAAATTCAGCTCTGTAACTCAATTTTATAAGGTGGCGCCGGAGCCTGTTAGTTTTACATGTAAATTGTATGGAAAAAATATTTTTTTCAAAAAAGGTGTCTAAATGAATAGGTGATTAGTGCTGTTGAGCTGAAAAGGGTCGTTTTTCGATGTATTTTTTTACGCTGAATCCGAGTTTGGCCTCAGAATTGACCCATCATGTCTGAATCCTGAAATATTTCAGGCTAAGTACCTAAAACACGATGTTTTTTGTCTACTTTCGAGGCCATGTATAGGATTCAAAGAAAGTTGATCAGCTTATTTTTAACAAAAGCATCATTTAGTACCATCCTTGCCCTTTAAAATGAGCTTTCAAGTGGTGATCTGTGATGCTTCCTTGCAAAGTTTCAGCCATTTCAAGGTGACATGAATTTGAAACCCGTTGGTTAATATTGTTGGGTTGCAACCCATTGTAGGGGATCCAATTCATGTCACTTTAAAATGGCTATAACTTTGCAAGGAAACATCACAGATCACCACTTGAAAGCTCATTTTAAAGGGCAAGGATGGTACTAAATGATGCTTTTGTTAAAAATAAGCTGATCAACTTTCTTTGAATCCTATACATGGCCTCGAAAGTAGACAAAAAACATCGTGTTTTAGGTACTTAGCCTGAAATATTTCAGGATTCAGACATGATGGGTCAATTCTGAGGCCAAACTCGGATTCAGCGTAAAAAATTACATCGAAAAACGACCCTTTTCAGCTCAACAGCACTAATCACCTATTCATTTAGACACCTTTTTTGAAAAAAATATTTTTTCCATACAATTTACATGTAAAACTAACAGGCTCCGGCGCCACCTTATAAAATTGAGTTACAGAGCTGAATTTTCGTGAGCTTTTTCTTCATATCATAAACTTACTTTTTAAGCAACAGCACTTAAAAAAAAACAAAAAATAAAAAATTTGAATCACCCTAATGTATATGCGATGAGAAGTATTTTTTAGCAATTTATAAACACCTTTAAAGCATATATGGATGTGCCAGTGAGTGTTCGGTTGCAGTTATCAAATTAGGATTTTTCGAATATATTATTTTATTTAGTGTATGCGTCAGGAGACATCAATATTTTAGTTGCGTTCAATAATGCGGCGAGATATATCTATGGTGTTAGACGTTTTGACCATATCTCTAATAAAAGTAAGGATATACTTGGTTGTGGCTTAATCGAGTACTTAAATGTACGTAACTTGATTTTCTTGCACAAACTCATTCATAGCAAAATCCCAGGCTACCTATATAATAAACTACAATTTTCTCTTTCTGTCAGATCTCTTAATCTCATTATTCCTAGGCACAACTATCTCAACAGCAGTAGATTCTTCTTTATAAGCAGCATTAGACTGTGGAACTCACTTCCTAACTATGTATATAAAACAGGTTATTTCTATAATCAGCTTCAAACTATCTATTTTTAATTACTATTCATTTACTGAATAGCTCTACTTCTCTTACAGCTTTACTTGCTTATGCTTCTATTTTCTTCTTTCTCATTTCCTTGTTTTGATCATATTTATTTATTTATTTAAGCTTATCATTTTGTAATTTAAGATTAATTATGTTCTATTAATTAAGTAACATTGTGTATGAATTATATTCCGATGTAAGCGTACTATAAAAACTTAGTCTTACTGTACAACCAAAATTTAAATAAATTGAAATTGAAATATTCTTATTTTTCGTTCTAATTTATATTTAACTTTTTTAAATTTTTTGAATTTTGAAAAAAAAATATTAATCTTAGCTATGCTTTAGAATTTCATAAAAAAAAATGTATCTTATGTATTCGAATATTAACTTGCAATTAGAGTAAAGTTAAAGTTGAATAAACTTGAAAACTAGTAGAAAAATGTTATTTGCTTTGTATCTAATTTATTTAGTTACGTACATATACATAAAGTCTTTGAGAACTGTTAACAGAGAAGTTAACAGCGAACTGCTATGTTGACACTCGCTTGATCAGTTACACTGTGTTAGTGTTATACGCTATGCAGTCTTTAATTGAAACGATCTTGTAACAGCGAAATGTTACAAAGAACGAAAGAGAGACTGTTATACACTAAACGTGAATGCAATAATTTGGTAAATGCAGACTTTGAAATGTTAAATTAACTGCGCGAAACAATAATGTACATAAACGATGAATGTTATTTTTCACCACTAAGACTGTTAATGCTCTCTGCGAAATGTTTTATCAAGCCGAACTCAATGAAACGAATATGAAATCGATATGTTAGCCGAATGATGCAAAGCTTTTGATAAATGGCCGATCTATGCGGCAATCTTTTTGCAATTTTATTGAAATTTTGGAATTAATTTATGAAAGGCTTTGCACATTAAATTTTTATGAAATAGCACAAATCTTATTGTTCTTTAGGATATAGAAAGGCTTATAATTTTTCATTTTCTTTATTTTCTTTTAAGGGTTTATTGAAAACTCACCGAAATAGTTTTACTATGTTGACGGGTAGTATTTCACTGTAGTTTTTGCGAATATAACTCACTCACTGGAATTTGTTTTCAAGACTTTTTTTTTTGTTAACTTTATCTTGAAAACCTTTTTTTTTGATTTTGATATTATTAGGGGTTTTTCACTTTTAATAAAGAACTCTTTTTATCGCGCTTTTAAGAAAACGATCAATCGTAGCTTTAGTATATTCAATGCACTGAATTATGTATAACAAAATACGAATATGGAAATATATGCAAACGAACCTTTCTTGTTGTGGGTAAGATGATTCTCCGGAACAATTGGAATGCGGAACTATTTTCTCTGCAGAGTCTTGGAGTCTGATAATGTTGTCCAGAAACCTTGAAAAACTTGCTATTATCTGGTTCAGAATGGACCAAATGTAGGATTGTAGTGATGCTGAGGACCTTAGTAGATATTGCAAAATTCTGGATTCGAAAATCCTATGCACCTTGAAATAAGTTTTTTTATATAAAATCTCAAGCTCGTAAGAAGTTGAGTGTTTTATATAAAAACAATGGAAATAAAAAGAATTTTTTGTTAGGATAACAAGTTTTCTTTATTTCAAGTTCCGCCGTTCTTGCCTCAATGATAGTTCTGTGCTAAGTAACCTTTAGGTGACTTTGCGATTAAAGCAATAAAATAAAAGAAATTTACATACTTGGTATGGTAATACCAACATAAAGAAAAAATACATTTGAATTAGTTTATGACCTATCGAACGACATGCCATCTGCTGGCGACTAGCGTACTACTTTTTTTTACTTAAAATAGGACTGCCATCTGGCCTAAACAATATCAAACCTTTTACTATTATTTATTTTGTTGATTGAAAAAATTTCACATTTACTGCCAAAGCATGAGCTTGAAAATTATTACTACACTAAATTTGAGTAGCACAAAATAACAACATTTGGTAGGGACTAGAATTATTATTGTCACACTCTTCTGGAATTTTTTTTTTTGTACAGGAACAAGAAATAGTAAAAAATGGCACAAATTATCAAAAATTTTTACGAATTTTCAAATAATGGGACAGACCTACGATGTACCTTATTTTCTGTTAGCAAATTTTTTTATGTTATATTTTTAAATCTATTTTCTTTTTTTTTTGTTAAGAACTGATATTTTGTTTTTTTACGAAAATAAATAGTTTTTTTACCCATGGAAGTATGTAGCTGTTTTGCTTAACTAACCAAAAGTTCAAAGTGGTATTTTTCTTATTGAACAGTAGTGCAACTAAGCGGGATTTCTTTAATTGGATTTCAGTGTAATTAAGCGGGATTTTGTTAATTGAATTTCCCGGTTAATTAAGCAAAGGTGTTAATATTTTGGAATGTTAAATAAAGAGGGGATTACTGTATGTACATTTAAAATGTTTGTAATAAAATTTTCTATAAGATAAGAGGGCTAACTTTTTGTAACCGATATAATTAATTCCAGATAGAGGGCTTCAAAGTTGAAATTCTTTAAAAAAAAACGAAAAAAAAGGTATTTTTGTTACCCATTTTCGATCATAACAGCCATAAAATTAACACTTTTTGCACATTTTGTATCTTACAATGTTTGTAAGATTCTCCTCTACACTATAAAAAAGTTTAAAATTGGTTGGCTGACAATCAAAGTTCTTACAAGCATTTATGTAAAGTATGTGCTCTCAACAGTGCATTTTTTTTTTGGTTTTGCCATTTATATGGAAAATTGGGGCCAATCGAAAAAAACCATTACGATATTCGGATTCAACGGAAAATTTTACTATAGAAAATGTTATCGCCATTCGTTGTGGTTTTTGTAAATTTGTAGAGTAGTGTTATTGAAGCACATGCTTTCGTATGTGCCAAAAACCAAATTTTACAGGAGAGGGTTTTTTCTACTTTTCTGTGCTTTAGCTAGCAGTACAAAACCAAAATTTCCATGTCAATTTTTGGCGTAACTATAAGAATTTCAGCTACAATATTTTACCAGGTGATGCGTAGTGGGGTATAGATTAAATTTGAATCAAAAAGTCAATTTCGAAAAAAATGGCACATACGATAATTTCGCGCACAGGGGTCGATATCCCAGCTAGCGTTTAGATGATCTTTTTTTTTTTTTTTAAATCACCTATACGAGTCATTTTTGACTACTATTTATGATCAAAAAGTGATTAATGAATCGAATGTAACTTTAGAACTTATTCTGAAAATATTTATTTTGAATTGTGTTCTGTTTTGTAGTTCACAATAACTTTACTATGAGTAGATAATATAGTACTTTTACAATAAGTAAAATTATGCATATAGGACTGATGATTATGAAAAACGTGAATGCGAAAAAATGTGAAATGAATTTGGTAATGTTCGTTAAGGTTCGAAATGGAAAATGTAGCCAAATAGAAAAAAAGCCTAAAATAATAGGAATAGTCAGAAACAACTACAAAATAAAGTGCAAAATGGCTAGAAAATACTGTTATATATTAGTCAGAAATGACTACAAATGTGAGTGAGAAATGACTAGAAAAACCAATCACATAATAGTCAAAAAAGAAACCAAATATGAGTCATATTTGATCGAAAAATTAGAGCATATTTCATTGTTTTCAATCATACTGCAGAGTCAAATATGACTCAATTTTAATTGAAAATTACGGTCACAAAAGACTCAATATGTGGAGTCATATCTAGGGTACCGTTTTCTCCCGACAGCAGAGTCATATTTGATCGATAAATGAGCGCATATTTGATTGTTTTCAATCATACTGCAGAGTCAAATATTACTCAATTTTGATTGAAAATTTTCACAAAATCCTAGCTGGGATAGGACTTCACATATGTACTTACCAACACATAGAACATCCTAATTATATGTATAGAACCCTAAGAAACATCGACATTAAATCAACATGACCTCAACATTAAACTGGTTGTGTATAGTCTCGTATGCACTGTATTTGTTCTGTAGATGGTTGTATGCCTTGTAGTGAAATTTTATGCTTAGGAAGCTTATGTTATCGACTCCGAAAACGCATTGGTTTGGTTTGTGTTGTAGTTATTGAGTCGTGTAAAACTTGTGTTGCATGTTGTAAATGTTTTTTTTTCTGTTTTGCTAGCGATAAGATAGTCTAAGTATACGAAAATTAATTCTGACCGTTTATATCTTCGTTTATGAATCTTTGGAATGTTTGATCTGAGTTTATCAAGCTGAAGGGCATTCGGATTAGCTCGAACATTCCGAAAGGTGTAGTGGTTACTTTTTTCTGAATATCTTGGGAGGCCATTAGTACTTGGCAAAAGGCTAAGTTTAGTTTTTAATAGATGGTGGTGTTGTGTAAGTTTACTGAGACATCGTGTATATGTGGCAATGGATAGCGGTCCGGTACAGTTATTGTGTTTAGTCTCTTATAATATTCGCAGGACTCCAGGCATTTGTTTCGCGTTTAGAAACTAAGTATAATGGAGATACTGTCATATGGTTGGACGTGCAGATGCCACTTTAACTAAGAAGTCAAATTCTTGTTTAGCTATTTTCATTTTGGGCAGCTCTTAACGTCGATGTTTGTTGTCCTTGTGTTGTAACATGCGTACTGTTTTGTGTTTGATTGGTGCAGTATAATCGGGTTCTGTTGTGAGTGCTGGAAATCTTTCGAGTTAGTTTATGTGTTATTGATTGAGAATAATTTTTGTAATGGTTTTCCTGTGAATGCTGAGATTGCATTTTTGGGTGGTTTAGTGAGTGGATTAATGAGGTTTTTGTGTTTTAAGTCAGTGAGTAAACCGTATTTTGTTAAAAAACTCTGCGCCAAAAATTGGTTTGGAAATATCTGCGATTAAAAAGCCAAATGGTAATTCACGTCTTAATTTTGGATTTTTTATTAATAACTTTTCTCCGTAAATTGCTATTTGGAAGAAGGGAGTACAGGTACTTCTGCTCCACTGTCAATGAAGAATTTTAAGTTGTTTGTGTTGTCATAAATAAAAATACGACGCATATTGGGAAAAACATAGGCAAAACACGCCTGTTTTAAGCGATAACTTCTATACAGTTAGTGCTTCTATACTAGTACTTTGGTCATCATCTTTAAAAATCTTCAAAAAATTATATCAAAGGATTTTTTTTTTAATTTCCTACACCAAGAACTGATACCCTACAGCCGGAAGTTAAGACTTTTGGCGCAGTGTTAAACCAAACTAAAATATCACAGTTCTGTCAACGGATTCTTGAAGCTATTCAAACATTAGTAAACACGTGTGTCAGTATTTTGAAAATTAATGTCTAAAAACTCTTAAAAAGGAGTTTAAAGTGGGTATATTTAAGTGAAATCTATATAAATAAAATAAAGACTACGTTTTCAATGTTACCACATCACGCAAAACTACTGCATGGATTTCGATAAAGAATTTATTTTTTAATTCCTTAGATGCTTGGTCATTTTTCCAACAAAAATATATGCATAACAAATAATGTATGTCTGTTTGTTATCTATAGTCCTAGAAACAACTGAGTTCAAATTTACAGGCTATATTTGCTTCGATATCGAAAAAGCTTAGAGCATAGTTTTAAATTTATTAAACAACGGAGGATGGCGCTTTCTATACAACTAAAAGACTTTAAGCGCAATACCTTCGCACATGTGGTAGTCCAGCAAGTACTAAATGAAATCATAAGAAAAAACTAGAGTTATTCAAAGTATGTAAGTTTTTATCTTGAAAGTTTTAAGCTCAATTTATTTTAGCATCGCTTGCACTTCTGACGGTAAATCTCTTTCTGTATTTTTTTTTTTTTTTTTAGAAATTCATAAGCTACTTATTTTAAGATCTGACATTACTAAAAATGTTTTACTATAAACACATTTGTCAAATTTTCGATTCTCGAACTCTTGCGGCCATACTGGCTCATGTGCACTTTTTTGTTGCAATTAATCAAATATTTTTTGCGAATTCAACACATGCTAGATTCAGATCATGTTTGTATTGATCTGGATGCGAATGTTTAGATGTGATCATGGCTGCAAGTAAGCATAAAAGGTTATCTCTATCCGATAGGTAAGTTAAAAAGTGTTAATGAGTTGGTGGCATAGCTATTAAAAAATGCTAGATAAACTTTAAATTGTATGAAAAAAAAAAAATTTTTACAAACAAAAAAATTGTTTTTAAATTTTTTCATATATATGAGGTGCCCAGTTGCAAAACCGGCGAAGTCCCTTTTTCATAATTTTGGAAAAACAACGAAACACGTTTATCTTCATTTATGTCCATTGAATAATTAAAACGTATTTCCCACATAATAGCTTATAAAATTTCTTACTCAAAGCACGTCAGATCAGACTTTTCGAGTTTCTTTTGCCTATGTTTTCGACAAAACAATTTTGGACTCGGCATATTCTGGACATAGAGTCAGATCACGCCAAGTGGGCACCCAAAATTCCACTTTGTTTTGGAATTGAAAGTTTTATATATCAATCGAAACTACTTACCAATAGAATATTTTGTCACAAAGGATTAATCAAAATTTCGGTTGTAAATAGCTTTTTTTATGCAATAAAAATTTTCGACAAGTTTCATTGAAAATTTAATTCCGCTTAAAGTTGTTAACATAAAATTATGAAATTTGCTAAACATGTTAACAAACAATTGCACTTGCTAGTCATGATCAAAAAAAAATTTAATTATATTTTCACATTTTTTTACAACTTATAAATAAAGATTCAATTATAATTTTGCCTTCTCCATACGAAAACTTAAAATTTGTAATTTTGGTATAAGCCTTGAATATTTAGGATTGAATATATGTAAAAAAATTAAGGGTGCCGTCACTCATTTCAATAGAAAACAAATTTTATAATGAGCGACCTACGAAAAAATTCCGCTTTGCGCTATGCATTTGAATAGAAATAATTCTTTAAAAGTAATGTACAATAAAAAGCAAGTATTTTGTATGTTTTCAATGCGTATTTAATGTTAATAAATTATTTAATAATTATTTATGTTTTGTTTGGCTTTTTTATTATTTTATTTCGGACAACTGTTGTATCTTCTGAAAAATATTTACATTCAATGTTTTCATTATCTACCGGTCTATATTGATGAAATTGGCGCGTATTCTTGATTGCTTTTACTAGCTTATAAAGTGATTTCAATTTAGCTTGAAGCAAACCATGCTCTTCTTGTGAACAAAACCTGAAGTTAACGCTCTTAAAAAAAATTTTGCCCATTCTAATAAAGTTTTAAGTGTAGTTATACAGTGTTGGAAAAAATAATAGGGACAAACGCAGCAAAATATTTATTATTGGAATATTTTTTTATGCTACAATCTGTTTTTAATGGAATCGACTGTAAAGTTACATTATTTAACGGGACTTAATTTAGCAATATAAAACAAGTATGAAAGTGCACGGATTTTGCATAGGAGCGTCTTGAATGGGCACAGTTCATATTTTAGCTGGAAAAAATAATAGGGACAAAATATAATTTTGAGTTCCTTGGACAAAGTCTGTTAATAAAAATGATCTTAAGTGGTAAGTTGTACTTTAGAATGATAAAGCAAATACCTTATATGGGAACCCTTTACTTACTTGCTAGATTTAATCGATATTTATTGTAAATGGGTCGTGGAAAACATTTTTCCCAAGCTTAAAGTGATGCTTTTAAAAAATTGGGAAAATCAAGCCAAAAATTCGAGATATGGCCAGTATAATGGAGTGCTCTAAGAACATGACTTGCAATGATCTGAAATCAGTTGCAAAAAGAGAGAGCAGAGAAAGAAATCCAAAATTTCACCAATTTCGGCGACGTTTTGGATCATTGTTGTGCATAAATTCCCATTGAAGGGGCATTTCCTCTTCTGCATATGGCAACATTATTGAACTAGGTATGTTTACATAATCTGCAGCGCATATTTTGTCTTTTATCGAAAAAATTTGCCCATTTCTAGCCGCCAAAAAATAACCCCCTTATCATTATAGATTCGCCACCGTGCTTAACAGTGTATATCGAATCGAATTCCGCGTTGCTGGGCCGCCTAACGAAGATTTTTCCGTCGGAACCAAACAAATTAATTTTGGTTTCGTTAGACCAAAGTACAACATCTTCAAAACTAAAATTAATTTGTTTAGCTTTGACGGAAAAATCTTCGTTAGGCGGCCCAGAAAAGCTAAATTCGATTTTAGATGCACTGTTTCACATAGTGGCGAATCTCTATTGATAAGAGGGTTCCTTTTCGGCGGCTGGTGTTAGTCAAATTTTTTGAATAAAAGACAAAATATGCGTTGTAGATTACGTAAACATATTTAGTTCTACAATGTTGCCTTATTCAGAAGAGGAATTGCCTCTTCAATGGGAATTTATGCACGACAATGATCCAAAACGTTCGTCGAAGTTGGTGAAATCTTGGATTTCTAAATCTGCTCTCTCTTTTTGCAACTGATTTCAGAGCATTAGATATCACGTCCTTAGAGCACTCCATTATACTGGCCATATCTCAAATTTTTGGCCTGATTTTCTCAATTTCTTAAAAGCATCTCTTTAAGCTTGGGAACAATGTTTTCGACGACCCATTTCCAATAAATATCGATTAAGACTATCAAGAAAGTAAAAGGCCCACATATAAAGTATTTAATATATCATTCTAAAATACAACTTACCAGCTAAGATCATTTTTATTAACAGACTTTGTCCAAGGAACTCAAAATTATATTTTGTCCCTATTATTTTTTCCAGCTAAAAAATGAACTGTGCCCATTCAAGACGCTCCCATGCAAAATCTTTATAAGGTAACTTTACAGTCAATTCCATTAAAAATAGATTGTAGCATAAAAAATTATGCAATAATACATTTTTTGCTGCGCTTGTCCCTATTATTTTTTCCAACACTGTATGTTTGTTATTGTACCGATGTAGACTTGATCGATATCCGTGCCTTTTTACGGCGCCTCCAAAGTCATCCCAGGCTCCTTTCCCATGTGAAGTAGCAAAAAAATTCTACTCCACAACAATATCAAAGTCATCCTCGTAATTGACTAAATTTATGAAATTATATTTATTTTTCTACTGTGATCCAGCCCCATCAGAGAAAAATGTAAGTTTCTTTGTAGCATTCACTCCAAATCTTTGTTGTAAAAAATCTATTAGTTTACTGTTAAAAAGATGAACTGGATTCGCGTCGTGTGTGACTTTTTCGGAAATTACTACATAGTTTGTGTTTCTTTACCTGGTTTTCAGAATAGTAAAAAACATATGGGTGGAGAGTTGGTTGATTTTTCGACCAGAATTGCGATTGAATTGCATTTTGAACATAAAATGCATAATTTTCGGCGAAGTCTAGGCAAACAACAAACTCCCCAAAATAAATTGATTCCTTTTTTGTTGTCAAATAGCGGCTTGCTATTTTGCTATAAAATCGTGCTTAAGGAAAGCTGGCCATTCAGTTTGAAATGCATTTAAAAATGTTTGGGTTGCGTAGGTTTCTTCTACAATTTCACACCTGTAAATAAAAATGAAATATGTATATTTCCCAATATAAAAATTAGTTTAAAGAATTTTTTTGCTGTGTACCTGTCAGTACTGATCCATTGACTATACGTTATTTCTTTTATGACATGGTCATCAAAAATCAATTTCAGCTTTTTAATCACATAATTAATTCCTGGACAGTTTTGACACGTTGAAAAGAAACAAGATGAAGTTGATGACTCGCAAACGGAGTGTCTCAATAAATCATGGTACGTTTCAGTGAAGATGATTCCTCGTTTTTTTAATTCCTGCTTCACTCCAAGTAGTTTTAATTTGACGTTCTGATGAGTCTTACATACGCACACGTTATGTGTTCCACTTCGTCCAGCCAAAATGCATTAACGAGGGCGCAGTGATCGAAATTTTGTTGATCCAATTTTCGCTTTTGGGTAAAAATTTCCAAACGGGCCACTTCTTAACCCAAAATGATAATTTTTTCACGAAACTTTATTATTTAGGTAGTGGTATATGCTAGAAATTGAAATGTGAAATTATTTTATTTTTATTATTTTTTTGTTGTTGTTATTGTTGAAATAATAACTATTTTGTTTTTGTATTTCAAAATTTCTTTATTCTACTGATAGGTCTTCACTGACCGGTTAACAAAAAGACAATGAATTCTTTCTCACACTGAGCTTGCAATGTTACAGCTTAAAGGGCCAACTAAACCATGCACGCTTTGACTGCAGTCAACTTCTGCAAGTGAGCAAATACACACAAATCGTATATCAAAGCTACAACGTACTTAACAAAAAGTTTCGTTCAATTTTCACAAATGTCATTTGCTTAAGGAAAGAGCGAAACTCAACGCACTTTCTGTACGGAATCAGCTGTTTATGCATTGTATACATAAGAAAAATGTTTTGCAATGGAACTTGAAGTGGAAAATACTTTTGTTTTGAAATTAATAGAAAATGTGAAAAAGAAGATAATTAAACAGTAAAATAGACACATTTTATTGAAATCGAAATGTAAAGTAAAGAGCTTGGAGTCAAGTTGCAGAAATATGCATTTTAATGTACACACACAATACATACAACAATTTGATTGACAATTCAGTGATGCCACGCGCTGCATTTGCCAATACTTTTCCCCACAATCTACACGCATAGTACAAAATGAGCAATTTTGTTTTCTTATTTTTTTCTTAAAATAAGTATTTAATAAATGTATTTAAATAAATGTCATTGAATAACATTTTGTGAATGAATTCAATTTATTTAGGAAATATAAGAAATAAAATTTATGCAATTGTGGGAATATTTCACACGCTTGCAACTATGGCTACATCGCTTCTTAAGTTCAACGAAGTACAACATAGTCACTAAAAAGTCTTCTCTGAGTTTCTTAAGCATCTGACAGGCTTTTCGTTCAAATTTGACAGTAGGTTACGCTAGGCGATGCATGGTTTAGTTGGGCCTTAAGTGCTGGTGGCGCGTTTACACAAGCACTGTTTTAAAGTTAAATTTAATAACATATATTTTAACACGCCTCCTTAAATTTAAATTTGTAATTTTTTTATTAATTTGATTTATTTTTATAATTTCAAATTATCTTGAGTAATGCTCTTAATTTTTCAAACTTATTTCTACCTAGTGATTTTGTGAAAGTATCTGCAATATTTTCTTCTGAATCAATTTTTTTTAATATCAATAACGCCTTGTAAATAACTTTCATTTACAAAGTGAAAGTGTGTTTCTATGTATTTCGAATTTTTTGTCAAATTACCAAATTTTGCAATATTAGTGGCTCCTGAATTATCTTCATAGACACTTATCGGACTTTGAAGTTCAATTCCAAAATCATTCAATATATCCTTTACAAATATTATTTCACTCACTGATTCTTACAATGCTACATACTCTGCTGCTGTAGATGATTTAGTCACACTACCCTGTTTTCTAGATTTCCAATAAATTATATTTCCATTCACTCGAATTACATAGCCTGTTGTCGATTTTCTGTCTAACATATCCCCTGCCCAGTCTGCATCCACATAGCAATCAAGTTTATCAGTATTTAAATTTTTTTCATAAGTTAATTTTAAGTCTTTAGTCAAAAACAAGTTTTTTAAAATTCTTAATGCATACTTAAAATGAGTTTGATCATAGCAATTTTGAAATCGACTTAGATAATTTACACTATAACTCACATCTGGTCTTGTTCCTGAGCTTGTATATAAGAGTGCTCAAATTCAAATTTCTTGATCGGAGCACTGACTGACTGACTGCGCAGTTTCACATTTTCAGTTTTGTTCCATAGGTGTAGTGTACAATTTAGCTTTCTCAATCCCATACTTTTTAGCTAACGATTTAATATTATTTCTCTGATCAAAAGTCATATTTCTTTTATTATTATATTCAATTTTTATTCCTAAATATGTGTTAACTTGCCCCATATCCTTCTTCTGAAACCTCTTGGTTAACAAGCTTTTAATGTAATTCAGTTTTTCTGTATTTTTACAGCAAATTAATAAGTCATCTACAAACAATGGCCCCTATTATAAGTGTCAATAAAAACGACTTGACTCGACACTTGTCGATTTCAGTCAATGCCTGTATTACGAGTGTCAATATTTGTCAATAGTCGACACCAGTCAATTTCAATCCATTGTGAATGGCAAACTCCTATTATAAGTGAAAATTTTTTCGACTGGAGTCAATAAAATTGACTATTATTTGTCTATCAATCGAAAGTACTCGACTGGGGGCACAAATCAAGGATAGCGACAAATGCCCTTTTTTTCTTTTTTGGGAAGTAACGTAGTAAGAGTAAACATAAAAATGCAACCAAAGAGTGTCGCTCGGATCCAGTGTCAGAAAAATACCCATTGGAAGTTGCTGATATAGGTTTTCTAAAAAGCACTATACGTTAGGAATTCCTCGAGCGATTTTTACAAAATTTATGTCATATGAAAGGTAATTTAATAGGCTATATTATTGGTCTAGAATAATTTGAAATCTGTCGCACGGTTTTTAAGATATGGAAGAGTTTTTGTTGAGCAGTGTAATCTCTCTATATAAGTTCAGTTTTTTCTGTGAAAAATAACTTCCGATGGCTATATCTCCGAAACTAAGGTGCGTTTCAAAATCATAAGATACTTTTGAAATAAAACTTTAAGCTTAAAAAAAAGTCAGTGAATGCTGTTTGAAGAAGCTTTTTTTTATAATATATGATCTATTGCACTCCTGTGCACTTGAGAAAAAAAAGGGGACGCCAAAGTCCTCATCATGTCATAGTACCGTTATCTTTTGTTTCGTGAGTCCTGTTTTGTTCCTCTTTTCGTGTGTTTCATAATGATAAGACACTAGTAGCAAATAAGTTTCTTAAGGATTTTTACGTGGTGAACTTTGTTTTTTTTTTCAACTGAAATTAAAATTAAAATAATTTTTAACAAAATGCCACGCGGTACAATATTGACTAATGAAGAAAGGGCGAAAATTTTGGCATATAACGAGGCCGGACTGCTAATATTGGTTATTTCGAAAAAATGAATAGAAGTCGATGCGTGATCCGAAATTTTTTATGCGATCCTGCTAATTATAACGCTTTAAAGCTAACAGGAAGAAAAATGGCGCTATCTGGTCGGGATCAACGAGCTGTCATCAGAAAAAGTTCAAACTCGACCAGATCTTGCACCATCTTGGCCTCTTTAGTGCATAATAAAGTGTCCAAAACAACAATTTGGCGCACCTTACAGAGGTGCAAATACATCAAGCTCTCAAAAATGCCGAAAGCACCCCATATTTTCCCACGACACAAGCAGGGGCTCCATCAATTCGTAGAACGAAACACATCAACTGATTGGAACACAGTAAATTTTAATTAATTGGAACTAAATCTCATCTGTTTGATATTTTTGTTGAAAAGGCTACTTTTAGTGGCGAGAAAAATTAAATTTTGAAGGCCCCGATGGTTTCAAGTACTACTGGAGAGATTTGCGGAACAAACCTCTCTATTTTTCGAAGCGCAACTTTGGTGGAGGATATGTAATGGTGTGGGGGGCTTTTACATCTAATTCTACCCTTGACTCAAAGTTCTCATCAACAAAAATGAATAGTAGGGATTGCATCCAAGTGGTGGAAAGTAGCTTTATTCCTTTCGTTAAGGAAAATAGGGAATTACTGTTTATTTTCAACTGGATAACGAACGGATTCACTTGGCCAACGAAACTAAACGCTATTTGAGTTCTTGATCTACCCAATCTATGGACTGGCCGGCCTATTCTCCTGACTTAAACCCATTAGAAAATGTGTGGAAGACGATCGGGAGGACGGAGTCAGACGAGTCTATGCAAATAATTGCCAGTTTGACACCACTGAGGAGTTTAAGACTGCAATCTGACGGGCCTATCTTGACGTCGGTTTTCTAAAAAAAATATGTGAATCAATGAAAAAACGATTATTTCGCGTTGCAAGAGCCAGTGGTGGTTCCATTAATTACTAAAGATTCAAAAATATTACAGAATTCGTGTTTAATCAATAACTTTAAGTGACAATGAAAAGTGTCTTATGATTTTGAAACACCTGAAAAAACGTTTTTGTTTTTTTTTTTGTTTTTATTAATAAACACATCGTTGCTATTATTACTAAAACTTGTTTATTTTGATACCACAAATTATTTCACCAAATATTACTTTCCTGCTTAATCTACTTAAAAAAAATATTTCAAAAAATTGTAGTGTCATGATTTTGAAACGCACTTTAGATAAGACCGACACTTTTAAATTAGATAGGTACTTATCCTTAGAGTTAAAATAAGCTGAAGTAACTCTTCTTAAGTAATGAAAATATCAGCACTTCATAAAAATTAGGCAAAGTTTTTCATGCACAGCTGGCAGCAATAAATTTTGCTGTTTAATATGCAGTCTAAAAACAAAGTAAGACTTTAGTGTGGTCAGATAGTATAAGTGTTCAAAAGCATTAAATAGTGGAACTGCAGTACATACTTATAACTTTATTTTTGAAAACATTGAATATAACAACCTCATACAAATAATGTGGGTACTGGGATATAAGGGTATTTCTGGATATTAAAAGGCTCAGACTGCGGCGAAGGAGGCTCTTACTTTGCCCCTTGTTTTTGTAAACGCCTAATCTAAAAAGAAGAAATGGAACTAGTCTGGAAGTTTACCTCTTATATGAAAACGCACAAGATGAGCTTGAAGAGACCGAATTGCAGTATTCACTTTTCTTGCGAAAAATGCGCAACGTTAGCTAGAGTTAGACTCTGTAACAGATTATTTAGCGTAAAACATCTGTTCACAAAAACGGAGTATTATGCAATGCAATCTTTGCACTTCAGCATGCACTGTTGAACTGCGCACTGTCGAAATGTTAACTCAATTGTTTACTGGACTGCAGCAAAATAGAATCTAATAATTTTGTAAGAGGAGCACTGATGAAGCACAACCTATTTTATGAAGTGCAGTCGACTACCGATGTACCACGGCCACGTTTCGCTGCAACATTCCATATTTTATAAAATTATTAGTAAAATATATTACAAAAAATAAATTGTCAAATAATTAATTTTTCAATTTGAAAAGCAACATCAGTTGTCATACTTTGAAAAATTCACAATAGCACTCAGTCATGTCAATAAAATTATATGATACGGTAATTGAAATTTTATTGACTTGCTTTATTTCAAGTCAAGTCGTTTTTGTTGACACTCATAATAGGGGCCAATTTCAAATATATTGTATATATATGATCTTTTAATGAATACAAGCAGTAATCGTTTTGACTACGTTTAAAACCTAAACTTCTGAGATATTCATCCAAACACTCATACCAAGCTCTTAGGATTTCCCTCAATCCATACAAAGCTTTTTTTAATTTACACACTCGATCAGTTCCGTCATCAAAGTCCTGAGGTTGCTTTACATAAACATTTCCGTTTAAAAAAGCAGATTCTACATCCATCTGATTAATAATTAAATCATTTTGTACACAATAGCTCAAAAATATTTTCAGAGTTTGCAATCTAGCAAATCTTCTAGAATTTCTTTTTGTTTATATCCTCTTACGACAAGTCTTGCCTTATATAAATCTTCTGTTTTTTTTAGTAAAAACCCATTTCAAATCTAATACCTTTCTATCTTTTGGTTTCTTTACCAACTCCCATGTTTTATTTTTAAACAAACTATTTATTTCTTTATTCATTGCTAATCTTTAGAATCGCAATGACGTAGTTGACATAAATATTGTAAGCATAATTAACGGGCTTATACACTTCCGGTTCTTTCTTTGCCCTATTTGACCTTCTTAATTCAGCTGTTTCATTTTCACCTTCTTGTACTATCTCCTGTTCATTGGAATCATGCTCATTCTTATTTAAAGTACTTTTGTCTTGGTAGCTTTCATTAAAATTCACATTTTCATTCAACTTGTTGGTTTCATTTTCAAAATTTTGATCATAATCACTGTCACCTTTGAAACCAACTAAATTTACATTTTCCTCAACTATATCTACACGTCTAGCAATCACTATTCTATTATTTATCAAGACTCTATATCCAACAGTTTCATAGCCTAGCAATATACCGCAATCAGCTTTTCTATCCCATTTACTTTTCCTTTTACACTCTGGAGTTCTTACAAAGACTCTACTCCCGTATAATTTTAAGTTTCTAATGTTGGGTTTCGTACCCATCATAATTTCATATGGAGTCTTTTTTTCAATTGTGCTTGCTAAAGTTCTATTTTTTAAATAAACAACTGTTTTTACTATCTCTGGCCAAAATTTATTTTGTACTTTCGAATCAGCTAACAAACATATTGCTGTGTCCATTACTGACCTATTATACCTTTCAGCAGTACCGTTCAACTCATGAACGTATGGTGGACAAGGCTCAACATAAATTTCCTTATCTCTTACTAAACGATTTACGTCTCTATTCAAATATTCTTTTCCATTGTCAAATTTCAATTTTTTAATTTTTTTTCCGTTACATTTTCCAGTCTATGTATTTATGTAATCTACAAAACAATCATATACTTCTGCTTTAGATTTAATCGTGTAAACTTTGGCTATTTTACTGAAATTGTCGATAAATGTTAAGAAATATTTTTCTTCTTTATATCCTGTATTGTGTGGCCCATTTAAATCAGTATGTATTATTTCTAAAATGTCTCTAGCTTAATGTCTAATATTTTCAAATCCCAAATTATGCATTTTATTTTGCACACATGTGCCGCATTTCAAATATTCATTGCCTAAATTTTCTGGCATACCTTCAACCAATTTATTCTGAAATATAATAATTAAGTAATTAAAGTTTTCATGGCCTAGCATTCTATGATATCTTTCTTTTAATGTCATATTATTGTTGACGCTTTGCGTTATATAAGATTGTGTATTTTGGACAAAACTATTAATTTTATAAAAATTATTAACTTTATGTGCCACTTATTAATTTTATCAAAAATTTTTGATAAGTTCCCTTCTGAAACTATTTTATTGTGATTTGTTACTTTTCCGAAACTTATTAAATTGTTATCCATTTCTTTTACATAGAAAACATCTGGTATTTCAATTTTGCATTTTCTGTTATTTACAACAAAATTATTCACGACAGTTCCAATTTTGGTGGCTTTAAAAACTTTACCATCACATATTTTTACATTGATCGGTACTTCTAAATTAACTGAATTTAAATAATATATATCATTATTAATAATGTGATCGGTGCAGCCGCTTTCTAACACCCATTCAATTTTACTTTCGGAAACATTTTCTACTATCTTTTTATTGTAGTTTACGCTACTACCTACTTCGGTACAAAACATTCCTTTGTCGCCGCTGTCAGTGTACAACCACGTTGAGTTGTGCCCCACGTGCTTCTGCCTCGGTTCGGTTGCTGTACGTAAGACTGAGTATTACCGCCTCCTCGCTGCGATCCTCCACCTCTACCGCTTCTCCATGAACTGTTATACATTTCTGTGCTAGGGCACTCATCATACTTTAGATGTCCAGGTTTGTCGCACTTATAGCACACTCGATCTTTTTTCTTCTTGCTTTTGAATGCGTTGGAGTCTCCATGTAGAGTAGAACTATTGTTTTCTTCTTTGCCTCTAATTCCAAACATTTTGAAAAAAAAATCCACAAAATCCACGGTTTGATCTTCTTCTTTTAACACATCGATCAAATCACCAATGTAACTTAGTGAGTCTGGTAAAATTTTCAGCAAATAATTTAATTTTTCCTTTTCGCTCACTTGAGCACCTGCATTTTTCAATTCAATTATCAGTTTTTCAAAGTCAGTAAAACAATCGCTAGAATCACTGTAGTCTTTCAGTTTTATTTTTTCTAATTTTTTCGTACGCAAATCTGTAAAGCAGTCGACTGTCTCAAATACATTTTATCCAATTTCTTTATAATGCTGTATGCCGTTTCTTCTTCATTTTAGAACTCCATTTGCCGGTTGGAGAGTACACTATATATATAGTTAACTGCTTTCAAATCATTGTCTCTCCACGTAGACTCATTATCGCTTGTCTCTCTACAATCACTTCGTCACATTTTTTTAGTTTCAAAAACAAAACTAACCTCTTTTTCCATGTGCTTTAGTCTTTTCCATCGAACACGAGTATTTTATGTTCATCTTGATCTTGATCCTATACCTTGATCTATATACCTTTTCAGAATTAATACGTTCTGTGTTACTTTTACAAATTGTCTTCTTAAACTTTTTAATTTTTCTTTTATTTTACATCTTTTATTTAGCACATCTTTTGATTCACTTTTGAGACTGCGGTCTTCTACTTCCATATCCAAAATTTTTTCAGTTTTTCAAAATTTGTTCTCTCATTTCCAAACCTTGCTCTGCTACCATGTTGAAATAATAACTATATATTATTTTGTATTTCAAAAGTTCTTTATTTTACTGATAGGTCTTCACTGACCGGTTAACAAAAAAACAATGAATTCTTTCTCAAGACTAAACCAAAATAGACGAGACATAACGAGTAAGTTCGAGTGTATGTAAACCAATGTTGATAGCCAAAATGAACCTACGTAATTGATCGAAAGTGAACGAAACATTTTGACGAGACAAGTTGTTCCGTAAGAACCGAACTTCAAAACGTTGCTACTCGTCATAACAGTTTTTCCGGTTCGTTGGCTAGCGTAACATTTTGGGTTAAATGTGAAAACAGACGAAACGAGTGCAAACGTTCGTTCAATTGCTACCGTTTCGTCACGTCTATTTTGGTTAAGGCTTCACACTGAGCTTACAATGTTACAGTTTTAAGGGCCAACTAAACCATGCACGCTTTGACTGCAGTCAACTTATGCAAGTGTGCGAATACACACAAATCGTACATCAAAACTACAACGTACTTAACAAAAAGTTTCATTCAATTTCCACAAATGTCATTTCCTTAAGGAAAGAGTGAAGGCCCAACTAAACCATGCATCGCCTAGCGTAACCTACTGTCAAATTTGAACGAAAAGCCTGCCAAATGCTTAAGAAACTCAGAGAAGACTTTTTAGTGGCTATGTTGTACTTCGTTGAACTTAAGAAGCGATGTAGCCATAGTTGCAAGCGTGTGAATTATTCCCACAATTGCATAAATTTTATTTCTTATATTTCCTAAATAAATTGAATTCATTCACAAAATGTTATTCAATGACATTTATTTAAATACTTAAAGCAATAAATATGTAATCCAGATATTGTATTTACTAATTTTAAGAAAAAAATTAGAAAACAAAATTGCTCATTTTGTACTATGCGTGTAGATTGTGGGGAAAAGTATTAGCAAATGCAGCGCGTGGCACCATTGAATTATCAATCAAATTGTTGTATGTATTGTGTGTGTGTACATTAAAATGCATATTTCTGCAACTTAACTCCAAGCCCTTTCCTTTACATTTCGATTACAATAAAAGGTCTATTTTACTGTTTAATTATCTTCTTTTTCACATTTTCTATTAATTTCTCAACAAAAGTATTTCCCACTTCAAGTTCCATTGCAAACATTTTTGGTTATGTATACAATGCGCGAACAGCTGATTCCGTACAGAAAGTGCGTTCAGTTTCGCTCTTTCCTTAAGCAAATGACATTTGTGGAAATTGAACGAAACTTTTTGTTTAGTACGTTGTAGCTTTGATATACGATTTGTGTGTATTCGCACACTTGCAGAAGTTGACTGCAGTCAAAGCGTGCATGGTTTAGTTGGCCCTTGAAACTGAACGCACTTTCTGTACGGAATCAGCTGTCTATGCATTGTATACATAAGAAAAAATTGGAAAATGCTTTTATTTTGACAATTAAGTGATGCCACGCGCTGCATTTGCTAATACTTTTCCCCACAATCTACACGCATAGTACAAAATGAACAATTCTGTTTTCTTATTTTTTTCTTAAAATTAGTAAAAACAATATCTGGATTACATATTTATTGCTTTAAGTATCTAAATAAATGTCATTGAATAACATTTTGTGAATGAATTCAATTTATTTAGAAAATATAAGAAATAAAATTTATGCAATTGTGGGAATATTTCACACGCTTGCCAACTATGGCTATATCGCTTCTTAAGTTCAAGGAAGTACAACATAGCCACTAAAAAGTCTTCTCTGAGTTGCTTAAGCATCTGACAGGCTTTTCGTTCAAATTTGACAGTAGGTTACGCTAGGCGATGCATGGTTTAGTTGGGCCTTTAGTGTTGGTGGCGCGTTTACACAAGCACTGTTTTAAAGTTAAATTTAATTACATATATTTTAACAGTTATAGGCAATTGAAATTCGGGTACCAAATTTTTTCAAAAACTTATAACTTTTGAACGAGTTTGATGATTTTTTATAAATTTAACGGTGTTCGGTTTGTATTGAATTAGAGTACAGGTGAAATTGTTTTAAATTTTAAGTGATGTTTTTTTCAGTGTTTAAAATACGTTTACTTATTAAAAGTTAGTAAATAAAATAAATAAAATATATAAATGTAACAAACATTAAGGTACAATATTCCGTTGAGAAAAAAAAATAGATCGCCCTTGACGTAATTTTTATTAATATATTTGTAACTCTGTATTCTTTAAATTTTGTTTACTTTTCTACATAATAGTCCAGCAGAAATAGGGTTTGAACAACAAAATAGTTCGTTACAGCAATCTGACAGCGAAATATTATCGAACATGCTCTTGTAAAAGAGGACAAAATAAATCGAACTGACATCAGCTATCCGGGGTTGAATGAGTGCATTTTTAGAGGTCGAACACAGTTTTTCATGATTTCTGGCTAAGCTGTGCATCCTATCAAGTAAAAGTTGTAGAAAATAAACCTTTCCTTTGTAGATATCAATTTTGCAAGAATTACACATAGGAAAACCAATAAAACTTTTGAATATGTCATCCTGTTTATTCGGTATTAATATCAGATTTTTTAAGACACAATTATGTTTATTTTTATTAAATAAATTGCAGCATTTGCTTTTGCGACCCATCTTAAAAATTTTCACACACATAACGCACTTTTACTTAATAAATTATAAGGAAAACTTTTACAAAAGTTCAGATGCGGAAATGAAAAGACTTCGGAAAAGTTAAGGAAAATCTATTCGAACTTAGTTACTACACGTTTCTTTACAAAGTTAAGTTTCGAATAAACTTATTCAAATCCTTTTTTACATCACTTTGACTTATTGTCGACCGAATGTCGCATATATACATATCGCTCACTTACTTCAAGGCTGGCATAACTCAAAAAACGTGATTTTTGAGTAAATGATGCAGAAATATTCGCCATTTTATGTTTTATTTTGTGTAAAAAAAATCAGAAAAGTATCTCATAAACTTGCCTTGTGAGAAAAGTTTATGTAGACATACTTTTCATCATTTTCATATAAAAAATAAGGTATTGAAAACATTAAATGCGTTTTTCTCCCACTTTATTTTTTTTGAGTTATGCCAGTCTTGAAGTAAGTGAGCGAATGTAAACAAAAAAAAAAAAATATTAAACAATAAAATCGTTGTTTACCGTTATTTCTTACGAATCCAACGGTTGCCAAGTTCAGATCATATTTTTATTGATGGGTAGATGTGTTCAAGCAAATAATAATTATTGTTTAATATTTTATAAACATTAAATAGGCATTCAAAACATACAAAATACTTGATTTTTTATTGTACATTATTTTTGAAGAATTATTTCTATTCAAATGCATAGTAGTACAATCATTTGGTAGTTTTGCCTGGAAACTTTTGCGGTAGTTTTGAAAATGAGTACTTTTATAGATTTTGATGTGCTTTTTCTGAATTTCAACTTTGCCACCTCTTATTGTTGCCGCTAGCGCCGCCATATTGGAAAAATGGCGCCCAAAAGCAGTTTTTTGACAATATCTCCTTTCTGACTCATTTTACGATAAAAACATGTATAGTGGCTGACAAAACTCTACCTACGACCCCTTCTTCTTGAATTAACCATGTCCTAATGCATTTGAAAAAAAAGAAATGATGCAGGTTTGTTTTAAGTCTTGTAATTGTATAAAAAATAACAAAATAATATATATCTCCAATATTAACTTTTAAAGTTATTTACAAAAAACTCAAAAAAGGCACTGACAAAAGTGTACGTACGAATTTAAAAAATGAGAAATAATATGAAAAAAGAATAATAAATAATAAAATTTAATATTTTGTTGGGCCACCACCAGCATCGATGACCGCTTGCAACCGTCTGGGCATTGAAGCTACTAAATTTTTAAGCTCTTCCTGCGTAATTTTCTGCCACTCCTCTTGCAGCTTCTCTTTTAAAGTTGGAGCACCACTTATAGCGTGCTTTCCGATCTTTCGCTCCAGAATTTCCCACACGTGTTCGATTATGTTCAAGTCCGGGCCTTGTGGAGGTGAATATAGCTGTCGTGGAGCATACTACAGTAGCCAATCTTTCACTACATGCGACGTATGCTTAGGATCATTGTCCTGTTGGAAGATCCAGCTCGTTCCTAGGCATAACTTTTCCACGGATGGCTTCAAATTGTGTTCCAATATGGACTTGTACTGGAAGCGGTCCATAATGCCTTCAACAAATACCAGATTTCCAACGCCTTAGGCTGCAACTGCTCCCCAGACCATAACACTGCCACCACCATGCTTCACAGTCGGCATTAGGTGCTTGGGATCCATAGCAGTGTTCGGTTTTCTCCAAACTTTGGCTTTCTCGTCGTATCCAAATATGTTGTATTTTGACTCATCCGTAAATAGAACACGTTTCCAGAAGTCAATTCCCTTATGTGCTTTTTTGCGAACTCCAAGCGAAGTTTCCGGTTTTTCTCGCTTATAAGGGGCTTCTTGCGAGGAGTTCTGCAGTGAAATCCTTCATTATTAAGGGCCCTTGTTACTGTGCGTGGGTGAACAACAATTTTGGATCTCTCACCTATATCCTGGGCCAACTTAGTGGCATGAACTTTGGGATTTCGGTCCACTTCTTTGCGAATGAATGAAACGTCTCTACGGTCAAGCAACTTCGGACGCCCAGTGCGCTGCTTACTCTCGACGGAACTTGATTTTTTAAAGTTATTAAATATGGTCTGCACCGTCGATTTGCTTAAACATAATAATTTAGCTATTTCGCCAAATGATTTATTCTCATTTCTATGTTTTATAACTAATTTTCACACATCCGGAGAAGTTTCTTTACGTGGAGCCATTTTCCCGATTGTACACTTTGTAAAATGCCAAAATGCAATGAATTCGAAGAAAAATACAAAGTATACACTTGAAATGAAACAAACGGTAATTTACAGTATTGCTTCAGCAAAGAAAAATAGCAAAAAGAGTGAAACCAATAAAACGTATGTAGACTTTTGTCAGTGCCTTTTTTCAGTTTTAAGTGAATAACTTTAAAAGTTAATACTGGAGCATAATACTTTTTTGTTATTTGTTATACAATAATAAGATTTAAAATAAACCTGCATCATTACTTTTCATTCTAATCCTACAGAACTTGTTAAATTTAAGAAAAAGGGGTCGTACGTAGAGTCTTGTCCGCCACTTTATATACAAAATAAAACTAGAGGAAATTTCCTACAATTTATGTTATAATCTTTTTTTTCGTAAAATTTATATTTTTGGCGTACGAATGCTTCTATAATATAATTTTTATCAGTAATTTTTCAATCTTTTTTTATTTTTTTAACAAGAAAAAAATATCTAATGGCGTTATCATGTTTAATGGAAGTACACTTTGCGGTGCTCGTACGCAAAAGCTATTGATTTTACGAAAAAAAAGATTATAACATAAATTGTAGGATATTTCCTTTAGTTTTATTTTGTATGTATATGTTTTCATCGTAAAATTAGTCAGAAAAGAGATATTGTCAAAAAACTGCTCTTGGGCGCCATTTTTCCAATATGGCGGCGCGAGCGGCAACAATCCGAGGTGGCAAAGTTGAAATTCAGAAAGAGCACATCAAAATCTATAAAAATACACTCATTTTCAAAACTACCGCAAAACTTTCCAGGCAACGTCGTTTTTTACTACCAAATGATTGTACTATAGCGCAAAGTGGGATTTTGTCGTGGGTCCCTTAATTTTTTTACATATATTCAATCCTAAATATTCAAGGCTTATACCAAAAATACAAATTTTTCGTTTGGAGAAGGCAAAATTGTAATCGATTCTTTATTTATAAGTTGTAAAAAAATGTGAAAATATAATTATTAAATTTTTTTTCATCATGACTAGCAAGTGCAATTGTTTGTTAACATGTTAAGCAAATTTCATAATTTTATGTTAACAACTTTAAGAGGAATTAATTTTTCAATGAAACTTGTCGAAAATTTTCATTGCATAAAAAAAGCTATTTACAATCGAAATTTTGATTAATCCTTGGAGACAAAATATTCTATTGGTAAGTACTTTCGTTTGATATATAAAACTTTCAATTCCAAAACAAAGTGGAATTTTGGGTGTCCACTTGGCGTGATCTGACTCATAGTAATCAACAAATTTTGTTTGAAACAAAGTGCACATGGACGGTTTTGATATCAATGTACTGGACTTGACCGGTTTTGATTTCAAGGCGTTGGACCGGTTTTGAAAGGAAGTTCATGGACTTGGCCGGTTTTTAAATCTATGCATTAAAAATAAATTTAAAAAGTGTAATATTCCTGTCAATTTTTTTTTTAATCAAAAAACATACTAGAAAGATAAAGCATGGTCTAGATTTTGATATATGAGAATATCTCAAAATTTGATTTTTTTTTTGACTTGGCCGGTTTTCAACTGGACGCCTCATATACTTACTCTGAGTCGACATCTTAAAATTGATAAATCTTAAGTTGCTGCAAGCACCTGCTGCTAACTTTGATATCATCATTTAGGCAAGTAATTATACTAAACAGTACCGAGGAAATTTAGTGGATCCATGTGTAACCTAAAAAGTTTTAGTCCATAAAAAACTTTTTTTTAAAAAATCTCAAAAAAATGAGAAAAAAATACAACTGAAATAAAATTTTAAAAACAAATCAATTATGGGAATATTTTTATTCTACCCGTAAAAAATGGTGAAATTCTATTTAAAAATGTTGATTCTACTGACATCTACATAAAGCATTGATAATGATACATTTCAATAAAAATTACTTCATTAGAAGCTCAACTTTAGATGACTGTTCTGCAAAGGCTCTTCGGCCCAATGAGTTGCGAAATTGTTTTTCGAAATGCTGGAAGTGTCTTAATTACAAAAAGTGAAAAAATAAATTTTTCCCTATAATCTTTAAAATACCTCCAATGCGCGAGTTACATATTGTACCCACTGTACCCCACATTATGAGCCTCCACGAACAAAACCACCACGCAGCAACAATGACAACAACAACAACAAAACTACTCTTCAGCATTTAAATTAATTTATTTTTTAGCATTTTTCGCAAAGATGCTAGCCAATAGATCGGCTTTGTCAGCAGGGTCAGTGAATATTTGGTCGTTCATTAAAAGAGTTGGAATAGACGATGAGGACTGATTCTTCACTCTCTTAACAAATGACCAAAAACTTTTGCTACCTTTCGGTAGTGAAATGATTCTTTTGCGCAGGTTTTGTTCGTAGAGAAACTTTTCTCGCTGAATCGTGGCATTACAGCAATTTCTAGCCTCAATGCGAAGCCTTTCAGTATCAGCATTTCTAATGAGCCGCCAATTCCGAAATGCTTCCTCTTTGGACCTGACTGCAGTCCTGCAAGTCTCATTAAACCAAGAGTGGTCCTTTGGCTTAACGTTAACTTTTTTGTAAGGTATGAAGGACCGCATACCTAATAAAATTATTTCTTGAACCATTAAAGCCGCGGCATTTATGTTCCTATCAGCGAAACACAATTTCCAATTGAAATTACGAAAGAAATTATCTAGCGCAATCCAATTTGCTTTATCATAAAGCCATACAGTCCGCTTCGGGGCTTTCGGTGAAACAGTGCGTAAACTTTTAAATGGGAAAGCAGCGGAAATAGTACAATGGTCCGAGTTACCAAGAGGTGCAAGGACAGACACATCGTATTTTCCATGATGTGATGTCAGAAAGAGGTCTAGTGTACTTAAGCTATGCCCCCCAACGCGTGGAATGTACGTGGGGTCATTCACTAGTTGAGTCAGTAAATTGGACTCGGCAAAAAACTCAACATAACGACCTTCAGGAGTTGTAAGGCCAGAATGGCGCAACCAATTAGAGTTATGAACATTGAAATCACCAGCAACTACAATTTCACTGTCTGGGTACGACTCTAAAATTTTGGAAATCGAATCAGAGAGGACGTCTATCTTTTCAAAAGTAGGAATCCTCCCTAAATTCGGGCTTCTATACAGGAAGCAGAAATGTAGAATGTGCGACTGGATTTTGAACTTAATCCACATAGAACTAAATTCGGCATCCGTCGTGTTCAAATGTTGCTGACACTGGTACGCAACATCGCTACGTATATATACAGCGAGGCCCCTATGGGGAAAAAATAATGGCAGAAGGTGAAAGCCAGGTATCTGGAAATCCAGTGGATCAGCATCCCCACACACCTGAGTCTCACCAACCGCCATTACTTGGGGATGGAAACTAGAAACATGGGCATAGACCGAAAAAAAGTTTGACCTAAGGCCACAAATGTTACAAAAATCAAATCGGAATCTCTCCAACATTTGCGACATCACAAAAACCCAAGAGGAATATTAATGCTAAATTGTAAGTGGAGTCAAGGCCAGTAATTAAGAGCGAAGAAAATAAGAGTGGGCAAGTGTTATGCCTTTGACCACTCAAGACTCAAGCTCCTAACATAGCCCCAGCCACACTTTACAATTAGCTTAGGATGGGAATAGGGAGAGAAAAGGCTACCAAACAACAGAAATTACAAAGGAGAGGGCATAGAAAAGCCCTTTACGTTAACATTAACTTTCCGTCAAATTTATCCCAAAATTAAGGGAAAACTCTCTAATCCGGGAGCACTGCTGCGACTTGGCAGCGACGTCGGTAGGTAAAATTGTAACTGCAGTTTATGATGCTGGGCTAGCTGTTGTTGTTTAGTTGCAGTATTATTTTGTTTTGTTTTGTTTTGTTAAGCGTCTAACGAACGACTTGTCGGTTTATTATTGTGGTGTTTAAAAGAATATGTAATTAATTGTAGATTTTGTTATTGTTTAGTAGTAATTGGATTTTTTATTTTTGACTTGTCGGTTTATTATTGTGGTGTTTAATAGAATATGTATTAAATGGTAGATTTTGTTATTGTTTAGTTATAATTGGATTTGTTGTTTTCTGTATTTAAACATATGTAAAAGAACACGCGACGAAAGTAATATATGAAAAGACACGAGTCACTACATTAAGACATAACATTAAAAACATCAAAGCAAGACGCAACAGAACAATAAGGGGGACCGCGCGACACGTCCTCTCCCTATGAGATGTGAACTACTTACTTGGTTATTGTACCAAGTAGAATAAAGTGTTTTTTGTTTTTAATAACATACCATGTGCATCTTTTATTGGCGCAGTCTTACGGAACGTCTATTCGGAAAAGTTTAAGCTGACGTGAAATTAATTGATTGAAAATAGTAGAAAAAAGGACAATATAAAAAATATATTGTGTGAAAAGTCAGTGTTAAAAAAAAAGAAAAAACAAAAAAAAAAATAATAAAAAAGAGAAAAAACAAAAAAAAAATATGTAAAAATAATAAATACAATAGAAAAAAGGACAATACAAAAAATATAGTATGAAAAGTCAGTGTTAATAAAAAAGAGACAAAAGAAAAAAAATATATAATAAAAAAATAATAAATACAAGTAATCCTTACAAGGAAAATAAGTATATATAAAAGAAATATACTCTAAACAGTGTTGTGTCTATTGTTTTGGAATCAATTCATATCCAATAGTAAGAGCATATTACTTATTGGAACAACTGTGAAAATCTCCAAAAAACAAAAGAAGTTATTTGAGGGCATATCAAAGAACTTCTGACTACACACTCATCGGTGAAGGAACATCATCGAACAGATAAACAAAACTATAAAGGTGAAGGCATATCACTCAGGAATCAATTAAAAGTAGCACCGGTGAGGAAATATCATCGCAAAGCGCAACACTTTTTCCGACGAAGTTTCAACTTCTCAAGACGTAGAACCGGCTATCATACTGGAATGATCAACTCCATTACACTTATTTTGCTATTTTGCTACGCTTTATTTCGGCGAATGAGATTTTCGTGAAAAATATAAGCGAACATGACGGACTACTACAATTTGACTTAGGACCAGCCCGAATTGTTGAAAGATACAATAACCTTATCCATATAGTAAACTTAACTGATTACGAGGATACAATCAACAAAATCTCTGCTGCCATTGACCATCTTAGCAAAAAGAACACTGTAACCAACACAATCCCTGTAACTAAATTAAAGCTTGGAGAACTTAGAACCAAATTAAAAGTAATAACACCTACTAAAAGAACACTACGTGGACTTATTAACGGACTAGGTACGGTAGTAAAATTTATAACAGAAACATGGATGAGAACGACGTGGTTGAAATAAACTCTCAAATAAAAAAGCTACAAACAGACAGTTACTTCATACAAAACACATTTACAGAACAAAACACAATCAATACACAAATGGTTCAAAGATTTAAAAATACAACAAACCATAAAAATAAACAAAACGGAGACAAAGAAAAATTTTTAAACAACCACATACAAATAGATGCAAATGTTATTCATAAGGAAGATAATATAATTACCGATTCAATATGTAAACCTAATTAATTATAACATAGATCTATTTAGTAATCATGTAACTAATATAGCTGACTCTATACTTTTGCCAAAATTAAATATCATATCAAAATTTATTCTCAGTTATGAAGAACTTGAAAATATATCAAACAATTTCCAAAATCAATCTATCGAAACAAAATCATATGGTGAACTGTATGAATTACTAGATTTACAAGCTTATTATAATGACTCTAACATAGTATTTAACGTAAAAATTCCAATATTATCAAAAGAAGAAAATAGATTATTGCATAATTCCACTTCCCATAAACAACACAAAAATAATAATATCACAACCTTACATAACACACAATAAATATAAAATTAGATATTACGACGAAATTTGTCAAACCATCGAAAAAACCTTCTACTGTAAAGAAACAAGGACAAAAGAAAATAATGACGAATCTAGTTGCGTTGGCCAGTTACTACGGAACCAAACAGCTCACTGTAATCTTAACGAGGTTGGCTACACCCAGAATATAAGTTTGCCCGAAAATAATTTCATTTTACTTGTCAATGTACCTAAAACATTAATAAAGTCTAATTGCAGAGATCCTCTTCAAGAAAAAGAAAGAAAAGCTCTTATTCAATACAGCAACTGCACTGTCAACATCAATGGGATAGAGTATGAAAATAAGCCAGCCATTTACTGGGATCGAATCAACCCAACAACTCTATCTCACTACCAAGTACATGCTAGACTGGTGAAGAAGACTCTTACAGCCAGATTATGTAAAACGCGGTGACACTTCACGTGCGCGACACTTTTAGTCACCTTGCGTCACAAATTGGAATTATATAATTATTTACGTCATGGCGTTCGTCCAGTTATTTTGTCACTGGAGTTGTCAGCTTTAAACGTAAAACTTTACGTTGTCATGATGCCACCTTTCTTTGGTGCAAAATGTAAGAGATTTGCATAACATAGAATCTTGTATTCCTCCAATGAAGACAATTTCTTAGTGTGTAAAAATGATCAAGTATGTGGATTTTCTAATTAATTGCTAAAAGTTTTAATGCAATAATGTGCCTAGAAAAGTCGATGTTAGACAAACTAAACTACAAAACACAATTTACCACATAAGACCCTTGACCAAAATCCAAGAGCTCACATTTAGAGAATAGTCTTCATACATTTGCATATATAGCTTTACAAAATAGACACCCTACTAGTTTTTGGGGCCATGCATTAATTTTGTAAACATTGATTTCTTACATTACACTTTGATTTAGAAATAATGCACAATGTGGTAAGCGAAGGTGTAATGTAATAAGCAAATTATCAAAATCACAGCAAAATTACACAAATATTTGTAAAACAATAGGTTAGGACTGTGAGCTCAAAAATAATAGTTCATGAGATCGATACTCGGTAAGGTAATTTTTTTTTTACATATCAATGGAAAGTTAAATTACTGAGTAAAGGAAAGTATCGCGCACTAGTTTTGCTATGACATCGCTGTGTTAAAAATCGTGTGTTATGTAATAAGTAAAAACCTGAAATAAATGAAAGCTTAGATTACTATCGATGACCAAAATCTTCTGGTGTGCAAACGCTAAATTGTGTGTGAGATACAATGAAATCTTACAAAAAACAATTATTTACTTTATAATTGTGATAGTATTGGTAAATAAGTTAAAAAATGCCTCACTCCATAATTCGGCCGTATAACCACTCCATCGACTCTAATTTTTATTTTATTTTATGGTTGTATGTATGTTATTACAAATATTCTTCCAATTATTGAGTAGCAAATAAACTTTCAATTCAATTTTTCACTTTGATAGGAAAATGATGGCAAAAAACTACCTAAAATTACAAAAACTCCCAAGTCTGGGAACTCTGACAAAATGACAATTCAAATAAGACTCGGCTAAAAAAATTATTATACTTTTAGCGAGCCAGAAACCAACAATGACTTTGGCTGATCTCGTTAAACTGCGCATCTAGCAGCACAAAATGCCTATGTTCGAACCCCAGTGGATGCAGAACAGAAGTTTTTTTTTCGTTGAAATCTGTTTTTTTTTTTTGTTTTCCCATAATAATGCTTAAACACCAAATTAATAAATATATCACAGTTTAATATTTATTAAAAAATTGAATAAAATAATGAAAATCAAATTAGAAAAAGTTGATGCAAGCATAAAGGCAAGTGACGACTTTGACAATTGAAGTGCGTTTTTGTGCCTCTTCGCGCCTGTGCATAATACCAAAAAAACGTAAGGAACACGCTATCCGTCACTTTTTGACGATGATGTGAGTAAGTGAGCTTATATAATACGAAATTGGTTGCTGACGCGAAAATGTGACTCGTCGCGTCGCGTTTTACATAATCTAGCTGTTAATCTTCAAAAACTTCAACAATTCGAGATACAAAATAAACAAACGGTGCTTAACATCCAAAGATCTACGAAAACTGCAAACATCTGTACCTACACAGCCATCAGCGTACTCTGCATAGCTATCCTACTGGTATTTATATACGCCGCAAGGAAGATCACGATATACTATGTACCCAACGACATCCAAAATACCGCTACAGCCCCACCGAACTCGTTGTGGACTTCGCTCTACTCTAAGAGGGGAGGAGTTACATATTGTACCCACTGTACCGCACACTATGAGCCTCCGCCAACAAAATCACCATGCAGCAACAATGACAACAACAACAACAGCAACAACAACAAAACTATTCTTAAGCATTTAAATTAATTTATTTAGTTAATTAAACATTTCCTATTTTTCTGTTAAATTGATATTTAAGTATATTTATTTTAATATTAATCTATTGATTAAGCATTTGTCTTTTAGGTCAATTCAATAAGCATTTCCTATTTTGCTGTTAAATTGACACTAATATTTGTTTTAGTATTAATTTATATATTAAGCATTTATCTTTTAGGTCAATTCAATTGTAATTAGCTATAAATACTTTGTATTCTTAATTTTAAGTTGAGTTGATTATTGTACCAAGTAGAATAAAGTTGTTTTTTTTTAATAGCATACCAAGTGTGCATATGTTATTCGCGCGTTTTAAGTTTGTTTTTCCGAATGTGCGACGTGTGAGTGTTGTGAGACTTCCGTCATCAGCCGTCGCGATGATGAAATCTTTTAGTTTAATAGATTGCGTAGGACGTATGAACATGGCTGTTCACATCGTCTGACGTCTTTACCAAATTTTTAGTGGTACATATTTACATAAGTGATTTGGGGAACATTTGTGAGAGTTGTTTCTGGAATTGTTTCTGGAGAATCCTCTCGAAAGTTAGTGTGATCGTTTTTATGATCGTTCACGATCTCATTCGGATATGATTGATTCGACTTCTAATGATAATTTATTTATCTTATCTAAAAGTTGTGTCTTTGTTTGTATAAATGATTGTATTGCGATTGTGAAATCGTTTTGTATATGATTTGGTAAATTTGGATGTTTGTGTATTAAAGATATTTCGTTTTCTCCCATAGCACTAGTTTACAGTAAAAATGTTCCATTGATAAGAAATTTTTTTTTCTTATGTACTTTTTTCTGCTGAGTTTGAAAATTAAAATGAAATTGAAAATTTTTTGAATGGTATAGTTTTCGAGATGTTGTGGTTTTTTAATTTTTTCACTTCCTTTCACTTTAAAGTTCATATCTTGAGCTAGGAATGTCAAATTTCATCGTTTTTGGTATCAAATTAAAGATATTAAAATAGCAAACAAACATGTATAATTAAAATAATTTGAATAAGCGGTTCAAAAAATATCGTTGAAAACAGTCCAGATTTTTAAAAATATCAAATTTTACATCTGATTCCGTGGCCACGAAAAAATAGAGCTGATAATTTTACGCAGAAACTAAGATTGAATGACTGAATCCAAATCCCATATTTTCTGAATTTCAATTTGTTGAGTCTAATCGTTACAAAAGAATTTTTGTTTTTGTTCCTTTAATGAGAGGTTATTTTTCTTAAGTACGTACTTTTTCTCGCTGACTTCGAAAAAGAATGGTACAGTTTTTGAGATATTGTGGTTTTTTTAATTTTTTCGAACTCTTTTCACTTTAAAATTCATATCTCTAGCTAGAAATGCCCAATTCTTAGTTTTTGTGCAAAAGTATCAGCTTTACGTGCATGTAGAAAAATAATTTTTTTAGTTTTATTTCTATTTTTTCGTGGCCACAGAATCAGATGTAAAATTTGATTTTTTTAAATCTGGACTGTTTTCATCGATATCTTTTGAACCTCGTTTTCAAAATTTACAATTTTTTTTAATACATGTTTGCTGGCCATTTTATAATTTTTAATTTGATGCTACGAACGATTAAATTGGACATTTCTAGCTCAAGATATGAACTTTAAAGTGAAAGGAGATCGAAAAAAATGAAAAAACCTAAACATCTCGAAAACTATACCATTCAAAAAATTTTCATTTAGATTTATGCATCGAGCATTTTTTTGAATGTAAATAAAACAAATTTATTTAATTTTTTTCCCGACGTTTCGCCAATTGATTTTCGACTTCCTCAGGGGAGATTTATTATGAAAAAACAATAAGTTCAGGCTTACATTAAAATTATTTTCAACTTATTAACATGCATAATTAAAATAAATAGCATAAAAACACAACGAAAATACAAACATTAAAGCACGGCACTATAACTAAGACTCAAATTTTCATTTTAATTCAGCAGGAAAAAGTACATAAGAAAGTAACCTTTCATCAAAGAAAATCATTTTGTAAACTAGTGTAATCTATCCGTTAGTTTCATGAGCATATGTAAGCCTTTGTTATCTGCGCTTGCATAAGCGATATTTAAGTTCTTCGGTAGTTTTCAATCCATAATTATGGATCTATCAAAGATCAGCTAGTAGTAAAATCAATCGGTAAAACTGAGATGGTATTTGGTCACCCATCTCTGTGTCAGAAAATATTTTATCGAGTGTAGTGCCTTTTCAATGTATTAAGATATGTATTCTTATTAATCGTAATACAAAGGCTTAATTTTCTAACATTTTCTGTTTTTGTCTCTGCTACTGTTACTATTGTTATCACACTTTCAGTTTTCAAATTTCTTATAGAGTATGTTGATGTTATTATAATATTGTAGTGTTGCTTTGTTTAAAGTATACCTGCGAAATAGATTTATTAAGACGAAATTGCAAAAGTATGTAACTGGCTGAAGCTTGACGTTGTAGCAGCACTTGTGTCAGAGGTAGTCGTGGTGTTGATGGATGTGTCGATTTTAACGATTCTGTCGTGGCAGAATCTGCAGTAGAACTGCTTATTAATGATGTTGCTGCGATGATGTGTTAGTTGTGCTTGAAATTGGTGTGGTATTTGCGATTTCAATTGGTGGGGATCAGCCGCACCGACTTTTTTTTTCTGGTGATTCATGATTACGGAGATTATTTCGTTTTTTAGATAGGGTTTGGTCCGAAACATGGTAGGATCGCCCGTGTGGGGAGTCTTCTTTTTATTTTAGATGAACGAAATTTATTTTTATAATCCTCGTTTTGAAAAATTACAAATTTGAATTGAAAACTATTTGTGACTTACTTTGAAAATTAAAAAGCTTTTTAAAAATTTAAAAATGATTACATTTTATATATCATATTATATTATATTATATTATATTATATTATATTATATTATATTATATTATATTATATTATATTATATTATATTATATTATATTATATTATATTATATTATATTATATTATATTATATTATATTATATTATATTATATTATATTATATTATATTATATTATATTATATTATATTATATTATATTATATTATATTATATTATATTATATTATATTATATTATATTATATTATATTATATTATATTATATTATATTATATTATATTATATTATATTATATTATATTATATTATATTATATTATATTATATTATATTATATTATATTATATTATATTATATTATATTATATTATATTATATTATATTATATTATATTATATTATATTATATTATATTATATTATATTATATTATATTATATTATATTATATTATATTATATTATATTATATTATATTATATTATATTATATTATATTATATTATATTATATTATATTATATTATATTATATTATATTATATTATATTATATTATATTATATTATATTATATTATATTATATTATATTATATTATATTATATTATATTATATTATATTATATTATATTATATTATATTATATTATATTATATTATATTATATTATATTATATTATATTATATTATATTATATTATATTATATTATATTATATTATATTATATTATATTATATTATATTATATTATATTATATTATATTATATTATATTATATTATATTATATTATATTATATTATATTATATTATATTATATTATATTATATTATATTATATTATATTATATTATATTATATTATATTATATTATATTATATTATATTATATTATATTATATTATATTATATTATATTATATTATATTATATTATATTATATTATATTATATTATATTATATTATATTATATTATATTATATTATATTATATTATATTATATTATATTATATTATATTATATTATATTATATTATATTATATTATATTATATTATATTATATTATATTATATTATATTATATTATATTATATTATATTATATTATATTATATTATATTATATTATATTATATTATATTATATTATATTATATTATATTATATTATATTATATTATATTATATTATATTATATTATATTATATTATATTATATTATATTATATTATATTATATTATATTATATTATATTATATTATATTATATTATATTATATTATATTATATTATATTATATTATATTATATTATATTATATTATATTATATTATATTATATTATATTATATTATATTATATTATATTATATTATATTATATTATATTATATTATATTATATTATATTATATTATATTATATTATATTATATTATATTATATTATATTATATTATATTATATTATATTATATTATATTATATTATATTATATTATATTATATTATATTATATTATATTATATTATATTATATTATATTATATTATATTATATTATATTATATTATATTATATTATATTATATTATATTATATTATATTATATTATATTATATTATATTATATTATATTATATTATATTATATTATATTATATTATATTATATTATATTATATTATATTATATTATATTATATTATATTATATTATATTATATTATATTATATTATATTATATTATATTATATTATATTATATTATATTATATTATATTATATTATATTATATTATATTATATTATATTATATTATATTATATTATATTATATTATATTATATTATATTATATTATATTATATTATATTATATTATATTATATTATATTATATTATATTATATTATATTATATTATATTATATTATATTATATTATATTATATTTATTATATTAATAAAAATCTTTTCTTTTAATTTATTTGTATATTTTATAAATTTAGGATGCAAGCAAAATCCTGAAACAAAAACTTTCTCAATTAAAGAAACTGAAAATGGGTTGGAAGTCGATAAAAATAACTTCGAGCAGCACAACATCTTTATGAACTTTGCTAATACAAATCCCGGATTCTCTCTATCGGTTCGTATTCATGTTATTTTAATTTAATAGTTACTTTATTAACTTTTTAGCTGTTTTTGTTGATATTTATATTACCGACCAAACTTTTTCATTAAGATATGATTGCATATTTTTAGACTAAACGGTAACTAATTTGGCCGGTAACATATATATGTCTCGTCATCGTCGGAAGTAAGTAAGCAAATATATGAAGACTTTCAAAACATATTGAAACAGTTGAAAGGCTAAGATTGATTTCCCAGATATAATATATAAAAAGATATCATGCTCGTCACTTCAAAGTGGGTGCAAAAAACATGTTAATATGTTGATTTTCTCAAAAATAATATTAAGTTGCAACAGACTTTATAGAGGCTTTTTCTCTTCGTCATACCATTATATCCATTTTTGTTTTATGGAATGGCGGAGACCTACAGATTATGTAATGCCGGTTTTCGAAACTTTTCAGGGAAATTATACTTTTGAAGCATTACATAACTTACCAGTGCATAAAACTATTTTGTAAATCTGTTAAAAGGTTTTAGTGAAAGAATTTTTTCTGCTATTAATACACAGTGGCTTCTCTTAACTTTAGTCTTTGCAAAAATCTTAACTTTTAAATGAATTAAGATTTCTAAATAAATATTTGGATTTATCGACTGACGGTTAATTGCAATTGACTTAATAAGCTTAAAAAATAGCGGTAAATCTTTTTTCGATACCTATGTGTACATAAGGAAAATATAAAAAAATTTTAAAAAAAAAGTATAAGAAAAAAATCAAAATTTCTTAATTTATTTGGCCGAATTCCGAAAATTTTGCAGCGCTGGTAGCAATTCTAGTAGTATTTCTTATTTAATTTTTTTGAATGAGAATTTACACACCTGCTCAAAATAATAGTTACACTATTGAGATTTTAGTTTGAGCTCTATTACAAAAAATTGTTCGGCAATTTAGAGGAAAAATCCAAGTGGAAAACAAATCATGTGATTCCCTTGAGCGTTTCGACTTAGTGTGCATAGGTTGAATATTTGTCTGCTTTAAATAATAGTTACACCTGCAAGTTATTTCAAATTTATGCTTGATAATTTTATTTTCAAATCCTTTTTTGAGCTTTCCTAAGAAGAACTGAAAGTTTTCTTCAATAAAACGTTAAAATGCAGTGAATTGACAGCAACAATTTTGGTTAAAATGGGATGAAGAATCCAGACTGAATTTAAGCTTAAAAGCAAAGGAAAAAAATCTTTTTGATGCATTGGCAGGTTGTTGAATAGATCTCAAAGTTAATATATTTAAAACTAAACTTTAAAAAATATCTTGTGATAGCGCTTAAAGGTAGCGCTTAAACTAAAATTTCGAAAGTATGAATAAATTTTGGAAAATCGAGGGTTCCCGAAGAATTCTAGGATATGCAATTTATTTGAACATGGCTTATATACACATTAAATTTTTTTTGCCTATGTTTTAGTATTGGGTTTAAAAATATGGTCGGACACAATTCTTTAAAATTTGAAAAAAAATAGACTTTTGTAAAACGTAAAAAAATCTGCCTTAGGTGCCAAGATATAGCGTTTTAATTATTTGAATTGTATGAATGGTGTCATACCCTGTTATCAAACCACGTTGACATTTTTCGTGTGGCTTAAAATGCGAGCAATATACATATATCCGAAGATGGGGTTTTTTTTGCGTGCCCTAAAGCATATGTTTAAGCATTGGACTTAAGAAAATCCTCAAAAAATTTAGTATCCTACATCAAAGAGAGTTTTTTTCCCCATATAATCAATAGCGTTGCTAGCAAACATGTGAACTACGCAGGCAGTTTGTTTCTTTTTACAATTTACACCAAATTCTGTTTTAACACGGTCTTTTTTTACACGGTTTTGATTTAACACGGTCTAGATTCATCGTTTAGCACGATTAAAAAAAGCTATTTGATTGAAAATTTAAAGAAAAATATTTTTTTCAATCGTAATCTTTTAGAAATTTAGTTAGAGAATTGGGTTAGAAGGTTTATAGGTTTGAAGGATATGGAACTAATCCCCTTTTTTCTATGTATGTACAAACATACTTCATGTCTTTTTTTACACGGTTTTGTCTGGAACGTATCTACCGTGCAAAAACAGAATTAGGTGTACATTGAAAAACGAATGGCAGATTTTCTATACGTTTTAGTAAAAACGTAATTTTTTCCATGCTAATTGTAATGGGAAACGAACTGCCTACGCAGTTCACAGGTTTGATAACAACGCTAAAACCAAGTTAACGAAGCAAACAAAGTTTTTTCCCATATAACTGAGACTTGAAAAAAAACGTACTTACTAAAACAAAAAAAAATCTGCTATAAATGCCAAAATACAGCACTTACGGTATGTAATTTATACCCTGTTACATTTTTTTTTTAAAGAAAATACTCCCAAAATTTCAGCTTCCTAGATCAAACCTGTGAACTACGTATTTTGTTTCTTATTAAAATTAATTCGCAAAAAACGAAAAGCAGCTAAGAGAATGAAAGTTTTTTTCTATGTTTTTGTAGAAAAGTATGGTGTTTGGAAACTTTCTGTAAATGAATGATAGACCAAATCCATCTCAAATCATGCACTTGGATTATTTCATGTTTCGGAATTCGTTGCCGATTAAATATGTTGTTTTTGAAAGGATATCAGGGGACCCATATTTCCCCGATTTGATTAAAAAAAATAGTATCACAAGTGGCTGGTAAGGTTGAAACAAAAATTTAAATATTTTTTTTTTTTTGGGAAAAAAATTCTCCTCACCTCAAATGTCTTTAAACGCGCATTAAACTCATCATCTCTTTCTTATATTAGTACAAGTCCAAAATAAAAAAAAGATGGGATTTTTCAGAAAATTAGCTTTGTTTTATCTCACAAAAAGCACTATAACTCTGCCAAATACATTTTGCCCTTATTCGATAAGTATATTAGAAAATAAACGAATTTTTAGAAACTTGTTTTTTTTTGGCGAAATCTTAAATTCATTTCACGGCCTGAAAAATTTAGAAACTATCAGCTTAACACCAGATTGTTTCCTTCAGTGTTAAGTTCTGAACTCTGCAAAGATTTTAAGCCTAATTGGAGAATAATCTGCTGATAGATAAGAAAATTATAGGCACTATGGTGAGATTGCCTTTTTTTAATACTTTTAATTTTTCCTTGTTCCTTAGCCTTAGAGGCCTGCACGTTTAAAGCCCGCACATTTCTATTGCGGTTTAAGTTATTTAAATTAATGCGCGTATTACTGTTGAAACGACTGTCGTTGTTGTTAGCGAAACGATTGTTACCGCGGTTATATTTGTGGTTGGAACGGTGAGTGCGCAATTTATTTCTAAAACTGTTCGAATTAAGTTGACTGCGTTGAGAGTAAAACCGATTGGTATCTTGACGATAGTTATTAAATGGCTTACTTGGGCGTAAGCGAAATGCTAAAACTTGGCATTCTTTAGTTTCTTTTGCCTGCTCTACAATGAGCTTTGCGACTAAATCTTTTGAATCTGTGAATGCAGTCGATGTAAGGATCGACTTCACCAAATCTGACCTAGCATTTAACCTACAAAGATTGACAGTTTGTTCTACAGCCATTTTATGAGCCTTAGCTTGGACAATGCCTTGGCCAACTCCTCTACTTACTTTGAAAACTCTGCGTAATTGTTATTTTTGACTTGTAAAGTTGCAATTTTCCCTGCAACTACTTTAGAGTTGTTCGGTTTAAGGCGTATACGCAATGCGTTTTTATGTCATCTATTGTATAATTATTAGCAGGCTGAGCTTCCCGAGCTTTACTCTCTATTTTCGATTTAGGGAACGATATGAAAGTGCCTGTTAAGTTTGAGTTAGTTAAGTCCTCAATTAGGTTGATTTTATCGATAAAAGATTCAAGTGACAGCGGATCACCTTTGTAATTTTCACGTATAATAGAAGTGCACATGCTAACAAACGACTTTTTTTCCTCAATAGTAGCCATCCCGACGCTTGAGTTGAAATATTGTGCACTATTTTTGAGTATGGAGAAACTAATGTCAATATTTGGTGAACTATTCGTTAAGAAATGCGATGTATTAGGAATATTTAATGTAGTTTTTAAAAACGGTATGAGTTACAACGTTTTATACCAAGCCTTAAACCCGATTCAGCGTCAATAAAGTCATCATCAGTTTCAGTATCTCTGAATTATGCTCGAATTATTAAAAACAGTTCTCTACTATGTGAAACTTTACCTAATATCGATTTCTTTATGTCAGTAGACACTTTCTCAGAATGAGTTTCTGCATACGTCAAAACAGAGTTGTAAGATTCAACAAGTAAGTTTATGTATTCTTTAACCTTCAATTGATTTGCTGAAATTGGACGCCTCTGTAATACTCTTTTCGTAATTTTTATGTATTCATTACGCAAATAGATAAATTTTTCGACCTCAAATTCAGTCATTTAGGCAAAAGAAAACAAAAAACACAAAATCATAATTATCATTAAAAGCTGTCAAATAGATACATAATACTCGTTATACATTAGTTTACTACTGTACATTAGACATGATCAAAAAAAAGTCATGTTCTAGAATACTTCAAGAACACATGATTTTCGAAAATTTGTAACAGCTCAAATCCTTTGTTGTTTGTATTGCATTCACCTTAATACACTATAACTTGAAATTGTCAGTGCCATTACATGAATTTCCATTAAAAAAATTAATGAGAGAAAAAATTTTTTTCATTTTTGGTCCAAAAATTATCAAAATTAAATTTTTTTTTAATACTTTTTTTTAACTAATCATGCTGTTATTAATGCATGTTAGTAAGACTAACCAATTATTGAAGCAAAATATTGTAATTATTTGCTTATAAAATATTTTGGAAAATTTCTGGACCAAAAATCAAATTTTATTTTTTATGCCTCGTTTATTTTTTTTAATGGAAATTTATGCAGTGGCATTGACAATTTCAAGTTAAAGTGTATTAAGGTGAATGCAATAAAAACAACAAAGGATTTGAGCTGTTACACAAGAAACACCAAAGCTCTACTCGCGGAGAGACCTCAGTTTTTCTCCTAATTCCAAAAAATTAAAATTTTGCAGCTCTGGTAGCAGCTATAGGATTTTTTTTTTTTATTTTTTTAAATGAGGAAATACTCAAATATAAATAAATTTTCGAAAATCGAGTGTTCTTGAAGTATTCTAGAACATGACTTTTTTTTGAACATTATACTGTACATGTAAGTAAGTAAGGGGCCGTTCATAAATTACGTAAGACGTTTTGGGGGGTGGGGTTGGCGGATTCTTAATAAATCTTACGAGAGGGGGGGGGGGGGTGGTCAACGATCATCTTACGTAAGATTTAAAATGCGTATTCATACATAAAAGTTGTATTAACTCATCGTCATTTGTGACAGTAATGAAATACATATTGTTACGAAATTCCTGTCTCTTAGACGATGATTTCGATCTGCTACACTTTTCTGAGTTCTATCACTGGATTGTGTAACAATCAAAAACACACTAACTTATTTAGTTATAAAATGGTTTATTTAAATCACAAAAGTTTGTTTTTACACGTTACAATTGTTTATTTCATTAACATCCAAAGTCTAATATTAATCTGGCACTGTATAGACAACTGTTTTACTTTATAACTTAAAATCCACTGTGTTAAAATCAAATGTCTTACTTTACTTTTAAAATCAACTGTATCACTTTATTGCTTACTTAAATTCAACTGTTTCACTTTATTGCTTAAGTTCAACTGCTCTGCTTTGTTGCTTAAAAACAACTGTTTCACTTTATTGCTTAAAAACAACTGCTTCACTTTATTGCTTAAAAACAACTGCTTCTCGACAACTCAGATGACAACCTTTTATACTACAGTCATAACTTTCTCGAATAATTCAGTACCTTCTAGATGGCGTTGTACGACGGCGATAATTTGTCTCGGTTGTCGACTTTTATAGTGTACTGTGCTGGCCAATTCAAGCAGGTAATATTTTGGTCTCTTTAGCCATATACTTCGGGTCATTATCCTGCAAAGAGATTATATCGTCTGGCTCGTAGCCAAACTATTCCAGACTAGGTGAGTATAAGGCCACTCGAATGTTAAAATAATCTCTTGCTTTTATTATTCATTATTATTATTCAGTGATGGCGAACAAGTCGTTGCAGAATACATTCTCACATGACTGGTATCGATCTCTTGTGCAAGAATCGCAGTATTTATTGCAAATACATAAATGTTCTGATGAACCATGCTGTTCAAGACATCGGAGCAACTTGCGTATGATTTTACCAAGCGGTTTTTTGCCACCCCACTCTCTTGCCCTCTTCAACAAGAAGATTCGCTTTCGATTCCTTCTTCAACAGTAGACCAAAACTGCAATCAGTTTTGTCCTCTATTTCTTCGCTTAGCGTTAAGTAAGTACATCTACAGTTCAAAATCATGTAATATTTGTGACCAGTGCTTTGCCTCGGAAAAAGCTACTGTAATGCTCAATAAACTCCATGGAAAAGACTGTACTCACATGATTCAATCAGTTTCAATTTTGAAACGCGGACAGGGGAAAAACCTTTAGATTTACATGGGCTAACGATGACTTACGATGACTTTTTTTATTCATCTTGAAAAACAAATGTGTTATTGGTAATTTCGTGATATTTACTTAATACATATGCTATGTATATTTAAATTAAATGTCACAAGAAAAATACACGTTTTTGACTAGTTTCACCTTTATTATGAGTCTTACGTAAGATTTCGGAGGGGGGGGGAGGGTTGTGAGAATCTTATGAAATCTAACTCGGGGGAGGGGGGGGGGGGGGTCAAAAATGTCATGAAATTGTCTTACGTAATTTATGAACGGCCTCTAAGTAATTAATAATTTTACGATATGAGCGTAATAACTAGATATAAATGTTAATGTGTTAAATAATATTCAACACTACGCATAATTTTGAAACTTGATTCTTTTCTGATTAAAAGATGTTGTAGCATCGCACTATCATAGACGCTTAATCTCATTATCCAATAAATACTATCTCAATAACACGTTATTAAAGTTTTAAAATGGCTTACTTACTTACTTAGATGGCCATAACAACCCGTTATCAGGTTACGGCCGACCTCATTAGCTCTCGCCAGGCGCCTCTGTTTTGCCCGCGCTTTCTCCAATTGTTAATAATAAGCGCGGTTAGGGCTTCCTCAGCTTGGTCTATCCATCGGAGGCATGGTCTCCCTCTTCGTCGTTGACCGGGGACCTTCCCTTCCAATACCTTTTTCGCTGGAGCTTCTTTATCCATACGATGGACATGACCCAGCCAGCGTAGTCGCTGTATTGTTATACGCTTAACTATGTCAATGTCGGCGTAGAGCTCATACAGCTCATGGTTCATTTGAATGCGATAGTCGTCGCCAACTCGAACAGGACCAAAGATTTTGCGGAGAACTTTCCTCTCGAACACCCCAAGAGCGGCTGCGTCTGTTGTCGAAACCACCCATGCCTCAGCGCCAAAAAGAAGCACAGGTAGAATGAGCGTCTTGTAGAGTGTTAGCTTTGTCGATCGAGAGAGAGCTCTGCAACGTAATTGCTTACTGAGACCGTAGTAGCACCTATTAGCAATTGTTATTTCCGCTTAATCTCCAGACTGACATGATTGTTGCTGGTTACGGCAGTGCCAAGGTAAATGAATTCCTTGAAAATTTCTAATTTACAGTTGCCCGCTGTAACATGAGAGTCTAGATCCCGTGCTCTCTTGTTGTTGTTAGTAGACATCATGTATTTCGTCTTGCCCTCGTTTACCGTCAAACCCACTTTGGCTGATTCCTTTTCAATAGCAGTGAAAGCAGCAGTAACATCTCTCATCCGATTATCTCCCGACCGATAATATCAATATCATCAGCGTACGCAAGGAGCTGAACACCTTTGAAGAAAATGGTGCCATTATGATGCACACCGGCTTTTCGTATGATCCCCTCCATAATGAAATTGAAGAGATCGCACGAGAGCGGGTCGCCTTGTCTGAAACCTCGCTCGGTATTAAAAGCTCCGGAGAGGTCATTCCCTACCTTGACGGAGCTACACGTATTGCTCAACGTCATCCTGCAGAGCCTTATCAACTTTGCAGGTATACCGAACTCAGACATTGTTGCGTATAGGCAATCCCGCACTGGGCTACCGAACGCAGCTTTATAATCGACGAAGAGATGGTGAGTGTCGATTTGATATTCATGGGATTTCTCCAGGATTTGGCGTAGTGTAAAAATCTGGTCTATGGTGGACTTACCAGGTCTAAAACCACTCTGATAGGATCCGATCAGCGTTTCTGTATACGGCTTCAATCTTTCACACGATACGCTCGAGAGGATCTTATATGCGATGGAAATAAGACTGATACCCCTGTAGTTGGCGCAGATTGTCGGGTCTCCTTTCTTTATTACAGGACAAAGCACGCTGAGATTCCAATCGTCGGGCATGCTTTCCGCTAGCCATATTTTGCTGATGAGTTGATATATGCACCTTATCAATTCATCGCCACCAGCTTTAAACAACTCAGCTGGCAGGCCGTCAGCACCCGCTGCTTTGTTGTTTTTGAGTCGCTGGATAGCAACTCGAACCTCTTCATGGCTAGGTGATGGTACTTCCACTGCGTTATCATCGATTGGTGGTATCGTACTGCATTCTCTCTGGGCGGAATTGGTGGAATCATCGCCCGTAAGCAAGTTGGAGAAATGCTGCCTCCATAACCTCAGTACACTCTGTGTATCTGTAACCAGATTTCCATTTTCGTCTCTACAAGTGGATGCTCCGGGCTTGAAGCCTTGAGTTAGACGCTTAACTTGTTGATAGAATTTTCGTGCATCCTTCTTGCCCTGGTACACCTCAAGTGCCTCACGCCCACGCTTTTCCTGCTCCCTTTTTTTACGTCTGAAAATGCGCCTCTCTTCCTTCCTCTTTTCGCGGTAGTTTTCTCGCACGGCTCGCGTTGCGGCTGACTGCAGCGTCTTCTTGTATGCAGCGTTTTTTTCAGCAGTTGCATCGCGACACTCCTGGTCATACCATTGGTTTCGAGGTTGTGGGCGTCGAAAACCAATGACTTCCTCGGCAGCAGCGCGCATGGAGTGGGAGATGTATGTCCAAAGTCCACCGGTGTCGTCGGTTCCAGAGGTTGATTGGTTGAGCTTAACCGAGAGTTGAGCGGAGTACGCCTCGGCAGTCCGTTGTGATTGCAGCTTGACAACGTCCAGCTTTCATTGCATGCCCGTGCGTTAATCAGTTAAAATAAATTAAATAAAAATCCAATAAAAATTATCTAATTAATTAAGGAAAAATAGAGTATGAAAAAACCTTATATTATCGTATAAATTTTATAAGGAACAATATTAACAAACCTACTGAATAACTTTTATAAAAGTCACTCGTATGTGCGTTATTATTCAAGTAAATTCCTTATGTAATCTATGTAAGACAATCTTCATCTATTGTTGAATGACAGCGTAAAATCTCTCATTATCATACTAATTGGCATATGTCCATAGTTTTCGTGCAGCTCTATAGTTGGATATCTATTAGAAAGTTTGTGAATGAGTTTTAGGTTTTTATTTTGAATTATCTGCAGCTTCTTTATGTGTGTTTTAGCAATTTTTGGAAACCAAACTTGACAGCCATAGGTTATTATTGGTCTGATGCACATGTTAAAAAGAATAACTTTATTGTTGACACAAAGTGAAGAGTTTCGGTTTAGCATGGGAAACAATGTTCTGCCACACCTTATAGCTTTAGCGGATATCCAGCGTAATTCCCAAATATTTTATCGAGTCGGTTATCTGAATACTTTCACCTTGTACATCAAGCGGTATATTTGGAATACGCTTTGGAAAGTTATTGAATGGAAAAATAATAGCCTGAGTCTTTTCGCAATTTATCTTTATTTTCCATTTTCCGTAGAGTTTTTTTAAGTTATTAAGGCTTCTATCATTTGTTTAACTATTGCATTTAAAATTTTTCCACTACAGATCAGCGTGCTGTCATCGGCATAAAGTGCTGCATCTTGATTTTTTTTAGTAACAAAGTCTGATATAAAAATTGAGTATAATAAAGGAGATATCACGGAACCTTGAGGAACGCCAGCAGGAATATTTCTGAGGGATGTTTGACTGTTTCCTATACACACAGCAAATGTTCTGTTAGATAAAAAACTTTAAATGATCTTCAAGAGACAAATAGGATGCACAAATTTATGTAGCTTAAAAATAAGGCCGTCATACCAAACTGAGTCAAAGCCTTTTTTAGTATCTAAAAAGACTTTTCCTGTACTCTTACGATTTACTTTATTTCGTTGAATTATGTTGAAAACTATTTTAATTTGATGGACGGTGGAGTGTTCTTTCCTAAATCCAAATTGTTCTTTCTTTAGATTGTTGTTTTCTTCCGTGTAAGTCGACATTCTTTTGAATAAAGTTCTTTCAAAAACTTTAGCCATAGTATTTGGCATAATAATTGGACGGTAGTTGCTAGGGATCTTATTATCTTTGCCACTTTTTGGAACTGGTATAACCTTTGCCCGTTTAAATAATATAGGAAAATAGCCATTTCGCAAACAAAAATTAAATACGTTGGCTAATACTTTTATCAAAAATGTGCCTGATTATTTTTCAATACAATGCTTCTGATGTTATCAAGTCCAGGTGCTTTGTTATTTTTTAAATTATTAATTATATCTTTTACTTCTGCGGCGTATTTTCATTTTTTATAACTAAGTATATCAGATTCTTCTATGCAATGCAATTGGTTTCTCACTTTCGTATCCATAGGAGAGTATTTATTTAAAGTTATGTATGCGAATTTTCGAAGGCATCCGCTATATCATCCACTTTTTGCTCGTTTGTTTAAGGACTTTATTGTTTACTGTCAAATCAGCAAACCTTGCACGATTACATTTGATAGCTTTTGAAACTTTCCAGAAGTTTTTATTTCCAGTAGGCAATCTGTTAAGGAAATTTGACCAGTTCTTATTTTATCTTTATTCAGGTGGAAGTCAATTAGTCTATTAAGTTGTGAAATTATAGATTTTAGAATACTTCGCTCACTAAGGACAATGCATCTTTGAAACTTTCGTCTGAATTTTCTTCTTTGCTTGATTAAATATATTGAAAGATATGGAATTTGCCTCTGCCAGGAGTTTTTAAAAACAAAGGAACTTTTTGTGAAACATTTTGATATATTAGTTGAACATAGGTTTTGTAATGCAATTTGCTCATTCACCCCTGCTTTTATCGCTACCCAATTAGATAGGTGATAGAGATAAACCTTATCCTTAGTACAGTGTACTGAGCCATACATATGACATGTTATGGGAGCATGATCTGAACTTAGCTCATATTGATGAGTCTCAAACCAAATAAATTGTTTTTGTCGTGTAAAATATATTCCAGTTGAGAAGCCGCTGATTCTTTTGTTATGCCATGTGCATTCCAAAGCATGACATGGAGACAGTTAACTGTAGATGATCTAAAAGGCATTTTTCAGCATCATTTCCAGTACTCTCAGCTTGTCAAACTTGTTCCGACACTGTTGGAGAGCGTCAATTGCTTCAAAATATATTTCCCATAATCTTTCATTAGAAATGTCATCGGAAGTTTCATCATTTTGCTTATTTTTCAAAATTGTAGGATATGATTTTGAAGTTTCATTTCTCGCCGAATGTTTATTTGATTGCAATTGAGGAAAATTGTTATTTTCAATGTGAAAATCAGAAAATGTATACCGTGAAAACGGTTTATTTCGAGTTAGAGTTTTTTTCCGAATTTCTAAATAATCATTTCGACATGGACATCGAGAATTATCAGCTCTATGGTTGACATTCTTATATTTTTTTTAGTGCAGATGAAACACTTGTAAATTGTAGAATCCTCATGAGAAGTCTTGTTTAGGGTACATGAAACAATATCATGATTGCCTGCACACGCTGGGCAAACATTAACTTTGTACCAGTTACTAGCGCCATGACCAAACATGGAGCATTTGTCACACTGGGTGGGACCTCTTTTACCTTTAAGTGGGTTGCGCCATTTAGCTGCAACATCATAGAAGAATCTAGTTTTGATAATTTCACGTTTTGTGACTTGTAGTCTATCAAATTCAATCATATAGATAGCGTCATCGACACTAGATTTTCTCGTAATTTTATTCACACTCACCGGTTCTATATTGTGAGAGTTGATAATCTTTTCAGTTATTGTTTTTGGATCAATGCGCGGTAGACCAAACAAAACAAGCTTAAAACTTTTCCGGTTTTTCATTTGATGTGTATAAAATCCTAAGTTGGCCAGTTTCAGTTTCTTAACAACATCTTCATATAGTACCAGTGACTCTGATATAATTTTGGTGCCAATTGACATTCTCTTAAATTTGTACTTGCGGCCAATTAAATCAAACACAGACGTATAGCTATGTAAATCATCCACAGCAATTGGGGGATATTTGTCTTGAGCGTGGACAGTTTCGCCATCTTCTTCGCTCGAAGCTTCCATTTCAATTTCTTCCAAAATTTTGAATCGGTTATCCACAGCAGTGCTACGAGCTTGTTCAGGAACTTTAAACTTTGGGTTGGTTCTGCAGATTCTTCTTCTCTTAGAGCTTTTTATATTCCAAAATTTGTGTAACATTGATATATAACACAAAATAAATTTAAATTTATAATTGATAAGTAAAAAACTAATTTACTGAGAAAAAATTTCGTAAAAATTTCACAATTCGAACAGGTTACCACCAGGTTACTTTTCTTTGTATAATGATGCTGTTTGTTAACCGGATTTCACAGCCATACAAAAGAACTGGTTTCACGTTTGACTCGAAAAATTTTGAGCTCTGTTGACGTTGATAAAAACGAATACTGCCAAACATTACGAAGCTAAGTACCTTACACGTTAGTAATCTTGCGTGTTGTACCTCTCCTAGATGCAATTTCGGTTGATGCTATCAAAAATAGTACTGTAGTCGATAAAAGTTAGATGCAACGAAGCCTGCAACTCATTTATCTGCTCCTCGATAATATGAAGGGTATAAATTTAATCAATACACAACCGAAATCTTGCCTGTTGTTTCCGGATAAGTTGCTTTATTTTTTCTCTGACTCTGGTGAGGAAGATTTTTGTCAAGATCTTGGACGAAATTGGTAGATTCCTGAGCTTTCCACATTTTTGCAACTTTATGGTCTGCGCTCGTTGCAGTGATGTTTTTAAGAGATTTTGCGGCCTTTGCTATCTCCGTTAAGCGCTTAAGGGTGGAAGTTGATGGTCTCCGAAAAATTTTATTTTTTTACTTTCTTGAGTCGAAGAGAATCCACTAGGTAGTGTTGATCGGAGACGATGTTGGCGCTTCTCCTGATTCGTACGTCAAGAAAGCGATTTTTCCAAGATCTCTTCAAACTTATGCATATGGTCGGTGCCGACGCCATGTCAACCCAAAACGCGCTTGAGGTTATTGGTATAGCTTCCCACTTTAGCGTTGAAGTTGTGAGAGTAGTTTACCGGTAGCTATAAGTTGCCTGTAAAACGCTTCTTTCGTTGTAATGACAACGATCTCAGTTGTAGTACATATGTTCTACTACATATTGTACTATTGTCACGTTGCTCGTTCTACTTTTGAAGCAAACCGACATAATTCGTTCAGTTCCATGTTGCCAATTCCTTAATAATTTTGCGACACGTTTGACGAGGAGGAGTCTGACTCCGTTGCGGTGTAAGCCATTTTCTGAGTGGCCAGAGTATAAAAACCTTTCACCAGCGCTAATTGTGAGTTTAACTGCACCTTTCCATCTTTATTCAGACATCGCTTGTATTTCGATATTGAGTCTTTTTAATTCGTTTGCCGCTTGTTACAGCTTTTTAAGGTCGTTTAGTGTTTGAACGTTCTATGTGTCAGTACGTATGTTGTGTTTCACCGAGAAAACTGTTTCGAGTTTAAAATTTATGCAACTACTGAGTTTTGTTTCAGTTGCTATTGCATTTGACCCTACTTTAATTTAACATGAACTTTGTACCTCCAAATCCGTTCCGCCCATTCTAGGTCATATGTTGCCGGGGTTCACTAGGGTCCGCGTATCGTGCGTGTGAAGTGCGGCAGCTATTGGGTATTTAGATAGCGCCTATTACTCCCTATTACGTTTCGAGAATCAGTGACAGTGTCGATTATCTATTTTTTAGCATCAATCTTGTGTTCTTTAATTCGTGTTCGAAGCGTTCGCTTTATTGTTCTAATATAAGGTTAGGTTATAGTGGTGGATTGGATACCACATATCTCAAGACTTAATCAGTGAAATCAGTTGTATGGTTTATGGTAAAAGTATTCGTCCGCCTTAAGAAATCATAAATTCGGTGGAGTTTTAATTTTGCAACGTCGTGCAATGAGTATAATACACCATGACCAAGTGTTCTAAGCCTTGTTCGTGCTCTAGCTTGTACTTAAGTGCTCTAGCTTGTCCGTAAGTGCTCTAGCTTGTCCGTAAGTGCTCTAGCTTTTCTTCCTTATTTGGTTCCATGCAGTTCCTGCACATACCATTTTAAAGCATTCTCATTTGAAGTGCGTGATGGCTTGAGGCAGTGTCCAGTTGTAACCCCTGTCATGAAGTGGCTGTTATTCCTGTTTAAAGATAGTAAAAATTCTGTTTTGGTCCTATTAACATTAGGCCTAAATAATTTTGTTATTAAGCTAGTGTCCAGCTGTACACAGCGTGTGCTTTTGTTAACATGCAGATATATATTTTTGAATTAAAGTCTTGCATAGGTGCTGCGATACTTAAAGGCAATGTATCCATAATCGCTCCTTGTTTCGCTTGTTCGTCCTTGTTACCGATGATGCCTTGATGTCCGGTTACCCAGTACAAATAAACTTTGTTATTGATCCTGAGATCTTGTAGAGATTTATAGCATTTAAGAACTACTTTTGATTTTATTGTGTTACTTTGGAGAATGAAATTTTTTTGTAATTTTTTTTTTATTTTAAATTTTGAAGAATTACATTCCACTGTTACTTAAAATAATTTTTCCATCTAAATTATAGATAATGTATTATTTATTTAGTCATAAAAATTTATTTTAATGACAAAAACCAAAAAAAAAAAAAAAGACAAAGTCTAAAAATATTTATTTGTAATGAAATAATTTGTGAATTAAAAATTATTGTAGCCATGAAGCACGTTCGCTTTTGTTAATTAATTTTTAATTCACAAATTATTTAATTACAAATAAATATTTCTAAACTTTATGTTTTTTTTTTCAGGTTTTTGTCATTAAAATAAATTGTTATGACTAAATAAATAATACATTACCTATTATTTAAATGGAAAAATTATTTTAAATAAAAGTGGAATGTATTACTTCAAACTTTAAAAAAAAAAAAAATCATTTTTATCATTTTGGATCATAAATGGGAAAATTTTTTTTCCCCTTTATTTTTTAATGGAAATTCATGTAGTGCCAATGCAGTGAAAACAACAAAGGATTTGAGCTGTAACACAAGAAACACCTAAGCTCTATTCGCGGAGAGACAACAGATTATTTCCTTATATACTTACTTACTTGGGTGGCCATAACAACCCGTTACCGGGCTACGGCCGACCTCAAAAGCTCTCTCCAGGCGCCTCTGCTTCGCGCGCGCCTTCTCCAATCATTCACACCAAGCGTGGATAGGGTTTCCTCGGCTTGGTCTTTCCATCGGAGGCATGGTCTTCCTCTTCGCCGTCGCCCAGCGGCTTCCGCATCAAACACCTTTTTCGCCGGAGCTTCTTCGTCCATACGCATAACATGTCCCAGCCAGCGCAGACGTTGGATAGTGATGCGCTTGACTATGTCAATGTCAGCGTAGAGCTCGTACAGTTCGTGGTTCATTCGAATATGGTAGTCGTCGCCGACGTGAACAGCACCGAAGATTTTGCGAAGAATTTTTCTCTCTCTCAAACACCCCAAGCGTGGCTGCATCAGTCTGCGATACAACCCATGCTTCTGCGCCGTAAAGTAGCACGGTTAAGATGAGCGTCTTGTAGAGTGTCAGTTTTGTCGGGCGAGAGAGGTCTCTACTACTCAATTGCTTACTGAGACCATAGTAACACCTATTAGCAAGAGTTAGTCTTCGCTTTATCTCCAGGCTGACATCGTTTTGAGTGTTCACAGCGGTGCCAAGATAGGTGAATTCCTTGACAACTTCGAAAGTATAGTTGTTCGCAGTAACAAAGGATCCAATACGCCGCGTCTCCCTGTTTGTGGACAGCATATACTTTGTTTTGTTTTGCCCTCGTTCACCGTCAAACCCACTTTCGCTGCCTCTTTTTTTTGCTAGCAGAGAACGCAGCAGTAACATCTCGCTTACAACGTCCAATGATATCAATATCATCGCCATATGCAAGGAGCTGGACACTTTTGTAGAAAATAGTGCCATTACGATGTACACTGGCTCTTCGCAACACCCCTTCCATCACAAAGTTGAAGAGGTTTGTGAGGGTGATTTCATTCATAAACCTAACTTTGCATATCCAACAGTTCGATGGGTTGTCCAATTGTTGTATGACGTCATACAATCTGGCTATTTCCTAGCAACATATTGTGCAAAGTTTACAATGCACTAATGACAATAATGTCATTCTGACGTAACAACATTATGCTTAGTGATATGTTCGAAAGCGTGTTATCGAAAAAAAAAAAAGTGTGTATCCAATTTCCTCTGAAAGAGTTCTTTCTTTCTCGATCGACATCTTAATCAGAAAAGACACACTTCGCTTGGGATCATATACTTAGTAATTTTTACGAGAAGATATAAGTAATCAGCCTTAGACAAAGTTTATCGGGCATTAAAAATAAGAAAAACTTCAGTAAGTCGTTAATCGTGTTAAAAGTAATATAAAAAAAAAGTTTGTGGTGTGTAAAGGGAAACAGTCGTGTGGCTAAATCAGAAAAGTCTGATTATTGGTGGAATTTTTTTAGTTCAACCTGCAGCATATTAAAATTTGGCCCAAATACTTCCACTACACACCATACACACTTTTCCTGCAGGAGCACTCCGATCAGATAGTCGTGGACCCTTTTATTTTAAAGAGGTATGAAAAAACATTTAAATTTATTAAATCTACAGGTCCTATGTACATTTTGAAAATCTCTAGGGTCCTATTTTCGGAGTCTCAAAAGAATCTTCATTTCAATTGAAAATCTCTCTTGAGCCGTCTCTTTATTTGTGCTGAGACTCCGCTAACATATTTTGGCAAAAGCAGTCCCGCATTACATGAACAATCCATTATTGTGTTGCATTCCATATCGCCAATGAATGCCAGCAGCGACATCATGCTCTTGAACAGTTCAGCAGCTTGGGTTACCAAATATACTATGCACATATGGATCTCTCAACAACCATTTAAGAACAAGTGATAAGTTTAAAAAAAAAAAAAAAAAAAACTACTCTAAAACGATTACTTTTTTTTCATTTTGTCCAGTCTAACTTTTGGTACAAATTTACATTTAAATCAACTTTAAAAATATTGAGAAAAAAAAAAAAAAACAGAAAATACTTAGAAATTTTTCCTTTTTTCCCAGTGAAACATTTATCCTTAAAATTTATCTTTAAATTAAAGTTAAAATTATGTAAAACAAATCTATCTGGTTAGGTACTTAAATATGAATATGAATGTTCGGGTTTAATATACCTTAATTTCGCGTTGATTACTAAATTTATGTCATAATAAAATAATTACAATTGTAAGTTAAAATTGTGAGTTTTGGTTCTAATGTTTTTTTTTGCATTTAAATTTTCATTAAATAGTTGTATAATATAATGGCCGTCACTGTCCTTCATAGACAGATAAGTATTTTTTTAAATGAAAGTATGTTGAGAAAATCTGAAAACTTTATTAGAAAATTTAGATTGACAACAACACATGCATTAGATGTTTTCATCATTATCATAACTATTCAGAAAAAAAAGAGCATTAGAAAACCAAAAACAAACATTTAACATTAAGAAAAAATTCTCAAAAGAGTAGCAGAATTTAGCACAAGCCCAACAACAATATAACTCAGCGAAATCTCCGATTAACAACAGGCCTGCTGTCATCGTGGGAGATCGATGTGAGTACAACTACTATATTTTGTTTCGTTTTGCTTGATTTATTAGTTTTATTTTGATTATAACTATTCACCTAAAAATACTCTCTCTGCAAAAATTGAATTAATGAAGAAGTGCATAAAATAACTTATTTCTTTTTATTTTGTTGGCGTTGCCAATCAACGTAATTTATAGTCATATACTTCTGAAGATAATCCAAATATTTTAAATTTACATATATAGGTAAATCATAAGCCTTAAAAACAAATATGTACCTGCTTATAGGCTTAATTATTGTTGGGCAAGTTTCCTTTCTCTAAACGTAAAATCTAAGTGTAATTTAAGTTCATACGACTGAATTCTTTTTTTTTTTGAGAAAAATATTTACGAATAACCAAATGTTATGAAAAGATAAAATGTTTACCTACACATTTTAGTTGAAACGAGTGTTTTAAATATACGATATTAATGATAATTTCTTAACATTATTTTCAACTTTATTCCCTTTCCGAAAAATAAAATGTAATAAAGTTCTTCGGCAATGAACAAAATGGAAAACTAAATAAATTTTTTCTTTAACCACGAAATGTGAAACAAGGTTTAGGACAAGCATATTGGGCTAACAAAACAATGTCGATTTTATTGTTAGCAGGATGGGCGGGTGAAGAAAGAAGGACATACAACATCTTTTATGCCTTCGCAGCGGTTATTCAGATGTTCCTTAGACCTCCAAACTTAGATTCAATAGATTAATATTTTTTTTTTTGTTGCTTATTCATGTTTGATGATCGGTTTTTTTTTGTTTACGAATTACATTAAATATTCGGTTTTAGTTTCCACCTAGCTCTGCATACAATTTTAATGTATGTAGCTTTCCGTCCGTGACTGAACGCCAACCCCCACCCCAACTACTGAGCTACGACCGAAGATAACTAGATATGCAGAACCGGTCAGTAGGCTGCGGGCCTCGTTGAGGCAGGATCGTTACATAATTAAATGGCGCCCAACGTGGGGCCGTCATCAGCTTTAAATGCATTTTGCAGCTATATCAACATTTCTCGCTAAAAAGCTAACTAAGTTTAAGACGGTAAAAGTCAACAAAAAAAAAAAATCTAGCTGTGCATACAAATGCTTTTGACCCCCTTTCTTTTCGTATTTGCCGATGTCAATTATTTAATTTTTTTTTTTAAATTTTTTTTTCATAGCTAACGTTTGTTTCAATTATTGTTGGATTCCTGTAACTGGACAGCTCTGGTTGCATGCCACAAAGATTGGAGCTAGTTGTTTTTGGACAAGTTTTATGATGATTTTCATAAGGTGGACTTAAAGACCTTGTTGTGTATTGGGTCTTTACCCTGGTGGACCTTGGTTGTGAAATTTGTCAGGCTTTTATGTACTTTCCAATAGTTTGTGATTTTTAACTTTGAAGTTTTCTTTTGAAGCTTTACACACTATTGCTAGGTATCCCTTAACCAACATTTTATTGCCTCCGATCTGTTTTATTATTTTTATTTACTTTCAAATAAACATCGTACGAGTAACCGTTTTTTTTTGTCTTCATACCTTTAAAGTTTCACTGAGTAGTGTGTTATTTAAACTTATTTTCAGATTTTACTAAATTTATACTTTTTTTATATTAAATAAAATGCCGCTTGCCAGAAGCGAAGAAAATATACCAAATCTTCTAGATGTGGATACAAATATCTGCTCCATATGTAGTGAAGAAATTTATAACTTTGAAAAGCTTGTGCAAATACCTTGCAAGCATAATTTCCACAACAACTGCATTCGTGCATGGCTGGAGACGAATCCAACATGTCCTGTGTGCCGTAGGCCATGCAATTTTTCTGACCTCCCTGTTTTTCAAAATCCTAGTAGTGCACCTGCGACTATTGCTCAAAATTTATCTTTTGAAGGTGGAATTGCCCAGGCTGCGACTGTTCCAAATGCACCTGTTCATGTTAATGCTTCAAATCGTGGTGGTTCTTCTAATCGTGGAGGGGCAATACCTCGTAATCGCCCTCAAACGCGTGCGGTGACCAATGCCCAGGCACAGAGTCGACGTGCAGTGCAAGAAATGTCACCACCACCAAGGCGGGGCGATAGTACACATAGACGAAATTCTATTAACAATCCGCAAACTGACAGATTGTTCGACTCACGTGTCCAAAATTTAATTACAGAAAGTTTGACTAGTTTTAGAGCTGAAATTGCGAACACGATTTCTAGCGAAATTCAAAACTTGCTTCGGAACATGAACATTGACCAGCAAAGTAGAAATTATGTTCCTGAGTTTCCTCAGGATATGCCTTTTTCAAATTCAAGACAGATTCCTCAGAGAAACACTTCTCATTTTGGTAGTCATGTGCCTGATAATGTAGTTGAGCGTGCCTCGTTAGCAAATGAAAAAATTTCCAAAATTATTCATAATTGGAAAGTAAAATTTAGCGGTTCACCTGAGGATATTTCTGTCGACGAATTCATCTACCGAATTAACATTTTGACTTCTGATCAATTAAATGGAAATTTTAACATCTTATGTCAACATGCTTATACGTTGTTTGATGGCAAAGCAAAAATATGGTTTTGGCGGTATCACCGTCAAACTGATAACTTAGAGTGGTTCGAACTCTGTGAAGCTTTGCGGCGTCAATATAAAGATCATGTAACTGACTCTGAAATCATGGATGATATTCGAAAAAGAAAACAAAAGCCAAACGAATCGTTTGAAGAATTTCTAGACGCAGTTGTGATCCTCAGTGACCGTCTTAGACATCCGATTCCCGAGTTCGAACTTGTAGAAAACCTAATACGAAATCTTAAACCCGATTTAAGGCACGAACTCTTGCATCTTGAAATTACTAATATTTCAATATTGCGCAAGGAAGTCCGTAAGCACGATAAATTTATAAAAGATATTCAGACAAATTCGTTTGCCCGAAACTTTTCCTCTCGAAGATATGTTTCTGAAGTTGAGGTGGAAGGCCAAGCGCCAGCAGAAGACGCAAATGAAGAATCTGCGAATATATATTCGATAGAACAAGTTCCAATCAAATGTTGGAATTGTACCGAGTTGGGCCACGGTTATCATGACTGCCTACTGCAAAGACGCGTATTTTGTTACGGGTGTGGGGCTCCTGATACTTACCGACCTTCTTGCCTGAAATGTACAAAGAAAACGGAAAACGGCAAAACGGATGTCCGCCGTGCGAACAGCGGTCATCCAAACTCAAGCCGCCCTCGGACTTAGACATTGTAACCGCTCCGCAATATCCTCAAACCTCTTGTTCTGTTGATTTTCAACACCCCCTTAGAAGGCCATACCATGTACGGTTGGCTGAATACAACAAAGTTCGTGCTAGGATATTTTCAGATAGCCCTAGTGAACAAGTATCAAATCGTTCAGCATGTCGTATGCGTAAATTTTGGCGCAACAAGAAACTGTTGCGAAAAACTGTAATTTCTGCATTGGTGCATAAAGGCTCTGATGTTCGGCCGTATGCAAAATTGAATATTAATGGAAAATTTGTTTTTGCTTTATTGGATAGTGGCGCAAATAGGAGTTGTGTTGGTGGAGATTTGGCTCAAGACATCCTGAGGAATAAATCCTCATTTCATAAGTTTTCAGGCAGTGTAAAGACAGCTGATGGGCAAAATCAACAAGTCCTTGGATCTATTGATATTTCTGTAGAATTTCAGGATCAAATCAAGTTTTTTAATTTTTTGCTAATACCATCACTTAAACAAGATGTCATATGTGGGATAGATTTCTGGGAACACTTTGGCATAAAAATTAATTTTGAAAATGTCATCTCTGAACTCAACACAGACCAAAAAGATTGTGAATTTCTTTCACTAAGTTCAAATGAACGTCAAAAACTGGATAGTGCAATAGCTGCTTTTCCTTCTTTTGAAAAAACAGGCTTAGGATTGACGACACTGGTCGAGCATACGATCGACACAGGGAATGCAATTCCAATTAAGCAAAGGCACTACCCCATTTCGCCTGCAATGGAAAAGATACTTTGCTGTGAAATCGATCGTATGCTTAACTTAGGTGTCATCGAAGAAGCCAAAAACTCTGCGTGGTCATCCCCTACGGTAGTAGTAGTGAAACCAGGAAAAGTTAGGTTTTGCTTAGACTCTCGAAAATTGAACTCTGTGACCCTTAAGGATGCCTACCCGATACCCAATATTGATGGCCTAATTTCTAGACTTCCTCCAGTTTATTGTATCTCAAAGATTGACCTTAAGGATGCCTTTTGGCAAATTAATTTAGAGCCAGAATCTCGTCCAAAAACAGCCTTCACGGTTCCAAATCGGCCATTGTACCAATTCACGCGAATGCCATTCGGATTGTGCAATGCGCCACAAACAATGTGCCGATTAATGGATAAAGTTATCCCATATAATTTGAAGTCATATGTATTCGTCTACCTTGACGACTTACTAGTCGTTAGTCAATCTTTGGAACAACACATAAGCCATCTTTATGAGGTTGCATTAAATTTACGAAAAGCGGGTTTGACCATAAATGTTAAAAAAAGCATGTTTGGGCTATCTCAGGTGAAGTACCTCGGCTTTGTCGTTGGGAAAGGATCTCTTGAGGTAGACCCAGACAAAGTGAGTGCAATATCAAAATTTCCAATACCAAAAACCTTGCGACAACTTCGCCAGTTCCTTGGCATGACAGGTTGGTATAGGAGGTTTATTGATGATTATGCCTCCAAAACCTTTCACTTGACTGAGCTCCTTTCTAAAAAGAAATCTTTTTCATGGAATATCGATGCACAAGCTGCCTTCGAGGTCTTGAAGGAGAATTTGTCGTCTGCTCCTCTTCTCGCTCATCCCGATTACTCTAAGCCTTTCGTCGTCCAATGTGATGCCAGCCAGTACGGTGTCGGTGCATTGCTTGCGCAAGCCGATGGGAATGGGGACGAAAAGCCAATAGCTTTTATGTCCCATAAGCTCAATAAGGCACAGCGCAATTACACCGTTACTGAGCTGGAGTGTTTAGCCGTAGTGCTTGCGGTCAAAAAGTACCGCCCGTATATTGAAGGACACGAATTTAAAGTGGTCACAGATCATGCCAGCCTTAAGTGGTTGATGAGTCAAAAAGATCTGAGCGGAAGATTGGCCAGATGGGCACTTAAGCTTCAGGGGTTTCACTTTTCGATTGAGCATCGAAAGGGAAGCGAAAATGTGGTGGCAGACGCACTTTCGCGCTCTTTTGAGAATGACAGTACGGTTGAAGAAGTGGATGTGGAAGTATTGCCATCAATTGACTTAAGCTCAGAAAGTTTTCATAGTGTTGCTTATAAGTCGCTTAGAGAAAAATTTGAAAAGTCGGGAATGCCAGATTTTAAGGTCATTGATAAATACATTTACCACAGGGTAGAATTTTCTAGAGGTGACTTAGACGAATCGGAGTCATGGCGATTGTTTGTCCCAGAAGAATTGAGGGAAGCAGTTATTTATGCGGCTCACAATACTGCTTCATCTGCACATGGTGGTATAGCCAAAACTCTTGAACGCGTTCGTCGCAATTTTTATTGGCCTGGGGCAGTAGTTGATGTAAAAAAATTCGTTTTGAATTGTGAGTTATGCAAAACTTCAAAGTCCCCTTCATATAGTTTGAGACCGCCCATGGGTAAAATGATAGAAACAGAAAGACCCTTTCAAAGGCTGTACCTGGATCTTATTGGACCATTTCCAAGATCCAAGAAAGGAAATATTGGCATTCTGATTGCTCTAGACCATTTTTCAAAGTTTCCATTTTTAAAGCCATTGAAAAAGTGCGTATCTCGTAATATAATCGATTTTCTGAAATCTGATATTTTTGATTGTTTTGGTGTCCCAGAAACCATTGTTACAGACAATGGGTCTCAATTCAAAAGCAAGGACTTCGAAAGTTTTTTAACAAAGTATGGAATACGACATACTTGCACGGCTGTTTATAGTCCCCAGTCGAACGCTTCTGAACGAGTCAATCGTTCGATTAACGAAGCCTTGCGTTCTTTTATCCGAAAGGATCAGAGAGATTGGGATCTGTTTATAAGCAGTATAAATTGTTCATTAAGAAATAGTTTACATCAATCAACAGGAAAATCTCCTTACCAAATAGTTATGGGCCAAAACATGATAACGCACGGAAACGATTACGCAGTCTTGAGAAATCTGCAATTACTCTCCGAAGCCGACGCCAAAGTTGAAAGAGCTGACGAATTTTCAATAATTCGTAACTCCATAAAATCCAAACTAAAAGCTGCATATGACAAAAATGTTAGCACATACAACCTGAGGTCAAGGGTTAGAAAATTTAATGTCGGTCAGGAAGTAATCAGAAGAAATTTCGCACAAAGTAATTTGCTTAAAAATTTTAATGCCAAGCTTGCACCTACTGGAGTAAAATCTCGTATTAAAAACACCTTAGGTAACGCATATTACGAACTAGAAGATATGGAAGGGAAAACAATGGGAATTTATCACGCAAAAGATATTTGGTGCTAAGTTAAGCTTAACTCAGTTTATCTTATAATATAGAAAAAAAAACTGTTTCACCTTTTTCAGCTTCAATTCAAGTGATAATCACTTAAATTGTATCTGTTTTGTGAGGGTGATTTCATTCATAAACCTAACTTTGCATATCCAACAGTTCGATGGGTTGTCCAATTGTTGTATGACGTCATACAATCTGGCTATTTCCTAGCAACATATTGTGCAAAGTTTACAATGCACTAATGACAATAATGTCATTCTGACGTAACAACATTATGCTTAGTGATATGTTCGAAAGCGTGTTATCGAAAAAAAAAAAAAGTGTGTATCCAATTTCCTCTGAAAGAGTTCTTTCTTTCTCGATCGACATCTTAATCAGAAAAGACACACTTCGCTTGGGATCATATACTTAGTAATTTTTACGAGAAGATATAAGTAATCAGCCTTAGACAAAGTTTATCGGGCATTAAAAATAAGAAAAACTTCAGTAAGTCGTTAATCGTGTTAAAAGTAATATAAAAAAAAAGTTTGTGGTGTGTAAAGGGAAACAGTCGTGTGGCTAAATCAGAAAAGTCTGATTATTGGTGGAATTTTTTTAGTTCAACCTGCAGCATATTAAAATTTGGCCCAAATACTTCCACTACACACCATACACACTTTTCCTGCAGGAGCACTCCGATCAGATAGTCGTGGACCCTTTTATTTTAAAGAGGTATGAAAAAACATTTAAATTTATTAAATCTACAGGTCCTATGTACATTTTGAAAATCTCTAGGGTCCTATTTTCGGAGTCTCAAAAGAATCTTCATTTCAATTGAAAATCTCTCTTGAGCCGTCTCTTTATTTGTGCTGAGACTCCGCTAACATATTTTGGCAAAAGCAGTCCCGCATTACATGAACAATCCATTATTGTGTTGCATTCCATATCGCCAATGAATGCCAGCAGCGACATCATGCTCTTGAACAGTTCAGCAGCTTGGGTTACCAAATATACTATGCACATATGGATCTCTCAACAACCATTTAAGAACAAGTGATAAGTTTAAAAAAAAAAAAAAAAAAAACTACTCTAAAACGATTACTTTTTTTTCATTTTGTCCAGTCTAACTTTTGGTACAAATTTACATTTAAATCAACTTTAAAAATATTGAGAAAAAAAAAAAAAACAGAAAATACTTAGAAATTTTTCCTTTTTTCCCAGTGAAACATTTATCCTTAAAATTTATCTTTAAATTAAAGTTAAAATTATGTAAAACAAATCTATCTGGTTAGGTACTTAAATATGAATATGAATGTTCGGGTTTAATATACCTTAATTTCGCGTTGATTACTAAATTTATGTCATAATAAAATAATTACAATTGTAAGTTAAAATTGTGAGTTTTGGTTCTAATGTTTTTTTTTGCATTTAAATTTTCATTAAATAGTTGTATAATATAATGGCCGTCACTGTCCTTCATAGACAGATAAGTATTTTTTTAAATGAAAGTATGTTGAGAAAATCTGAAAACTTTATTAGAAAATTTAGATTGACAACAACACATGCATTAGATGTTTTCATCATTATCATAACTATTCAGAAAAAAAAGAGCATTAGAAAACCAAAAACAAACATTTAACATTAAGAAAAAATTCTCAAAAGAGTAGCAGAATTTAGCACAAGCCCAACAACAATATAACTCAGCGAAATCTCCGATTAACAACAGGCCTGCTGTCATCGTGGGAGATCGATGTGAGTACAACTACTATATTTTGTTTCGTTTTGCTTGATTTATTAGTTTTATTTTGATTATAACTATTCACCTAAAAATACTCTCTCTGCAAAAATTGAATTAATGAAGAAGTGCATAAAATAACTTATTTCTTTTTATTTTGTTGGCGTTGCCAATCAACGTAATTTATAGTCATATACTTCTGAAGATAATCCAAATATTTTAAATTTACATATATAGGTAAATCATAAGCCTTAAAAACAAATATGTACCTGCTTATAGGCTTAATTATTGTTGGGCAAGTTTCCTTTCTCTAAACGTAAAATCTAAGTGTAATTTAAGTTCATACGACTGAATTCTTTTTTTTTTGAGAAAAATATTTACGAATAACCAAATGTTATGAAAAGATAAAATGTTTACCTACACATTTTAGTTGAAACGAGTGTTTTAAATATACGATATTAATGATAATTTCTTAACATTATTTTCAACTTTATTCCCTTTCCGAAAAATAAAATGTAATAAAGTTCTTCGGCAATGAACAAAATGGAAAACTAAATAAATTTTTTCTTTAACCACGAAATGTGAAACAAGGTTTAGGACAAGCATATTGGGCTAACAAAACAATGTCGATTTTATTGTTAGCAGGATGGGCGGGTGAAGAAAGAAGGACATACAACATCTTTTATGCCTTCGCAGCGGTTATTCAGATGTTCCTTAGACCTCCAAACTTAGATTCAATAGATTAATATTTTTTTTTTTGTTGCTTATTCATGTTTGATGATCGGTTTTTTTTTGTTTACGAATTACATTAAATATTCGGTTTTAGTTTCCACCTAGCTCTGCATACAATTTTAATGTATGTAGCTTTCCGTCCGTGACTGAACGCCAACCCCCACCCCAACTACTGAGCTACGACCGAAGATAACTAGATATGCAGAACCGGTCAGTAGGCTGCGGGCCTCGTTGAGGCAGGATCGTTACAGGTTGCAGGATAGTGGATCGCCCTATCTGAAACCTCGTTCGGTATCAAATGGTTCGGAGAGGTCCCTCCTACTCTGACGGAGCTGGCTGTTTTGCTCAACGTCAATCTGCAAAGCCGCACCAGCTTCGCAGGTATACCGAACTCAGACATGGTGGCATACAGGCAATCCCGTATCGGGCTATCGAAAGCAGCTTTAAAATCGATAAAGAGATGATGGGTATCGATCTGTTTTTCGTGGGTTTTTTCCAGGATTTGACGTAGTGTGAAGATCTGATCTATGGTGGACTTACCAGGTCTAAAGCCGCACTGATAAGGCCCAATCAGTGTGTTGGCAAACGGCTTAAGTCTTTCACACAGTACAGTCGACAGGACCTTGTAAGAGATGGCAAGAAAACTGATTCCCCGGTAGTTAGCGCAGATTGTCGGGTCACCTTTCTTCAGTACAGGACAAAGGACACTGAGATTCCAATCGTCGGGCATGCTTTCTACTAGCCATATTTTGCAGATGAGTTGATGCATACACCCTATCAGCTCATCGCCGCCGGTCTTGAACAATTCAGCAGGCAGGCCATCGGCACCAGCCGCTTTGTTGTTCTTAAGTCGTTGGATCACAACTCGTACCGCGTCATGGCTAGGTGGTGGTACGTCCACACCATCGTCGTTGATTGGTGGCATCGGGTTAATTTCTCCAAAGGCGGGATTGGTGGAGTCATCGCCAGCAAGCAGCTTGAAAATGTGTTCCCTCCATAATCTCAGTGTACTCTGCGTATCCGTAACCAGATTTCCATGTTCATCTTTACAGGTAGATGCTCCGGTCTTGAAACCTTGGGTCAGACGCTTGACTTGTTGGTAAAATTTTCGAGCATCATTCCAGCCCTGTAACAGTTCGAGTTTCTCACGCTCGTGCCTTTCCTGCTCTCGTTTCTTGCGTCTGAAAAGGCGCCTCTCTTCCTTCCTTTTTTTTTTCCCGGTAGTTTTCGTGCACGGCTCGAGTTGCTGCTGACTGCAGGGTTCTTTTGTAGGCGGCGTTTTTCACTGCAGTAGCTTCGCGACACTCCTGGTCATACCATTGATTTCGCGGAAGTGGGCGTCGGAAACCAATGACTTCCTCAGCGGCAGAGCGCATGGAGCGGGATATATGCGCCCAAAGTCCACCGGCATCATCGGGTAGAGAGTCAGGTTGAAGGAGCAGTTCTGAGAGGCGAGCGGAATAGGCTTCGGCCGTCCGATGTGATTGCAACTTAGCGACGTCCAGCTTTCGTTGCGTATCAGAGCGTACATCCTTTGCATTGCACAGCCGCATGCGTATCTTGGCTGCAACAAGATAATGATCGGAGTCAATATTGACTCCCCGGAACGTACGAACATCTAGCACGCTGGAAGCATGCCTTCCGTCGATCACAACATGATCGATTTGGTTGCGTGTTTTCTGATCAGGGGACAGCCAGGTGGCCTTGTGGATATCGAGGTGTTGAAATCTGGTGCTACTTACTATCATGTTTCGCGCCGCGGCGAAGTCGATCAGCCGTAGACCGTTGTTTGAGGTGGTCTCGTGAAGGCTGAAATGACCGACAGTGGGGTCAAATATACCTTCTCTTCCTACCTTTCCGTTGAAATCCCCGAGTACAATTTTAACGTCATGGGCCGGGCAGCGGTCGTATACTTCCTCGAGTCTCGCATAGAAGACATCTTTGACAGCATCGTCCTTTTCCTCCGTCGGGGCGTGCGCGCAAATCAAGCTCATGTTAAAAAATCGAGCCTTGACGCGGATCGTAGCCACCCTTTCGCTCACAGGTGTGAACCTGGAGACATGGTGGCGAAGTCTCTTGCTTACTACGAACCCGCATCCCAATTCGCGCCTCTCCGCATGGCAGCTGTAGTAGATATCGCAATTTGCTTGCTTAGAGCAACCGTGTCCTATCCATCTTATTTCCTGGATGGCGGTGATGTCAGCCTTAATTTTTCCGAGGGCATCCGCCAATTCGATAGAGGCACCTTCCCTATTGAGGGTCCGGATATTCCAGGTGCATATCCTTAAATCATAGTCCTTTTTTCGTTTGCAGTGGTCGTCAACGTTGAGGGGTTCTGTATCCGAGGCTTTTTTAGTCTTCATTGGAGTGTTTTTTTTACGTGGCGGGTACCCAACCTTGCGCACAACCCAGTTTACTTCCAGGGAGGACACGCTGCACACATTCGCTTACTATCTCATATATATTTCCTTATATATAGGCTTAAAAAATAGCGGTAAATTTTTTTATAAATAAGAAAAAATAAAATTTTCGTAATTTTTTTGGCCAAATTCAAAAAAATTAAAATTTTGCAGCTCTGGTAGCAGCCATAGGGTTATTTTTTTTTTTAATTATATAATTATAAATGAGGAAATACTCAATATGAATAAGTTTTCGAAAATCGAGTTTTCTTGAAGTATTCTAGAACATAACTGTTTTTGAACATGTCTACTACACATGTATGTAATTACAGTAGGTGGCCATATTAATGGGGACAGTACTCATATTTTCGCATTTTCTAGTTTGAATAATTTTTTTTAACAAATAATTGAATCTAGGTCTAGTAAGTATTTTTTATTTATTAAAATATTCTATTAAGATAATAAAATCAACATATTACGTAGTTTACATTCAATTATTTTTTCGTATAAGTAATATTTACGTTCTCTGAAAATTTTATGTAAATAATTAAAGTATTTGGTGATTCCACCAATAGCTGCAATGATGGCTTGTATGCATCGGGCATTCTCTGTATATAATTTAGTTGGATGTTGTTGGAGTTCGGTGTTGTGATGCCATTCTCTGACGATTGCTTCAATAAACTTCCGCTTGATGGTATTCAATTTTTTGACGAATGGCCGTTTGGTTAGCTTCCACATGTTCTCAATGGGGTTCAAGTCAGGTGAGTGCCCAGCCAAGGCAAATAGCTAATATTTTTGTCAGCTAGAATTATAGTTACACTCCTGGCTTTTTAGTATGGCGCCGAATCGTGCATAAAAATGTACTCTCGTCACCAGGGAACCATTTTTCGAGCTGTGACAGCAGGCGAGTTCTTCGTACTCGCTTGAGTTGGTCCTGCCTTATGGTCCCTATCACGATATATAGGAGTCCCATACCTTTGGCTGAGATCATAGGCTACACCATGATGCTAGCCAGGTGCTTAGCCCTCTCTACAAGGCTGCCGGGGTGGAACTGCTCTCCAGGGCATCGTTGGAAAAATTTAATTTTGTCAACCAAAAGTTGGAATTTTGACACGTCAGAGAAGTATACCTGTAAAACACGATTATTAAAAAAAAATAGTAGTTTACGAACTACTCTATTTTAAGAGGTAGCACGTACTCGATTCCATTACGCATCAGTCATTGTTAAGTGTAAATTGGCCAATTGCAGTCGATTCTTCTTCATGGCATTGGTCAGGCACCTATTTTTGATTGGTCGACAAGCGATCAGGTTCTATTCTGTCAAATGCAGCCGACCTGTCTCTTTGGAGACGATAATTTTCCCGTTGTTTATCATCGTAGTTAAGTAAACCATACTTTTCTTACAATTTTTGAGGCAGATGTCCATAGTTTTACGGTCGGTACGAGTTGTGTTGAATTCTTTTTCTACCACATTTTCCTACACGGTTTGCGTTCAGAGGCTCGTTTTGATCTATTATTTTTTAATACGGTTATAAACCGACTTTTAAACACCTGCAAGTGTAGCTATGTCTCTCTGGGGATATGAGGAGTTACATAATTGTCTGTATTTCTCTATATTTTTTTATACACGTGTCTGAAGAATTGTCCATTCAAAAAAGAAACACTTTTGAAGATACACCTCAATACCGTTGTCTAAATATAAATTAATTCATGAAACTTAGTAAGACTATATAAATAAAAACCATTATTTAGATTTTGAACATTACGGACGGGTAAGGCGGACAAAAAATTATTTATTCAAACTTTAAACGACTAAACTACAACAGTACGTTTTACCAAATAAGAAGTAATCTCTCTTAACCTCACTTATTTAGTAGATGACGCAGACTACTAATGTTGCCGCTTATCATATACAATAATAATGATACCAGCAGCAAAAGGAAATTAATAAACTTTATGAAAACTAATTTATATGCTAAAAAAATTCGGTTAAACTAGAAAATACAAAAATTTGAGCACTGTCCCCATTAATTTGGCCACCTACTGTATATGTGCAGTTTTAGTTTTTTTTGGATTTTGCAACGGTTTTGAAATATATTTATAAATCATATGTTTTTTTTCTTTTTCTAAACCATTTATATAAAGCTTCGGCTCATTATATACATGTTTCTTTTGTTTTTTTTTTTTGTTTTGGTTATGTACTGTCTTGCAGTTATATATTTTTCTAGCACTATCAATAATATTCTTAGCACTTTACTTTCTTGTTCACTTTTCCAATTCATACTTTAGAATGCCTTTTTTCTATTGGTTTTTGCTTAAGTTCTGGTGGCATCATTTAATATATCGATAATTTTGAGGAAAAACGAGTCACGGTCGTCATATAAAGAAATAACTACATCTTTTAACTTAGAGCTCAGATCTTCAACTCCACTATCATTTTTTTCATATTTTCTTAAGAGCTAACATTTGTTTAGTATTGAATAAAATTACATACTCATAAGTCTAGGGTTACCAACTATTCTAATTTACTATCTTAGGTGCCACTATACTACTATAGGTCCAAGAGCTCTAGCAAAGGCTTCTAATGAATGAAAAATTCCTAACACGGAACCTTTTCCCTTTAAACAATTTTTTGAGCGTTCAGAATTGTGTGTCTGAAATAATTCATATTTTTGATAAAAACATGAAAATAAAACTAATTGCTATGTATAGAAAAGTAGCCTGGTGGTAAACTGTTCGAATTGTGAAATTTTTACGATTTTTTTCTCAGTAAATTAGTTTTTTACTTATCAATTATAATTTTAATTAAATTTTCATAATTTAAATATGAAAAGCTCTAAGAGAAAAAGAATTTGGGAAAGCCGTCCAAAGCTTAAAGTTCCTGAACAAGCACGTAGCACTGCTATGAATAACCGATTCAAAGTTTTGGAAGAAATTGAAATGGAAGCTTCGAGCGAAGAAGATGGCGAAAATGTCCACGCTTAAGACAAATATCCCCCAATTGTTGTGGATGCTTCACATACCTTAACGTCTGTGTTTGATTTAATTGGCCGCAAGTACAAATTTAAGAGAATGTCAATTGGTACCAAAATTATATCGGAGTCACTGGTACTATATGAAGATGTTGTTAAGAAACTGAAACTGGCCAACTTAGGATTTTATACACATCAAATGAAAACCCGGAAAAGTTTTAAGCTTGTTTAGTTTGGTCTCCGCGCATTGATCCAAAAACAATAACTGATAAGTTTATCAACGCTTACAATATAGAACCGGTGAGTGTGAATGAAATTACAACGAGAAAATCTAGTGTCAATGACGCATCTACATGAATGAATTTGATAGACTACAAGTCACAAAACGTGAAATTATCAAAACTAGATTCTTCTATGATGTTGCAGTTAAATGGCGCAACCCATTTAAAGGTAAAAGAGGTCCCACTCAGTGTGACAAATGCTCCATGTTTGGTCATGGTGCTAGTAACTGGTACAAGATTAATGTTTGCCCAGCGTGTGCAGGCAATCATGATATTGTTTCATGTACCCTAAACAAGACTTCTCATGAGGGTTCTACAATTTACAAGTGTTTCAACTGCACTAAAAAAAAAATATAAGAATGTCAACCATAGAGCTGATAATTCTCGATGTCCATGTCGAAATGATTATTTAGAAATTCGGAAAGAAACTCTAACTCGAAATAAACCGTATTCACGAAATACATTTTCTGCTTTCACATTGAAAATAACAATTTTCCTCAATTGCAATCAAATAAACATTCGGCGCAAAATGAAACTTCAAAATCTTATCCTACAATTTTGAAAAATAAATAAAATGATGAAAATCCCGATGACATTTCAAATGAAAGATTATGGGAAATATATTTTGAAGCAATTGACGCTCTCCAACAGTGTCGGAACAAGTTTGACAAGCTGAGAGTACTGGAAATGATGCTGAAAAATGCCTTTTAGATCATCTACAGTTAACTGTCTCCATGTCATGCTTTGGAATGCACATGGCATAACAAACGAATCAGCCGCTTCTCAACTGGAATATTTTTTAAACGAGAAAAAAATTGATTTGGTTTTAACTCATTCCAGACTGCTACCAGAAGGGCCCGTACAATTTCGATAAAATTTGGTGTGGGAGGTCAGGGGATCAATAGAATTTTCTGATGAAAAAACTTAATTTTTCCCTTTCGGCACACCGGAGATATGGCATGGGTAAATTTTTACCCAATAGCCCTCTATGAGACAAAAAAAAAAAAACAAAAACAAAAAAATTTACCGTTCAACTTTTCATTCAATCAAATGTGATTAATTATAGCATCCCACATAGGATCTTTGAATTTGTTACTTTTTTCTTTAAGTCTTGAAATTTGCCTGGATCGATTTTCCACCAAAATTTTGGAAATCTTATGTCGCCTAAATTCTACCTCACAAAAATACAGGTTAATGAAAGAAGTTCAGAAAAATGAAAATATTAATTTTAGACCATTTTAGACCAATCCTTCCTCTACCCAAAAAGCTTTAAAAACCACAACACATCTTACCTGTCGCTTGGTAAGATTTGTTAAAATGCACTCTTCTTTTGGGTATTTAAATACCCAATAGTCTGGAAAGAGTTAATGAATGAAATCTATCTCAAGCCTCATCATAAATTTAAACTTGGAGGATATAAAATATACAGAGAAGATCGTACAACTTTTGGCGGAGGAGTTCTTTTTGCCGTTTTATGTTCTATTGAGCATAAAATATTGCCAAAGATCAAAACATTTGATACAGAAAATATATCGGTAGCCATAACTATTAACGGGCGGCTAACAACCTTAAAATCAACGTATTGTCCTCCACAATAAAGTTCAAAGATGATATCAATAAGCTAACAGATTGTTCTAGAGAATTCTATATTTTTGGAGACTTACATAAATGCAAAACATACTAGTTGGAATTGTCATTTGAATAATACTGCTGGTAATGTATTGTACAACCACCAATTTCATCATACTCGTTTTGGGCAAAACTTGGCAATAACTCAATCTTCCACAATTTATTTACTTCTTTCGAACTCAAATCACCCTAAATCCCATCTTGAGACTCATCAATAGCCGTGTTTTATTGGCTTTGGTTAAACCTAAAAGTGAATAAAACGCATAAGTTTAACCTTTTATAATTCTGCATTTGACCAACAGGTGACATGACAGTGTTTGACAGAAATTTTAAAATCAGAGCCGCCTTTAGGGTTGTATGGTTGAACGGTGCCTAGCGCGGTAAGGGGCCTCACGCATCAGTTTACGCTTTTTTTTCAAATTATTGCCATCAATTCAAACTCTTTTTCTAGTGTCGCAGACGCCAATACCAAAGTGTAACGAACCTTTGGCCTGGGTATTAACTCGCCGATGCCAAGGTTCCTTTACAAATATTTATAATTTGCAGGTGACTAACTTTATCTCCAATAATGATGTTTCCGCCGGTTCGTTTTTATTTAATTCACTTTTATTTAATTTAGTTTAATTATATATCTATGCACAATAATTTCGTATAAAAATAAAAACAATATATTAATTAATTTTCCTTGCTGCGGGATCTGCACCGACGCCTTACGGGTGCTGTATCGCGTCACTTGTTGATTCCGCGGGTTAATCCCAGTCGTGGCCTAACACACTTGTTTCCTCTCTAATCTTCCTGCTCAGTACGGAGCACTGTCGGTTTTAACATAACGGCGAGGCACAAACGCACCGTTGTTGGTATACCAAAGGACAGAATGCAACGCAAAATATAGACTACGCCTATCCTATCGCACTTACGCTATCGGGTTAACTAAATTCGCCTGAGAACGAATATTCCACCGACGCAGAGTTATTCGTACTCAGTACGGAGCACTGTCGGTTTTAATATTACGGCAAGGCACAAGCGCACCGTTGCTGGTATACCAAAGGACAGAATGCAACGCAAAATATAGACTACGCCTATCCTATCGCACTTACGCTATCGGGTTAACTAAATTCGCCTGAGAACGAATATTCCACCGACGCAGAGTTATTCGTACTCAGTACGGAGCACTGTAAGTTCTAATACAACAGCAAGACACAAGCGCGCCGTCGCTGATATACCAAAATAGAGTGCACGGAGAAAATACAACTATACTATCAGGACAAAGAAATTCGCCTGAGCACGAATATTCCACCAGCGCAGAGTTATTCACACTTAGTACGAGCACCGCAAGTTCTAATACAACAGCAAGACACAAGCGCGCCGTTGCTGGTATACCAAAAATAGAGTGCAAAGGGAAATACAACTATACTATCGGGACAAATAAATTCGCCTGAGCACGAATATTCCACCAGCGCAGAGTTATTCACACTTAGTACGAGCACCGTAAGTTCTAATACAACAGCAAGACACAAGCGCGCCGTTGCTGGTATACCAAAAATAGAGTGCAAAGGGAAATACAACTATACTATCGGGACAAATAAATTCGCCTGAGCACGAATATTCCACCAGCGCAGAGTTATTCACACTTAGTACGAGCACCGTAAGTTCTAATACAACAGCAAGACACAAGCGCGCCGTTGCTGGTATACCAAAAATAGAGTGCAAAGAGCAATATATACTACGCAACGAAGTAAAAGAAAATGTACCTGGTGTTTCCTTGGCTGCTGGTTGACTTCTGTCTTCGACGGCTGCCTGCCACGACTGAGATCGATTGTACGTTGACTCGTTGTTTTATGCTTCTCTCCCCTTTCATGTTGTACCGCGTGGTCGCATCGTTTCATTCTATCAGCTGTTCGTTGTGATTTGGTAATACGCTGGCGTTTTCTTTCATGTTGTACCGCGTTGTCCCATTGTTTCATTCCAACAGATGTTCGCTGTGACCGGCTGTGAGCAGTGTTACCATTTAATAGAATGGCAAGTATGGGCAAAATAAATTCTTGTCAGGGATACTGTGTCTTAATGCTATTTACTTCATTATTAAACAAAAATATAAACTTAACCAACATTAATTCATTAATTAAATAATTCACGAATAATTACAATATCAAAATAATAATACGTAGAAAAAATCAATACTTTCTGGAATCAATTGAACTGAGATGCATAATTTGACGATAGTGTAGACAAAAACGAGGCTTGCCGACTTTTGTCTTTACACTTCCTCTTTTCCCCGGGGTATTTTTGCAGTGTGCTGGGCATGGTAGAACTCCTCGGTGGGGATTGGCTAGGCTTTCGTGACGGCTTTTGAGACGACGCTTTATTTTGGGCCTGGTTCAAAGAGCCTGGCTTTGCTCGTGCGTTTGAAAAGCGTGACTGTTCGACTTCAGTGATAATTTGTTGCACACAGTGATGAAATGTCATCAGATCCTCAGTCCAATTGGTTTCAGTGCGAGCCATGTCTGATTTGCTTCTTCGGTTTAAGACTGAAAATGAGAAAAAGAACCAAATTTAGGTTGTTACCATAGTGGTTGGACTAGGAGGGAAGAAGGGTTTGATGTCACTTAGATGCGCTGTCCGTACAGTCCTGTCCCCTTTCCTCTGCAGTTGGATTATAACTGGGGAGGTGAATTTTAGAACACGGAATGGCCCTGCGAATTTTGGAGCCAATTTTGCAGCAAAACTATCAACCGCTTTTGATAAAGGGTGTTGTCGTAGCAACACTTGCTGCCCCACTTCTGGTTTCCATTGCCTGCGCCTCAGATTATAATGCCGAGCTTGGTTCTGGGCGGCTTTCGTTAGGTTTGTTCTGACGATATCAAAGATTTCGCGCAGCTGTGTCGCTCGAGATTCTGGCTCCTGGGTAGACCTTCCTGTCCCTTCGGTGACTTCGTCGTAGAGGGCCTTGGGTAGACGTGGCTGACGGCCTTGGGTGAGAAATGCCGGACTATAACCTGTAGTTTCCGATGCACTAGTGTTTACGGCTAGGGTTATTTCAGGAAGCTTTTCGTCCCAGGTCCTTTGGCAGTTTTCGGTGAACTGTGCAATCATGGTCTTGATTGTGCGATTTGCTCTCTCGGTGGGGTTCTCCTGAGGGGTATAGGGGGCTGTAAACCGCTGTTGCACCCCAATTTCGTGGAAATATGTCTTAGTAGTGCGGCTAGTGAACTGCGTACCATTGTCGGTAATCAACACTTTGGGGACGCCGTACCTTGCCAAAATCCTGTCCCGAAATGCTTTGACTACGCCCTCTGCTGTGGCTTTCCGTAAGGGTACCAGCTCTGTCCATTTCGAGAAACGATCGAAGAAAACTAACAGCATAGTATTACCGTGTTTTGAACGTGGCAGCGGTCCAACGAAATCGGCACATATAGTCGACCAGGGCTCCTCTGGGATAGTTATCAGCATCTCCCCTGCGGGAACCTGTTGGCTGACTTTAAACCGTTGGCACGAGGTACAACTCCTCACATAGCGGCTGATGTCTCGGAACATTCCTGGCCAGTAATAGCGATTTGCGACCCGAGCGATGGTCTTTCTAATTCCAAGATGCCCGGCACTGGGGTTATCATGGTTCTCTTCCATGACCCTCTTACGAAGCGGTGCTGCCACGCAAAGCTTCCATTGCTCGCAGTCCTCGTCTCCAAGGTGAGCTGGTAGATGTCGATACAACTGTCCATTGACGACAGTGAAGTCCGGGAACTTTTCGGGCTGATTCAGAATTTCGGCTTTCTTCTTTTGTAACCATTTACAACTTTCCTCAGTCTCGTTTCTGTCTGTTATCCTTTGACAGGTTTTCATTGGCTGACGAGACAAAGCATCTGCAACGACGTTATTCTTGCCTTTCCGATATTGAATCGTAAATTGGTACTGTTGGAGTTCTAGTGCCCATCGTGCGATGCGTCCGGTTGGACTTTCGATTGAATTCAGCCATTTCAATGAGAGGTGGTCCGTTATCACTATAAATTTATACCCTTCTAAGTACGGGCGCATTTTCCGAATTCCCCATATGATGGCTAGGCACTCCTTTTCAGTAGGAGAATAATTTTTTTCTGCCTGATTCAAGCTGCGGCTGGCGTATGCGATCACTCGTTCCTCCCCTTCGATAACTTGGGTTAGGACAGCGCCTAGTCCCAGATCGCTTGCGTCGGTCTGCAATGAGAACGTTTGGCTGAAGTCGGGGCATGTTAATACTGGAGCTTGCGTTAGTTTTTGTTTGAGCTCTTCAAATGCCCGCTGCTGTTCAGGACCCCATTTCCAATGTTTCCCTTTTTTAAGTAGTGCTGTCAGTGGATGCACTATCGTAGCAAAGCCTGGGACGAATCTTCTATACCAGGATGCTACTCCTAAAAACCGCCGGACTCCCCTTATATTCTGTGGGGGTGTTAACTCTGAAATAGCTACTACCTTATCCGGATCCGTCTGAATCCCCTCTCCGCTGACTACGTGTCCTAAATACCGAATGCTTGTTTTGAAAAACTCGCACTTCTCTGGGTTGATCCTGAGGTTAGCTGCTCGCAGCCGACGGAAGACTTCTTGCAGGTTCTTTAAATGCTCCTCGAGAGTGGCCCCAGTAACGACGATGTCGTCCAAGTAGGCGAATGCGACGGGCTCCATTTCCGACCCGATGACTCTATCCAATGCTCGTTGAAATGTTGCAGGAGCCGAGTGTAGGCCAAACGGCATTACTCGCCACTGGTAAAGTCCTCTACCCGGAACTGTGAAAGCGGTGAATTGTTTGCTGGAGGCTTCCATCGGAATCTGCCAGTAGCCGTCTTTTAGGTCTAGGCTGCTGACGTACCGTGCATTACGCAGTCGATCAAGGATGTGAGTGATTCGGGGCAAAGGATATGCGTCGGGCACGGATCTGCTATTTAATTGCCTATAGTCAATGCAAAGTCGCCAAGCGCCTGTTTTTTTTCGTACAAGGACTATAGGTGCGCTATAAGGACTATGAGACGGCTCGATGCACCCCTTGGATAACAGCTTGTTGATTTCGTCGTCAATGATAGCTTGCATGGCAGGATTCCTTGGTATGTATCTCTGTTTGACGGGACGATCATCTATCATGACAATCCGGTGTTTGGTGATATGAGTCACCCCTTGTAAATCGTTGAATTTGGGAAGCTCTGTAGCTAAAAAGTTATTGATTATTACCTGTTCATTGCTAGTTACTGTCGTCAGCTTAACGTCTGAGCATTTTGGGGTTGTTGCTGGCTCCACGGATGCTGTGCTTGTAGGCTCTGCCGTTATCATATTTGCATGGTCAACCAGTGTTGACCCGGAAGGCTCTGCCATCATCACTTCTATGTATTCCGGTGTCGTGGGTGCGATGTCATTGCTACGGGTGTTTCTTGGTACAGGCGTGTTGGTGTTTGCTTGAAGGGCTATCGAAGGTGGGTGTTGCTGCTCTGTTGTCGTCTGTTGCGGCGGGGTTGCTTGTTGGTAATGGTGTGTAATCCACCGATAACTTCCCTGAGCGTCTGCATTCTGATGAGAGCTGCTACTGGCGACCCATGTTTTCAGTTGTTGTGACGGATGTTCACCTAATATGATCGTGTCATTGCCGATGGTGATTGTAGTACCAAACCTAGTCAAAAAGTCCAGTCCTAAAACTACATCTTCGGTAGCGTCAGGCATGACCACGAACTGAAAGCTCTCCGTGCGCTCCCTATGTTGTACCAGTGCTCGAACTGCCGAATCTAATATTCGCATGGATCCATCAGCCAGTTTTACATCACCACGATATGCAACTCGAGCCGCCGCTTCGCCCATTCGGCTTACGAATGACTCCCGAACAAAACTTACTGTAGCCCCTGTATCGACGGTGGCCGACACCTTTATTCCGCCAACGATGATGTTGGCGTACACCCGTCTACATACGCGTACGGTTTGGTTTAGTTTGGGCGAGGGGGGTTTTCTGGAGTGCTCGCTCCTCCTCGATCGGGGCGGCCTCCGCCATCGTTTCCCGACAGCCGGCAACAATTGATCGTTCTAATACCGGGTCTGCCACAGACCCAGCAGAATAACTTCTGACGACCTTGACATTCTCGTTCCAAATGTCCGTCTTGACCACATCGCCGGCAAGCGGTTCGGACATTTATCCGTTCTTCAGTATCCTGTGCCACCATGCGATGCTGTACCGCTCTGCTCCTTGTTACTTCTACTGGGCGTTCTGATTCACGCGATTTTATGCGTTCAAGATCATCAGCCAGAGCGATTAGTTCGGCCAGGGAAACGAAATCCTTTCGTTTTATGTACCATTGGTACTCTGCCAAACAATTGCGGAAGATTCTTTCTGTCTGTTGCTGCGTGGTGTAGTGGGCGTGTCGCATCATGGTTTGCATGATAAGCACATAATCTTTAAAGTTTTCTCGAGGTTGTTGATGCCGCTTCCTTATCTCATCGTCCAGTGTTTCGAAATAGCCTGGGGGCAAGAAATAATTCAGAAAACTGTGTTTAAATGCGGCCCACGTGGTCCATTGCTGGTTATTGTTCCGGTACCATGAGGAAGCTTTGTCGCGCAGAAGTTCCGGCATTGCTCGTGGAATATGGTTGATCTCCAATCCATATGCTTCCGCTAGCTCCTCCACACGTTCGGTGAAAAATAAAGGTTCCGTACTACCGTTGTATCGTACATCCCACTTCCTTATTTGTTCCATAATCATAGCATTATACATCGGCGTTGTGGCGGTTGGTGCTCCTAGCGTCGAGGTCTGGATGAGGACCTGTCTTGGTGGCGGTGCGCTGGCGTCGGTCATGGTTTCGTTTTTACTGTGGTCCTGCTGAAGCTCATCTGGAGGTGCTGCTTTCGATCTGCCCACCTGCGGGTTCGGTGACGTTGAACGTTTGTGTAAGCTTTCCAGTTCTGCTAGGCGGTTTTCAATCTCCGTGGTATGGTTATCTGCTGCTATGAATAGTTTAAACCGCTTCCGGATCTCATCTACGGAGCCATGTGTGTCAAGTCCAAACTCCTCACAATAGGTCACCAGCTCATCTTTTTTTAGGTTGTGTCCCCACGAAACACCCAACATTATGTCACTATTATTTTTTTTCAGATCACTTGTGGTTACTAAGCTGTATATATACTTTATGTTTTTTTTTTTTTTTTTTTTTTTTTATATTTTTTTGAGTATTCACTTGCGAAATCTTTTAAGTTTTTTTTTTTTCTTAAAAAAAATTTTGCTCATGTAGTTCACTGCGAGGTTTCTTTTTTTTTTCTTTCTTTTTTTTTGAGTATTCACTTGCGGAAGCTTTTAAGTTTTTCTTTAATTAATTTTAGTTCACAATCTTTGCTTACTTCGTGTTCAGATTTTCACTCGGCGGTTGATTGCTGTATTCTCTGTGTTTCCTTGTAGATATTTTACCTGGTGGATATTTTACCTTTATTAATGTACATATATATTAGCGAGAATTTAAAACACTTTTCTTTTTAGGAAAAATTTCCGACCGCGTTAAATTAAGATTTTATTTTTCGTTAGTCGAGTCCCTGCTCGGGCGCCATTGTAACGAACCTTTGGCCTGGGTATTAACTCGCCGATGCCAAGGTTCCTTTACAAATATTTATAATTTGCAGGTGACTAACTTTATCTCCAATAATGATGTTTCCGCCGGTTCGTTTTTATTTAATTCACTTTTATTTAATTTAGTTTAATTATATATCTATGCACAATAATTTCGTATAAAAATAAAAACAATATATTAATTAATTTTCCTTGCTGCGGGATCTGCACCGACGCCTTACGGGTGCTGTATCGCGTCACTTGTTGATTCCGCGGGTTAATCCCAGTCGTGGCCTAACACACTTGTTTCCTCTCTAATCTTCCTGCTCAGTACGGAGCACTGTCGGTTTTAACATAACGGCGAGGCACAAACGCACCGTTGTTGGTATACCAAAGGACAGAATGCAACGCAAAATATAGACTACGCCTATCCTATCGCACTTACGCTATCGGGTTAACTAAATTCGCCTGAGAACGAATATTCCACCGACGCAGAGTTATTCGTACTCAGTACGGAGCACTGTCGGTTTTAATATTACGGCAAGGCACAAGCGCACCGTTGCTGGTATACCAAAGGACAGAATGCAACGCAAAATATAGACTACGCCTATCCTATCGCACTTACGCTATCGGGTTAACTAAATTCGCCTGAGAACGAATATTCCACCGACGCAGAGTTATTCGTACTCAGTACGGAGCACTGTAAGTTCTAATACAACAGCAAGACACAAGCGCGCCGTCGCTGATATACCAAAATAGAGTGCACGGAGAAAATACAACTATACTATCAGGACAAAGAAATTCGCCTGAGCACGAATATTCCACCAGCGCAGAGTTATTCACACTTAGTACGAGCACCGCAAGTTCTAATACAACAGCAAGACACAAGCGCGCCGTTGCTGGTATACCAAAAATAGAGTGCAAAGGGAAATACAACTATACTATCGGGACAAATAAATTCGCCTGAGCACGAATATTCCACCAGCGCAGAGTTATTCACACTTAGTACGAGCACCGTAAGTTCTAATACAACAGCAAGACACAAGCGCGCCGTTGCTGGTATACCAAAAATAGAGTGCAAAGGGAAATACAACTATACTATCGGGACAAATAAATTCGCCTGAGCACGAATATTCCACCAGCGCAGAGTTATTCACACTTAGTACGAGCACCGTAAGTTCCAATACAACAGCAAGACACAAGCGCGCCGTTGCTGGTATACCAAAAATAGAGTGCAAAGAGCAATATATACTACGCAACGAAGTAAAAGAAAATGTACCTGGTGTTTCCTTGGCTGCTGGTTGACTTCTGTCTTCGACGGCTGCCTGCCACGACTGAGATCGATTGTACGTTGACTCGTTGTTTTATGCTTCTCTCCCCTTTCATGTTGTACCGCGTGGTCGCATCGTTTCATTCTATCAGCTGTTCGTTGTGATTTGGTAATACGCTGGCGTTTTCTTTCATGTTGTACCGCGTTGTCCCATTGTTTCATTCCAACAGATGTTCGCTGTGACCGGCTGTGAGCAGTGTTACCATTTAATAGAATGCAAGTATGGGCAAAATAAATTCTTGTCAGGGATACTGTGTCTTAATGCTATTTACTTCATTATTAAACAAAAATATAAACTTAACCAACATTAATTCATTAATTAAATAATTCACGAATAATTACAATATCAAAATAATAATACGTAGAAAAAATCAATACTTTCTGGAATCAATTGAACTGAGATGCATAATTTGACGATAGTGTAGACAAAAACGAGGCTTGCCGACTTTTGTCTTTACAAAAGTTTTCTTTTCGTTTTCTGTTGTTTCATCACTGTTTTTATTTTTATTATGTGTCTCTATTTTGGTATTTGAGCCTAGCACTGACACGGTGCACAAGGTCTCGCGTGACTTAAGAACGCTTCTTCAAAATTCCGGCAAAGTTGCTAAATATTTTTGGTTTTTTTTGGTTAGTGTGTACATCTTCTTGCGATAAGCGCCATCTGTTCTTCACTAGCGTACAAAGCTAAGACAAAAAAAGTTCAATCGATTAAACTAGAAAACTGAGCTGGTTCACGAATTTGTATGAAATTTTGGTTTAACCAAACCCAATAAAACACGGCTAATATGAGCTAAATTCAGATTATTCTCCCATAACATGTCATATTTATGGCTCAGTACACTGTACTAAGGATAAGGTTTATCTCTATCACCTATCTAATTGGGTAGCAATAAAAGCATGGGTGAATGAGCAAATTGCATTACAAAACCTATGTTCAACTAATATAACAACTTTAAACATAGAAAGTATAATAGAAAAGAAGACGCAAATTATTCAAAATGTTTCACAAAAAGTTCCTTTTGATTTTAAAAACTCCCTGGCAGAGGCAAATTTCAGACCTTTCAATATATTTAATCAAGCAAAGAAGAAAATTCAGACGAAAGTTTCAAAGATGCTTTGTCCTTAGTGAGCGAAGAATTTTAAAATCTATAATTATATAAAAGTACAATATTTAAAGAGTATTCTGTGAAAATTTAATTAAAAAATATTGCAAAATGGTATAATAGAAAAGACGACTCAAATTATTCAAAATGTTTCACAAAAAGTTCCTTTTTTTTAAAAAAAACTCCTGGCAGAGGCAAATTTCAGATCTTTCAATATATTTAATCAAGCAAAGAAGAAAATTCAGACGAAAGTTTCAAAGATGCATTGTCCTTAGTGAGCGAAAAAAAAGGTGGTTTGTGGTGGACAAGATATCTCATCACGTTATCATCTAAAAAAAAAAAAAAACTTTCTTTAGCATATAAGTTTTTCAAGGTATTGACAAAGGGTTTTTTTTTCTTTGACGATTTTTAAGATTTTGGCATAATTTTTAAGCCAAAAAACGATTTTTTTAAAAACAAAAAAGACAAAAATCAGTATATTTATTATTGCAGAACTGGTTGTAATGAAAAAAAAAAAAACCCCTCCTTATTACCTGGTTTTAAATGTATTAAAAGAGTGTGTCAAATTTCAAGAAAATCGGTCTAGAAGTTTTTGAGAAAAAGTGTCCACCGACTTTGAAAAGTTAGTTTCGAGAAAATCACGTTTAAAGTTTTAGCACTGTCTTTTTTCATATACTTAACAGAATCATCGAGACTCAAGACAATGTATCTTCGTCAGTTTTACTCCAATTTCAACAGGATAATTTTGAAGAGTTATACTATTAAATAAAACAACAAAAAAAATGGAAAAAACAAAATTTGGCAAAACCCTACCCCCCCCTTAACAGATTGCCTACTGAAAATAAAAACTTCTGGAAAGTTTCAAAAGCTTTCAAATGTAATCGTGCAAGGTTTGCTGATTTGACAGTAAACAATAAAGTCCTTAAAACAAACGAGCAAAAAGTGGATGCTATAGCGGATGCCTTCGAAAATTCGCATACATAACTTTAAATAAATACTCTCCTATCGATACGAAAGTGAGAAACCAATTGCGTTGCATAGAGGAATCTGATATACTTAGTAATCGAAAATGAAAATACGCCTCAGAAGTAAATGATATAATTAATAATTTGAAAAATAACAAAGCACCTGGACTTGATAACATCAGAAGCATTGTATTGAAAAATATACCTGATTCCATTTTTAATGTATTAACCAACGTATTTCATTTTTGTTTGCGAAATGGCTATTTTCCTATATTATTTAAACGGACAAAGGTTATACCAGTTCCAAAAAGTGGCAAAGATAATAAGATCCCTAGCAACTACCGTCCAATTAGTATGTCAAATACTATGGCCAAAGTTTTTGAAAGAACTTTATTCAAAAGAATGTCGACTTACACGGAAGAAAAAGACAATCTAAAGAAAGAACAATTTGGATTTAGGAAAGAACACTCCACCGTCCATCAAATTAAAATAGTTTTCAACATAATTCAACGAAATAAAGTAAATCGTAAGAGTACAGGAATAGTCCTTTTAGATATTGAAAAAGCCTTTGACTCAGTTTGGCATGACGGCCTTATTTTTAAGTTACATAAATTTGGGTATCCTATTTATCTCTTGAAGATCATTAAAAGTTTTTTATCCAACTGAACATTTGCTGTGTGTATAGGAAATAGTCAAACATCTCTCAGGAATATTCCTGCTGGCGTTCCTCAAGGCTCCGTGATATCTCCTTTGTTATACTCAATTTTTATATCAGACTTTGTTATTAAAAAAAACCAAGATGCAGCATTTTATGCCGATGACAGCACGCTGATCTGTAGTGGAAAAATTTGAAATGCAATAGTTAATTAATAACCTATGGCTGTCAAGTTTGGTTTCCAAAAATTGCTAAAACACACATAAAGAAGCTGCAGATAATTCAAAATAAAACCTAAAAATTATTCACAAACTTTCTAATAGATATCCAATTATAGAGCTGCATGATAATTATGGACATATGCCAATTAGTATGATAATGAGAGATTTGACGCTGTCATTCAACAATAGATGAAGATTGTCTTACATAGATTACATAAGGAATTTACTTGAATATAACGCACATACGAGTAACTTTTATAGAATTTATTCAGTGTGTTTGTTAATATTGTTCCTTATAAAATTTAAAATAAATTGAATTTTTATACAATTTACTTTAACTGATTTCAATTGTTGTAATACCTAAGTGTAAAATCTCTTACCATGATCTGCGTAACACGAATACTATGAATTTGAAGACTAATAAATAAATTATTAAATAAAAAATAAAAATAAAATAAACTTATTGCTAGACACCCATATATTTTGACTCTCTTCTGACTCGATTATGTTTCATAAATTCTGAACTTCAAAAGAGTAGCAAACACGCTGACACTATGACTCTTTTTTGACTCTGTTGTGCTTCATAAATTCTGAAACGAAATTTAAACTAAAACTGTTACAGTTGCAATTTATTTAAATACATAAACTAATAAATGAAAAATAAAGAATATTAGTTCGCTTGTGGGATTAATATATGTATGTAAGGATAAATTTAAATTTATAAATTAGATAAATCTTTTTTCATAGTGCTGAAAGTGCAAAGGTGCTAGGTGCATGAGTCTAATTTTTGAATCATTTTTGTGTGCCCTTCCAAAAACCGAAATGCACACATTTTTGTTTCTTTTATGAACTCATAATGAGTGTTTAATTTCAGAATTCAAAAAGAGTCGGAATGTTTGCTGGGCTTGATCATTACCATACTTAGAGACTAGTCACTAGTGTAGTAAGACAAGTGACGGGAAATACTGCGGCTAATGACAAAGGAAGAAAATTGGGAAATTTATTGTCAGGTTTTTTTTAGTAAAAAATAAATTACAAATTCCAAAGAGTAGCATGCCGAAATATAGCATCTTGCTGCCTTCGGATATTCCAACACAAATTAATGCTGGTATTACAAGATAAAGACCGTATACATTGGCCATTTCTTATCTGTTGCTTCGACAGTGCATTAATTTCGACTATGCGATCCCACGTAGTAAACTAAAAAGCAAGTTGAATTCATATTTACAGGATTTCAATGTTAAACACGCATAATAGTGCTTGGTATTTTTTGCATTTCGGCAAAAATATCGGTTTTCGATTATCGATATATCCGATATTTTCTTCTCGATATATTTCGATACGATACGGATACGATGATCGATATTTCGATTTATTTTTTATTTGCCCAAACCTACTATATAACCACCATCAATTATGTGGAGTGAAAGGCTACAGAAAATTTTTGTCTTGAAAACTATTAATTTTTCTAAAAATCTTCTATGTACATTAGACATGTTCAAATAAATAGCATGTTCTAGAAAACTTCAAGAATTTCGACTTTCGGAAATTTATTCATGTTCGAGTATATCCTCATTCAAAAAATAAAATAAAAAATAGTCCTAGGGTTGCTACCAGAGCTGCAAAACTTTCATTTTTCGGAATTTGGCCAAAAAAATAAAGAAAATTTGAGTTTTTTTTTATTTATAATATTTATTTTTTTAATATTCCTTATGTCCACATAATGAAGTATCGAAAAAAAACCCACCGTTATTTTTTAAGCCTATACATAAAAAAAAAACTGTGGCCTCTCCGCGTGTAGAGCTTTGGTGTTTCTTGTGTAACAGGTCAAATCCTTTGTTGTTTTCACTGAATTCACCTTAATATACTTTAATTTGGAATTATCAATGCCACTACATAAATTTTCAGTTTTTTTTCGATACATATATGGGAGGTTCCATGTCAACCGGGACAGTGGTCTGCCCAAAATTGAGCGCGGAGGAAAAACGTTTTTAAGGATTCAAAATGTTCATATGCTCAAGAGCTTTCATATGAGAACGGGTGTTTTCGAATTTTTTTTATTAAGGAAATGGCGACCAAAAAACGGCGCCTACATATAGATATCTATGTATAAATAGGCAGTTGGTAAACCGCCATAATCATAATCACTTAATTTTTTATTTTCTAAGAAGGCTGTGAAGATAGGGAGTGCAGTGTATACTTTTTTTTCAATAGTAGGTGGTGCTACGCCCCTAACGGAAAATACATCGCCACGCCTAAGCCAATGGACCGATTTTAATAAAATTTGGTTTGGAGATAGACTGAACAATAAAAAAAATTAATTAGAAGCTCTAATTTCTTAAATGGGGCGTAGCATCACCCTTAATAGGAAAAAACGCTGTTTCGCCTGAACCGCGTCAACGATTTTGATAAAATTTGGTATGGTGCTAGATTGAATCCTGAGTAAAGATATTTTTTTTGAGTGGGCGGTGCCACGCCTCTTATAAGAAAACGTTTTCACTGCTTAACTAATGGACCGATTTTGATGAAATTTAGTCATTGGTCCCTTAATTTACCTGTGTCAACATATTTTTCTATTATGGGCGTGTTACCATCCTATTTTACACAAATACCTAGCAGTAAAAACGTTATTTTCTTATTATTAGTGTGGCACCGCCTACTCAAAAGAAACATTTTTACTCAGGATTCAATCCAGTACCACACCAAATTTTATGAAAATCGATGACGCGGTTCAGCCGAAGCAGCGTTTTTTCCTATTAAGGGTGATGCCACGCCCCATTTAAGAACTAAGAGCTTCTAATTACTTTTTTTTTGGTTCAGTCTGTCTCCAAACCAAATTTTATTAAAATCGGTCCATTGGTTTAGCCGTGACAATTCTAGAACATGCCATTTATTTGGACACGTCTAATGTGCAAAGCTCTACTTGCGGAGAGACCTCAGCTTTTTTCCTTATGTATAGGTTTAAAAAATAGCGCTAAATTTTTTTCGATACTTTATGTGTGCATAAGAAAAATCGAAAAAAAAAATTAAATAAAAATATTATAAATAAGAAAAAACTCAAATTTTCTTAATTTTTTTGGCCAAATTCCGAAAAATTAAAATTTTGCAGCTCTTTTTTTAAATTGGTTGAATGTATAAAAGGAGGGGTGAGTGAAATTTCCCACTCTATAAGGAAATGCTTTTTTGAAAGTATGCTTTGTGGAATAAAAATTGTTACCAGGACTAAGGAGGAGTCAACTAAATATTATTTTTTTTAACCCTTTCTCGCCTACTGGGACAATACGTCCCAGATACTTTCAATTCTATGTCCTACACTTCTTGTCAACGGAAATTCATATTTAAAGCGTCCCAATTCAAGTTTTGTGTTTTCTTTATACAAAATTGTACTTAAATATGTATTATTTTTGACACGTGTGTACCATTGGTTGGAATTGCTGACATGTTTTGAGAAATTTTGTCGATCTGGCAAGCCAAAAAGTGTCAAAAACATATGTTCTGCGATCGCGATTGTGCTTTGGATAAGCAAAACCGCTAGACTTTTTAATTTTTTTCGTTTCTTTTGTTTTTTACGGTCATAAAATATCAGCAGTAATTATTGTAATCTTGGGATATATTGTCCCAGTATTTGTTTTACGTGGGACTTATCGATCCCAATATTGGTTCTTGCAGATGTCAAAGAAAAAGTACTCAGAGTAGGAGGTGGCAGACATTCTGTGCGAATGTACAGATGATTTACTATGTTTTTTTTTCAAATAAATTCAAATATAAAACCAAAAGACTATTTAAATTTTATATTTTATGCAGCTTATTGGGACATATTATCCCAGCGTAAAACCTTATTGGGACACTATTTCCCAGGATAACGAAAGGATTCCAGGACTTTTTAAGGATGCAGACCATGTTTTTTAAGCTAATCTTTACTTATTTTGAAAAAAAAAATTTCAAAATATGGTCTGAAGCGGAAATAAAACTCCGTCGCGAAAGGGTTTAAGAACATAGCTAATATAAAAATTGTAAATAATAACTTTTTAAATATTCTGAGTGGTACTAGCAGAATTGAAAAAATTAAGGGGTGCCTTATACTTTTGACCACGCCTGTATGTATTTCTTAATTTTATCTGAAAAAATTTTCTGTAAAAAAGGAACTTGATTTTTTTTTTTTTTAAGCTATAGTTCTTTTCTACATTAAATTTGTATGCCTTTTTATCTGGACGAATAGCGTGAACACTGATATCGACCCCTGTGCGCGAAAATATCGTATGTGCCATTTTTTCGAAAATTACTTTTTGATGCAAATTTTATCTATACCCCACTACGCATCACCTGGTAAAATATTGTAGCTGGAATTCTTATAGTTACGCCAAAAATTGACTGTATATTTTATCGTATGTCACACTAGATCTTTTGCTTGTGCGCGAAATTATCGTATGTGCCATACAAAAATATATTGTGCTTAATTGTTGTTATCATATTCACTACTTTTTTTTAAAATTAGAAGAAGAATGTGAAGCGTAACTATTGCTCGCGTTATGTAGCCTTTCGTATCATGCTTTACCGTTACTTATGTACATATAAGCAGTTTTTTGAGTACGCCTATTATAATTTAAGCGTTTATGAAAATGGCAGTAGAAATAGCTATTGTTTTTTGTGGGATGAGCAGGATGGTAAGCGAGGATGCAATGAAATTTGCACTGCCCGTTATAAATATCTAATAATCGTAGACCAAAGACAGACAGCTAATGACATAAGTTTATATTGCGACAGTTATGTTGGTCAGAACCGCAACAAGACCGTATTAGCTATGCTGGCACATTTTTCAAATTCCTCAAACTTCATTGAAAAAATTAATATTACGTATTTACTTCCCGGTCATACCAGTTGATTCTGCGTATAGCACAATTAAATTTTTTGTACGAAATCGTACGATTTGGGCGCCCAGTGAATGGCCCACAATTATTCGCAATGCACGCACTAACCCATTGGGATACGACTGCATTAAAATAGGTCACTCTGAGTTTAAGAACTGGAAGTCACTTGCAGATTTTTTACTACCGAACAAAATTAAACTAGACTCAAATAAACTTCGCATAGCTTCATTCAAAAAAAATCAAAATCAATTGAACCCATCTATGGATATTCTGAAAATTCCACTAAAAAAACCATAAAAAACTTTAATTTTACTTTTAAGCTACAAATGTTGTATCATAAGCCTTTATGTATCTCCTCGATAAAATTTAATGATTTGCAAAATCTATGTTTAGAAAATAGTATTCCATCAAAATATCACAATGAGTATTTAAATTTAAAACATTCCTCAAAAATAAAAGAATCGTTAAATGAAAGCGACGATGAAGATTGAATTACTTAAATTTAATTATTTTTGAAATTAAAAACATGCTTTTGTTATGTGTAACTTTTGTTTAATGTTATTTTATACCACTTAAAATAATAAAAAAAAAATTAAATAAATAAAACCTTAATTTTTTCACATATTTTCACAAAGATTTAAGATCACAAATAACTTTGCGTTTCAATTTATTTCCAATTTAAACTGTTTTTCATGTTATCGTAAGTGCCATTTGCTGCAAGCACACCTACGAAACGTTGTGAGCGAAACTATCGTATGTGCCAAAAAATATGTTTTTCTCGGAAAATGTACATTTTTCCGCAGGAAAAATTCTGAGTTTTGTTATAAAAGTTAATTATCTAAGCACATGGAAAATTTGGTATTGATATTGCCAACCAAAGCACAGAAAAGTAGAAAAAACCCTCTCCTGTAAAATTTGGTTTTTGGCACATACGATAATTTCGCGCACAGGGGTCGATATATATACAGGTAGCCAAATTATTAGGAAGAGTACTCATATTTTTGTATTTTCTAGCTTAAATTTTTTTTTGAGCAAATAATAGGTTCTTGGTCTAGTAAGTACTTTTTATTTAGAGCCTGCCCCATTCGATATCTTTTTGTGAAATTTGTGAATTTAATGAAATTTTGACATTTCTCTGAGGTGAATATGATATGTCAAAATTTGCACTAGCCCTGGGGCTATCACAAATTTTGACAAGTGATAGAAATTGAAATAGCAATCAACAATTGTAAACAACATTGTAAAGACGTCAAACATTGACATCAATTGAAAAAGAAAATTTGTATGTTACACAGTTTATTTATAAAATATTATTAGAAATTTTACAATGTCTTTATATTTCTATTAGCCACAGGACTTGCTCGATGTTCTGACGACGGAGCATATTGTGACGATGAAATAGCTATGGCCACAAAGAAAAATTGAACGCAAGTCTCCCCCGGAGAAACGACAGAAGCCTAAGAAAATGTCGGCAACGACACTTAATTCACATTTTCAACGTTTCGCGAAATGTCCGTCAACATTTGGCCACAGTTTATATGGAGCTTGGTGACACCACATTGTCTGCTGCGTTCGGTGCAATTTTGCAAATAAATCATATAATTGATGCCGGAGTACTAGCAGCTATTGGTTCATTGATACTCGTATTGGGCTTACATTTTTACAGAGATGATGATAAGAATTATTATACGCGTCTGGGAATGTTGCTCGCACTTGGCTTTTGCTCGGGACAAACATTGGGCCCACTGATGCAGTACATAATCACAATAAATCCAGCCATTATATTTACTGCATTGATGGGTACGGCGATAACTTTTGCTTCACTTTCCTTGGCCGCATTGCTAGCTGAGCGTGGAAAATATTTGTATTTAGGCAGCTTACTAGTGAGCATCATTAATACTTACAATGGCCATACTAAGCTTGTTCAATATGTTCTTCCAGTCTTACTTTGTGCAGCTGGCTTAATTATACATATATTGGCGTTTTTGTTATGGCTACATTTATTGTCTACGATACACAAAGCATTATTGAAAAATGTCGTTTAGGCAATCGGGATGTTGTTCAACATGCATTGGACTTATTCTTTGATGTATTAAACATGTTCAGACGTTTGTTAATCCTTTTGACTCAGAAGGAGGAACGCAAGCAGAATGAGAGGCGTAAAAATCGCTAAATGGAATAAAATTGCACACCTCCAAAAAGGATCACTATAACGCAGTTTTCAAAACAATTGCTCATCGAGTCAATCAAATTAATTTGGATTTTGGATGTGTATTCATTAATAATACATGTAGCAATAAGAATTTTTAATTTTATTAAAAAATCCTTTAGATTCATTTGTTTTCTAAATTTATGAAAATTGTTTATCAAAAAATTGATTAAATAAATCGATACAGCAATTCGTACTGCAAATACTGGGCATGAGCAGCGGTGTTTCGATAACTTTTAATGTACTTCATCGTATTACGAATATTGTAATGTATATTTATAAAAATAAAGGAAAGCTGAAAAAAATTAAACACAATATTTTATGCCAATGAGGGAATTCTTATTAGCATTACGCTTTTTATGATAATAAATTATGCTTTCATTATTTTGAAAACTTAATGCCAATGCCAATGTACTTATGTCCAGTATGGTATATTTGTTACAGACTTGATGTAAAATTAGGATGGTAACATGTAAGGAATATATAAACATGTATACTCCTAACAAAATTTTAATTTTTTCGAGCACCGGCAAACAGTAATTTACTAAACTAGCTTATGTTAAGTGATTCATTCAGTTGTAAAAGTGTAAGTATTAGATAATTAGTTTACGACCAACTGACACTGTCGATGGTGTTAAGGAAGAATCAAAAACATTCATTAGATCACCTTCATATATAAATAGTAGAGTAGACTGCATTTTTTATGGGTTGAAATTTGTATTTTTTTAGATACGTACATGTGCATATGTATTACTCATTTCCACACCACCTATGAGGTAAAGTTTTGGTGCTTTTTTTTTACAGTGGTTTCCCCTGTAGGTATACTCCACAGCATACCCGTTGAGACAGATTTCTCTCGTTAAGATGCATTACATAATTTGTCATTTTCCGATAACGGGGCGTATGGCTAAATTTTTGAATTTTGCTTGTGGATTTTGTAAAAACATATGTTTTTTGACAAATATATCTATTTATGTTTGCTCGTCATTGAAAAAAAAATAAAAAAGAACATAAACTACAATTTTTGACAATCAGCTATTGCTTAACTAATGGTTAACCAATGAAATTCGGGGGCTTAACTAATAGTTAACTAATGACTGAAAATAAAATGTTGTTGGTTAAACCCTTGTCATTAGTTAACTGTGAATTCACCTTAGATAATAAAATCAACATATTACGTTGTGTACATTTTCCGTAAAAGTAATATTTACGTTCTCTGAAAATTTTATGCAAATAATTACAATATTGAGTGATTCTCCAGCCTTAGCTGCTTAGCTTGTATGCGTCGGGTATGCTCTGTATACAATTTTTTTGGATGTTATTTGAGTTCGGTGTTGTGATGCCATTCTCTAACGAGTGCTTCATTCAACTTCCACTTGGTGGTATTCAATTTTTTGACGATCGCCTGTTTTGTTAGCTCCAACATATTCTCAATGGGGTTCAAGTCAGGTGAGATCCCGGCCAAGGCAAATCGCTAATGTTTTTGTTAGTTTTTCAGAATCGCAAGTAATTAAAATATTTTCCTTCAATAAGTAGTCACTCTAACTAACAGGTACTTGTATTACTTTAAAAAAAAAATCAAAAAATAATACTTAATTTTGTCAAAAAAAAATTAAAAAAGAAAGATTTTAAATAAGAAAAAATCTAATTTTCGTCATTTTTTTTACTCAAGTTCCAAAAAATTAAATATTTGCAGTTCTGGTAGCAACCATAGGCGATTTTTCTTAAGTGAGGATATCCTCGAATATGACAAAATTTTCGGATTTCCAGTGTTCCTGAAGAATTCTAGAACATGACATTCCTTTGAACATGTCTATTGAACATGCTATTTTTGAAGCCCTTCGGAGACAATTTGAAGTCATTTTTAAAAACAAAGTCTGATTTTTTACAATTATGTAGTCAAAACTGTTAATAAAAAATTTGCATCGTTAAATAAATGCGTGTTCATGCCCAAAAATTGAATTGTTCCCATGGTTGACCTTAAATATCTCAAAAACCAAGAGGCAAGATAAATTTAATGTTGGATTTAACATGACTCGGGCTTAAATTTAATAGTAAAATTGATCCTAAGAGTCCTGTAATATGTAAAAATGTATGTCTTTATAATAAATGTTATATATCTTATATGTGTGTCTTTCAAACTAGACTTGATTAAGTCAAATGAAGGTAATTTTTGGGTTCAGCAGTCCCAAATTACCCAAGCAATTTTTTATGCCAACAAAAATTCTGCAAACTAGTGGTAGACATACGTTACATACAGTCTGTCAAGTAATTGCTTGCAAAATAAATTATGAAATACAATTTTCACTTTCATATTGAATAAAAATAAGAAATGTATATGGGTCGTTCCATGTCAACCGGGACAGTGGTCTGCCCAAAATTGAGCGGAAAAACGTTTTCAAGGTGTCAAAATGTTCGTATGCTCAAGAGCTTTCATATGAGAACGGGTGTTTTCGAATTTTTTTTAAGGAAATGGCGACCATAAAATGGCGCCAACATATAGATATCTATGTATAAATAGGCAGTTGGTAAAAAGCCATAATCATAATAGCTTAATTTTTTTAATTTGTAAGAAGGCTGTGAAGAGCAGAAGTGCAGTGTATACTTTTTTTTCAATAGTAGGTGGTGCTACGCCCCTAATGGAAAATTCGTTGCCACGGGTAAACTAATCGACCGATTTTAATAAAATTTGGTTTGGAGATAGACTGAACCATAAGAAATGAAATTAGAAGCTCTGAATTCTTAAATGAGGCGTGGCATCACCCTTAATAGGAAAAATCGCTGTTTCGGCTGAACCACGTCATCGATTTTGATAAAATTTGGTATGGTGCTAGATTGAATCCTTAGTAAAGATATTTCTTTTTAGTGGGCCATGCTACGCCTCTAATAAGAAAATAACATTTTTACTGCTAAACTAATTTTTTTGATGAAATTTAGTCAGGATCTAAGCGGTCCCTTAATTTACCTGTATCAACATATTTTTGGTATATGATTTGTTGGAACCTTTGAAACGAGCCTTTGTATAATGCTGAGGACCCCTATACTAATCTTATGCAAAAATTAAGACCCTTTTAAATAATTTTAGTGTTGAATGGTCTGTTTTTCCTGGATAATAATTCAGTCAGTAGAGATAAAATTGCGTTTGCTTTGCAAAAGCTGAACGAGATTATTTTCAAGTGACTGAACTTATTGTTTGACTCCTTTATTTGATAGTTTTAATTTCATATAACATACAAACATTGTCATAAAATATTTTTTTATTTTAATTTCAGAAATATTCAAATTACGTTGGTGCTACACAAACGGCTACAATAGATCGACAAGTTGCAAAGGAGCTTAAGAAAAAAATTCAAGCAAATGCAAAACTTGCAGTTACAGATAGTGAAAGTAGTTCGCAGGAAGATGAAGATTTTACTGTACCTTTGAATCTCGTTTCAAATATATCAGACACGAAAATAGTGTTCAATGCCAAAAAATAGAAAAAGTAAAATTCAAAGCTTAATAAAATGGCAAATTAAAAATTATTATTAGGGCAACCAAAAATAATATGCTATAAATAAAAGAAACATGTGCTTTAAGGGGGTAGTCTTGAGTAACCAGCCTTCTTTTATTTCGATTACTTACTTCATGCTTTTCTTAACGTATAACAAATACATATTTAATGATTATTAATGATCTCACAACTTTGAAAAAAAAGATACGTGAAAATGGCTACTCTAAATCACAGGGCGCTTGAAGCATACATAATTTGTTTTCACTTTACTTCTGATTTTTTGTTTTTCAAATAATAGTGTACATATCGCACGTTATCTGACTGGCTTTTACTTTAATAAAATTCAAAATAAGGCTTGAGGAAATCCACGCTTTTTTTAATATTTAGATATTTTACAAATAGCTAGCACACACACAAATGCTCGTACTTTAAAAAATGATTGCCAAGAAGTGCAATTTAAATTTTTTTTTCATTTCTCAAAAATGAAAAATCGTACACACAACGTTTTACTTACGAATGTCAACGTTAAAATCAAGCTGTGGAGAAGGCACTTGAAATACGTCATAGGACCAATGTAAAGATTCTTCCAAAAAATTATAGTCCACCAAAACTAAAATCAAAAGCAATAAAATGTTTTATAATAGCGGGTGGTACATGTCTGCAGGATTAATGAAAGCTGACCCAATTTTAATGGAAATTCATGTGGTGGCGTTGACAATTTCAAGTTATAGTGTATTAAGGTGAATGCAGTGAAAACAACAAAAGATTTGAGCTGTTACACAAGAAACACCAAAGTTCTACTCGCGGAGAGACCACAGTTTTTCTCCTTATTTATAGGCTTAAAAAATAGCGCCAAAATTTTTTTCGACACTTCCTTTTGTGTACATAAGGAAAATCGAAAAAAAAAAAAATATAAGAAAAACATAAATAAGAAAAAAATCAAATATTCTTTATTTAAATTTAGTGAATTTTAAAATTGAGAAAAAAAATCACTTTTTTCGGACTTTGATCACTTGTAACTACATCAAATCTTATTCGATTCTCATTAACTCCAAACCGCTAGTAAGAAAAAAAATACGTTTTGAACAGTGTACAACTAATTTAGTTCGAAAAAAAATTGATGGAAATATGGCCAAATGAATGAAAAATGTGAAAAACGGGTTTTTGGGGGATAACTCGAAAACGATTCCTATAAGAAAAAAATAATTGACAATAATTGTTCTAATTAGTAAGAGATAGTCGCTTACAGATTTCAGCAATGCAGTTTATCTTGGTGAGGTCCATGATTGGTACATAGAAATGAAGACCTTTCAAATTATAGATCCTTGAAACTTTCAATGAAAACGTGAAGGCGATTTTGAAAAAAGACGTTGTAGGAATCAAAAAAAAAAAAAAAAAATTTGCGGATGTTATACATGCTAACGGGCCGACTTTCCCTCTTACGTAAAACGTGCGATTTCCTTTTTCAGCAGAACTTATCCGAAAACATATTGCACTTATTGACGATGGGTTTTAGTGCCGGTCTTGACGGTATTCCGGACGAAGTTTTAAAGGGTTTAGAGTAACCGCTCAGCTTTCTATTAAATAAATAAATGAATGTATAAATCTCTTATATTTTATCTATTTCCTCTTTTTATGTATTTTCAAAAAATTGTTGCAAGAATGGTGTTGCAAACAACAGTTCTATTGCAAAATCATTATCATTATCAATTATCAATATAGAAGCTGTTGAGCCTATAACATATGATCAAGTAAAGGTTTACTGTTGCGACGTAAGTTTTGGTACTCTCTCATATATTGAACATAGTGCTCTTTTACAAATAAGTTTTTGCAAAATTTCCTTTCTAGTGATGTAAACCGATTTAACGTTGCGGATATCGTTAAATCGATGTGTTTAATGTTATCTTAACATAAGTCTCATTGTCATCTCTTGTATGTGTGTTGGTAAAATTAATCCATGCAGGGTCTGCCATATTAATTTTTTTGTTTGATGGTTGAACAGATTCAATATCCATAAATGATCTTATTAGAGTATCAAGATCAAGTAATGCATGATCGGACCTGTAGCACTGAATGTAGGATCTGCTAATGGAAATTTGAGAAACTGCGCCCAGGTGAACGATTAAAGGTCAAGCGATTGAGTTGGGATTGATGATGTAAGACGAGACAAGACAAATGCTTCAATTTTAAAATTGATTGGTGTTGCAAACACGCGAATGAATTCAAAGATAATAAATCCAAAACTGGAATTCTAGCATTGGTACGAGTTAACGCAAAAGATTCGGTCATAAAAGATACTGATATTCCTGTGTCAAAAAGTAATCTGCAATTCACTGCCCTATGCCACTTGTCAACAACCTTGACTAAAATAGTTGGTAAAAAGGCTTACGACAAAATTGGCGACGTTGCGATGGAGTGATTGTTGATGGCAGGTGCTGAAGTAGATGGTAAATTGTTGATAGCATGATCAACTGATTGTGTCTCCGACGATTTTGCCAGCAGCAAGTGGTGATCTAAATATAGATTGACATTTGCTAACACTGTGGGAACGATGAATACAATTGAAACACATAGCCCTATTTCCGTTCGCGAGTCGCCTGAATTTGCCGATTCACCTTACTTGGCGACTCGCCTATGTCTCTGTATTATGGTTGGCGAATGTACAAGTACGCCTGCAAAATAATGCTGCCAAATTATAAAACAGAAATTGACGTCTAAAAAACTTCAAATTTGATAGGATTAGCAATGCGAAGTTATTTTTCGAAGACGAATACGATGTTGAGGAGAGCAATGTTCAAAGATGCTGAGGCAGAGCTCGAGCCCACTCGAAAATTTATTTATCAAATATTTACAGGAAAAATATGAAAAAATTGTTTCTCCATATTTGTGTTAATAACAAAGTTTAAATGGAAAGCTCATTTGCATCATATCGTATTGCATCAATTTGTTCGATTTTGAAACTACCGAAATTGGCGGTGTAAGCCAACATACAATACTTGCCAATTGATGATGTTTTGACGGTGGATGTAGCATTACTTTGCACAACTCATTCCAATCTCTTCAATCGCGCTTGGTTGGTCCTAACGAAATCAATTAAACTGCGAATTGGTACCACTTTTCTTTGTTTGTCGTCTTGCTCGACCCAAATATACATATCAAGTATTTTGGCTCAATCATGATTTTCCTCCAATAACCTAAACATTTTCTGGAACTGCTGTTCATTGGTTTTTTCATGCTATTAACTAGAAATATCCCAAATGCTTAACCCTTTAACGGGCAAAATAAAAATAGCTAGATTTTTGTCTCGGAAGTTTTGGTTTCCGAATGATATTGGTACAAGAAACTCAAATTTAAAGTCCGATTTCCAAAATTTTTGTTGGTTCGGCAGCCAGGTGCAAGACCGTCAAAAAACGGTTTTTACAAAATATACAAAAACACCGGTAAATTTTTATCCAATAACAAAGCAAGTACATTATATGTATACTTTCCAACAAAATTCTCGACTCGATCTAGCTACTAAACACAATATATTTATATTATTGAAATTTTATTATTTTTCAAAATAATTTATGCGTCTGTTTTTACTATTGTTTCTCACTTCAACGCTTGTTGCTACCAAACCAAATAAGCTTATCGTTCAAAACTTCGTCGTGTAAACCGTTAAGTGCATTCAATTAATAAAAAATGAGTGCATGTTTGATCGTGCGACAAATAAGTGATTTATAAAAGCATAAGCAAAGACCTTGTAGAGCGTCTTGCCCGTTAAAGGGTTAAGTCAAATTGATTTACTAACCATTTGTGTGTGCTTTCCGACACAATTTTGTAAAATTTTTAAAAAAATGCCAAATGTTTGTCACACAAATTTTATTCGCCCGATCTTGCAATTCTGGCGAGCGAAAGTTTGGCGACTCGCTAACAGTAATATAAAAATTTTTGACATTCGCGCTATTTTGAAATTTAAGGCGAAGCAATAGGGCGAATCGCAAACCGTAATATCAATTTAGGCGAGTCGCTTAATTTAATATTGCTAATAGATTGTTGGACTTAAAAAATAACTGACAAGCGAATAACTGACACGCGCGATGGCGCTAAAGACGATTCAAGGGAATCACAACGATTACACAAAAAGTTTATGAAATATTCACATTTCTAACACTATATTCAGCCCAAGTTGTTTTTGTTTCATCATCTACTTTACTTAATACAATATGCATAAACCATTGGTCGCGTTCATTGCACTGAAGTGTATTAAGTTCACGTATAAGCTCATCCGCTCCAGAATTGATTCAAGACTTTGCCAAGATCGTTAAACCTATGACAGAATGTCTAAAAAAGGGAAAACTGTCGAATTGAATGATCGGTACATCAAAACCTTCGAAAATTGCAAAAACATACTGACGAATGACTCAATCCTGCAATATCCTGATTTCCTAAAGCCATTCATCCCCACCACCGATGCCAGTAATTTTGCAATCGGAGCAGTGCTGTCGCAAGGCAACATAAGGAGCGATAAGCCAATTTGCTATGTGAGTAGGACACTGACAGATAAGGAAACAAATTATTCAACAATAGAGAAAAAATTGTTGGCCATTGTATGAGCAACAAAGTATTTTTGACCTTATTGATTCGATAACAAATTTAAAATAGTCATCGATCATCAACCATTAACTTGGCTTATGAGTCTGAAAAACCCTAATTCGAAATTGGTTAGATGGAGGCTTAAGTTAGAAGAATTCGATTATGAGATCGTATATAAAAAAGGGAAACAACAAACAGATGCCTTGAGCCGAATCAAATTAGATAGCCAAGTGGAAATTAACATAAATGATACGACATTAACAATACACTCAGCTGAAGAAAATTTAAACGACAATATATACATATCAGAAAGGCCCCTTAAAGAATTTAACTTACAATATATTTTCGAAAAATCTGATCGATCACCTTTAATTAAAACCGAAGTTCCTTTCAAAAATAAACAAAGGCGCATAATACGCAGAAAAGATTTTACAGATCAAATAAGTATTAATTGACCTTTTAAAAAAATGCTTAGGTACTTCCAATTAAGGTATCAGCACTTTTCACTGATAATACCTTCCAGATGATCCAAACAGTTTATTTCAAATTTTTTTCAAGCAATAAAATGTTTTGGTTAATAAGATGCACTGAAATTCTCACTGACATAAAAGAGACCGATGAACAAGACCGACTTATAAATGAATATTATCTAAATAACAAGCACAGAGGAATAAATGAAACCCATTTACATTTTATTATTATTATTTTTCTTTGCATTTTTACAAAAATTAAATTAAATTAAATATTACGTGATATCCCCAGACGGATTCATTTCCGTGTATAAGAGGATAGGTGGAAAAAAAAGAAATTATTTAATAATCGCTACTATTGGTCGATAACGATATAAACATAATATTGATAATATTAAATATCAAATTAGCAGAGTATTTAAATAATAAGTGTAAAATATTAAGTTAAATCTATTTTATCACATTGATGAGATCTTTTGAACAATTGCTATCTTAAATTTTGTATATAGAATTTTAATTTGTTTTTAAAAATTTGGATATGCTGAGTGTTTTTGATGTCTTCTGGTAGTGAGTTGTATAGTTTTATTGCGCTGTGCTTCAGGCTCCGTACTTGTTTAGTTGTTCTTGCTTTTGGTATTTCAAAATTGTTTTTTTGTCTCGTGTTGTGTTGGTGTATATTGTTTCTGGTTGTGAGAGTAAGCTTAGACTTCATATTACTATTTTTGATTTTGTGAATATATTTGCATTTTTCCATGAGTATTAGCTGGTTGATGTCCATTTGTTTGGTGCTTTTATAAAGTTCTTTGGTAGAGATTGTGTCTTTTTTGTTAAATAACACTTTGATCGCTTTGTTCATCATTCTGCCGACTTGTTCTATTTGAAATTTTCTGCACTGGCTCCAGCTGCATATGTTGTACCGTATTATTGAGAGAATGTGGCCTGTATATATGAGTTTTGCCGCGGTTTGGTGTATTTTGCCAATTCTTTTAATGACCATTATTTATGGGATCACAGAGTTTTTGACTTCTTTTATGTGGTTTTCATATGTAAGATCTTCATCTATTACCATTCCAAGGTATTTGGTATGTTTTACCTTCTGTATAGCGATGTTGTTGATTTGAATATTAATATTTTCATTAACGTTGTTGTATGAGCGAAAGACCATGTATTCCGTTTTTTTATGTTGATGCTTAGACTGTTTCCGCAAGTCCACTCATAATAAATTTTCATGTCGTGGTTTATTTTATTTTCTAACACTTGAAATGATTTTGCTGTTGTAATGAAGTTTGTGTCATCGGCATAGATGTTATAAGTTGACTTGAAGTTACAGCTTTTAATGTTATTAATATACAGTAAGTAGAGCCTTGGCCCAAGGATCGACCCCTATGGAACCCCAATTTTACTTATTAACACGTCACTTAGTTCATCATTATACCTAGTAACTTGTGGCCTGTTCGCTAAGTAGCTTTCAATCAACATGTTTGGAACTCCTCGAATACCTAAGTCGGATAGATGGTTCAATAGTTTTTTATGATCGACTAGATCGAATGCTTTTGATAAATCTATAAAAGTAGCTGCAACCAATTCTTTATTATTTAGAGCATCATAAATTTTTTCCATTGTGGAAGTAATAGCTGATTCCGTCCCACTTTTTTCAAGGAAGCCAAATTGGTTCACGTCGAAACCTATGGTGGAATTGATGAAGTTCTCGATTCTTGAGTAGATTACTTTGTCAAATATTTTGCTTATAGAGTTAAGTATTGAAATAGGCCTATAATTTTCACAAAGTTCCTTTTTTCCTTTTTTAAATATCGGTACTATTATTGCTTTTTTGAGGCATTCTGGATAGACACCTGTTGTGAAACATTTGTTGATCAGTTTAACCAATATATGTATAATTGTGGGCATAAGAAACTTTATATCCTTTACTGAGATTTCGTCAATCCCTTGAGCTGCATTAGTATTTAGTTTTGTTATAATGATTTGTATTTCGGTATGCGTGATTGGTTTGAAGAATATAGATTTTGGATTTGCTGTATTTGGTGTGACTTTATTTGTTTTTGTTATATTTTTAGCTATTTTTAATCCAGCTTCATTGAAATATTTATTGAAATTATTTGACATAGCTTTGCTATTATTGCTTGTTTCTTCTTTTTCTTCTTGAGATTTTGAATTATTTGTTTGTACAGCGTGATTTCTAAGTGTTGTATTAATAATATTCCATAGTTTTCTTGCATTATTTCCAGATTTTTCAATTTGTTCATTTATATGCTTTTGTTTGTTGCTTTTAATGAGCTGTTCTACTTTCATTCATTTCATTTTATTTATTAAAATAAAAAAAAAAAAAAATAATACGCTACAAGATTCAGATCTTATAAGTAAGCGTACAAAGATTTAACAAAATATGTAATAACGAATATAAAACGAATAAATTTTATGTTATAGCTTAATAAAAACATACGTACTAAGATTATTTGTAAAATTTAAGTAATAATGTAGGAAGAGATTTTTTGCCTGAACTGGGCCGGTGACCTAATTGATTGCAACTCGTGAGGAAGGTTATTCCACAAACGAATTGCAGTGACAGTAAAAGAGCGCTCTAGAACCATACTTCTGTATCTGGGTAGTATTAATTTTAATCCTCTACGTGATTGCATAAATTGTAACAAATCATAAAGATATCCTGGACAATTATTATGAATAATACTATGCAATTTTATTATATTCCGAAGAAAGTAGTACTGATCCAGGTCCATATCTAATAAAGTTTTTTTAAAAGTGATACACTATTGTATCTTGGCACATTAAAAACGAATCTAATGCAGTCATTAAAGGCCACATTCAATTTTCTCCTACAAGCAAAATCAGGACTTGGGTAAACTGAGAAGTTAAAGGTGAAAAAAGGCATTAATAATGTTTTTACCAATCGCAGTTTCATATTACTCGACAGTGAAAATGATGAAATTCTGAGACTTCTAAGCCCTGCATACACACGCTTAATAGTTGCAGTTGTAGCATCACAACAGCTTAGCTCAGAATTTATTTCATATCCAAGATACTTCATGTTAGTTCTGTACGGTATAGTAACACCATTGAGGGTAAGTGGAGGAAAATTCTCTACACCAATAGCTATTTTTGAACATACCATTCCTGCACATTTGGCAGGATTGAGCTTTATTTTATTTCTATCTGCCCATCCCTGTATGTTTTCCAAGTCTTCATTCACCCTGAATACACAATCTTCAGACAGACCTAATTGCCTTGAAAAGTATACCAATACATCATCAGCATAAAGATGAATGCTACAATTGGTGATAACTTCAGGCAAGTCATTTATAAAAAGTGAGAACAGAAGGGGACCTAGCACCGAACCCTGAGGAACGCCGCAACTGGCTAATAATGGACTAGATGAACCTTGATCTGTGGTAAAAGTAAGCATTCTATCTTTAAATAACTACTTATAAATTGCAATGAAACATAAGAAAAATTAAATTTATGTTTAAGTTTCGACAAAAGTGTAGAGTGATCTACAGAATCAAAAGCTTTTGAAAAATCTAGCATGACTAATACAAAAACTTTTTCACAATCTAAAGCAAAGCGTGCATTAGTAGTTACTTTTATGACAGCCGACTCACAACTATGCTTATTACGGAAACCTGATTGCCATTTACTAAGCATATTATTACTTTCAATAAATCTTTGAATTTGCATGGCAAGAAGTTTTTCGAGGACCTTAGATAAAAAAGAAAGTATACTGATAGGCCTATAATCTGATGGGCTAGTAGGATTACTTTTTTTAGGAATTGGTAACACTTTTGCAGATTTCCAAATATCGGGGAATTGACTACTGAAAATGCAAACATTAAATATATGAACCAGATAAGGAAGAATAAGTGGAAGTATCAGCTGCAAAAATTTAGGACATATTTCATCCATTCCTTTTGCATCCGATTTAATGGATTTAAGAGCCTCAAAAACCTCCGTAGAGCTTACACACATAAAAGAAAAACAGTCTTCAATATCTGATTCCACAAAAAGTGGAGTAGAAAAATTATTTTGAGCAAGGGGAGGGCCTATGCTTGTACACATTTCTTCAGAAGTAAAAGGGCATCCAATACAAGATTTGTTTTTTATAATCCCCAATTGCTTTATATTCCTCCATAATTTCTTGGAGTCAAGACCTGGATTCACTTTGAAGCACAGGTAATTTCTTTTCGCAGCCCGAATAAGAGTATTGACTTTATTTCTCGATCTCATGTACTGATTTCTGTTATAATCACAAGGATTCCGTTTGAATTTTTTAAAAAAACGTTCCCTCTCGTTTATTTGAACTTTTAAGGAATTGGTAAACCAAGGACAATGTTTTGCCTTAAATTGCCTCGTTACAATTGGAACATACATATCATACAGTTGATGAACAAAATTATTGAATAAACTCACTTTATCATTAACATCAATAAGAGAGTAAATTAAATTCCAGTCTAAGTTTGCACAGCTATCGTGTAAGCTTGGATAACATATATTACGTAAAGATCTATAGGTTATGTTATTATCGATACTAAAAGCTTTTGGGATCGAGCAAAATAAAAAATCATGAGTTAACTCCGAAGTAGGAGTTATTTGGTCAAAACCCATCACCTGCGTACTAGAACTGGTGAGCAAAACATCTATCAAGGAAGGATTACTAGTCGACTGAAAGCAAGTCGGCATATTATTATTTACAATAGAGAGGCAAGTCTTAGTACATAGATATTTAAATAAACGCGAGGAAGTAGTGTTATTAAGAAGATTTACATTGAAATCCCCACCAATAAGAATTGTTTCATATTTTTTATTCATCCTTAATAAAGTATCCTCAAATTCAGCAATATTATCATCTCTAAATTTATTAGGAGGACAGTAAACAGTTATCAACAGACACTTAGAATCATTAAAACAAACCTCCACACCTAAAAACTCAAGATCAGGATTTCTAGAAGCACAAATTACTCTAGATTTCATAAATTGATTCATAAAGAGGCAGACACCACCACCGACTCTAACATTGCGATAATTTCTAAATAATTTATAACCCGGAATATCCACCAATTGAGACAAAATTTTGTCATTCAACCACGATTCAGAAACCATAATTGCATCAACTTCTGATGTAGAAAACATTTGATATAGTAGCGTATATTTAGCTTTCACACTACAAGCGTTCAAATGACAAACTCTGAAGCCACCAAACACACGACACAGAATGTTCAGAACGCATCTAACTCTGTCAGGACTCACAATCAGCTTTATAAAACTTTAAAACCGACACCGACACTAATTCAGCATAAAATAATCCCCCTAATGGAGAAAAATATAAATATGCAGACTTAAACCTAAGAAAGTAAAAGATACAATTATTCGCAATAATACTCATCACTAAATTTAAATTCATTGTTTGAAAGCAAATTGCCACGCAATATAATATACATATGTACATTAGGGTGATTCAAATTTTTTATTTTTTGTTTTTTTTAAGGTGCTGTTGCTTAAAAAGTAAGTTTATGACATGAAGAAAAAGCTCACGAAAATTCAGCTCTGTAACTCAATTTTATAAGATGGCGCCGGAGCCTGTTAGTTTTACATGTAAATTGTATGGAAAAATTATTTTTTTCAAAAAAGGTGTCTAAATGAATAGGTGATTAGTGCTGTTGAGCTGAAAAGGGTCGTTTTTCGATGTAATTTTTTACGCTGAATCCGAATCTGGCCTCAGGATTGACCCATCATGTCTGAATCCTGAAATATTTGAGGCTAAGTACCTAAAACATGATGTTTTTTGTCTACTTTCGAGGCCATGTATAGGATTCAAAGAAAGTTGATCAGCTTATTTTTAACAAAAGCATCATTTAGTACCATCCTTGCCCTTTAAAATGAGCTTTCAAGTGGTGATCTGTGATGCTTCCTTGCAAAGTTGCAGCCATTTCAAGGTGACATGAATTTGAAACCCGTTGGTTAATATTGTTGGGTTGCAACCCATTGTAGGGGATCCAATTCATGTCACTTTAAAATGGCTATAACTTTGCAAGGAAACATCACAGATCACCACTTGAAAGCTCATTTTAAAGGGCAAGGATGGTACTAAATGATGCTTTTGTTAAAAATAAGCTGATCAACTTTCTTTGAATCCTATACATGGCCTCGAAAGTAGACAAAAAACATCATGTTTTAGGTACTTAGCCTCAAATATTTCAGGATTCAGACATGATGGGTCAATCCTGAGGCCAGATTCGGATTCAGCGTAAAAAATTACATCGAAAAACGACCCTTTTCAGCTCAACAGCACTAATCACCTATTCATTTAGACACCTTTTTTGAAAAAAATAATTTTTCCATACAATTTACATGTAAAACTAACAGGCTCCGGCGCCACCTTATAAAATTGAGTTACAGAGCTGAATTTTCGTGAGCTTTTTCTTCATATCATAAACTTACTTTTTAAGCAACAGCACCTTAAAAAAAACAAAAAATAAAAAATTTGAATCACCCTAATGTACATACTAATAGGCATAAAAAGCATAAACAAATTTTATTTCTCCATAGCGTTTTCGCACCAAACAAAGACAAAACCATTAGAAAGAAGAAGCAAAGTATACATTGTAATATTTAAAGTTGACAATTTAAATGTACATAAGTGCAACGCAAAGGAGAAAGAAAAAAGCAAAGCTTTATACGAAACTCGTAATATAAAAATACGAATGCTAAAAATTACTTATCAGCTTCATACACGTTTGGTCACATCCGAAGTAGAGCATGCACTTTCAAGAGAGGTCAGACAATCCACAACAATAGAGTTCGATGCAGCCGTTAACTTGATAAAAACTCTTCCATTCCTCGTGAACACAGACTGCAAACGATTCTCTCGGCGCAACAAGTTGGCACGTTTGAAAACTGCATGATTATATTTGGTCAGACTTTCATATGCTCTGACAAAACTATTACTCTCAAAACCAAGGTCACACAGCATAACATTTTTTTTCTTGGCTTTATAGTAAGCAGCGACTGCTCTGAGCAAATTAATTTTGCCTAACGAGTGTATGAATTTCACGATGACTACACTGTTAACATTTTTACTTTTAGGTTTCGCACGAAAAACATGAAATAAAGTTGGGCTGAAGTTTATAGTAGCACAAAATTTATTAAAGATGTCATCTAAATTTTCACCATCTCTTGAAGGCATTCCGTGGAGAATAACGTCGCCTTCGAAGTTTTTCCGCGCAAAAGAATTAATTTTTTTGTCAATTTCTGATATATTTAACTCATTTTGCAGCTTAAGCTCCACTTTAGCATCTAGCGCTTTAATCTTATTCTCAAAGTCAGCTTCAAGATCGACAAGTCTTTTATTGAAACCTTCTTGCACTCGCTTCAATTCAAATGAAATTTGTGACGCTACCGATTCAGCAATCTTTTTTTCCAGTGTGCTGATTCGAACATCAAACTTTTCCCAGAGGTTTGAGAGCGTAAGTTCTTGAGGAGTGGGAGAACCTGCTGAGCGTAGTTTTCGAGAGTCCGACATCTTTTAAAATATATTGTATGTACCAGAAAAAATGTTCTTTGTATCAACTTCCACTTTTGCTTTATTTAATTTTCTTTTATATTCGCCAAAGAGTTCAGTGACTTTTTATTATTTTTGCACAATGCAAACTTGCAAGCACTAAATGCACAATTAATTAATTAAAACCCGCCACTTTACTAGTAAAAAACTAATTTTATTGCGGAGCAACAAGTACGCACTACCAGTTCATTGCAATGTTCAACATCATCTTCTTTTTTTACTTTTTTATATTCAGTCATCTTTATTTGATCTTCTGGGTGAACTTTTGTTTTTTTGTATAGCTCTTGCCTGTGTTTTGATTTTTTAAGAAGTTCTTTTGAAATCCAGTTGTTATTTCTACACCTGATTTTGACATATTTTGTTGATCTCTTTTTCGCTTCTTCTATTATTTGAACTAAATCCTCAATTTCAGATACTATTGTTGCATTTAATTCGCTTTTAACTATTTCTTCCATTTTTATATAATTTACATTTGGAACTTTTTTGTTTATCATAGGTACTTTGTTAATTTTGAGAGCTGTAATTATTGCAGTTGTATATTTGTGATCGGATATATCTGTGTCTTTCAGTTTAAAGTCTATTTTGTGCGTTGTATCTATGTTTGTAATAATGTGATCGATAAGCGTTTTGGTATTTTTTGTTTCTCTTGTTGGTTGTGTGTTGTTTACTAATTTGTAGCCATTAGTTTGTATTAAGTCTGTGTATTTGATGACCGTAGTTGATTGTTTGTAGAGGTTGATGCTTACATCCGCAAAAAATATGCAATTTTTTTTTTTCTGTTACTAAGTTTTTCTTCCAAGCAATCAATAAATGTGTTACAGTTTTCGTTTGGAGCCTTATAAAAAGTGCCAATAGCAAAAGGTTTTTTTAAATTAGTTATTTCAATTATTGTTGTGTTATATTTATCTTCTTTTATTAATTCATTGAATGTAAGGCAGTTTCTAACAAAAATAGTAGTTCCTCCTCCTCTTTTTTCATTTCTGCAGTTGTGAATTGCGGAAAAATTTGGAATATTAATTGTGTCTCTTTCATTATCATATAACCAGGTTTCGGTTGCTATGATAATATCGATATTTTGAATATTATTAATCAACAGTTCAATTTCATTAAGTTTATTGCGAATACTGCAGATATTAATGTAGAATATTTTAAGATCTTTATATTCATTCATTTGTAAGTTTAATTGAAATAGCTAGTTTTATCTTTTTCGGCCTTCATTTTTATTATATGCACATTGCAGTTGTTCGAACCCGCTTTGTGGTCACATGTAAAATTAGCACCATTTTTATTCGCTCTGACACAATTAATGCACATAAGACTTGTAGTAATTTTACATGATCTTGTATCATTTTTTTTTTTGCACAATGCCTCTTCTCCTTCACATCTACTACTTGTATGGTGATATTTTTGACATTAATAGCACCTAGTCAGTGAGATGTATTCTTTAATGTATATTGTTCTGTAGTTGATCATTACATACCTATTTGATATTTTCGCTAGGGTTTCACCAGATACTTCAACAATGTAATTCCACCAGTTTGTTTTTTTGTTTACGTATTTATGTATTAATTTGAAATGATCCTTCGTGTCGATGAAATGGTTTGTTGCCACTAGCTCCTCTATAAGATCCTCTTGATTATACTCACAATCAATGTTTGTGATAATTACTTTTGGCATTTTAATTTTCGGAGCCATTATTTTATATCCCTCTGTAAATTGCTGTTTAATCTCTGCTTCTAGTTTATGTTTATCTTCACTATTTGATGTGCTGACTATAATACCTCCTTTATTAATGTGTTTTATTGACGATATACCAATTTTTAGTTTTGCGGGTAAAATTTTTGCTTTAATTTGTTTCTCAGTTTCTTTGCAGTCTTGTTTTTTTTCATTTGGCAAAATGATTATGCTGTGCTGGCTTTTTGGTGTACTGGGTTGTTGTGTACTAGCATTGGATGCTACCACTCCGGCATATGTTAGTGTATGTTGTTTGTTGTTATTTGTTTCTATGTTGGTGAGAATTTTCTTCATCTCGCTCATTTCATTTTTTATACTTTCATTTACTTGTTTTATGTCTTGGTTTGTTGAACATGTCTTTTCTAAATTTGACTCGCCCTTTAACCACTGTTTGAACTTTTTCTTATCAGTTTTGCTTATCAAAAAGCATTTATTCCTTAAAGTTGCAATGGCTGAATAGTCTTCATCTGTATAATTTATGCAGTCTATGTGCCACCATGACTGGCATAGACCCTCACATTTAAGACCCTTTGTTTCGACTTTTTTCTTGCATTTTTTACACCATGTCTTGTTTTTTTCATTTTCTGATTCTTCTTCCGCCATATTATAAGCTTAAAGCGCTTGTAACATATACGCGAAAGGGATGGCAATATATGTAATACTGCTTATTTAAAAGTTGCGAACCACAGAATTTACAGAAATTTTAAATAAGATTAAAAGTTCATTTTACAACTGACTAATAAATGCTCCTTTGATAAGCTTTTAGTAAAATTGTTTATGAATAGTATTTTAGTTGTTTGTTTGTTGTTTATTAAATATTTCTTCCGTTTTTGAATTTATATTAAGAGCTATTGATTTTCACGCACTTCTTATTATTTTGACAGTTCAAATTTCTTTGAAACGACAATATTAATTTCCGTACATGAAAACCAAAAAAATAACCCAAAAAATTAATAATTGCGAAAAATGCAAAACTTTCAAATACGACAGACATCCTCCGAAAATTAATTATGAGCATACTGAAAGCCCCGTCAAAACACAAGACATTCTCCAGATTAACGTCTACACTATAAGCAGTCGACACATATTAACTATTATTGATAAATTCTCTAGATTTGCTTCCGCATATAATTTAACTGTTAGAAATTGTGTATCCATAGTTAAGTCCCTGAAATAATTTTTAAGTACTTATGGGATACCTAACCAAATCATTTGCGATCAAGGGGTTGAATTCACCGCAAATATAGTTAAGCATTTCTGTAGGCAGTATAGTATAAACTTGCATTACACATCATTCCAACAGACAAGTAGCAAAGCTCCTGTTGAAAGACAACACTCCTCACTCACCGAAATTTATAGAATAACATTGGCAAGAAGAAAAGAAAACAATTTAGACACTGACCACGAATAAATCATGGCAGAGTGTTTAATTACATACAATAACGCAATACATTCCACCACAAAGTTTACACCATATGAATATTTAGCGGTAGGACCTATAAATTTAATAAGGAAATAGTTTTTGATAGCAAACATGAGTACCTCAAGAAATTAAATGAGTTTCACAAATTCTGTACCCAGCTATTAGGGAATCAGTGGAGGATCCCTATTTTTGGTATGGGGATTATGACCGCAAATACTATCAGCGGGTTTGTAGTTCCTTCTTGATTCTTGTTCGACTTTTTTACATTAACATGAATTGTCAGGTGTTAATTTTTATAATCAAATAAATAAATACTGAAATGACTAATAAAATCAATTTTAAAAAGGTGTCTATCAGACAACCACGTCAGTAATAGGGGTTAAAAAAAAATATGTTTGTTTTGGGCTAGAACTTTTTGGGTTGCACTCGAAACCCAAAACTAATTAGTACTTCGGTAAGTTGAAAAATAGCCGAGCTCATCGCAGATAATGGAATCACTATTTTATATAATCCTTTATCAATTTTCAAAGTCGTTAACACATAATATTATGCATAGTACTTTATTGTTTACAGCATTGTTATACAAAAGTATTTAGTTATAATATTCAAGTCAATATTTTCTTTAATTGTAAGAACATTTATTTTTCTTGATGGCATTGTATAGAAAATATGTGCAGCGAGAGTTAATAGGCAAGCACAAAACGGGATTCCCCGTATTATATTATCATTCTCTTTCTCCATTTTACTGTGCGTGTCGTATGAAAAACGAACAAAAACACAGAGAAAAAAGCATTTAGACTTTTCTCATCTTTGATAAAAGAGTCAATCACGGTTAGAAGAGAGTTAAATTTTTGGCACACTAAAAACCAACTTATTCAACTTAAACTTTTTATTGTAGCACTTTAAAGATTTATTGGCCTTAATTTTTTTTGCAAAATTTGAATTTCTTAAAAAGTTATGATTAAGTGAATTTTTTTATGTGCGTGTTTTTTACATTGCGATTTATTCGGTAAATGTTTATGAAATTTTCATGGTAGGACTAGAAATAATTTAAAAATTTAGATGAAATAAAGTTTTCATAAAAATTTTGTTTATTATTTATAAAATGTTAATAAGCAAATAGAAATTTAACAAACTTTTATATGTACAGAAACAAAATTTTTTTTACAGAATTGTTCTGTAAAATCTGCAGAAACTTTTTCCAGAAAAAAATATTTAGTACATTTAATAAAAAAAAGTAACGAATGTTAAAGCGTCGCCACCTAGGCAATTTCACTCCTAAAACTATCCGATAAGAAAAATTTGAATTTTGCAATTCAAAAAAAAAAAAACAAAAACAAACCAATTCAAATTTTTCTTAAGAAAATCTTCAAAGTTCTACAATAAAAAGTTTAAGTTGAATAAGTTGGTTTTTAGTGTGCCCACTTGAGAAAATTTTACTCAGAGTCAAAACGAGCAACGTTAAAATGTTTAAGACTTCCCAGATAACAGAATTACGGATAATCGAAGTTCAACTGTTAATATAAAAAATTCATGTTAATATTTAAAGACGGCAGCTTCCCTGCCCTTAGTGGCAAAACAAATAAAAATAATAAATTGTTTATTTTATCTCACGATAATAAACAAGTGAAAAAAAAAATGCCGGTTGAGCGCTCACCTCCAAAAGACTCATCGGTCAGTGCGGAGTCTAAAAAAAATATTGAGTGCAAAAAAAATACAAAAAGTGGTTCTCCCGTGAATTCGGATAGAAAAAATGCTAAAATACATGCAAGCGCGAGTACCAACACCAAAGTGTCGCCCACCAACATCACTGTTCAACCGATCAATCCCGCGCAAAACCACACACACCGAGCACACACACATAAAAAAATATTAGAAATTACTTAAGAACCAGCTGCATCTAATGAAGCGGGTAATTTCTCTACTAAGTCACCATGGAGTGTACAGTGTGGCTCTCCCTTGATCCCCCAGCAGGGAAATGTGTCACCGATGCCAAATTCAACACCCCATCAGGAAAATGGTGCAAAAACCGCAAGTATAAAATTGCTCAATTTTTTTAGTATTTCTAATCAAAGAAAGACCAATACCACCGATAATAACTCCAACAAGATTGTAGATTCAGCGATTCAGACTGGATTGGATCGCTATATTAAAATCAAGCGAAAGCTAAGCCCATCAAACGCAAATAACTCAAGAAAGATATATAAAGTGAGCGAAATCGAAAAAGTTTCAAACAACCCACTTAGAAAAATCGATATGCTTTGCTTGATAACGACCCACCTGCATTGAATAACAACAACATGAACAACTCAAACAATAAAACGCTGAAGCCTCCTTCATTTGCTTACGTGAACGTAGTTCTAATGCGCTTGTTTGTAATTTGGTTTCTCTAATTGGAAAAGATGCCTTTCATATAATTCCTCTTACGAAAGGCAATGTTTCCGAAACCAAAATACAAATTTATGCAGAAAAAAATTATAGAACAATTGCTTCTTACCTGGATAAAAAGAATAAAAGCTACTACACCTACCAGCTTAAAAGCAGTAAAGGTCTAACAGTTATTTTGAAAGGCATTGAACCCGACGTAGAACAAATTGAAATTAAAGAAGCTCTAATTAATGCCGGATTTATTCCTAAATCAATTTTCAACATTATGAATAAAAATAAAATCCCCCAGCCGCTTTTTCGTGTGGAACTTGAACCAGACGCACGAAAAATGGGGAAAAAACGTCCATGTCCATCCTATTTATAATCTGCGCTATTTAATAAATCGCAGAATATCCGTTGAGGAGCTCCATAAACGCATGGGTCCTGTGCAATGCACAAACTGCCAGGAGTTTGGCCACACCAAATCATATTGTACTCTTTGTACTATTTGTGTTGCTTGTGGCGACTTTCACCCTTCGTCCGCATGCACTACCGACAAAAAAGAAGCTACTACAAAAAAAATGCAATAATTGCGGAGGTAACCACACAGCTAACTACAGGGGTTGTCCAGTATACGCTGAATTAAAAAACAAAATGCGCTTACGCAAGGAAATAGTTCGAAATCCACCTACCCAAGTCATGCAGACTTTTACAAATAACATAGTACCTACCAACTTGTCCAACTTATCGGGTCAGAACTACGCTAATGTGCTTAAATCTAGTCAGGATAAACCTGCAAATATCATAAGTAGCTCTCAAAATCTTGAGACCATGCTTATGACGCTCACGCAATGCATGACCCAGTTCATGACAACAATGCATACAATGATGCATGAGATGATGAACAATCAAAACCAACTTATGAAAGTTTTGATTGGAAACAAATGACCACACTCAAAATCTGTCATTGGAATGCAAACGACGTAAGCCAACATGAATTAGAAATTAGAAACTTTCTTTGCAACAACGAAATTGACATTTTACTAATTTCTGAAACACATCTGACCCGCATGCGCAATTTTAAAATTGAAGGTTATAAATTCTACAAAACCTGTCACCCTGATGGTAAAGCAGGAGGAGGTACAGGAATACTCATTAAAAATCGTATAAAGCACTAAGAATTCGAGCAGTATGAGAGAGACTACCTTCAAGCTACGTCGATTTCCTTACAATGTCGGGATGACAAAGTAACAGTTTCAGCTGTATACTGTCCACCAAGATATATAAGCCCAGTTTGACCACTTTTTTAATTCACTAGGATCAAAATTCGTAGCTGCTGGTGACTATAATGCGAAGCATAGCCACTGGGGTTCACGACTTATCAATCCAAAAGGCAAAGCACTTTGGCTTTCACTAACCAACCGCTGCAATAGACTTGATTATGTCTCCACTGGTCAGCCAACTTATTGGCCATCAGAACTTCAAAAGACTCCAGATCTTATGGATTTTGCAATTACAAAAGGAGTCAACAAGAGGCAAATTTCTGCTGAATCATGTTTTGACTTGAGCTCTGACCATTCTCCTGTCATTTTGCATCTGCATAAATATGTAGAGCTGATGCAGACACCCAAAGGGCTTACAACAAATAAAACGAATTTGCTTAAATATAAAAAATACATTAGTAGTGCTGCTCTTCATGCCACTCCTGTGCAAACAATCTATATAACATATGAAGAAAAAAAATATTGCTCAGCAGTGTTTCTAGATGTAGCTCAAGCTTTTGATAAGGTGTGGCACGATGGACTTATACACAAGATAAAAAAATTACTCCCTAAAAATACCCATGCTTTACTAGGGTCCTACCTTACAGGACGAAAGCTCAGAGTAAAATGCAACGACTACATTTCAGATGACGTTGACATTTTTGGAGGCGTACCACAAGGTAGTGTTCTTGGCCCAATTCTTTACCTAATTTACACTTCTGACTTGCCAACCAACAACTCTGTGCTTACATCTACTTTTGCTGATGACACTGCAATTTTGTCTTGTCACGCAGACCCTCATAGTGCGTCACATACCCTCGAAGAACATATGCGTCTAGTTGAAACATGGCTTTTAAACTGGCGAATAAATGCAAACGAGCAAAAAAGTAAACATGTAACTTTTACACTCAATAAAAAGACTTGTCCCACAGTTCACCTAAATAACACCGCAATACCTCAGAGCACTGAAGTTAAATACTTAGGTATGCACCTCGACAGACGCCTTACTTGGAAAAATCACATTGAAAAGAAAAAAATTCAAATGAAGTTAAAAGCATCAAGCATTATTTGGCTTTTGCATAAACATTCAAAACTCAGCCTTGAATATAAAGTTTTTTTGTACGAAGCTATTATTATACCTATATGGTCATACGGAATCCATCTATGGGGCAACGCAAGTTTATCGAATATAGAAATATTGCAAAGGTCTCAGTCAAAAATACTTCGAACTATTTCCGGCGCACCATGGTATATCAAGAATATAAACATACACCAAGATCTTGGTATATCCCTCGTTAAGCAGATACAAGAATACATAAAGCGATCGTATCAACAAAAACTACAGCAACATCCAAACATACTGGCTAGGAACCTACTCCTAACATCAAATACGTCTCGATTGAAGAGACAAGACTTACCACCCCTGTAGCTGTTAAGTATACGCATAACGGGTACTCTTTTCACAACCGAAGGCAAAATTTGAAAAAATAACATTTCTAAGCAATGGCTTGCAAAAGTCCGACGTTATATTAGTTTCTTAAGATTTGTATAATTATTGTTAGTCTCCAAGCGAGTTGGTTCAATAAATAAATAAGAAGTTTAAAAAAAAAAAAATGTTAATATAAATAATTAATAGATAACAACGAATTAAGCATTAATAAAGAATAAATTAAACTGGATATAGACTATTTAGCAATTTCTTAAAAGACAATTTCGAAAAAGAAAGCTCTAAATCGAACATATCTCTAACTTTTCTAGAAACATTGCGAATTGTTCTCTGAATTGTCTCTTGAAATATCGTACTGTTTTGCTTCTCCGCAAAATTATCACAAGTAAGAAGCCTGAATACCTATTTTATAAGATAAAGTTTGCTAGAACGCAAAGAACGTTGCAATCAATAGTACACACAAATATATTAATACCACACGCCAGTCTTTCATTCACGCGGTTTATGTATGGAATCTTCTGCCCACTTAAATCATGCGTATCAGCCTTAAGGAAAATGTGTTTTTATATTGTAACAGTAATTTTTAGTTTTTAATTTTTTTGTTATTATTATTATTAATTTTTATTTAAACTTTTTCTTTATTAGTTGTAAGTATGAATAAATATTTTATTTTTAATCATGAAATTCTAAACACAGCTTATGTACATTAAAAAAGATTTATCTTACGTGCATAAGAATTTTCAACAGCAAATAAATAAATAAATTATTGACAGTAGAAAGTTCATTATACAATAATAAAGCACGAGTTATAGGCTAATTAAGTACATACTGAGTTCTATGAATTTGAGAATGAAATAACGTCAATATTGCCTGAAATACGATCATGACCAAATATCAAGGATTGAATCCTTCTTCGATTCGAGAGATTTCAAGCCCAATAGCATAACTCGTGCATTATAGGAAGGCGACAACGAAGCTCAAATCTTGAAAATGATTTTTTCTTATCGAGAGCAATGAACGGTTTGGAATGGACTCCAAATAAAGGAAGCATACTCTAACCTTGTCCTTACAAAAGAATTGTAAAGGCATATCAAAGTGTGCGGGTCGGAAAAATCAGTGCTATTTCTACGCACGAAACAAGTAAGGAATATGATTTTGGAACAAATAGTTTATATGGTCAACAAAAGAGTCAAATATAACTCCTATCTAATTGAACTAAGAATCTGTATAGGAAGTCCCAAGAAATACTTAATACGAATAGATGAAAAAATGTTAGACTTCGAATACGACACAGAAAAGCATTTTTTAAAATTTAATGGTAAAAAACTCAAATTATTAAGATCACTGTGTAAAAGAGCAGCATCATTTATATCAGAAAGCTTATTAAATAACATCAAATCGTCCGTATAATGCAAGGACCTTGTCAAATGCCTTAGAAAAATCGGTATAGAGAATATCAACTTGATGTCCGTTTAAAAGATGAAATGCAAAATCTCGAAAAAACTGCTATGCAAAAATACCATGCTGTTCAAGGCAAATATGACGTATAACTTAAGAGAATAACTTATTCTTAATAACGATTTCGAGGAGTTTAGATACCTTTGAGAGCTTAGAAATAGGTCTATAGTTGGTAACACCAGTTTTAAAAATTGGTGTAATAGCTGCAATTTTCCAATAAAAGTACCAGTCATTAATGATCTATTAAACATTTGACACAAAGGCTTAGATAATTAATAAACACATAACATTTCATTTACTTATTAATGGGGCAGGTCTAGTCGGAATTTTCAAGAAATCGATTGTTTTTTTTTTGCATTTTCTCCAAGAATAATATCATAAAAATATATCCTGAAAATTTTAAGTCAATCCGACAATTACTTTTAGAGTCATTCGGCAATAACCAAGGGGCTCTCTAAATACTCTTTTCTCAAAACTATGTTTTCGGAACTGGTGACCACTGTAACTCGAAAACCGCTTGATAGATTTCAATGAAATTTACACAGTTTTTGAAAAACATAAAAAGCTAGTGCCTCAAGGAAGGATATTTTTTTTAATTATCGATTTTTTATGAACAATTAATTGTTGTTTTGTTTCCGAAAATCTGGATTTAAATTTCCTGAGGCCGTCATTTTGTTGATTTAAAAAAAAAAACCTTCGATCAGGCACTAGATTATTTATTTCAATAACTTATTTTTTTATCCGATTGATTTTTGATGATTTTCCAAGAATTTGTGATGGTCACCGGATGGCACTCTGTATGAGACAGGGTCCAACACAGCAGCTATAACTTTTTTTGTTTTTAATTTTTTTTTAAACTTTCGTCAAGTCAAGTTGAAACATAATGTAACGATGCCATATTATCATTTTTATTAAATAAATTAATTTAATACCAAAAAAAAAAAAATATTGAAAATGCTCTATTACTCACGCCCAGTGATGTACCGTTGAGAGAAAACCCAATTTGCTTAGCATTTATTTTGGGTTTTTATCGGGTTTTGCTCAGTGCAAAAATGGACTTTTTCATTTTTTAAAAGTATTTTTTAGCGAAATATAATTAAATTAATTGGTCGCTCTATTGAACGTAAGAATCCTCAGATTTCTACCTAATTTCAATGAAACAGCGGTTTTATAGCGCCATTTCAAATGAATGCACGCAATGTCTGCACTATAGAGCGGTGTGTTTATAAAAATTAGCGCTAAAAAATAACAAGCTGACAGTTTTGCCGTAGCACTATTGGATGCCGAGTTGCATAGTAGCACACTCCATCCAAAAGAAGCACCACGCTCATTGATTTTTTTCTATAATTTGTTTCTTCTTAAGCTGTCAAGATGGAAAGGAAAAGGAAAAAGGTGAATTTTTAACCAATTCAAAAAAATAATCAAATTGAATTAAAATTTTGTAAGTTAATACTAATTTTTAATATTGATTAGCAAAACTAAAAAGGTCATCTCGAACATTCCGGGCCTGATGGTATTCCTGCGACAGTTTTAGTAAACTGCAGCTCTGTGCTGAGTCAGCCCCTCAGTATTTTATTTAATAGATAATTCAAGAAAGCTTTCTTCCTAAATTTCGGAAAAATGCATACATTAGCCCCATTTTCAAGAAAGGGTGCAAAAGTGATGTTTCAAACTACAGACCCGTGGCTAAGTTATCATCAATACCGAAAATCTTTGAACATATTATATACGATCAGGTTAAGGTGCGCTGTAGTGAAGTCATAACAACTCGTCAGCATGGTTTTCTTAATGGCAGATCTACAGTTTCTAACCTCCTTGATTTCACTTCTTTTGCATTAAGCTCTTTGGACTCTGGTGGGCAAGTTGATTGCATTTACACTGACTTCAGTAAAGCATTTGACATATTACCACATATTTTGATTTTGTTTAAGTTAAAGCTTGGATTTCCCTTAAGTTTTGTCAGCTGCATTGAATTTTATTTATCTTATCGTACGTATCAAGTAAAATTTCGGAGAGTGTTTTCCTCCCCATTTAGCGCGACATCAGGTGTTCCACAAGGAAGCCACCTGGGGCCGCTCCTGTTCATTTTAGCAATTAATGACGTTACACATTTTATTAAAAACTCCCATCTGTTAGTATATGCAGATGACATGAAAATTTACAGGAACGTAAAGGAGCATATTAATCAAATTTGTAAAAAATCCTCATCTCTGCTTGGCTTTATTAAGAGGTGGGCAAAAATTTAATAGCCCTTAAGTAACGGTGACTTTATATAATACAATAGTGCGTCCTCACTTAGAGTATGCCAGCCAGTATGGTCACCTTTTTATAGTATTCATATAAATAGAATTGAGAGAATTCAAAAAAATTTTATTAGTTTTGTCCTCAATGGCTTAAATTGGATTGACCCTTTAAACATTCCTCCTTATGACGATCGTTTGAAGTTACTACATATGCAGTCTTTGAGCTCGCGTAGAAATATTGCGGATATACTTTATCTGCATCAACTTGTAACTGAGTCCCTTGCTGCACCAGAGCTTCTTAACTACATACATTTTAATAGTACTCGTAACTCGTAACTCTTATCAGTTATTTTACCAACCGGTTAGTAGAGCTAATTATATGGCTACAGCTCCTTTTAATGGCATGAAAACTCTTATTAATAATTGCGAAGTTTATAACATTAGCTTGTCAAAATGTCAACTCAAGCTTAGACTGAAAACTAACTGTAGCTAAATTTGTAGCTTAATAATGGTGAGTATTTTTATGTTTGTGTTGTCCGAGCCCCACAGCATGCTGGGTAAATTTTTTCTGAAATTTATCCCTTAGACCATATGATTAAATCCATACAATGACATTCATGCAATATATACATACAGTGGATCAAAGTTATAATGGAACAGCATTAGCAAAAAAGTTTCTTACTAAATAGTAAATTAACTATATATTTTTTTACAAATTTAAAATCTATTTTAGAAAGTGTTTTTAATAAACATTTATTATCATCAAAGAATTCTGTCACAAAGTTATAATGGAACACCTTGTGGATAATCCACAAATTTGCTACCAAAACTACAGCAAACTTAATTTTCGTATCATATCGTGTTGTCTAGTTAAGATATCATCCGATAATTCATGTTACTCATCAACGATACATATTTTTATTTCCGTAATAAGCGAGATGGCGCCGCGCGTTATGAAAACCTCGGTTAATCAAAGAGAAATTTTAATTCGGTTGTCAAAGTCAGGCTAATTAGTGCCAAATATCAGTGAAACTATTAATCGTCCTCCAACAACTGTTTTAAACATAATTAAGCTATATGAAAATGCCATAAACTTAAGAACAAGGCCAAACCGAGTACTAGGGAAATACTTAATGCGTCAGATAAATGTTGAATAATAAAAGAAATTAAGAAAAATCCCCATATTAGTGTCCCAAAATTGGCATCTGAAGCTGAAAAGTATCTTAAAAAGAAAGCTAGCCATGAAACAATTAGAGACGTGCTTAGAAGACATCTGTTTAATGGACGAGTAGCTAGGAAAAGAACATTCGTGAGTAAGGCCAATGTACAAACGCGAAAGGACTTTGCAAAATAACATACAGCTAAGTATTTTTCATTCTGGAAAACAGTTTTATTTACAGATGAAAGCAAATTTAATACTTTCCGGTCAGATGGACAATCATATCTCTGACGCAAAGCTAATGAGAAGCTCAAGAAAATTAACCTTCGGCCAACAATTAAGCACGGATTAGGTTCAGTAATGGTGTGGGATGTGGTATCTGCTGCTGGACCAGGAAACCTGCATATAATCGAAGGGATTATGGATAAAATATGTTATTTAAGCATTCTAAAAGCAAAGGTAAAAGAAAGTGCTCGAAAGTTGGGGATAGGCGAAGAGTTTATATTATATCAGGACAATGATCCGAAGCACTAGGGGTATGTTGTGCGTAACTGGCTGCTTTATAATTATTCCAGAGAGATGGAGGCTCCACCACAGTCTCATGACTTAAATGTTATTGAACACGTGTGAAATTATTTGGAGCAGCAGCTTAAAAATTACCACATAACTAAAAAAGCGGAGTGGATAGCAGCCCTAAATGAAAAGTGGGGCAATATCCCAGTTTATTTATGTCGTAAGTTAGTAGAGCCGATGCCAAATCGCTTGAGAGTTATTATACAACTAAAAGGAGTACCTATTAAATATTAAAAACAAATTAAATCCTTTGATAATACAAATTATTATGTGAATTTCTTTGGTGTTCCATTATAACTTTGTGACAGAATTCCATGTATTTTAATTTTTCGTTATTTTTTTTTTTAAAACGCTAATTTTATAAAAAAATTTTGTTGATTATAAATGTCTATACACTTTCTAAAATAAATTTTGAAATTGTAAAAAAATATTCAGTTAATTTACTATTTAGTAAGAAACTTTTTTGTTCTTACTGTTCCATTATAACTTTGACCCACTGTATGATCTGAGTGGGTATGTTGAGAAAGTGCGATAAAGCTAAGAAAAAATTATAAAAAAATAATAAATTAATGTGCATGATAATTTTTTCTATTCCATTATTTATTGAATAAGCTTTTTACTTGGTATAAAGCTTCAATGCTAAATAGCTAAGAAGGCTATACTAGCTGTAGTAGCTAAACTCAATTATTAGTATAATATCCAATCAGAATTGGGACGACAGCGATGGTGTCAAAGAATAATATACGACACAGAGCTTATTTGACCAGAAATTTCAAAGTCTTGTCACTGACACTACCAAATTCTATTTCTCGTGCGATTGGTTGGTAAAATGGTTAGTAAGAAAGAGAATACATCACAAAGAAATGACAACCAGCAAGATAAGCAGCTTAAGAAATCGTTTGTCAAAAAACTCTTTCTTTTTCGTAAAAGGCGGTACACACCAGAGATCTGCAATGAGTAGCTAAAAATAGTGCATACTCAAATCATGAGTCATTATTTATGAGTCTAGCACTGATTCATAGTTACGCAGTGCCCATACACATACTTTTATCAACTCAAAATCTTGAAGCACTTTTACTACTCCGACTCTCTATGATTGCGTTGCTAACGGCTGGAGCGTGTTTGCGTTCACTCTGATTTAAGCAAATAAGTATGACAAGAAAAAATTTAAACATAAGTATGTTCTGCGTATGACTCGTAAGTATAACGGTATCGCACTCAGTGAGAGAGCGAGAGTGTTGCGACAGACAGATCGGTGTTGCATTTCTGATCAGCTTGTGCCAATTTATTAATTTAACTATGTAGTGTAAATTTTAAAAATTTTTGATTTTTAAGTTTTTTTGAATGTTTCGTTATCAAATAAAAATAAAAAAAATTAAATTTGTTGTTACTTTATTCGCATATCCAGCGCACAGTTGATTACACAATGTTCCTTTTCTACTCAATATTGTTTTTCAAAATTGTTCACCAGCTAGCTTGCTCATGTACTTCTCTGTGCAGCGGCAATGATATTCTTCTCTCTTGCATTCCATATTAAACAATGCATAATAGGGGATGATTTTTGTAAACAATAAACTCGCGTCATTCAAATCAGTCCGAGTAGTCAAATATTTTTGTGAATGATGTGTGACTCTATGCAGCAATGTGAGAACCGAGCAGAGTCAAAACCATGTTCGTATTTACGATGATTTATGCTTAAAGGGCATGAATCTTATTAATACGCTGACTCACTTGATAAAAAGCCAGCGACTATGAGTCGCGTATGAGTAGGTGGTCATCAACGATTTATACGCACTCGTACGTTTTCTTTAGCAAGTGACTTTGAGTAGCAAAAAAGCGACTCGTTGCAGATCTCTGGTACACACTAGCGATCATGTTCGTCAGTTTTGCTCAAATTTCGCTTGTTTGCGTGTATGACACTTATTTTTCGTCAGTGAACCACAAACATTTTTGTGGTTGAGTGTCAGTCAGCGGCCTTTTTTTTTTTTTTTTGACTGATGAATTTTTGACTGACGAACATGATCGCTAATGTGTGAACGTGAACTTAATAACAAAATTTAGCAATCAGAGTTATTTAGTCAAAGTGAGTAAATTGCTCTGAGAGAAAAATTATCAGAACGCAAACACTTTGCATTAAAGCCAATTCAACTAACAGCAAGAAAGCTTGATCCAAACTCACAAGGATGCGATTTGTCTGCAACTGAGTCTATGGACGCAAGTGAATTTCTACATGATACAGCCATAAATATGAGATTAAAAGAATGCGATTTAATGATAGATTTCGGAAAATATCAAACTCGTGAAGGACTTTGGGGACGCCATTTCATATGGAAAGTGGCCGAAAAATGAATCCGTCATTATGGTGGAAAACATATGCTCCAATAAGTGAACTGACTGAAGTCGCCATTCGCATACTATCGGCGCCAACAACATCAGCGGCTGTTGAAAGATCTTTTAGTAAATTTGGATGAATTCACAATAAGAAGCGAAATCGACAAAGCGTGCTGGAAAGCTCACATATCTTTCTTATAACTACAAACTGTGCATAGAAATAAATGATAATTTAAGCGGAGATTCTTCTGAATACTCAGATATTTCTGAAACTGAATAGATAATTTTCATAAATTGTATTAATTACTAATTCTTTCAGTTTTTTATTAAATAAAATGTGTTTCTTTAACAAAATTCGGTAATTTAAATTATCTGCTAGTGCTTCCAGCCATAAACACATAATAAAATCGAAAAAACTCAATTTGCTCGTGAAAATGCTGTTTTTGCCCCCTTAAGCCTTAGGATTTCTTACAGACTAGAATCACAAATATTTGTACTAATAAATGGTTAATTAAAAATAAGTTTATACATAATATCAAAGCAAAATGGATGAAATGCCATCCTTATCGGACTTAACTGAAATTTTCATTTTTGACATAAATCTCCACTTCAGAGAGGACTACAGGAGCCGATATCCAAAAATGATTCCACGTTATCTAAAACTGACCCATCGAAATCAAACTTTTCATTTTTCATAATTGAAGTAATCAGCAAATAGGTTAACCGTATCTTCAATTGCAATAGCATGATTACATTTATATGTAGCCGTTGGAATGCAAGACCCATCTCGCTTGGATTGAATAAAATTCCAAAATTACTGAAGATTAGTTTTAATACTCTCACAACGAAAAATATACTTTTTATAGGAAAATTTATTTAAAAATTAAATTCTCTCGTTACCTTAGTATAGAAAGGCCCTACCTACCATAATTTTTAACATTACAGAACCAAAAAACTTAATAAAAATAAAATACTGTAGCAATTATGACGATAGAACGAACAATATAATAGAAGATATGATGACGTATAGAAGAACTAAAAAGGATCCAACAACTACATTAGAAACAAAAAACAATGAATTAGCAGACAGTCTACACAACAAAAACATAATATCTATTCAAGACAGATATTTACTGAGAGCAAGAACATCGAATCCACCCAGAATTTACGGACTTCCTAAATTACATAAAAATGACACCTCACTAAGACCCATCTGCTCGTCCATCAATACAGCATCCTATACATTATGTAAATATATGGCAAACATACTGAAATATTTGACAAAAGAATCAAAATAAAACACCAGAAATTCGATGAAATTTAAAGAACTTTTGAACAACACCTTCATTTTTGATAACGAAGTAATGGTATCATTTGATGTAATATCCTTTTCCTGAGTATTCTAGTTTAATTTTGGGTTAAAACAATTGAAGAAAAATGAGACCAGGGCCCTGTTTCATAATAAAGTACAAAGTAATACTATTAGTATTGAGCTTGTACAATTTCGTTTCACAATAAAAAAGTACTAGCTACAAGTTGTAAAATCGAAGGAACAGTCGTTAATAATACAAATACTTGAAATGTACAAGTGATTGTTAGATAACACAGTCCTACAACAAAATCCCCTTTTAAAGTACTAATAGTGTTTTTATTAGATTTTTGTGTGCTGATTACTGGAAAAATAGTCAAAAAATCCTATAACGTAAGGTTTTTGAGATATTCTAACCTAAAAGAGCAAAAACACTGTTTTTTGACATATTTGAGAGGTTATGTAGAACTGTTTTTTTTTTGCAAAAAATTTGTGTGGGATCTTAAAGAAAAATTCTTTTTCTTTTAAATACCGTTGAGTTATATGAAAAGATTTGAAAATGTGATAACTCGGCGAAAAAAAAAAGTTATTTCAGAAAACTCAACAGCATTTGGAAGAAGAAGAACTGTATTTTAAGACCCCACACTTAGTTTTTGAAAAATAGAAAAAAACACAGTGCTACATAACCTCAAATATGTCAAAAAACAGTGCTTTTTGCACTTTTAGGCTAGAATATCTCAAAAACCTTACGTGATAGAGCAATTCTGAGCCCGGACTCGGTTTTAGGGTATCCTAAGCCACAATAAATCAGCACTTAAGTCAAAAAAGGAAGAAAAAAAGTTTCAATTTGTAGGACTGTGTTATTAATACAAATGCCGGTTTACTTGTAACATCAAAATTTAGCTTAAACCTTGATGCTTTATATTATATTATTTCTCGTAAGATGTTGGACGATTTACTATTTAGTAGTTGTTTAGGAACTATCATGAGCTTAGGACTCATCACAGTATACTAAATATCATATTTACATACATACATTGCTCAATGTTAATTTTTTGCTACATGTTAAATTTTTGTGAAACATAAGTTGCCGTTACTTACGTATGTAACTATCGTATTATTCTAATCTGGTGTTCAACGTGTGTTTGTGTGTCATATAGAGTTTGACTTGCTAAAATCGTATGATAATAAAAAGTTTTATTGCATTGAATGCTCAAAGAAGAGACGTTCTTTTGGTGAACTCCCTTCGTCTTCTGGGTCATCGACCACGTCACCAAAAACATCAGTATTAGTGCCAACTTTGAAGAGTAACAATAAAACAAATCAACAAATTTCTCTTCCAAAACATCCAAGTCAACAGAAGCAATTACAAGTACAACAGAACCGACAACAGCAACAAAAGCAGAACCAGCTAGAGAAAGATCAGCCGATGAGTTCACACAGCAACACAAACAGTGCAAAGGTTAGTCAAAAAGAGCAGACGCAACATTGCAATGACATTGGTAATTCGGTATTTTTGCAAGATGAGTCATCAATTACATTAGAACTCGTGTACAGCGAAATCGTCGCACTAAAAAACATGTATGCTGATGCTCTTATTCAAAACGTAAACGCTCTGTCTCTCTTAACAACACTACAAGAAGAGAAGCAGATTTTAGCGAATAAAGTAGAAGAGCTGCAAAAAGAAGTAAATTTCTTAAGATTAAAAAATAATGAAAAATGCATTGAAATTGTTGGGGCGCCAAACGTAAACAACAATAATGCTCTTGATACAGCACTAAAAATTTTTGCTGAAGGGCTGGATACAAATTTAGCTGAAACAGAAATAGATAATTGTTATGTTAAGAGTATTAAAACAAAAGATTCTGAAGGTCAAAACGCTATTTTGGACATTCTATGCGTCAAATTTGTGTCACTAAAAAAGAAAAAAGAAATAATGAGAAAAAAAATTGTTAACAGAAGAAAGTTGAGCGCAAAACTTCTGGGTGGCGATAATAATCGTAAAATCTTCGTTAACGATTATATGTCGGTGCCAACTAGAAATTTGTTTAAAGCGGCGCAAAAATTTAAAAACGAAAATAATTTTAAGTTTGTTTGGGTTAGTAATGGAAGAGTTTTAATTAGAAAAAACGAAGGTGATACTGCAATATTGTTGCATAATATTGAGGATCTTAATAAAATTTGTTTAAATCAGCAACAATAATAATAAAAGTAATATGAGCTCAAGTAACACTGATCCTCGTGTAGATTTATTTGAAATTCCAATTGCAAATTGTAACAATATAAATTTTGAAAGCATTTCATCTAACCCAAACAACTCTAATAGTTTTTATATCGTCTCTCAAAACATAAGAAGCTTGCGCAAAAACTTTGATCATTTTTTATTGCAAATAAACTCTTTTAAAACAAAGCCAGATTTCATCTTTTTGACTGAAACATGGATTTATGACCATGAGAAGTCTCTTTTCAGCATTCCGGGATATAATTTTTATACAAACTGTAACAATCAGTATGCGGCTGGTGGTGTAGCAGTTTTTGTCTCAACAAATTTTAGTTGTAATTTTATTAGTTACAGTTTAAGAAGCTCTGATGTAATAAAGGTAAAGTGTTCGATAGATAATCAGATTTTTTGCTTCTTATGCATATATAGATTTAATGTAGTCACGCCACAAGAAGCGTTTCTAAGTGATTTGAACAACTTGCTCTTTAATGAGAAATCTGATAATTTAATATTGGTAGGCGATATAAACCTGAACATTTTGCAGGACTCTGTAGCTGTTGATAGCTATTTAACTTTACTTTCATCGTTCGGACTTGAATCCTGTATAAACTCCCCAACTCGAATTACTGAATCCTCAGAAACCTGTATTGACCACATTTTTCTACGCTTAAGTCGTTTCAATGATGCGTTGGTCACTAGTGCGGTTTGCGATCTTAAATTATCCGATCATTGCTTAACATGTCTGTGTTTTGAAAACATATGTATAAAAGATAAAGTCTCTACACCTCATGAGCTATTCAAAACAGTAACCAATTTTGAGGAATTAAATGATTATCTGTTCTTTGAGGATTGGAATAATGTGCTAAGTGAGCCACATCCAGCATTAGCTTACAAAAATTTTTTTGATACATTGAGTTCTCATGTCGAACATTGTACAAAGCGTGTTAAGCTCGTATCATTTAGCAAAAAAAAGTTAAAACCTTGGATGACCATTGGACTCATGAACAAAATAAATAAAAAGAATAATCTTTTCAAAAAATGTCGTAGTAATCCAAACAATGTGAGTTTAAAGCTTAAATATAAAGTCCTTTGTAAAGAAATTGCTGATACTACTTCTGCGCATAAAAATGAATTTTACTCGAATGAATTTAATAAAATCAAGGGGGATGTAAAAAAAGAATGGAAGCTTGTAAACGATATTCTAAGCAAAACAACTCGTAGCGAACAAGTTCATGAATTAAAAGTTGGAAACAGAATCATTGCGGATCCAACTGACAAAGCCAATTTATTTAATGAATATTTTTCTAACATTGGAAATGAAGTGATTTTTAATAACGGCTTAAAATCTACATTCTGCAATTGCTTAAATAAAGAAAACGTAATAACTTCTAGTTTTTATTGTGAGCCTATAACCTCTTGGGAAATTTATAAGATAATTATATCACTTAAAAACTCAAATTCCTGTACTGAAGGAAATTTTTCAAGTATTTTCATTAAAAAAATTGTTTTCAACATTGCTGATATTTTATGTCACTTGGTTAATAAAAGTATCAACAATGGTATTTTCCCAGATGAGCTCAAAAAAGCTGACGTTATCCCTTTATTTAAAAAAGGAGAAAAATCAAATCTTTACAACTACCGGCCAATCTCGATTCTTTCTATTTTTTCTAAAATTTTTGAGAAAGCTGTAAAATCAAAAATGATAAATTTTTTAAATAAACATAATTTTTTCAGTGGCTGTCAGTTTGGGTTTAGAGCTGAGTTATCAACTGAAGATGCGCTCATGAAGTTTTGCAACCATATTCATGGTAGTCTAAATTCCAAAAAAATCTCTGCTGCCCTCTTCATTGATATCACAAAGGCTTTCGATACAGTGGATCATGATATTCTACTAAGCAAATTGTTTAAGTGTGGTTTTCGTGGTAATATTCATAATTGGCTTTCATCCTATCTAGCAAACAGATTTCAGAGAGTAAAAATTGGCAAATGTTTTAGTTCTTTTAAGAAAGTAGATATCGGAGTACCTCAAGGCTCAGTATTGGGACCAATTTTATTTCTTATATTTGCGAACTCGCTTTTCTCACAAAACTTCTTAGGCAAAACTATCGCATTTGCTGATGATATGGCGTGTACGTTCTCATGTGACTCATCTGCTCATGCAATGTCTGAAATAAATAATGATTTAGAAATTCTAAGGCACTGGTTTTTAACACATAAAATGGTTTTAAGCGACAAAACGAAAATAATGTTTTTTAATGTGAGTGCTAAAGAAATTCAGATTGGTGACTTCATTTTTCATGGTGCGCTGTGTCAAAAATACTTTATAAGTAAAAATATCTGTGATTCCTCGAATACTGTGCACACATATGTCGATTCAGGCTCTTGTTCCACCAATTGTTTCAAAATAAATTGCGTAAAAAGTTTTAAATATCTAGGTTTACTTATTGATACAAAAATGAATTGGTCTGATCACACAGCAGCATTGAAAAAATACTTATTGGCAGCAAGTAGACAGCTTTATCACTTAAGCAAGTTTTGCTCGGCCAAATTAGTTACATGTATCTACTTTGGCATTTTTCATTCGAAATTGGTTTATGGTTTGGCATGTTGGGGTGGTACCCATGATAACAAAATAAATCCTCTACTAACTTCACAAAAGCAAGTTATTCGGTTAATATGTAAAAAGGGGCGTTTTGTAAATAGTCTACCTCTGTTTAAAAAATTGAACATTTTGCCGTTAAAACATCTGTACTATTTTAAGGTTTTAAAAATATTTTATATTAAATCTGGGTACATAATTAATACCAGATGTCATTCAACCTATGGATTGAGAATAAATTGTCTCAACCTGGCCGTGGTTCCTTCCCACAATCTGCAACATTTTTTACGTTTTTACGATGCTATTGCTCCCAGATTGTTTAACAGACTTCCGCACTATATAAGATGCCTGCGAAATAAGCATGCTTTTCTCAAAAGGGTGAAATCTTGGCTATTTTGTTTTTCTCATGAAAACATAAATAAAATTATTGAGCTTGTTCTTTAGTATTTGGACCTTTATTCCAGATTTTTGTCATATTTTTTTTCACATTTTTCTTTTCTCTCTTATTTTGATTTTCTTTTTATTTTTAATTTTTTTTTTTTTTCACACTGTTCTCTTAAGATAATTATTGAAAAATATTTTTTCTATTTTCATTTGTATATCAAGACCCCATGTACCCCACTGATTTATTTAATTATGTAATTCTACGTCCAACACTAGTACTTATGAACTACAGGGCGTTAATTGAATTATTATTATTATTATTTAGTGAGTAAATATTGTATAAAAGTTATTTAAATTTTGTAATGAAGTTGATAATGATAATAAAAAATAACTAACTAACTAACTCTCTCACTTGGATTACGATCGCTGCACGCAACACACATTGGCCTGACCAGATAAGTATATCACATAGTACTTAAAATTAAAATTATATTTGTTTAATAATCGAATAAAACTAATTAAAATCCATCAAAATTATTTCTTCGCTTAATCCTAATCATAAAATGGTCCTTCGCTAGCCGGAGTAATAATTGAATCGGGTAATTTAATCGTAATTAAAAAAGAAAAAGACAATTGAATGCATGTGCAACTGCAGTGCCGGTGTGAGTTTTAGACATTTTTTCATGAACAAAATCTCGTGTGAGGAATATATATTGCAGTGTTCTGTCGGGAATTGAAAAATATTTTTTTTTATCACTTAAACCAATTTAATAATTCCTGCGCGGGTGAATCTCTTGAAACTATAGACTTGGTTTATAATTACTCAAGAAGTTTCAGTTCGTTCGAGCAAACATTTCACCTTGGTTTTGATTTTAAATCATTACTTTAACATTCGGTTTTTCTAAAACAAAATGAATGCACTTAAGCAAAAGCGCGGTAATGCGAAATCGTGTTTAACACGTGCGGTAGAGTTTCTTGCATCTATTGAACAGTCGACCACTATTGAGATGTTAGAAATTCGGTTGAGCAGAGTTATTGATGCTTGGGGTGAGTTTTATACACTTCATTGCGAATGCTTAAAGGACGTCGACGAAGGTGAAGTGCAAGAATATGAAAACGACTTTGCGACATATGAATCCAAATATTTTGAGGCACATTCGGGTCTCACAAAGGCCATACGCGAAAGACAAAATTCTGAAGATCCCAAAAACACCTCTGATGTGTCAATGTTGGAACGTCTTGCTACTCAGCTAGCCACGTTTTCAGAAAATTTAGATTCTTCGACAAACGCGTCTTCGAAAATCAAGCTCCCTCCAATAGTAATCCCTCAATTCTCTGGAAATTATAAAGATTGGCCTTCCTTTCTGCGACTTATTTTTGGGTTCGGTTGATGGTAAGCGAAATCTTTCCGCAACGCATAAATTTCAATATTTAAAATCATTTTTAAGTGGGACTGCAGCTGACCTCATTCAACATATAAAAGTTTCAGAGGCTAATTATTATGAAGCTTGGGACAGGCGTGAAAAACGTTACGACCGTGGTAATTTAATTGTGCAATCGTTCGTGCAAACATTTCTAACACTTCCGTCTATAGGTAGTTCGAATGCGCAAACACTAAGAAAAATAACAGACGGTGCAGATGAAGTGATTCGTGGCTTAAGTGCGTTGGACAAAAACAGTCGTGATCCGTGGCTCATTTATATTTTACTTAACAAACTTGACAATGATACTAATCATGCATGGGCAGAACATATAGGTTCCCGGGAAGATAAATCGATATCCGATCTAATTAAATTTCTAGAGCAGAGGTGTGATGCTTTGGAATCATGCCAAACCCTGCATCGGTTGAACTCGTCGCGCGGAAAACAATCAAATCAAATTCGGGCCCATTTAGTAAAAGCCACAGAAAAAATCTTACGCTGCCCAATGTGCAAAAGTGATCACAATTTATCGCAGTGCCCTCAGTTTATTGCATTAGACATTGCATCGCGTAGAAATTTTACAAAAACACAATCTGTTTGTTTTAATTGCTTACGGTCAGGTCATTCTTCAAATAACTGTCGTTCCTCGTTTCGTTTTCGTGTGTGTAAAAGTCGTCACTATTCCCTTGTTCACCAAGATGATTCAAGGACTAATACTTCGTCGATACTTTCACCTACTCCTATAAATATTGCTTCTCAACAACCTCATTGTCTTGAGGCCCCTTCTACTTCTACTGCATCTACCCCATTGGTTAACAACCACTCGCTTGAGTTTGGCATACGAAAACAAACTATCTTACCAACTATTCTGGCTAAAATTCAAGATAATCGGGGACAGCTAATTGATTGTCGTGTTCTTATTGATACGGGGTCTCAATCTTCGTTTGTTACCGAATCGCTCGTTCAAAGGCTTGGGCTTCAGAGAAGTCATGCTAGAATTCCTGTGTTGGGATTATCTTCAAAAGAAGCAGGCTATACCAAAGGGTATGTGTCAATAAATCTTTTCTCTCGCCATGACACTACAAATTTACCGGCCGATGCATTTGTTTTAAGTAAATTGACGTCACATTTACCATCAAGATCTTTTGATGCGTCGACTTGGGATCACATTCAGATGTTAAATCTAGCAGACCCTTATTTTAACGTTTCCAGTGCTATAGATATCCTACTCGGAGCTGACACGGTTTGGTCTATTTTGAAAGCAGATCAAATCATCGCACCCCAAGGTAGACCAATAGCTCAAAATACAACTTTCGGCTGGGTCATTTCAGGAGGGTTGTGTGAATCGAAAGGTCACGGCTTAGAATTATCTTCATTTCACACAGCTGTCGACGTTGACACTCTTCTGCAGAGGTTTTGGGAGCTTGAAGAAGTTTCTCCTCATGCAACTCGCGACCTTTTTAACGATCCTGCTGAAGAACATTTTCAAAAAACATTTACTCGTGCTTCTGATGGAAGTTATATAGTTGCTTTAACATTTAAAACCTTGACACCCAAGTTCGCAGATACCTTGCAGTCGGCAAGCTTGCGATTACATTCGATGGAGCGTCGGTTTCAAAATAATCCTGAATTACACCAACAATACTCTAAATTCATGCAAGAGTATCTCGAACTTGGCCACATGACACTCATACCTCAAGACGAAATATTTAAACATTCTTCCCATCAGTTTTACCTGCCTCATTATGCCGTGGTCAAACCAGGAAATTCCACGACAAAACTGCGTGTTGTGTTTGATGGCTCGGCAAAGGATTCTAACGGGCAATCGTTAAATAACAATTTGTTAATCGGTCCGCCCATACAACGCGATCTCATCGGCGTGTGTTTGCGTTTTCGACAACATCGGTTTGTTTTTCTCGAGGATATTGTCAAAATGTTCCGTCAAATATTGGTTCGCGATAAGGACACTGATTTTCAGCGTATCGTTTGGCGTCAAAGCTCTAGTCATCAAATTCAACACTTCAGGCTTCGAACTGTAACATATGGGACTTCTTCGGCTCCGTTTTTATCAGTTCGTGTACTACAACAGATTGCAGAAGATTACCAATACAAATACCCAAACGCGGCTAAAATTCTTCTAAGCGACGTTTATGTTGACGACATTATGACAGGAACAAACTCTATCGAAACTTTATTAGAGCTGCAATCCGAGTTGATCGCGTTGTTATCGGAAGCTGGCATTCAACTTCGCAAATGGAGTTCCAACTGTTTTACCCTACTCGCTCATCAAAAGCCTGAAGATTGTGAGTTTTCTTTCGTCGACCCTGAACGCTCACAGGCTCTCATCAAGGTGTTAGGAATGTTCTGGAATCCTGCTAGCGACGTATTTTCATATCGTGTAACTCTACCCAAGCCTGATCTCTCAGTTACAAGAAGAACCGTACTTTCCGAAATAGCACGTATTTTTGATCCACTCGGATTCCATGCTCCATCCGTCATTCTGTTTAAAATTATGTTTCAAAGGCTCTGGTCTTCTGAGTTAAATCTTGGGTGGGACGATCTTCTCCCTTTTGAACTTTCGGAACAATGGTGTAATTATCGCAGACAACTCACAGCCTTTGAAAACATTCGGGTTCCGCGGAATGTGTTTTCATCCGAAGAACATATTGAATTACATGGGTTCTCAGATGCCTCGTCACTGGCTTACGCTGCTGTCGTTTATGCCCGTTCAACATCTACCGCCGGTGATGTTATTACCACAATAGTCGCGGCAAAAACTAAGGTGGACCCTTTAAAATCTGTGTCCATTCCTCGTGTCGAACTCTGTGGTGCGTTGTTGTTGTCCAGGTTATTAACACTGGTAAAATCGTCGGTAAGTGCCAAAATCGTCAGAACAGTCGCATGGTGTGACTCCGAAATCGTGCTGCATTGGCTCTCATCTCCGCCTCGTCGCTGGGCAACCTTTGTTGCAAATCGAACCGCTGCCATTTTGGAGACTATGCTTAGATATTCGTGGCGATACGTGCCATCTGACTCAAACCCCGCTGACTGTGCTTCGCGTGGGGTACTACCCTCAAATCTATCTAATCATAGTCAATGGTGGGCCGGCCCACCATGGTTACGATTGCCAGAGGAACATTGGCCCAAATCGAGATTTTCATCTAATATTTCTGAAAGTGAATCGGTTAAACGCGAGGAAAAATAGCTCCAAGGCATGTGTTGGTCTCGTCGGTTGATAGTCATATTTTTCACGCTATAATCAAATCATGTTCGTCATGGTATCGCTTACAAAGAGTGGTTGCATATATACAAAGGTATGTTTCCAATCTGAGGCCCAAAACAAATATTCGAGCTAGTCACGGTTTAAAATTCGCTGAAATTCAAAACTCCAGAAACGCTATTTTAAAATTTGTTCAATCTAACTTCTTTCAAAATGATATTCAGCACCTGCGTACTACAAATCAACTTTCATCGAAATCAAAACTTTTGAGGTACTCAGCATTCTTGGACAGCGCTGGATTACTTCGTGTTGGTGGACGTACCAAACATTCAAGCGTGTCACTCAACATAAAGCATCCCATCATTCTCCCGAAAAATAACTCTATTTCATAATAAAAAAGTACAAAAGTACTAGCTACAAGTTGTAAAATCGAAAGAACAGTCGTTAATAATACAAATACTTAAAATGTACAAGTGATTGTTAGATAACACAGTTCTACAACAAAATCCCCTTTTAAAGTACGAATAGTGTTTTTATTAGATTTTTGTGTGCTGATTACTGGAAAAATAGTCAAAAAATCCTATAACGTAAGGTTTTTGAGATATTCTAACCTAAAACAGCATAAACACTGTTTTTTGACATAAGTATTTGAGAGGTTATGTAGAACTATGTTTTTTTTTTGCAAAAAGTTTGTGTGGGATCTTAAAGAAAAATTCTTTTTCTTTCAAATACCGTTGAGTTATATGAAAAGATTTGAAAATGTGATAACTCGACGAAAAAAAAAAGTTATTTCAGAAAACTCAACAGCATTTGGAAGAAGAAGAACTGTATTTTAAGACTCCACACTTAGTTTTTGAAAAATAGAAAAAAACACAGTGCTACATAACCTCAAATATGTCAAAAAACAGTGCTTTTTGCACTTTTAAGCTAGAATATCTCAAAAACCTTACGTGATAGAGCAATTCTGAGCCCGGACTCGGTTTTAGGGTATCCTAAGCCACAATAAATCAGCACTTAAGTCAAAAAAGGAAAAAAAAAGTTTCAATTTGTAGGACTGTGTTGTTAATACAAATGCCGGTTTACTTGTAACATCAAAATTTAGCTTAAGCCTTGATGCTTTATATTATATTATTTCTCGTAAGATGTTGGATGACTTACTATGACGAACCATTAGATGATCATGTGATTCAGCAGACCTTGGCTCGACGAAGAAAAATATATGGAATCAGAAATAACTTTCATTTCGAAAATGAATTTGAGTCTAAGCAACGGCTCCGAATGGCGTCGGTCAAACTAGAGACGCTGCTGTTGTATTTCGGACCACTACTTGCAGACTCTGCTGCTAGAAATTGAAGTGCAGCAAAACGCATACTTTGTATTGCCCTGCATAGGCTTGCAAGTTGAGTAAGTAAATCCTCTGTTTGTGCAAAAGGAGTGGTCAATGCTGTAAATAGCCGTTTATTCCAAACAGTAACGTTGCGGCAACTATGAACGCGCTATATAATATGGCTAATTTTTCTTACGTGTATGGAGTATTAGATGGTTTACTAATTCCTATTGACACTTTAGTTGTAAACAAACCGGTATTTGTAGATAGACACGGAATCCATCCGATTAACTGTATGTTCGTTTGTGGCCCTTCATGACTCACGAGTGTTTCGAAATAGTACACTGTATCGCAGAATGGAAGCAGAGAACATTTCCCTTGTGCAGTTTTATTGTAAGATTCCGGTTATCCTTTGAAGATGTGGCTCATGACACCTTTGCACCATGAACCAAACAGCCCTGCTCAAAAAAGGAGGTTCAAATACAACAATACAAATACTTGAACAAGCTTTGCGTATATTGAAAGAAATTTTTCCATGCTTAAACAACCTTTGACTGAACTCTATAATTGCTTCCAAATTTGTTAAGTGTCGCACAACCCTTAGTAACTATTCAATGACAGTATTAATTTTTTGAAAAAAAAAAATATAATCAAAATACCTTTTCAAAAAGTGCCTACAAACAGCTCAGCTGACTTGTACTTTTTCGATTGTATGATATCACTAATAGTATTAGTCAGGATGTCCCCATTATAAAACAGAAAGTATTAGTACTTGTAGTTTGGAGTTTGTACACTAGTTCTTATGAACTAATACTATTAGCTTGATTATGAAACAGGGCCCTGGTTGCAAAATACACCAATATACCAAGAAAATTATTTATGAGGACATTACACTTTACAATTAAAGACTGCAGATCAGCGTTGTCACAAGTATTTTTAGGTTTGCGACCTTTACACGTCGTAAACTGTCGTAAATGTCACAAATGTTGCAAACTCCAGATTAAATTCATAATCACTAAAATTGTTTGTCAAACAATTTGACGAATAACATTTACTACGTTTATACGACAGCTTAGTTCGTTTTGACTGAGTTCGCCCTGATTCAATACGCTTTTTTGGCTACCGTTTATGCTTGCGACTTTATTGTGTGCTGACTCAAAACGTTTGCAAACGTAAAAATGAAAAATGTCAAATAGAATTATTAAAACAAATCAATATGGATGCGGAAAAAAAATTCAACTTTTTTTGTGCTATTTAAGGAATTCAGTTCAAAGAAAAAGAATTCAAATAAGTGAATTGTTGAGAACTGAAATGTTGGAATCTTACAGTCAAAGAAGAAAGATTTTAAAAGAATTTTACGTATTAGAGAATAGTGTTCCTAATGTTTATTTTTCGACAAATGTGCCACGATTCCGGAGTTTCCGGAGAAAAAGCGAAATGAAAATTTAATAATAATAATAATAGAGTTTAGCTACTACAGCTATTATAGCCTTCTTAGCTATTTAGCATTGAAGCTTTATACCAAGTAAAAAGCTTATTCAATAAATAATGGAATAGAAAAAATTATCATGCACATTAATTTGTTATTTATTTTAAAATTTTTTCTTAGCTTTGTCGCACTTTCTCAATATACCCACTCACACCATGTAAACATAGACATATATATATTAAAATAATTATATGTATAAATTTACGTGGTCCAAGGCATAAATGTTAGAAAAAATTTACCCAGCATCCTGTGGGGCTCGGACAACACAAACAAAAAAATACCCACCACCATTAAGCTACAAATTTAGCTACAATTAGTTTTCAGTCTAAGCTTGAGTTGATCTTTTGACAAGCTAATGTTATAAACTTCGCAATTATTAATAAGAGTTGTCATGCGATTAAAAGGAGCTGTAGCCATATAATTAGCTCAACTAACGAGTTGATAAAATAATTGATAGGAGTTACGAGTATGTATGTAGATAAGAAGCTCTGGTGCAGCAAGAGACCCATTTACAAGTTGATGCAGATAAAGTATATCCGAAATATTTCTACGGGAGCTCAAAGACTGCATATGTAATAACTTTAAACGATCCTCATAAGGAGGAAGGTTTAAAGGGTCAATCCAGTTTAAGCCATTGAGAGTAAAACGAATAAAATTTTTTTGAATTCTCTCAATTCTATTTATATGAATATTATAAAAAGGTGACCATACTTGGCTGGCATACTCTAAGTTATGCTCATTAAAAGTCAACTTAGTATCAAAATGTATACCTAGGTCTTTGACTACATCGACACGACAAATATTTTTATCTTTTAATTTATAATCAAATTCCACAATAGTCTTCTTCCTGGTAAAAATCATAGCTTGGCATTTATCAGGATTGAGATGTAAGTTATTCTTAGAACACCAAACTTCAAAGGGTTTCAAGTCAGACTGAAGTGGAATAGTGTCACCAACCCCCTTTACGTTTCTGTAAATTTTCATGTCATCTGCATATTCTAACAGATGGGAGTTTTTAATATTATGTGTAACATCATTAATTGTTAAAATGAACAGGAGCGGCCCCAGGTGGCTTCCTTGTGGAAAACCTGATGTCGCGCTAAATGGGGAGGAAAACACTCTCCTAAATTTTATTTGATACGAGCGATCAGATAAATAAGATTCAATCCAGCTGATAAAACTTAAGGGAAATCCAAGCTTCTTTAACTTAAACCAAATCAAATTATGTGGTAATTTATCAAATGCTTTACTGAAGTCAGTGTAGATGCAGTCAACTTGCCTACCAGAGTCTAAAGAGCTTAATGCAAAAGAAGTGAAATCAAGGAGGTTAGAAACTGTAGATCTGCCATTAAGAAAACCATGCTGACGAGTTGTTATGACTTCACTACAGCACACCTTAACCTGATCGTATATAATATGTTCAAAAATTTTCGGTATTGATGATAACTTAGCCACGGGTCTGTAGTTTGAAACATCACTTTTGCACCCTTTCTTGAAAATGGGGCTAATGTATGCATTTTTCCAAAATTTAAGAAAATAGCTTTCTTGAATTGATCTATTAAATAAAATACTGAAGGGCTGACTCAGCACAGAGCTGCAGTTTACTAAAACTGTCGCAGGAATACCATCCGGCCCGGAGTTGAAGTCATCATTAACAGATGAAATATATTTCTCTATAAGGTCAGGAGAGAAAGATATCTCACTAACCGAAACTAAAGGGTCGTTATCCATATGTTCAAAATAGTTGATTTCAGGGCTAAATAAAACCGTAGAAAACGATTCATTAAACATATTAGCAAACAACCCGGCTATAACTTGTGGGTCGCTAGTGAGCCCATCAACTGTTTTAAACTCAGATGGAAATCCGTCAGATTTTTTTTTAGAATTAATAAAACCCCAAAAATTCTTGGGATCATGAAGAATATTCAGCCTAATTTTATTCAAATATTCAGAATAAACCAAAGCTGACATATCTTAAAATTCAAGAAACAGTCGCTGATAAGCAACAAAGTCATTACGGTCCTGGCTACGAACGTATTTATTCCATGCCCTATTACGGCCATTGCGAACTTTTTTCAAATCCTTTGTATACCAGGGGTACGAGGAATTATTAACGTACTTCCTTGTATATGGAACCGACAATGCTATGGCAGAAAAAAGTTCACCATAGAAAAATTTAATGCAATCATCAAATGTATTGTTATTAAAAAAAGTGAGTAAGTCGTCTAATTTATTTCTTAAATTTTCATTCAATCTTAAAAAGTCACCTTTCTTAAAATTGAATTCGTAAATATTAATGGATGAACATGCATAAGTCAAGTTTTCATTGTCAGATTGGTACACAATACTCAAAGGTGGATGATAGGAATCTATCGTAGACAGAGCATGGATAGCATTTCTTTCAACAACATTGCTACTATTTGTAGCCAAGACTAAGTCAAGTTGTCATCCGTGGCAATTAGTTACACAACTTACTTGTAAATTTGAAAGTATTTCGTCAACAAAAACTTGTTGTTGTCGAGTTTTTGGACAAGATGCATAAAAATATGTACCATCGTCCGAAGGAGTCCATTTTAGGTCAGGCAGATTAAAGTCACCTAACAACAAAATGTCGTCATTAGTGTCTAGTTCATTAATAATATATTCTACGGCCATCGAAAGACGGCCATTCGTAGACATCTGCGCTACTATTTGGAGGAACATAAGTGTTAAGAATGTATAAATTAGAGTTACAATGTGTAACCTTAACACATAACAGTTCAATATTAGATGCACAGGCAATTTCAACTAATGAACTGGTTAAATGATTTTTTATAGTGGAGGCGTCTCCACCAACAGAAGAAAGATCTTCCAAGTGTCTGTCTCTTCTAAAAACATGAAAACTATTATCAAAAAGTTCCATATTGAGAAAACTGTTATTTAACCAAGTTTCGGTAAACACGATAATATTCTCAGAGAAATTCTGAGTTGATAAAAAGATATCTTGCGTCTTGGAACGCAAACCCCTTACATTTTGATAGTAAAGGGATAGCCGTTTCAGTTTTTTGAATTGGAACGTACAGTTTTATAATTTTTTTTCGATTTAAATTCTGAAATATAGATATTATCTACCCATGCTTTAGATATAAGAATGGGAGAAACATGAGAAGATGCCACTGTTATTTTAAAAGACGCATGAGTTGGTTGATTACCGAGTTTCCTGCAAGAAACGAAGGCGTCGGCAGGAATAATTTGATTTTGTCTAGTAAAATTTTTAACGCTGTCAGGGTAGTGTTGGAATGAAGTCGTAAAATGAAAATCGATTTTAGCCTTGGTAATGCCTGCAGGGAAACTGGAGGCACAGAGCTATCAATCGCAACATCCACCCGCGGATTGGCAATAACTGAAATTGACAGAGGATTATTTATAGTGGAGGAAGGAGATGGAAGATTGTTACTAGAGATTATAGCGGAAAAATTGGGAGTGGGTGAAGAGGTATTTAGAGAGCAATCCACGGGAGTTTTGTCACCACTGACGGCCGCACCGCCCACCCTCCCCACATTACCCAGATTTTTATTTAATTTCTTTTTAGACTTTCTTTTTTTTTTTTAAGGAAATAGCTTGTTTAGGTAAAGTGGAGATCGAAGAAGTGGAAGCATAAACCATAGCAGCCTCGGTAATAGTTTTATTTTGCAAACTAACATCCGGTGAATTAGCCTCATTAAGGCTTTTTTCAATTTGGGGGTCTAGATAATTGTTAAGAATATCTCTGAAATTATTATTCAGATTGTTAAGATTTTCCCCAAATTGCTTCATTTTTTCGTAAAATACCGACGGGGAAAGGGCTCTGCAAGATGGACAGTACCATTGCAGGCCCGAATGGACAGAGCATAATAAATCAGTAATAGATTTTGCTAAGTTTGCACAAGAGGCATGAAACACCTGTTCACAGGGACCTGATCAGGAAAACATAGAATTCAATATATTTTGGCTTTTGCAATGATCTCCTAGAGAGCAAGCTAACAAATTTTCAGAGGAAAAATAATCCATCTTGAAATCTTAAAAAAAAAGATAGCAATTTTAAATATTTTGCAAAAATTCACCTGTTAAGCAGCAACAACAAACACAACAGAGTTTAAAGTCTAGCTTTGTATACGAACAAAGCACAAAAGCGAAGCAAAAACAAAACTGTTGCACTGCTTACACTGATTTATTTTGCTTGTAGAAACCCAGTGTGCAAAACGAATTCGAAAAACGAATTTCTTCGTACTATTCATCCGAAACGAATTTCGTTACGAATTTGTTTTCGTATGAAATTCCTCTCGAAAAAACGGAAGAATTTTCCGCTTATTATGAACAAAAAACTAGTTCGTTTCGAATTCGTTTTTTGTTCGTTTTTTGTTCATAAAACGAATTTTTTTTGTTCATAAAAAAAAAATAATTTTATTTAAAAAAAATTTTATTATTCAATATGCAAATTTTAAGACTTTATTGCATATAATTTTGTTTTATTATCAAATTAAATTTTACTTACGATTTACAAATTTCCAAAGTCAGGCTCGAACCCATGTCCCAGCGATTCATAAGTCATGCGCGCTACCTACTAGGCTACCTGTCATATATTAAAATATATGTCAAAGGCGAATGATATCTTCTCTCATTTGATACGCTTTATTTACGAACCAAAAACGAATTCGTTTTACTTACTAAAAAAAAAATTCGAAACGAATTCGTATTTGCAGTTCGTTACGAATTCGAAACGAATTCGTTTTCTGAACAAAAAAACGAATTCGAAACGAATTCGTTTTTCTTATAAAAAACGGAATGCTCACAAACGAATTCGTTTCGAATTCGAAACGAATTCGCTTCCGTTTTTGTGCACATTGGGAAGTAAGTTAATATTAACATGTATGTATGTATGTTTGTGTGTAACGCAAAATAAACAAAAACACAAAATTAAAGCAAAATTATTAATATAAGCATGCAATTTTTCAGCAAAGACACTATATTAAACACAAAATTAATTAATTATTAACTAAGCACAAATTATTAGAAAATAATAATAACAAAACCACAATACACTTAAAAACGCTACCGACACTGACAAATAGGGTTCTTGATAATTTACTGATATATCAAAATATCGATATCTCAAGGGATATCGTTTGCGATATTTTCAAGATATTTTTAGCACACGATATATCGATATTCGATATCAGATTTATCATATCGGTTTATGATATCAGTTGATGACGGAATTCTTTTGGCTTTTTTTTCTGAATTTCAAAAAAAAACTGACTGCTCAATCAATTTGCGAAACACAATCTGTCTCTCTTTCTTCAATTTTCTTTTGTTTTCTGTATTCGAGAGTGTTGAGTGTGCTGGTGCGATGGCACCAAATCGTATTTTACGAAAGTTAATCATTTAAACGAGACGTGCAATGTGTGCGGACAAAATGTGGAAACAAGCGGCAACGCCAGCAATTTTCATTCACTCATGAAGACCAACCACAACTCGTTAGCAGTGCAGATTTTTGGTGATTCAAGTGGTCTTTCGAGAAAGAGAAAGCAGCCTGCGAATAACGTGCAGGAAGTTTTGGAAATTATGGATGACTCATCTTTTTCTGCTGTCTTCAGAGCGTGTAGGGTCTGTACTTAAACTTTGCGTTCCAACCAATCGAAGCAGACTCACGCATCGGAATGTACAAAAACCGTGTATTTTTGAAATCCCTTGATGCCAAGTTTTGGCATTTGTAGTTTATGTTATTTATGTATTTATGCTTAACTTTGATAAATAACTATTATTATTTATTTAAATAAAAAGGTATTGCCTGCGATATATCGCTTATCGCTATTTTTCGCTAATATATATCGGTCCGATATTTATCGTACTGTAAAAATATCGATATTATTGATATCCGATATTTAATACAATATCGACAACCCTACTGACAAAGAGACGAAGTCAACTGAAATTAACGATATTTCGAAAAATAAATTAAGAAGACTAGTCTTAACCAACACTAAAAAAAAATAATTTTCACAAAAATCAGAGATGTAAAATGGTGTCCGATTTGACGGGAAATGTCCTATATACACAGCCATAAAAATAATATAAATGACCGACGAAATAAAATATTAAGTTTTTGGTAGCAAAATCTGCGCGGTGTTAGTTTTATATGGATATGTATATCATTAACAACATGCACTTTATGGGCTTTAAGACGTCTGCATTCCAAAAAGCTGCGCTGGAATCGTCAGCCTTCTCTATATTTATGTTTTCTATAAGTAAAATGCTTAAGTACTCTATTTTTTTTTACATGTTTGTAATATTGCAATTTTTAAATAACTCAGTGACGGAGGTTGTTTCTCTCGTTTCTTATGACATAATTTTTCTAATAATCTCAATCTGTCTGATGATAAAAGCACTTAAGTTTGTATAAGTATTTAGGACCTTTTCTATCGACCGATTTCGTAGCAGCATCAAATTTATCATTTGTCTCCATAGGAGTATTGTATTTCGTGTTCTTGTATGTCATAAATGTCAACGCGAGATTCTCCATTGATTTAACCCTTTCGCGTCCGCTCCAAAGCCAGCTGCCAGAAACAATTTTCCTCTTAATTTCCAGGCTTATTAAGTCTATATAAGGTATTTTGAAAATGTTTAGCTTTCTAGACTAATCTGGTCACTAGATAATAAGAAGTTGCTTAAAAGCAAAAAAAAAATTATCGAAGCGTAATAACGCAATAATTTTCAAATGTTTTAAATTGTATATTTACTTCCAACTTTGCACTGAAATTACTGCACATGTGACTTTTTTGACTTCATCTTAATAAATGCGTCGTAATTTTGTTGATCACAACATAACGGTTGCTTTTTTGAAGTTTTTTATTCTGAGAATTGCAATCAATCAGTAAGGTGTGTAATTTACAAAATTTATTGCGATTGTGTCACTTTAACAAGGCTTAGTATTGAAGTTGCTTGTAAGCAACTCTGGACGCGAAAGGGTTAAGAAGATCGTTACATGTGCATAAATTTAAAGCAAAAAGGGTAAGAGTGAGGTTAGACTCATTAATTCCGTTTATTATATACGAATTAATGGATAAATCGTCTAACTCACCCTTGCGTCCTACCGCCAACACTGTGTAGTAGTATTCCACCACCGTTTCTCCAGACTTCCTATTTTCCCGCATCATTTCGCGATGAACATCTGCTTTATTTACTGTGGATAGAAAATCTCTCATGAATAAGGTTTTAAATTCGTTCCACGTCTGTATTGCGTCGATCCAATCCTTTGCCAAACCTTTCATTTTTCTGTAGACCGCAATTAAGATGCTTTGATCAGTCCATGCATATATGCGCTGAATTTGTTCCACTTTTTCAATAAACAGTTTTGACGTTACGCTACGTCTTATCGGACAAAATTCTGGAAGCAAATCAACAATGTCTGATGGATGCCTGCCGCCACTAGGACATTGTGTCGTAAAACTTTGTTGCATTTGCGTCAATCCATTTTCATTTTGTGTGGGTGAACTTGTTAAACGATGAACTTCTGCTGCATTTATGTTGTTACCGGCTGCTTGTTGTGCTGTCATGGTTCCACTTTAAACTCTGACCGTCTGTGCCAAACTCGAAACAATTTCCTTCAGGTCGTCTATTTGTTTTTGCCATGCTTCTTGGTCATCATTTGCATCCAAATCCACTTTGTTTTGATCGACTTCGTCAACCCCAAGTACTTCAATTAACTTCGTTGATTTGTATGCTTTATTACCACTTATGGGAATACTTTTCTCACATAAAAATTTATTTAATTGAGGCACTGTTAGATTTGTCAACTTTACCTTCATTTCGTATTTATTGATCTGCAATATTTTTTATTAATTTTATTCTTCTATTGAATGCCATACACGTCCTTTCGTGTTGACCGTTGCGTTAGAACCTCTTTACTTTTTGTATTTTTGTTTCTTTCTTTCTTTCTTTCGTCGGCGTCGTTGCTACTTAAGCGTTGCCTTTTGTACGTTAGCGCCGTTGCTTTTTAAGCACTGCTTCTTTTGCGTCGGCGTTTTTGCTTCGTAAGCGATGCCTAATAGTTGAATTTCTCTCTAACAGTTTTTTTTTCGTTGCACTGTTTTATTATATTCTCTTTGTCCTTTTAACATAAAATTTTGCAGACGTTTTTTGGAAATAATCCCACTTCTTATTTGTCAAAATAAACCTATTCCTTTGTTTAAAAGTTAAATTCATTTATTTAAGTGAAATAATAAAGAATTATTCGTACATAAAAAGAAAGTAATTGAACACGTTAAATAGTGCAACTCTTCAGTTCAACTGTTAGCGAGAGAGTAATTTAAGGGATGATTTCTATACTTGACAGTCGGCCGCTCCTGTCCCATCGCGGACCCTGGCGACTCATCATTTATAAGTTCATCATAATCATCAGTACCGAGGGTACACCATGGCTTCATGTGATCACTGGAAATGACGTTACATACCTCTTCTTAGTTTTTTGACAATCTGGGAGATCTTCCACTATGTACCTGTCATGATTCAAAACTTTTAATAAAACGATATAAATAACGGTAAATTTAAAGCTATAAAACAAAAAACAATACAGACGTTATAAAATTGATACCTTCGTTTTTTTTAGCGTTATTGAAAAAAAATTGACTATTGTATACATTTTAAATTTATTTATTAATTTTATATTAAAATAGAAGAAACAAGGATTTCAAAATCAAAAACTTTTTTCAAAGCAGTTTATTATTAATACTTTTATGATCATGTAGGTATGAAACTGCCTAACATTGTCCCAGTTATGGTCGCTACTGTACATCCAAAATATTTTATTAAAATGATAAAACTTGACGAGATCTAGATCAGCTACAGCAATAAATGATATATCAAAATAAAGCTTTCAACTAGCAGAATGTCCTAAAACTTTCAGTTTCGTGATCGGCGACTTTTCGGTACTTTGCGCAACATAATTGTGACTTTTAGGTACAGAAAAACGTTACGGCGCGTTACATGGGGGGAGAGGGGGAGAGAGAGAGGGTCCAAAATCTTCAAAAATTGCGTTACGTAGACGGCAAACAAAACGCTCTAAAACTTTTAATATATGTATTAAATCTTCGGATACCGTATTTCTTTCCAAATTTAAGACCACATCGTTCCCCACTGATCGATGAAAAAATCCTTCAACCAGAATGAAAGGTTGTGGCTACCCGAGTAAAATTTTTCGACGGGATTGCATACGGTTGGCCCTATCAGAGATCCGGTTCAGACTGGGGTAATCTGATTAGGTCCGGACAGGTTTAGTAACGCATGGAGCCAGACTAACTGGACTGATGCAAACTGATCAGTATGCCTGATCCAGCACTGTATCTGATGTGACACACTGAGGTCGTATTGTTCTTGATTTGGCTAAGCTGATCAGAACTGTATAGGGGGCATTCCATGCAAAATCACCGAGGTTTTGGCCCGACCCTCTTCAATTTCGCTATTTTTTTCATATGTTTTAGTACGTATTAAAAGCAACAAGCACACAAATTTCCAGCCTTTTATTCGAAACCGTTATTGAGTAAAAGGTTTTTTAAACCGTAATAAACTAGTAATAAATATCGATATCAATGGAAAGTAGGGTATCATTTTATCGTCTTTGAATGTAGTTTTAGAAAAAAAAAATAAAAAATTGTTCGAAGTTATTAACGTTCAAAGATTAATTTTATTGCAAGTTTTTAGTGTTTTTTCGAATAACTTCTACATTTTTTGTCCGACTTTCGCAAAATTTACTTAAAATATTTGCAAAAAAAAATAGTCTTTCATTAAAAATTTTAAAAATATGAAAAAGAAAAAATTTTTCATTCAAATGGAGCAATTGAAATTTAATGATTTTCAAAAAAGACCAAAAAGTCACTTTTTTTGGACTTTGAGCGCTTGTAACTCAATCAAATCGTATCCGCTGAAAGCAAACAGCATATCGTTAGAAAGGAAATACAAATATCTTTCGAATGCTGAAAATCGTTTTTGAGCCAAAAAAAAATTTATATAGATATAGTGAAATAAATGAAAAAAGTGCCGAAAAAGGGGTTTTTTGGGAATATCTCGAAAACGATTCTTAAAAAAAAAAAAATGGTTGCCATTTTTGGAGTCTACGCCCCAAAATACATCGAAAAAAGTCTATGCGAAACCAGATCTTTTTTCTTGTAAACTAGTGTAATAGGAAGTGTCGATGACGGCTGCAATTGCGTTTCAATAGTGTCTTACACATTATTCGACAAAGAGCGTAGCTTAAATTTTTCATTACGCTCAAAAAAGAAGAAAATCAACAGCGTTCTCTCTACTGAGAGAGGTGCTGGCACCTTCTAACAGGTATTGCGTACCATGCTTACTTTCACTTTTTTATGTTGTTGATAAGTTTCTAATTTTTTTTTTTCTGAGATATCGTAACTTTAAATTTTCTAGCTATCATGCCGTAGAGTAACTTCGGGTATTGTGATATAGGCATTTTTGCATTATAAATTACACGCAACTTTTATAGCATAGCTTCTACTTCTTTATGTTTTATGGTTTGTTGATGCATTGTGCAGTATATTACGACTTCGGAGCTCTTTAGCGTTAGTTAATCTGAAGCTATATCAACAAAATGGAAAAAGGCCAAGTGACACCCCTTAATGAAATTGGCGGGTAATGTGATATATAGCGTTCGGATAATGTGATATCCTATCATGAAAAATATAACAAGTATAAAACAGTAGGAATCAAAAATACAATAACATTACATCTTTCAATAGAATTTTCAAAAAAGGAAACAAGATTTAAACTGAATCAATAAGCGAAAAGCAGAACATATTAAAGTCAGATAAACGACTCACATACAAAAATTGCTTGCCGTCTTGGAAGACAATCATTGTGAGCTCAAATTAAATCGGATTGCAGGCATTGAACTCAGGTCTGAATCTTTGTATCCCTCTGAAAGGATTTGTTGCAAAAACCACAGGTAATGTCCTTGCTGGGTGGAGCAAAATGGACTATATCACATTAGCCGAATTTCAGTTTTAATACACTCAGGTTATTTTATTAAAACACACTTCAGAAAATAAAAAACACATTATTTATGACAAAGTATATCCATCCACTAACAGATTTTAGTACTGCGGCTATAATACTTACTTTATTTCGGCCTAATTCAAGCATGAAATGCACACATAAAATTTCGACCGCACCGCTAATCAATTTCACCACACTGAGACCAAAAACAGTGAATGCGAACGCCCAAAACCTGCAGCACGTATCTTTTTCCATTACTGCTATGTTGACAACAAATATTTTGTCGAGAGTTATTTATTTAAGGAAATATGATGGTATATCACATTACCCGACCATATCACAATATCCGAAGTTACTCTACAGTAACTTATGTAAATCTGTATGTAGACCTCAATTAATAATAATAGAGTTTAGCTACTACAGCTATTATAGCCTTCTTAGCTATTTAGCATTGAAGCTTTATTCCAATTAAAAAGCTTATTCAATAAATAATGGAATAGAAAAAATTATCATGCACATTAATTTGTTATTTATTTTATAATTTTTTCTTAGCTTTATCGCACTTTCTCAACATACCCACTCACACCATGTAAACATAGACATATATATATTAAAATAATTATATGTATAAATTTACGTGGTCCAAGGCATAAATGTTAGAAAAAATTTACCCAGCATGCTGTGGGGCTCGGACAACACAAACATAAAAATACACACCACCATTAAGCTACAAATTTAGCTACAGTTAGTTTTCAGTCTAAGCTTGAGTTGACCTTTTGACAAGCTAATGTTATAAACTTCGGAATTATTAATAAGAGTTGTCATGCGATTAAAAGGGGCAGTAGCCATATAATTAGTTCTACTAACCGGTTGGTAAAATAATTGATAAGAGTTACGAGTACTCCTCCGATTACTATTACTATGTATGTAATTAAGAAGCTCTGGTGCAGCAAGAGACCCAGTTACAAGTTGATGCAGATAAAGTATATCCGCAATATTTCTACGGGAGCTCAAAGACTGCATATGTAATAACTTCAAACGATGCTCATAAAGAGGAAAGCTTAAAAGGTCAATCCAATTTAAGCCTTTAAGAGCAAAACGAATAAAATTTTTTTGAAATTTTTCAATTCTATTTATGTGAATATTATAAAATGGTGACCATACTTAGCTGGCGTACTCTAAGTGAGAACGTTCAATTGTGTTATATAAAGTCACCGTTACTAAAGGGCTATTAAATTCGTTTGCCCACCTCTTAATAAAGCCAAGCAAAGATGAGAATTTTTTACAAATTTGATTAATATGCTCATTAAAAGTCAACTTAGTATCAAAATGTATACCTAGGCCTTTGACTACATCGACACGACAAATATTTTTATCTTTTGATTTATAATCAAATTCCACAATAGTTTTCTTCCTGGTAAAAATCATAGCTTGGCATTTATCAGGATTGAGATGTAAGTTATTCTTAGAACACCACACTTCAAAGGATTTCAAGTCAGACTGAAGTGGAATAGTGTCACCAACCCCCCTTTACGTTCCTGTACATTTTCATGTCATCTGCATATACTAACAGATGGGAGTTTTTAATAACATGTGTAACATCATTAATTGTTAAAATGAACAGGAGCGGCCCCAGGTGGCTTCCTTGTGGAAAACCTGATGTCGCGCTAAGTGGGGAGGAAAACGCTCTCCTAAATTTTATTTGATACGAGCGATCAGATAAATAAGATTCAATCCAGCTGATAAAACTTAAGGGAAATCCAAGCTTCTTTAACTTAAACCAAATCAAATTATGTGGTAATTTATCAAATGCTTTACTGAAGTCAGTGTAGATGCAGTCAACTTGCCCACCAGAGTCTAAAGAGATTAATGCAAAAGAAGTGAAATCAAGGAGGTTAGAAACTGTAGATCTGCCATTAAGAAAACCATGCTGACGAGTTGTTATGACTTCACTACAGCACACCTTAACCTGATCGTATATAATATGTTCAAAAATTTTCGGTATTGATGATAACTTAGCCACGGGTCTGTAGTTTGAAACATCACTTTTGCACCCTTTCTTGAAAATGGGGCTAATGTATGCATTTTTCCAAAATTTAAGAAAATAGCTTTCTTGAATTGATCTATTAAATAAAATACTGAAGGGCTGACTCAGCACAGAGCTGCAGTTTACTAAAACTGTCGCAGGAATACCATCCGGCCCGGAGTTGAAGTCATCATTAACAGATGAAATATATTTCTCTATAAGGTCAGGAGAGAAAGATATCTCATTAACCGAAACTAAAGGGTCGTTATCCATATGTTCAAAATAGTTGATTTCAGGGCTAAATAAAACCGTAGAAAACGATTCATTAAACATATTAGCAAACAACCCGGCTGTAACTTGTGGGTCGCTAGTGAGCCCATCAACTGTTTTAAACTCAGATGGAAATCCGTCAGATTTTTTTTTAGAATTAATAAAACCCCAAAAATTCTTGGGATCATGAAGAATATTCAGCCTAATTTTATTCAAATATTCAGAATAAACCAAAGCTGACATATCTTAAAATTCAAGAAACAGTCGCTGATAAGCAACAAAGTCATTACGGTCCTGGCTACGAACGTATTTATTCCATGCCCTATTACGGCCATTGCGAACTTTTTTCAAATCCTTTGTATACCAGGGGTACGAGGAATTATTAACGTACTTCCTTGTATATGGAACCGACAATGCTATGGCAGAAAAAAGTTCACCATAGAAAAATTTAATGCAATCATCAAATGTATTGTTATTAAAAAAAGTGAGTAAGTCGTCTAATTTATTTCTTAAATTTTCATTCAATCTTAAAAAGTCACCTTTCTTAAAATTGAATTCGTAAATATTAATGGATGAACATGCATAAGTCAAGTTTTCATTGTCAGATTGGTACACAATACTCAAAGGTGGATGATAGGAATCTATCGTAGACAGAGCATGGATAGCATTTCTTTCAACAACATTGCTACTATTTGTAGCCAAGACTAAGTCAAGTTGTCATCCGTGGCAATTAGTTACACAACTTACTTGTAAATTTGAAAGTATTTCGTCAACAAAAACTTGTTGTTGTCGAGTTTTTGGACAAGATGCATAAAAATATGTACCATCGTCCGAAGGAGTCCATTTTAGGTCAGGCAGATTAAAGTCACCTAACAACAAAATGTCGTCATTAGTGTCTAGTTCATTAATAATATATTCTACGGCCATCGAAAGACGGCCATTCGTAGACATCTGCGCTACTATTTGGAGGAACATAAGTGTTAAGAATGTATAAATTAGAGTTACAATGTGTAACCTTAACACATAACAGTTCAATATTAGATGCACAGGCAATTTCAACTAATGAACTGGTTAAATGATTTTTTATAGTGGAGGCGTCTCCACCAACAGAAGAAAGATCTTCCAAGTGTCTGTCTCTTCTAAAAACATGAAAACTATTATGAAAAAGTTTCATATTGAGAAAACTGTTATTTAACCAAGTTTCGGTAAACACGATAATATTCTCAGAGAAATTCTGAGTTGATAAAAAGATATCTTGCGTCTTGGAACGCAAACCCCTTACATTTTGATAGTAAAGGGATAGCCGTTTCAGTTTTTTGAATTGGAACGTACAGTTTTATAATTTTTTTTTCGATTTAAATTCTGAAATATAGATATTATCTACCCATGCTTTAGATATAAGAATGGGAGAAACATGAGAAGATGCCACTGTTATTTTAAAAGACGCATGAGTTGGTTTATTACCGAGTTTCCTGCAAGAAACGAAGGCGTCGGCAGGAATAATTTGATTTTGTCTAGTAAAATTTTTAACGCTGTCAGGGTAGTGTTGGAATGAAGTCGTAAAATGAAAATCGATTTTAGCCTTGGTAATGCCTGCAGGGAAACTGGAGGCACAGAGCTATCAATCGCAACATCCACCCGCGGATTGGCAATAACTGAAATTGACAGAGGATTATTTATAGTGGAGGAAGGAGATGGAAGATTGTTACTAGAGATTATAGCGGGAAAATTGGGAGTGGGTGAAGAGGTATTTAGAGAGCAAACCACGTTAGTTTTGTCACGACTGACGGCCGCACCCCCCACCCTCCCCACATTACCCAGGTTTTTATTTAATTTCTTTTTAGACTTTCTTTTCTTTTTTAAGGAAATAGCTTGTTTAGGTAAAGTGGAGATCGAAGAAGTGGAAGCAAAAACCATAGCAGCCTCGGTAATAGTTTTATTTTGCAAACTAACATCCGGTGAATTAGCCTCATTAAGGCTTTTTTCAATTTGGGGGTCTAGATAATTGTTAAGAATATCTCTGAAATTATTATTCAGATTGTTAAGATTTTCCCCAAATTGCTTAATTTTTTCGTAAAATACCGACGGGGAAAGGGCTCTGCAAGATGGACAGTACCATTGTAGGCCCGAATGGACAGAGCATAATAAATCAGTAATAGATTTTGCTAAGTTTGCACAAGAGGCATGAAACACCTGTTCACAGGGACCTGAACTGGAAAACATAGATTTCAATATATTTTGGCTTTTGCACTGATCTCCTAGAAAGCAAGCTAACAAATTTTCAGAGGAAAAATAATCCATCTTGAAATCTTAAAAAAAAGAAAGCAATTTAAAATATTTTTAGAGCAGTGCAAAAAGGGTTAAAAATCAAGCAAAAATTCACCCGTTAAGCAGCAACAACAAACACAACAGAGTTTAAAGTCTAGCTTTGTATACGAACAAAGCACAAAAGCGAATCAAAAACAAAACTGTTGCACTGCTTACACTGATTTATTTTGCTTGCAGAAAGTAAGTTAGTATTAACATGTATGTATGTTTGTGTGTATCGCAAAATAAACAAAAACACAAAATTAAAGCAAAATTATTAATATAAGCATTCAAATTTTCAGCAACGACACTATATTAAACACAAAATTAATTAATTATTAACTAAGAACAAATTATTAGAAAATAATAATAACAAAACCACAATACACTTAAAAACACTACAGACACTGACAAAGAGACGAAGTCAACTGGACAATGGTGGACATGGTGGACAGGAAATGAAGAGTGTTACTTTAATGCACTTCGCATGAGTATAAAATCTTTCTGATTACTCTGCAAAAAATTGGAGCCATTTTTGAGGAACAGCTGCACTCAATTTGTCACACCGCCCCTTCCAATGGAAAAGTCAATAGCTATCTGCCTATATAAATTGGCTTCCTGCGCAGAATATCGAGTTTTGGGTGACGTTTTTGGTGTGCATAAAGTCCATAAATATTTTCATTTAGTAGTAGGTGCCTTACTACAGCTAAAACATGAGTTCACAAAGCCTAATTTCTATGCTATCTTTCTTAATCCCAGAACAGGGATATCAAATCAAATTTTTGTAAGAAAGAAATAGCATGCGAATAGTACCTAATGCGCTTGGAGAATGCGAGAATGAATATCATATATTTGCTATCTTTATAGCATGTGATGTCCTCCCTGATATTTGATAAGATAAGTTCAAGAAAGATCACATGGAAACTGGGCTTAAAGTTTTACGATTGGAAGAAGCTTTAGCAATTGCAAATAAATTTGAAAAGATGTCTCATATTCCAAATATCATTGGTGCGATTGATGGTAATATTTAAGCAAATTTAGAAGTCAATATATTTAATTCAAATAAGAGCTTTTAGGCACCCATATCCCGATTTCCCTGCAAAAAGATGGGTTTTTGGATTCCATAAACAGAAAAGGATGGGCTTCCATCGTAATGCAAGGAGTCGTAGATAATAATTACATCCCACTCGGCATGAAACGTTTCCGAAAGTTTCAGAAATATTTCGTAACGTTTCGTAACGTTGCAGAAACGCTTCATTTGAAACGTTGCAAATGAAACGTTACAGAAATCTTTCTGATACATTTCAAATGTAATGTTTCGGTTGCAATCATTCTGAAGCGTTTCTGAAAGGTTTCAGATGCAACGTTTCCTGAACTTTTTCAACTTTGATTTTCATCATTTCATTAAGTTTTTTAACCGTGATATACTTATTTATAAATTTAGTGTTTTAACATTATTATGCGAACTCAAATTAAAAAAAAAAAATTTGAAGAAGTTTTCCTGCCATGGAGTTGAACCTGGTCATTCCGTGTCGTTAGATGCGCTGCTTAACGGAATCAGCCAAACTCATTGTTGTGAACTGACTCACTAAAAGCAAATAATAATAATTTTTCTAACCGTGTCATATTTGAATTGTCATTTTATCAGAGTTCCCAGATTTGGGTGTTTTTGTAATGTTTGTTAATTTTTTTTGCTGGAAATTTGTGTGGTAGCTGCTCGAGAATTGGAATTAGAATATTAAAGTAACATAAGCTTACTGTAGCAATGACTTTTTATTTATTTATAAAACAGTTTTGTTTCAACATATTTTTAATAAAAAACTGATGTATGTATAAACAAAAAAGCCTTTTCAAGAATGTAGTTATGCAAGTTGTTAAGTAGAATAAAAATTAGAGAAAGAGTGGTTATACTACGACTGAATTATGAAGTGAAGATAAAATTTTCAAAATTCGAAAAAAAATAAAAAAAAATTTCAGCACATCTTGAACTACAGCTTGAAAGTTGCGTAATATAGAGTAGAATTTTGAGAAAATTTTTAAGAAAAATCAAAGATGTCTCACGTTTCGAAAATGTCGATTTTAATTTTTAAACCTTAATAACTAACTGATTATTACTTCGAATAATTTTTTCTTATTTTTTTTTCTTCAGAAACTACATTCAAATACAAAAAAAAAATGATACCCTACTTTTAATTGATATCAATATTTATTACTAGTCTATCGTTGATTGAAAATTTTTTGCCTTAAAATTTAAAAAAACGATTACTCAATAACGGTTTTGAATACAAGACTGGAAATTTGTGTGCTTGTTGCTTTTAATACGCACAAAAACATATCAAAAAATTAGCGAAATCGAAGAGGGTCGGGCCAAAACCTCGGTAATTTGGCATGGAATGCCCCATATACATTAGAGCAGTTCAAAATAAAAACTTTTTGATTTTTTCACGATAAGTTAGCGGATTACAATAGCCTTGTATGTCTGGACAAAGCCCATTACTAGGATTAAGGTTAGAATTGAAAAGTAGATTAGCGCCCTCAGTTTTAAGTAGACAACAAAGTTACAGAGGTTATCAAATTTTCCAACAAAGTGGGTATGGTTTTCGGCCAATTATGAATCAAGGAATTTAAATCCGTGATTAGTTTTTCTTCTTTCTTCTAGCAAAATTGAAAATTGACCGAACAAAAGTAAAAAAGTACCGAATTTCCACTTTCTAGTTGCAACACAATATTTTACCGCCGATCCCGTGGTACATCATTTTTAATATTCTGTTATTTTCTTAAAGCAATGCCGAAACCGTGTGTCATTATCTTATTTTAAAACCAAGGTTTTCGTATCGGAGTCGACAAATTAACATATCAAGGTTATTCAATTTTTGTTTTGTTGATCGAGGAATTCGAGTCCATGATTAGTTTTTCTTCTTTTTTTCTTATAAAAAAAATTTGAAATTGATCGGAAAAAAATGAAAAAATTCCGATTTTGTACTTTAAAGTTGCAAAATCTTACTTACTTTACTTGGGTGGCATAAAAACCCGTTACAGGGTTACGGCTGACCTCAGAAGCTCTCTCCAGGCGCCTCTGCTTCGCGCTCGCCTTCTCCAATCAGTCACACCAAGCGTGGATAGGGTTTCTCGGCTTGGTCTTTCCATCGGAGGCATGGTCTTCCTCTTCGTCGTCGCCCAGCGGCTTCCTCATAAAACACCTTTTTCGCCGGAGCTTCTTCGTCCACACGCACAACATGTCCCAGCCAGCGCAGACGTTGGATAGTGATGCGCTTGACTACGTCAATGTCAGCGTAGAGCTCGTACAGTTCGTGGTTCATTCGAATACGGTAGTCGTCGCCGACGTGTAAGATGAGCGTCTTGTAGAGTGTCAGTTTTGTCGGGCGAGAGAGGTCTCTACTACTTAATTGCTTACTGAGAGCATAGTAACACCTATTAGCAAGAGTTAGTCTTCGCTTTATCTCCAGGCTGACATCGTTTTGAGTGTTCACGGCGGTGCCAAGATAGGTGAATTCCTTGACTGACAATATCATCGGCATATGCAAGGAGCTGGACACTTTTGTAGAAAATAGTGCCATTACGATGTACACTGGCTCTTCGCAACACCCCTTCCATCACAAAGTTGAAGGGGTTGCAGGATAGTGGATCGCCCTATCTGAAACCTCGTTCGGTATCAAATGGTTTGGAGAGGTCCCTTTCTACTCTGACGGAGCTGGCTGTGTTGCTCAACGTCATTCTGCAAAGCCGCAGCAGCTTTGCAGGTATACCAAACTCAGACATGGTGGCATATAGGCAATGCCGTATCGGGCTATCGAAAGCAGCTTTAAAATCGATAAAGAGATGATGGGTATCGATCTGTTTTTCATGGGTTTTTTCCAGGATTTGACGTAGTGTGAAGATCTGGTCTATGGTGGACTTACCAGGTCTAAAGCCGCACTGATAAGGCCCAATCAGTGTGTTGGCAAACGGCTTAAGTCTTTCACACAGTACAGTCGACAGGACCTTGTAAGAGATGGCAAGAAGACTGATTCCCCGGTAGCTAGCGCGGATTGTCGGGCCACCTTTCTTCAGCACAGGACAAAGGACACTGAGACTCCAATCGTCGGGCATGCTTTCTACTAGCCATATTTTGCAGATGAGTTGATGCATGCACCCTATCAGCTCATCGCCGCCGGTCTTGAACAATTCAGCAAGTAGCCCATCGGCACCAGCTGCTTTGTTGTTCTTAAGTCGTTCGATCACAACGTCCACACCATCGTCGTTGATTGGTGGCATCGGGTTAATTTCTCCAAAGGCGGGATTGGTGGAGTCATCGCCAGCAAGCAGCTTGGAAAGTGTTTCCTCCATAATCTTAGTGTACCCTGCGTATCCGTAACCAGATTTCCATATTCATCTTTACAGGTAGATGCTCCGGGCTTGAAACCTTGGGTCAGACTTGTTGGTAAAATTTTCGAGCATCATTTCTGCCCCGTAACACTTCGAGTTTCTCACGCTCGTTCCTTTCCTGCTCTCGTCTCTTGCGTCTGAAAAGGCGCCTCTCTTCCTTTCTCTTTTCCCGGTTGTTTTCCTGCATGGCTCGCGTTGCGGCTGACTGCAGGGTTCTTTTGTAGGTGGCGTTTTTCACTGCAGTAGCTTCACGACACTCCTGGTCATACCATTGATTTCGCGGCAGTGGGCGTCGGAAACCAATGACTTCCTAAGCGGCAGAGCGCATGGAGCGGGATATATGCGCCCAAAGTCCACCGGCATCATCGGGTAGAGAGTCAGGTTGAAGGAGCAGTTCTGAGAGGCGAGTGGAATAATCTTCGGCCGTCCCATGTTATTGCAGCTTAGCGACGTCCAGCTTTCGTTGCGTACTAGATCGTACATCCTTTGCATTGCACAGCCGCATGCGTTGATTTGCAGCAACAAGATAATGATCAGAGTCAATATTGACTCCCCGGAACGTATGAACATCTAGAACGCTGGAAGCATGCCTTCCGTCGATCACAACATGATCGATTTGGTTGCGTGTTTTCTCATCAGGGGACAGCCAGGTGGCCTTGTGGATATCGAGGTGTTGAGATCTGGTGCTACTTACTAGTATGTTTCGCGCCGCGGCGAAGTCAATCAGCCGTAGACCGTTGTTTGAGGTGGTCTCGTGAAGACTGAACCTTCTCTTCCGACCTTTCCGTTGAAATCCCCGAGTACAATTTTAACGTCGTGGGCCGGGCAGCGGTCGTATACTTCCTCGAGTTTCGCATAGAAGGCATCTTTGACAGCATCGTCCTTTTCCTCCGTCGGGGCGTGCGCGCAAATCAAGCTGATGTTAAAAAATCGAGCCTTGACGCGTATCGTAGCCAACCTTTCGCTCACATTTGTGAACCTGGAGATATGGTGGCGAAGTCTCTTGCTTACTACGAATCCGCATCCCAATTCGCGTCTCTCCGCATGGCAGCTGTAGTAGATATCGTAACTTGCTTGGTTAGAGCAACCTTGTCCTATCCATCTTATTTCCTGAATGGCGGTGATGTCAGCCTTAATTTTTCCGAGGGCATCCGCCAATTCGATAGAGGCACCTTCCCTATTGAGGGTCCTTTTTTCGTTTGCAGTGGTCGTCAACGTTGAGGGTTTCTGTATCCGAGGCTTTTTTAGTCTTCATTGGAATGTTTTTTTTTACGTGGCGGGTACCAAACCCTGCGCACAACCCAGTTTACTTCCAGGGAGGACACGCTGCACACATTCGCTCACTATCTCAGCGGATGCGGAGATAGCTACCCAGATGGAGCCGCGGGGAGGCTGTGTTTCAACTTGCTAATGGTTGGCTCAGAGATCGCTCTGGCAATCCCCAGGTGGAAAGCAGTCAGAAACTAATCAACCAAAAGCCGATCTATCCAAAGTTGCAAAATCACACCATGTTATTTTGCCGCCGATCCCGTGTTACATCGCTTTGAATGTATTGTTTTTTGCTTAAAAGAATACCGTAAACTGCATATAGTTTTCTTATTGCAACCCCAAAATATCTGCATTCTTTTACATTAACAGACTTGGCATAATTTGAACTATTCTATAGATTTTTCTACCATTTTCAAAATTTAAAATTATGCCAGTTCTGTTTATGTAGAAAAATGTAGATAACTCGGGTAACTCTGTAACTTGCATTATTTTTTAAATCAATATTCTTGAAGATGGGTTGTCTACTTAAAACAGGGGGCGCTAATCCAGTTTTTAATATTAACCTTAATCCTAGTAATGGCCTTTGTCAAAAGAATTATTTAAAATTCTTAAAAAATTATTAAATAAAAAGGATTAAAAAAATTCGAAGAATTTTTAATCCTTCAATTTTAACAAAAAACAAAATTACAAATTTTTTGTTTTTATAAGAACTAAAAAGGATACTTATGGAAGAAGGGGGAAATATTGAACCCAGCTATTACGAAAAAATTGTTCAAAGCATGCCAAATAGACTAAACATGATAATAAAAAATAAAAGAATGCATACTTAATATTAAACTCATATAAATGTAGTAGATTTTCTAAAGTCTACGACTTTGGCTTTGGTACTGAATATGCTTCATTTTTTGTTACTTTTTATATATTTTTAAAAGCAATTGTTATGTGTTAATTACCACACTTATATCACAATGTGTTGTTTTAACAAAAACGACATATTGTGGTATATTTTTGGGATGATTAACATCATCCAATAACAGTAAATTTCTGTTATGATAATACGGCATATTTTTGGGCATTTGCTTATTTGTTGGTCAGTTTAAGTTGCTATGTGAAAATTCTACTTGTTGAATAATAACAAGAATGAGAACAATGCAATGAAACTGCAACAACAAAAAGGCAAATAATGCAATGTAAGTTATGAAACCCGGAAATATGCCAACCTCACTTTTATTGTAGGCCAAAATTTAAACTAAAATAAGATTTTTGCTTATCAAACATTTTGTTCTGGTTTACATTTTTAAAAGGCCAAATAATTTAATCTAGAATAAATTTCTGTAGGTTAAATATTTTCAAAGTAGATTAAGTTTGTTTTTGTTAAAATTGTTGTTTTTGTTTTCTAAGTAAATAATTTTAACATGTAATTTGTTTTTGTAATTAACATCATAAGAGGTGTTAAGTTATTTAAGATTTTGAATAAAGATGAGAGTTTGTTCTAGATAGTAAAAGAAAAGTACGTCTTATTTAAGTAAAGAGTTTTTAGGAAGAATCAAAGGGAAATACTGGTAAGTATTCTCCCCAATTTAAACCATTAATTAAAGTTCTTTACAGATACAGCTTTCAACCTGGTACTATCCCTCGAAAGGATAGTATCAACTTAACAACATTGGCGCAGCCGGTACTTCGAGCAACACTCGAACCAGGACTCAACATAGGATTTTAACAAAAGGACAAAAAGTTCCAGGATACATACAACATGGGACTCAACAAAAGGACAAAAAGTTCCAGGATACATTCAACATAGGATTTTAACAAAAGGACAAAAAGTTCCAGGATACATACAACATAGGACTCAACAAAAGGACAAAAAGTTCCAGGATACATACAACATAGGATTTTAAAACAAAAGGACAAAAAGTTCCAGGATACATACAACATAGGATTTTTAAAAAAAAAAGGACAAAAAGTTCCAGGATACATACAACGCTGAATAAAAGTAAGTATCCTTAGCATATACCACTAATCTATAAACTTCCAAAACACTACGGCCAGTACTTGGCCATTGCTTGGAATAGCAGTACAGCTGCTTCATCCTCACGAACTTAGGAGCATAAACTATGAGCGATCCTCATAGTCTATGTTCTGCAACATTTAGTAGGGAAGTTAGGTTTCATTAAAGCTTAATTCATAAACTTATTGGAAATTTATGAATTATAAAAATTAGATTTCATTAATTCATTTTGAAAATTTGAAACCTTATTGGAAGGTTACAAATTAAAAATTCTTTAATATTTTCAATTTAATTTAATTGCAACTGAAGTTTTATTGAAATTGGAAATCTTAAACTTTGAAGCATTTGTTTTAAATGACGTTTAAGGTTTGATTTTCAGTGTTTTTAAAACTGAGACATTAGAAGCTATTGAATTTTATTGAAATTAAATGATAGATTTCTATTTTATTTTCAATTAAGAGCTTGGAGATTACTAGTAGTTGTATTATGAATTAAAATTTCTCACTTTTAAAGTTTGTCTAGTATCTTCAGTCCTTGAAAGAAAATTTTTCACGTGAAATATTTTTACTCCATACGAAATAAAAAGTCTCGCGTTTGATTGTTTTTTTTCGTTAATAAAAAACCTTGCAGAATTTTTTGGATTCCAAGGAATTTTTTCAACTATTCCAAGGATTCGTGTTCTGAAAAGGTCCGCGTTCAATTAATAAAATAAAAATATTTTTCCTAACAAGGAAATAAAAGGTTTAGGTATTTCTTTTCACACCAATAATTCATTTATTGGTATACAAGCAAATCCATACGAAATTTGCGGTAGGTCGCAAATTAAGGTTCTGCTTAGAGGCAAAAATTTCATTAGTGCAGTAGGTCGTTCATTCACTTATGAAGTAATTTAAGCCTTGTACATTACAAAACAAAAATAAACAAAAAGAAAAAACAAAAAGGAATCATTTTTGCTTTTTGTTGAAGGCAACAACCATTTAAATATTGCTGACAACGTTTTTTGTTTTGTTTGAAATGAGTTTAAGGTAATGAACGATTTACAGCAGAATAAATACGCCCATAAAAAATTGTTAGGAGAACTATGCAGATTTACTGATAAATTGTGGAAATATTTGGAAGACATAGTAAATGATAATGAACAACTTATTTTAATAAAACAAAAAGTTGATGATTTCCATAATTTATCAGAAGTCGAAATAGCGGACGTTGTACTTGACGAAATTTGAGTTTTGTGGAGCAAAGACAGTTTAAGGACGCAGGAACAGCAGAAAGCTGGGAAACAGAGTTTCACGCCTTGAAGAAGAGATACGATCAACATATCATTCTGTTGAATTTAAACTCTGAACAAATAAAGGAACTAGAGGAAGAAAATTTTAAATTAAACGACACACTGGATGAAAGAAATATCACAAAGTTGAATTTTTCATTACCAGTGGGACACGATTTAGAAGAAAGTAATCGGTCCATCATAGAGATTAACAACCACGTTCAGTATTTGGAAAAAGAAAAGAAAAGTTTGAGCAAAGAGCTTAAAACCGCACAAATTAATTTAATGAACAAGGAATTTCAAAACCAGAAAATGACTGAGTTTAAAGATTTCGTAGCCACACAAGAAATTAATAAACAGACGCTATCACGATTCTGCGAAAATTTTAGTAAAGATTCAGAGAGCAGATATAGTGTGAATTATTTTAGCAAAAAATTTAAAGAATTGACAGATATTTGGTCAACAATAATCGTAACCGACGGAAAAATAAAAGAATTCCAACAGCTTAAGAAAAATGATGCGTATTTCACAGAGAATGTTATGTCCCAGTTAGAAGCAAAATATGTGAAACAAAAACAGAAAATGGAAGCAAAATCAACAAAATTTTTGGCAGATTTAGATGAACAACAAGGATCACATGATGTAAACGTACATACCATGAGGGAAGATGTTTACCATGAAAACACACAACCAATGAGATATATGTTAACCCATGACCAACAAGCTAATATAAGAAGCTTCAACAATATCGGGAAATGGGTACGTGATACAGTACCTTTTTTTTCAGGAATAGAATCACCTACACTTAAAGCAGATCTATATAGATTTATAGAAGCATGCGAATCAGTAAGGAGATCAATCAATCCTGGAGAAGAAGATGAGCTAATTTCAAAAGTAAGACTACACCTAAATGGCGATGCATACGAATTAGTAAGAGCGACTTATTTCAGTAGTATGCAAGACTTATACAAAACTTTAAAGGAATCCTACATAAGGGAAAAGTCTTTAGAACTAATACAAAAAGAAATAAGGAACGCACACCAAGGTCCCCATGAGGATCTAAGAGCATTCGCTAGGCGGTTAAAGTCATTACAGACATCTGTATTGGAAAAGCTCAGGGATAGGTATTCTACATTGGATGATAAAATGTCTAAAGAAGAGCTGACTCGATCTGTATTAATAGCTTTTAAAAAAGGGTTAAGAAACCAAACAACAAAAGTTTTATTGGTTAATACTAATGCAAATAGTTTGGAAGGTTTATTGGAAGCAGCAATCGCAGCAGAAGATACTCTGCAACATTATGATTATGAACCAACGCTGGGAATAAACGCCTTCCAAACAAAAGTTGACACAAGCAGCTCAAAAATTTTGCAAGCTCAACCACCAAGTTGGGCCAAACATCAGAACAGACAGTTCCAGCAAAAACCCGCAAACTCAAATAAAAATAATTTTTCAAGCAGAAGGCCAGATATAACTTGTTCATTCTGCAACAAAAAGGGACACACAAGAGATGAATGTTTGGTTAGAAAAAACACACCTTTTTGTGAACAATATTCAGAATACGGTCACCAAACCAGTAGAAAGTGTTTACAGGAAAAGGCGGACACAAAAATCACTGGTCACAATAAAAAAATGGATTTTCAAAGCAAGCAAAGCGGTCAACGAACATTGATTACATGCCGTTGGTGTAAAATAGTCGGGCATACTGTGGAAAATTGTTTTGCTAAAAGAGATTATGAAAAGTCTCAGGGAAACTAAGAGGGTCCCAAGACCGGCCAATAGTCTGGGACCCCAAAAATCTTAGTAATATAGGGCCAACTAAAGTAGTAACACTAAATCAACCACAGCAAAGTGCAGTTGATACGTTAACTACTGAATACGAAACAATTAAAGTTTCAAAAAATAATTTTACTAAAGTAGCAACAGTAAATCAACTACAAAAAAGTGCAGTTGATACGTTAACTACTAAACGTAAAAATAATAAAATTTTAAGTAATAGCTTTAAAAAAATCAGTACAGGAGTGATAAATCATACACAGAGAACTGTAGTTGAGGCATCCCCTGCTATGCAATTTGGAATTAAATTCCTTCATACAGTACTATTAATAGTCTGTTTAATCTTTAATGTATTATATTTAGCTTGTTTGGCTTCATGGGGTAGAATAAAGTCAGTACGTTCAAAATTACTACTGACTAAACCCATACAATTAATTTCAAAGAAATTATTAGAAGCAAACACGAAAAATATCGTAACTGGGAGACATATTTTGTATGGCAGGCATAACGTGAATTTTTTCCAAACAAAACAAAATGATGTGTTCATAGAAGTGCCCTGTGAAGGTGCTAAGTATGGAAAACTTATTTTGTTGGTAGATTCCGGTGCCGATACAAGTTTGGTCAAAGAAAGTGCAATGTTGCATTTCCCTGGATTAGATATAAATAATACTAAAGATTTGAGTGGAGCATTTGGTGGACAGGTTACCACATTAGGTACTACCACTATTCATCACAATCAGTATCAAGATCTAAGTTTAAAATTACACATAGTGTCACTAGATCATGGAATACCAGCTGATGGAATAATTGGTAGAGAAAATTTGTGGAACCAAACTATCATAAATGCAATAGATAAAAATCTAACGTTTTTTAATGAAAAACGACAGAAAATAATAGCATTCACGCTAAAGCCGATGAATGACTTAAATAAAATACTATACAATACAGAAACAGCAATAGAAGCTCGAACTGTAAAAATAGTACCGTTATGTGTTAAGACAACGTTTAAAGAAGTTGTTATACACAAACAAGAACTTTCACAAGGAGTTTACTTGGGGGAAGCCCTAACCAAAGTGAAAGATGGCATAATCTATGTGCCAATTTTAAATTCGTCGGAAGACAAATTTATCATTGAGAAAGATTTCAGACCGAAATTCTCAAATCATAATAAATATAAAATAAAAACAAGTACCGCAATTAATATTATAAGGCAACAAAATGTTAGGGAAAGATTAGGCAAGCTATTTGAATCTATTAATTTAGATCCTCACATTAGCAATGAAGAAAAGGCTTCTATGGAAAATATATGTGCATCCTTCCATGACATATTCTTGTTGGAAGGTGATTGCTTATCATATACTCCAGTTTTAAAGCACGATATCCCTACATTGGCGGACCAACCGCCAATAAATCAAAAACAGTATAGACTATCTCATTCTCATAGAGTGGAAATTAATAGGCAGGTAGAAGAACTGTTGGACGAAGGGATAATTACGCCTAGCACCTCACCTTGGAACTCACCATTATTACTTGTTCCTAAGAAAAGTGGTAAAGATGGCGAGAAAAAATGGAGATTAGTTATAGACTTCAGAAAATTGAATGAAGCTACAATCAAACAAGTTTTCCCCATACCACGAATTGATGAAATTTTAGATCAGTTAGGACACAGTAGATATTTTTCCACCCTGGATTTAGCAAGTGGCTACCACCAGGTATTGGTGAATGATGATGATAAGGAAAAAACAGCATTTAGTACGGGGTTAGGACATTTTGAGTTTAACAGAATGCCGTTTGGTCTGACGGGAGTACCAGCAACATTTCAACGTATTATGAATCATATACTCACAGGACTACAAGGTCTAGAGTGTTTTGTTTACTTAGATGACATTGTCATATACGGGAAAAACTTACGAGAGCATGAAGATAGGCTTCGTAAAGTGTTCACGGTATTAAGACAACATAATCTTAAATTAAACACGAAAAAATGCAATTTTTGCGTCGTGAAGTTGTGTATTTAGGACATAAATTTTCAGAGCATGGTGCTTTACCAGACCCAGATAAGGTGAAATGTGTAAAAAACATACCAGTGCTTAAAAACAAAACAGAAGTACAGGCATTTCTAAGTCTGGTAAATTACTACCGAAAGTTCATAAAAGACACGGCAAGACTAGCATTACCAATAAACAAATTATTGAGAAAAGATGCTAAGTTCATTTGGTCAAATGAGTGCCAAAAATCATTTGAGGACTTAAAAAAGGCGATAATGTCACCACCCATATTGATATACCCAGACTTTTCCAAAGAATTTTTGTTAACCACGGATGCCAGCAATGATGCAATTGGTGCAATTATATCACAAGGGGAAGTCAGTAAAGATAATCAAATAGCATTTGCCAGTAGAGCGCTAAGCGATACCGAAAAGAGGTATTCAACAATTGAAAAAGAATTTCTCGCTATAGTTTGGGCGACGAAAAATTTTAGAGCATATTTGCTTGGCAGACATTTCAAAATATATACCGATCATCAACCATTACGTGGTATATCAAACCTTAAAGATCAAACGTCACGCTTGGCACGCTTCCGACATAAACTATCAGAATATGATTTTGAAATTATTTACAAGCCTGGGAAAAGAAACTTAATTGCAGACGCTTTAAGTAGATTACCACAAACAAATGAACAAATAACAGTGGTACAAACAAGATCAAAGGCTAAAAATTCTGCAATAGAAAAATTTAGTATTTCAAATGAGGTGGATAAGGACACGGTGGTTGAAAGTAACACAGAAAAAACAGTGGTCATACTTAAAGATCCTAAGGAGATAGAAATAGTATTAAGGGATTTTCATTGTAGACGATCTGCAGGTTTCTGGAAGAGCGAGAAAACGTAAAAAGTTGAGCAAGGTAAACAGGAGTCTGACATTTAATAATCTTATAAAACGCAATCAGAAGTCTAAAGTGGACAAAGTCAGGAAATGAGCAATTCAAAAATCGTATAACATGGTAAGAAATATGATCCCTGCAAGGAATGCTGTACAAAAACCTTATAACTCTATTAAACAGTAACTGGACCCTACGAAAGCAGTGGGAGTAAGTGCCAGTAAAGGCTTCTAAACAGTAAGTAATTCTAGACATTAAAAGAGCATGTATCAACTTTTGCTTGATTCGCAAAGGCAAATACAAGTTAAGGCTATACAATTTCCTCAAAGTCAAATTAACAGTAGAAATCAAATTGTTAACATGAGATTCAAAGTTTAAGTTATCATCAATAATTACACCCAAACATTTCATTTCACTGACAAAATCAATAGGCAAATTGTTTAAGGAAAAGGAAAAGTTCGTAGAGAAATGCCTGATAGATTTAAACATCATAGCTTTCGTTTTTGAAACATTGATACGTAACGAGTTATTAGACATCCAAGAAGATATATTAGATAGATTGTAATTAACAACAGTTTCAAGCGAATCAAGAAATTGTGGCTCACTACTAAAAAGAAGTTGAATATCATCAGCGTATATGAAAGGGGTACAATTTAATAGGCAATTTGTAAAGTCATCCAAATATAACATAAAAAACAGTGGCCCTAAAACGGATCCTTGCGGAACACCACAGGTTGCACTTAAGAGCTCTGAGGCACTGTTGTTGCAAGAAACAAATTGCCTACGTTCTGAAAGATACAGGAAGAAGGAGAAAAACCAAAATTATAGTGGAGTTTTTAAATCAAAATTGTATGATCTATGCTATCAAACGCCTTGCTCAAATCAAGAGAAAGAAGAATGCATACCTTGGAATCATTATAACATTTTCTAATGTTATCCGTTAAACCAAGCAGGAGAGAGGTTGTATTATAACCTTTACGGAAACTGAACTGACAATGGTGTATTCTGCCATAAATATGATTTTAAATTTGGTCACTAACTAAATTTTCAACCGCTTTAGATAGAGCAGGTAAAACGCTTATAGGCCTTAGGTTGTCAAGAGAATTCGATTGACCGCACTTCTTGATAGGAACTACCCGAGCAACTTTCCAGGTGGAAGGATATTGTGATGTAGTGAAAATGGTGTTCACGAAATGGAGAATATGATTTTGCACAAAAGGAAAAATTAACTTTAGAAATTTTATAGGAATATTATCAAAACCAATCGCATTTAATTTGATCTTGAGCTTGAGACAATTCATTGATATCAACATTACGAAAGGCGAAAGAGTTCACACCATCAAGAAAATCCGCGAAATTAGTCGAACTATTGTAAAAATTAGATTGATGAGCCAAGAAGCATTTATTGATATCATTGACATTCACATCCACAGTGGGACCAGCTGATCTAAGACAGACATTATGACAGAGAGTATTCCATATCTGTTTATTATCAAGTCTATCAAACATCTTCGAGTGCACTCGTTTTTTAGTTTTACGAATAATGGACATGGAGGAACTAAGAGAAAACAGAAAACAATAAAAAATCAGGCATATGTGAGGTCAGTTGCAACCAGTGTCAACAAAAATATCGAGTATATTTGCACATCATCAGCATAAATGTGGTATTGAATTCTTGAAAAACATTCACATATATCGTTTATAAAAAACGTGAATAAGAGTGGACCCATAACAGAACCCTACGGAACCCCACTAGGAACTGCAAGGCAAGAGGAAAATTTATTATTTCCAGATACGTATTTGTAAGATATGATTGGACTAAGTTACAGGCCATACCACTGAAATAAAATTGGCTACCAAGTTTGTTTATAAGTAGGCTATGATTAACGTGATCAAATGCCTTGGAGAAGTCCAAAAACACAATTAACCCCATCATATCCATGTCAAGTCCAGTTCGTATGTCCTCACTTACTCTCAACAGTGCAGTAGCGCAATTGCGTTTGGTCCGAAACCCTGACTGAAATTTGCTGATGATATTTTGCTCAGATAATAATAATTTTATTTGACTGGAGATAACAATTTCAAAAGCTTTACTAAGAAATGGCAATATTGCTATTGGCCTATATTCAGGTTTATTATGACTACCTGATTTTAGCATTGGTAAATTTTTGCAATTTTCCAACTGCTAGGAAAAGAAGAAGTGGTGATTATGGTGTTGAAAATATGTGTGATATGTTTTAATATTACAGGCAATAAAACTTTTATAAAATTAGGGTGAATACCATCAGAGCCTATTGCCTTAGACTTGATTTTTAAGATAGTTGTACCTACATTAAACTCATTAATACAAGCAAATAAAAAATTTGAAGAAATTTTGCTATCTGTAAAGTTATAATTTGGACTCATTGCAGATGGTGGGCCGGCTGTTTGAATAAAAAATTGATTTAGGTTATCTAGGTCCAGAGACACTGGTAGAGTATGCCTTTCAGAGTTTATTACAATTTGCTTTATTTTTTGCCAAAAAACTGAACTTGAGTCATTTGGACGGAATTTCCTTGTATAGAATGATTTTTTGTTGCGACGTAGAAGCATAGTTACTTTATTTCTCATTTTTTTAAATTCGCTGTAAATACAAGAACATTTAAAGCGCCTCCAACGCGCATACAGACAATTTCGCATTTTTATCACCTGCCTTACCTCATACGTAAGCCAAGGAATAGCTCACCGATTAATGCGCTTGATTTTTAGCGGTACATATCTACTGTGTAAGGAACTAATAGAGTTATTGAAATATTCAATTTGCAAGTTCGCGTTATTTGTCATATAAATTGGTGACCAGTTATGGTTTAGGCAGCTAGCAAAAAGAGAATTTATATCAATGCAGAAGTAATCATGCCATTGATAACAGTAACTGTTTAAAAGCGGTGGTAAAATTTCAACTGTTAAGAAAATCAAATCATGATTGGGAAATGCAGGTGCTAAGAGTTGGTCATAGCATGATATGAGACTGGGATCTGATAGAAGAAAAACGTCCAGAAGTGATGGTGTCTTGTTTGGAAAAAAGTGGGTTGGTTGTTTATAATTTGCAAAGCTCATATTAAAAGATTCAACTGATTCAATAAAATTTCTATATTTGTGGTCGAGTAAATTTGTGTTAAGCTCACCACAAATTATTATATTAGAATAGAAAGGAGTTAACTCTTCCAATAAGTTTGAAATAGGGCTGGAGGACGCAACATTCGGTGCCATATAAACACAGCCTAGTAGAAATTTACCATTGCTATGACTGACTTCAATAAAAATGTATTCTATCGGGTCATCAGTAGCGGATTTTTTTACTATATGGTACTTATAGTTGCATCTAATATATATGCATACACCACCTCCAACTTTGATCTGCCTATCAGAACGTACTAAATTATAGCCTATCAACTTGAAAAGATTACTAAACATTTCTGGCTTAAGCCAAGTCTCAGAAAGACAAATTATATCAACCAGACTTTCATTAAAAAGGGAACGCAGACTATCAATTTTATTTTTTACGCTTTGTGAGTTCAAATGACAAATATTAATACCTTTCCGTTTCTCGCATAAAATTTTTAACACTGTTTTAGTATTATCCATGGAATAACCTTCTACCATCGTTTGCAAACTTTTTTAAGCTAAGGTAGCCCATGCAAACAAAAACCTCGCATAAAAAAGAACTCAAAATTTAACTTTGCAACCAGCGTACGTAAATATGAAGATAGAAATTGCATAGAAATATAATAGATGTAGGTATTGAATAAAGAAGAGAAAAAACAAAGGAAAAGGGAATATTGAAAGAGAATAATAATTAATATAATAATGTTACATATTTCCCATAAACATACACACAATTTACGCTCACATAAATTATGTCTCATTTGTCCCATTTTGATCGCACTGTCTTCCACCGCCTGCATTTGCATTAACCATGCCTAACTTGGAAAGTATAGTTTCGCTATTAACTATAATAACTTGATCATTTTTACACTGTCTGACAAAAACAGATCCATTTTTTGTGAACACAGAATACAGCTGCCCACGACGTTTCATGCGCGTAGCTTGAATTAACAAAGAGCGATTCTTCTTAGTTAGGCTCTTATTAATATAAATATGGCTGTGTGAATCCAAACCAATGTCACGTAACGAGAGTTGTCTTTTATTTTTCTTCCGAAAATCGTTGATGGACTTTAATACCAGGTTTCGCTCTTGCGGACTCTTAAGTTTTAATATAATTGGAGGATACGTTCTCTCATTTTAACGACGAGGGCGAAAAATAGCATTTAAGGAAGGTGACTTGCAGTCTATATTCTGACAAATTTGAAGAAATATCATCTGAAGATTTTCATCTGGCAACTCCGGCACTCCAAAAATAACACAATCGGTTGCGAGATTGTTGCGCTCCAACATATCACATCTCTCAGCAACGTTAGCCAGTTGCTCATTCAAATAGCTATTTTCCTTTTGCTGAAGGCTATCACACCTCTCTTTTACACTTATCAGCTGTTTGTTTAAGTCTGCGATTTCATTTGAGTGCGACGGTAAAGTTTCACTCATTTGGAGCTCCAATTTTTCCACTCGCAGCTGTAAGACACTAAGCGACTTTGAAAACTTCTGCTCCAAGAGCGAAAACTGTTGCATCATGTCACTGCGCATGTCTTTTACTTCACATGAAATTTGATTCCACGCTTGGTGTGAATGATTGGAGAAGGCGCGCAAAGCAGAGGAGCCTGGAGAGAGCTTTTGAGGTCGGCCGTAACCCGGTAACGGGTTGTTATGGCCACCCAAGTAAGTAAGTAAGAAATTTGACTCAGAATAGCATCAGTGTGTTTGTTCAGTTCTTCAGTGAGGTTGTTAGTGGATGCAGTGACATGTGGTTTCTTTGTAGACTGATTAGGTGTAGAAAAACTTGCTGCGCTCTTTATTTTTTGTGATCGTGTAATTAAAGTTGAAGATGGCTCGGTGCTGATGATTTTATTTGTTCCACTCATTTTACTACTCTCAAAAATGTTAAGATAAACGCGGGAAAAAATTGTTCATCTTTGTTTTGGTTTTAATTACTTCTATTTAATTAAATTTCAATTTAAATGCATATATTGTGAAGACCTTTTGTCAAAAATAAACCCTTTTTGTTAGGAAAATGAACCCGGCGTTTGTTTTGTCAGTTTCAAGAAAAAACAGTTGCGAAATAATACTTTAAAAAATAATTAAGCAGGACGCGACAAAAAACTCGACTACTCAAACATTACTTTACAACTAACTCCTGACGAAACAGTATTCTTACATGTTTGCATTTCTAAAATACTTGAAAACCCATCAACAAAGGCTTTCACTGAACATTTATGCAACCTATAGACACAAATAAAATAGTAGCAGAAACCTTCGATATCGCAGCTATTACTAATTATATCAACACTCTTCAAATTATATTTTTTAATTTCATATCCTGCTAAACTACTTTTAAAAAATACTCCAGCACCATCAGCTGAATAAAAATTATTACAAGCTGCATCAAAAGAGTAATTTGAAATCTTAAAATCGCAAATTTCTTCCTCATAGATCCAGACTTCAGAGACAAAAATAAGATCTGGCAAATGATTTACAGACGCAAGATGAGAGAGAAAAGTATCAAAATTAGCTCTCAAGCTGCGACTGTTTTGATGGACAACAGAAAAACCTGAATATTGACTATAACTTGTGTGGTCTATACATAAACAATTCGGAAAATTAATATCAGTCATTGATTAAAAAAAGTATTAAAAATTAGATAAATTTCCAATCTTAGAAAAATCCTCAAACGCATTTATTTTTATAGCTCTTTCGCCTTCCTTTTTTCTGATTAATACCGAAGAATAACGAACCCAAACAAACTTCCAATTGTTATTTTGTTGAAGCTAATTTTCTTTTTTCAAGAGTGTTCGCGTATAGCCAGTAAGATAATCGTTCATAAATATTCTTTTGCCGCTTCTGTTGTTATTGCTGCTACCTGCATCGTTGTTGTTGTTAGACGCATTAAAAATATCAACAGTAACCCTATTTCTGCCTTCCCGCATTTTTCGCATTATCGCTTTTTTCTTGATAATGAAAAAAATTTGACGCATACGATTTTTGAAGATTGGTTATTGTTGTTCACCTTCATACTTTTGACAAAACAAGAGACAATTTCGTCATCATTTATTTGCTCTCCAATTACTGTAGTTAATAACGCATTGACCTTTTTTTGGACATTGGTACTGTCAACATTAGGTATGCCAACAATATCTGCAATACATATTTTTTTCTTCTTGCTCCAAAAAATTTATTTTTGTCTCTAGCGTTTCAACTTTCTTATTAAGAGAAGCATTGCTTTCTTCTAAAAATTTGACTTAAGCAAGTGCTACAGTGATAACATACTTTATTGTAGCCATCTCCTTGTAAAGAGTTAGCATTGTAATTTCTTGCTCACCAACATTAGTTGATGGTGCAACGTCCTTAGTAATGATGTTTGTAGGTGTGCTTTTAGAAGTTGTATTATTAGCAGTAGCGACGACACTCAGTGTTACATTAGTATCATTCATTTGTCATTTTGAGTAACAAGAGCATTGGTTGAAGGTGCAACGATCTTATTGTTTTTATTAGTCGGCGTACTCTTAGCAGTTGTACAGTAGCTACAAGCTTGGTGCTATTTTTGTAGATTCTAACAGAGTTGGCTTTCGGTGCTGAGTAAGACAATTGCCGCACTAAAGTTTTGGTGACTCTTTTCAAAATATTCAACTTCTCTTTTTTCAATTTTGGTGCAAATTTCAAACTATCCCAGTTCTGTTAATGTAGAAAAATGCAGATGTCTCGGGTTTGAAATAATAAAATGATATGCGGTTTACGGCATTTTTTAAAGCAAATAACAATACATTAAAAATGATGTAACACGGTATCGGCGGTAAAATAATATTCGAGGTGTTGCAACTAGAAAGTGGAAAATCGGTTCTTTTTTACTTTCGTCCGGTCAATTTTCAATGTTTTATAAGAAAGAAAAAAGAAGAAAAAGTAATCACAGATTCGAATTACCCGATCGATAACTGCACGAAAACCATACCCACTTTTTTAAAAATTTGTTAACCATTTTTTAAATCAATATTTTTGAAAATTGGTTGTCTACTTAAAAGAGAGGGTGCTAATCCAGTTTTCAATATTAACCTTAATCCTAGTAATGGACTTGGTCCAGAAATGAACCGCTCTAATGTACATACATTTGTATTTATGAAAATAACTCTTAAAAATATACGTTATTTAATATAAAATAAAAAAACTTTTCAGGCTTTAGGTCAATATTTATTTAAAATTTTTTCCTCATTGGAAAAGCCAGATTTGTGTTTTTATTTTGAAATAAAAAGGTCAAACAAATTCTTAAAATGTATTTAATTTTAATATTTTTTGAAAAGTTCTTTCAATTCAACGAGTGCCTCGAGGCGCTGTTCTTCCATGCAAATTTTTTTGCGTTCACTTTCCATCACCTCCTCGGGTCGTGCTTGCTCTTTGGCGGCCTCGTCTCTTACAAATTGAAGGGAGTCAGTTGATGCAATTTCGCGTTTGTTTCTGTTTGGACTTAGTACGTCGGAAGTCTTAAGCAGTTCAACAGTATCTTCCAGCGAAGATTGCAAATTTGCAGGTGGGGGGCTTATGAAGTCCCGAGTCCCATACACGTCCTAAAAATCATTAAAAAAACTTTTACGAAGTCGCATTTCGCCCAGAAGAGTTATTCCTTTGTTTAATTCTTCTATATGTGGTAGCGGTTAAGGAATTTTCTGCTTATTTGTTCCTTAGTCATGGTGCTTTCAGGCTTTTTTGTTTCATCTCCGCGACCACTCTACTCCACAAAACTGATTTTTTTTTTCACCGCTGAATTCCGATTCCAGGTCCAACTGGATTCTAACAAGCAGCTTCGTCACGTTGGAGCTCATTTTCTCCTCTATCCTATTGGAAAACAATCATATGTATAAAATAAATAATAAACCAAAAACAACTTACTAATCCATTGATTTCATTTTATTTTATAATTTTTCCGCCAACACAAAAAATTTTCTCATAACTTTTTTTTATAAGGGGGTTCAAACCGTCAAATTATTCATGAAATTGTTTGTCAAACAAATTGACAGCTCAGCGTACACATGATCAAATTTTTCGTCAAATTTCAGTTTTCTTCCGACCACCGAAGGGAAAACATCGTGATGGCGGACAAATTATTTTGTTTATGAAAGTAGATATATTGATGAAATAGGATTTTAATTTTACATAACTTAATACTTAATGTATTATTGATGAGCGTTCACATCTTCAAATTCTCATCAATCTCCATATATTTTTTTGTTGGTCAAATTGTTTGACAAACAATTTGACCAACAAACAAACAAACAAACAATTTGACCAACAAAAAAATATATGGAGATTGATGAGAATTTGAAGATGTGAACGCTCATCAAACTGTTGGTCAAATTGTTTGATGGAAAACAAAGAATTTTGTTTTTCTGCTTGTTTGACAAACAATTTGATGAGTTGTTTGATGATGTGTACGCTCGTCAAATTTGCTAGTACATTTTTGTCACTTGAAAAAAGATTTCAACGAGTGCACATTGTGCAAATGATGAAATGCTATGCGGCTCTTATTTATTTTACATACTAGAAGGGTGTTTTTATTGTTTTTTTTTTTTAAATATCGCTAGAGGAGTCGATGTTGACAATATCGGAGGATGTAAATTTTAATTAAAATAAATTTTATAACTGAGCAACGACGGAACCAATTTAGTTATAATTATTTCGATTATTGGAAACGTTTTAGTTTGTATGTACAATTTTATCTCTTTGTTTAATTGGTATGGTGGACATGGAGGTCTTGAAAATTACATTAAGTATTAAGTTATGTAAAATTAAAATCCTATTTCATCAATATATCTACTTTCATAAACAAAATAATTTGTCCGCCATCACGATGTTTTCCCTTCGGTGGTCGGAAGAAAACTGAAATTTGACGAAAAATTTGATCATGTGTACGCTGAGCTGTCAATTTGTTTGACAAACAATTTCATGAATAATTTGACGGTTTGAACCCCCTTATAAAAAAAAGTTATGAGAAAATTTTTTGTGTTGGCGGAAAAATTATAAAATAAAATGAAATCAATGGATTAGTAAGTTGTTTTTGGTTTATTATTTATTTTATACATATGATTGTTTTCCAATAGGATAGAGGAGAAAATGAGCTCCAACGTGACGAAGCTGCTTGTTAGAATCCAGTTGGACCTGGAATCGGAATTCAGCGGTGAAAAAAAAAATCAGTTTTGTGGAGTAGAGTGGTCGCGGAGATGAAACAAAAAAGCCTGAAAGCACCATGACTAAGGAACAAATAAGCAGAAAATTCCTTAACCGCTACCACATATAGAAGAATTAAACAAAGGAATAACTCTTCTGGGCGAAATGCGACTTCGTAAAAGTTTTTTTAATGATTTTTAGGACGTGTATGGGACTCGGGACTTCATAAGCCCCCCACCTGCAAATTTGCAATCTTCGCTGGAAGATACTGTTGAACTGCTTAAGACTTCCGACGTACTAAGTCCAAACAGAAACAAACGCGAAATTGCATCAACTGACTCCCTTCAATTTGTAAGAGACGAGGCCGCCAAAGAGCAAGCACGACCCGAGGAGGTGATGGAAAGTGAACGCAAAAAAATTTGCATGGAAGAACAGCGCCTCGAGGCACTCGTTGAATTGAAAGAACTTTTCAAAAAATATTAAAATTAAATACATTTTAAGAATTTGTTTGACCTTTTTATTTCAAAATAAAAACACAAATCTGGCTTTTCCAATGAGGAAAAAATTTTAAATAAATATTGACCTAAAGCCTGAAAAGTTTTTTTATTTTATATTAAATAACGTATATTTTTAAGAGTTATTTTCATAAATACAAATGTATGTACATTAGAGCGGTTCATTTCTGGACCAAGTCCATTACTAGGATTAAGGTTAATATTGAAAACTGGATTAGCACCCTCTCTTTTAAGTAGACAACCAATTTTCAAAAATATTGATTTAAAAAATGGTTAACAAATTTTTAAAAAAGTGGGTATGGTTTTCGTGCAGTTATCGATCGGGTAATTCGAATCTGTGATTACTTTTTCTTCTTTTTTCTTTCTTATAAAACATTGAAAATTGACCGGACGAAAGTAAAAAAGAACCGATTTTCCACTTTCTAGTTGCAACACCTCGAATATTATTTTACCGCCGATACCGTGTTACATCATTTTTAATGTATTGTTATTTGCTTTAAAAAATGCCGTAAACCGCATATCATTTTATTATTTCAAACCCGAGACATCTGCATTTTTCTACATTAACAGAACTGGGATAGTTTGAAATTTGCACCAAAATTGAAAAAAGAGAAGTTGAATATTTTGAAAAGAGTCACCAAAACTTTAGTGCGGCAATTGTCTTACTCAGCACCGAAAGCCAACTCTGTTAGAATCTACAAAAATAGCACCAAGCTTGTAGCTACTGTACAACTGCTAAGAGTACGCCGACTAATAAAAACAATAAGATCGTTGCACCTTCAACCAATGCTCTTGTTACTCAAAATGACAAATGAATGATACTAATGTAACACTGAGTGTCGTCGCTACTGCTAATAATACAACTTCTAAAAGCACACCTACAAACATCATTACTAAGGACGTTGCACCATCAACTAATGTTGGTGAGCAAGAAATTACAATGCTAACTCTTTACAATGAGATGGCTACAATAAAGTATGTTATCACTGTAGCACTTGCTTAAGTCAAATTTTTAGAAGAAAGCAATGCTTCTCTTAATAAGAAAGTTGAAACGCTAGAGACAAAAATAAATTTTTTGGAGCAAGAAGAAAAAAATATGTATTGCAGATATTGTTGGCATACCTAATGTTGACAGTACCAATGTCCAAAAAAAGGTCAATGCGTTATTAACTACAGTAATTGGAGAGCAAATAAATGATGACGAAATTGTCTCTTGTTTTGTCAAAAGTATGAAGGTGAACAACAATAACCAATCTTCAAAAATCGTATGCGTCAAATTTTTTTCATTATCAAGAAAAAATCGATAATGCGAAAAATGCGGGAAGGCAGAAATAGGGTTACTGTTGATATTTTTAATGCGTCTAACAACAACAACGATGCAGGTAGCAGCAATAACAACAGAAGCGGCAAAAGAATATTTATGAACGATTATCTTACTGGCTATACGCGAACACTCTTGAAAAAAGAAAATTAGCTTCAACAAAATAACAATTGGAAGTTTGTTTGGGTTCGTTATTCTTCGGTATTAATCAGAAAAAAGGAAGGCGAAAGAGCTATAAAAATAAATGCGTTTGAGGATTTTTCTAAGATTGGAAATTTATCTAATTTTTAATACTTTTTTTAATCAATGACTGATATTAATTGTCCGAATTGTTTATGTATAGACCACACAAGTTATAGTCAATATTCAGGTTTTTCTGTTGTCCATCAAAACAGTCGCAGCTTGAGAGCTAATTTTGATACTTTTCTCTCTCATCTTGCGTCTGTAAATCATTTGCCAGATCTTATTTTTGTCTCTGAAGTCTGGATCTATGAGGAAGAAATTTGCGATTTTAAGATTTCAAATTACTCTTTTGATGCAGCTTGTAATAATTTTTATTCAGCTGATGGTGCTGGAGTATTTTTTAAAAGTAGTTTAGCAGGATATGAAATTAAAAAATATAATTTGAAGAGTGTTGATATAATTAGTAATAGCTGCGATATCGAAGGTTTCTGCTACTATTTTATTTGTGTCTATAGGTTGCATAAATGTTCAGTGAAAGCCTTTGTTGATGGGTTTTCAAGTATTTTAGAAATGCAAACATGTAAGAATACTGTTTCGTCAGGAGTTAGTTGTAAAGTAATGTTTGAGTAGTCGAGTTTTTTGTCGCGTCCTGCTTAATTATTTTTTAAAGTATTATTTCGCAACTGTTTTTTCTTGAAACTGACAAAACAAACGCCGGGTTCATTTTCCTAACAAAAAGGGTTTATTTTTGACAAAAGCTCTTCACAATATATGCATTTAAATTGAAATTTAATTAAATAGAAGTAATTAAAACCAAAACAAAGATGAACAATTTTTTCCCGCGTTTATCTTAACATTTTTGAGAGTAGTAAAATGAGTGGAACAAATAAAATCATCAGCACCGAGTCATCTTCAACTTTAATTACACGATCACAAAAAATAAAGAGCGCAGCAAGTTTTTCTACACCTAATCAGTCTACAAAGAAACCACATGTCACTGCATCCACTAACAACCTCACTGAAGAACTGAACAAACACACTGATGCTATTCTGAGTCAAATTTCTTACTAACTTACTTGGGTGGCCATAACAACCCGTTACCGGGTTACGGCCGACCTCAAAAGCTCTCTCCAGGCTCCTCTGCTTTGCGCGCCTTCTCCAATCATTCACACCAAGCGTGGAATCAAATTTCATGTGAAGTAAAAGACATGCGCAGTGACATGATGCAACAGTTTTCGCTCTTGGAGCAGAAGTTTTCAAAGTCGCTTAGTGTCTTACAGCTTTTTTTTTTTTTTTTTTAAACTTCATTTTCTTTTATTGTATCTTCTCTTAAGAGACTAACAATAAGTTTTAAAATCTTAAACTAGAAAACATTATTATACATTATTATTGTGAATAATGAATATATAATTTAATAATGAACTTGTCTCCAGAAACAAAAGTTAGCAGGGACTTATACTTCTTGTGTAGTAGGTGCAGCTTGTGTATGGCTCAGCACAGCGAGTGCACAAGATCGAATAACTCATTGGAGCATAGGTGTGGATGCAGCTGACGATCGCTTCTCCCCATATTCTTTGCCACCCGAGACGACCGAGGTCCCGGTCTTGGCTTGGTAGCTGAGACGAACTAGGCCTCAGTCTACCCGAATGGAGGTTTTGAGTACCACAAAAACGATTGTCTTCGTGGTCGCCGAGACGAACTTGGTCCCGGTCGACCACTTTGGGAGTGATTAGTGCCTCTAGGACGTTCTTGAGGTGGTAGCCGAGACGAACTAGGTCCCGGTTTAGCACCCAAAAAAGACCGAGAAGACACTGTTTCAACTCTCTTCCTGCTACTCTCTCCAATTCACCGGAAAGTGGCCGAGACGAACTAGGTCCCGGTCTTACACCCTCAACGGAAGGGGAGCTGGCGGCGATAAGTTGCCAAGTGTGCCCAAGACGAGCTAGGTCCCGGAACAAAGTCCTCATATGATTCTTGATGATTACGTGTAGTACCTCGGGGGAAGGGTAAACGTTTGAGCTGTTTAGTTTGGTTCGGTGTAAGTGACTTGCATAGAAGGGCGATCCTTTCTTTTTAATCTGGAGCGACTTTCTATGTTTGTTAAATTACGAGCCAATGGATTCGGATGATGCAGCAACCTTATGGCGTAGGTTTGTTTGATTCTGTTAATTTCATCTTTTACCATGGGGATGCATAGATCTCTGTGAATGTTTTCATTCCGTATATACCATGGGGCACCTGTAAATATTCTTAAGATTTTGGACTGAACCCGTTGTATTAGTTCAATGTTTGAGGAGCTGGCGTTACCCCATAATTGGATACCATATAACCAAATTGGCTTAATGATTGTTTTGTACAAAAGGATTTTATATTCAAGCTTCAAATGGGAGCGATGATTAATTAACCAGTGAAGACTGGCGGTTTTTAACTTTAACTGCGTTTTTTTGGCTTCAATATGCTTACGCCATGTTAATCGTCGATCTAATTGAATACCTAGATATGTAACAATTTCACCCTGTGGGACTGAAATATTATTTAGTACAATTGCAGGGCATTCACCACGCCTAAGAGTAAAAGTAACTTGCTTGCATTTTTGCTCATTTAATTTTATGCGCCATAGCGATAACCATTTTTCAATTGATTTCAAATGAAACTGGAGGTTTCGAGAAGCTTCCAAAGGGCAACGGTTACAACTTAAGACTGCGGTATCATCTGCGAATGTTGAGATGGTAGTGTTGGCACTGATTGGTAAGTCTGAGGTATACAATACATATAGAAACGGTCCTAGTACGCTACCTTGAGGGACACCTGCTCTTATATTGAAGTGAGTTGAAATAAAATTCTTGTATTTTATTTTAAAAAGCCTGCTTTCGAGGTAAGAAGTAAATATTTTATGAACATTAAGAGGCAATAGGTGTTCAATTTTTTTGATAAGGCCTTCATGCCATACTTTATCAAACGCCTGTGCGACATCGAGAAATATTGCAGTGCAGTATTCACTGCGCTCATAAGCCTTTCTTATTTCATTTGTGATCCTATTAACCTGTTCGATTGTGCCGTGTTGTTTTCGGAAGCCGAATTGGTGAGGCGGTAATAAGTTTTTATCAGTAATATATGGCATTAATTTTTCTAGAATTAATTTTTCAAATAATTTTGACAAGCAAGGTAAAAGGCTTATGGGTCTATACGATGACGGTAGTGTACGATCTTTCCCATGTTTTGGTATCATGGTTATCAACGAGTTTTTCCATTCTTTTGGGTAATATCCGTAATGAATTATAGCATTAAAAAGCCTGGTCAGAAAGATGACACCTGAGTGAGGCAGTTCCTTAATCATTTTGGGAGTGATGTTATCACACCCAGGGGCTTTTTTAGGACACATTTCTTGAATTAAACTGATTAAATTACTGCTATGGAAACTCATTTGGATAGTATCGGTGTTTATTGGCAGTTGGGAAGGCATGAAACCTTGAATATACGGATTTGGTTGAAAAACTGTACTTAAGTGATTGGCAAAAGCCTCAGCTTTTTCTGCATCACTTCTAGCCCAATTTCCATGTAGGTCTCTTATCGGAGATTCACTTTCAGTGGGTGATCTAATTTTTTTGGTGGCTTTCCACAAGGATTTTAATCCATTAGCATTTGGGGCAAGTTTTGAGACATATTTTTGCTGTTCCACGTCTTCCTTGTTTTTTAACGCAGACCTAAGTTTGTATGTAGCAATTTTTAGGTTTGCTTTAGAAGTTGGGGATCTATGGACCTGCCACTCTCGCCTTAACCTACGCTTATCTGCTACAAGAATTTCAATTTCTCTGTTAGTAAGGAAACGGGTTTTTGTATTTTTCTCAGCCTGATCAGGTGTTGAGTGCTCAGCAGCTGAATACAGTATTGTATTAAAAACGGCAACAGCATCGTCAATATGCTCGTTGTGTTCTATCGAATAGGTTGAGTGGATGTGTGAGCTTATGTATTTTTTATACTTTAGCCAGTCAGTCTTATGCGATGTTAGTCTCATAGGGGGCTTAAGGTCAACTGATTTCTCTAAAAGGCAAAAAATGATTGGAGAATGATCTGAAGAGAGTTCAAAATTTGTCTCGGCTGTTAATAAGGTTCTATCGATACCTCTTGTGATGGCAAAATCAATGAGGTCTGGGATTTTGCTTCGGTCGGCTGGCCAATATGTTGGTTGACCAGAAGAAGCATAGTCGAACGTGGTGCGATGTTTCATTAACATATTATATAATTGTTTGCTTTTAGGGTTTATAAGACGAGATCCCCAGTATGTATGTTTGGAGTTATAGTCTCCAGCAGCTAAAAATCTAGTTCCCAAGGTATCGAAAAATTCTTTGAATTTTTCCTCACTGATTGCGAATCGAGGTGGGCAGTAGACTGCCGAAACAGTAAGGTTTTTGGAATGGTTTTGTAGGCAAATAGAGGTAGCCTGAAGATAATTTTTGGAAAAGGGTTCTAAGCAGTAGTGTTTAAGGCGATTTCGAACTAAAATTCCTGAGCCCCCGTGAGCTTTGCCATCAGGATGATTGGTTTTGTAGAATTTGTATCCTGGTATATGAAAATTATGCTTGTCTGTCAGATGAGTCTCTGAAACAAGCATTAAATCAATTTTTGCATGGGTTACATAATGAAAAATTTCATTTTTATTTTGGCTGATGCCGTTTGCATTCCAAGCACAAATTTTTAGCTGACTTATTTTTGCGCAATCAAAATTTGAAGTAGCTGGTTTTGCGTTTTAACTAGATCTTGTAGAGTTGATTGCATTGAAACCATAAATTGATTCAGGGTTTGAGTTAAGTTTGTGATCTGTTTTTCCAAGCTACTTTGTTGAGGGTTCGTTGCTCCTGATTTGAGCGCATTTGCATATGAAATAGCTGGATTAACTGGATGCGCAGTGCTTTGTTGCTGGACAAAGTTATGGGTTGGGAATATATTTTGAGTTGGGTTTCGGATTATTTTCCTTTTTTCAGAGATTCTAGCTTTTAGCTCTTTATAAATAGGACAACCCCTGTAGTTTGCAGTGTGATCCCCTTGGCAGTTAGCGCACTTCTTTAAATTTATATCTTTTTTCAACTTGTTTGAACACTTAGAAATGTGGTGAAGTTCTCCACAAGCGACACAGACAGATTGAAGGGTACAGTATGTTTTTGTATGCCCATACTCTTGGCAGTTAGTACACTGTACCGGACCGTTTCTTTTATGAGGTTCCTCTACCACCACACGACGGTGAAGCAAATATTCAAGTTTATAAATTGGGTGGACCTCATTCTTTTTTAATTTAGTAGAATCAGGATAAAGATCAACCTTAAACATAGGTTGTGGAACCTTATCCTTGTTTACTATATTTATTACAGCTTTAGCATCGAAATTTTTCAGACCTAAAGCTTCTTTGATTTCAGCAGGGTCAACAGAGGATTCAATACCCTTAATAACAACTGTAATACCTTTACTGCTTTTAAGCTGGTATGTGTAATAAGATTTATTACTGTCGTTAAAGTTTTTCGCAATAATGCGGAAATATTCCTCGCTTTTTACTTGAATCTTCGTTTCATGAAGATTACCTCTAGTTAAGGGAACAATAAAAAAGGTATCTTTCCCTATAAGCTGTGTTAGCTTTGCTACTAAAGCGTTTGAGCTTCGCTCACGCAAATAAATTGGAGGCGGCTTAAAAGTTTTGGGAGGTTCACTAGCATTGTTTTCATTAAGTTCGCTTAATGGTGCAAATCGATTGCCAGATAGAACATTTGAAGGTGTAACGAAATTGTTAGTTTTATTTATCTTTGAATTTCCTACATTCCCTTTTTGAGGGCTGAGCTTTCGCTTAGAATTCAAAGTTATGTAACGATCTATACCTGTTTGAACTTTATTTTTTACTTCAGTTGATCGTGCCTTAGGAATAGTACAGGTAGAGGTTGATTGTGATGTTGAATCATTATTTACAACCACCTGGGTCGAATAGCTATTTTTCTTCATAGCAGGAGAGCTAGATTTTTCAGCTTTTTGCCTGCTCTGTTGCTCCTCTTCTTGTAGAAACTGTTGTTGTTGCGACGATTGTTGTTGTAGCAAATGTTGTTGTTGTTGTTGTTCTAACAACTGTTGTTGTAGTAACTGTTGTTGTTGTAGCAAGTGTTGTTGTGGTAACTGTTGTTGTTGAAGCAACTGTTGCGGTTGTTGTTGTTGTTGTTGCTGTTGTTGACTCCCTCCAGATGGAGGAGAGCGGCTCAACGTCATAATGTAATAAAAATAATATTACTATTAGGATTTTTTTTTTTTTTTTTTTTTTTTAAAAGTTCCAGTACCCAATATTATGTGAATAAACAGAAGTAACTTTTTTTTTAGCCACTTCTGTCATCCACATAATTTGTTGCAGACTTTTAGGATCTGTCAACAAAGAAAGAAAAATTGGTTTCCCTGGTACTTAAAAGCGTAGCCTGGAGCTTTTTTTTACGAACAGCTGTTTTTGGCGGAGCGCCAATTCTCAACACTTAGTTAAATTTGTTGTTGCAGTTTAAATGCAAAAGTTACCTGCTTGTTTGCTATATTAGCACCACAAAAAACAGCAAACTTTCAGCTTGCCTGCCAATCGCTGAGCCTTAGCAGTCAATAAAGCTGCGAAAACGCGTATTTTAATATGAATTTATTACCGAAATTAAATTAGAAAAATAAACTTCGCACAAAGAACTGTCACCACTTATAGTGTTGCCACACCCTTGTCTTACAGCTGCGAGTGGAAAAATTGGAGCTCCAAATGAGTGAAACTTTACCGTCGCACTCAAATGAAATCGCAGACTTAAACAAACAGCTGATAAGTGTAAAAGAGAGGTGTGATAGCCTTCAGCAAAAGGAAAATAGCTATTTGAATGAGCAACTGGCTAACGTTGCTGAGAGATGTGATATGTTGGAGCGCAACAATCTCGCAACCGATTGTGTTATTTTTGGAGTGCCGGAGTTGCCAGATGAAAATCTTCAGATGATATTTCTTCAAATTTGTCAGAATATAGACTGCAAGCCACCTTCCTTAAATGCTATTTTTCGCCCTCGTCGTTAAAATGAGAGAACGTATCCTCCAATTATATTAAAACTTAAGAGTCCGCAAGAGCGAAACCTGGTATTAAAGTCCATCAACGATTTTCGGAAGAAAAATAAAAGACAACTCTCGTTACGTGACATTGGTTTGGATTCACACAGCCATATTTATATTAATAAGAGCCTAACTAAGAAGAATCGCTCTTTGTTAATTCAAGCTACGCGCATGAAACGTCGTGGGCAGCTGTATTCTGTGTTCACAAAAAATGGATCTGTTTTTGTCAAACAGTGTAAAAATGATCAAGTTATTATAGTTAATAGCGAAACTATACTTTCCAAGTTAGGCATGGTTAATGCAAATGCAGGCGGTGGAAGACAGTGCGATCAAAATGGGACAAATGAGACATAATTTATGTGAGCGTAAATTGTGTGTATGTTTATGGGAAATATGTAACATTATTATATTAATTATTATTCTCTTTCAATATTCCCTTTTCCTTTGTTTTTTCTCTTTTTTATTCAATACCTACATCTATTATATTTCTATGCAATTTCTATCTTCATATTTACGTACGCTGGTTGCAAAGTTAAATTTTGAGTTCTTTTTTATGCGAGGTTTTTGTTTGCATGGGCTACCTTAGCTTAAAAAAGTTTGCAAACGATGGTAGAAGGTTATTCCATGGATAATACTAAAACAGTGTTAAAAATTTTATGCGAGAAACGGAAAGGTATTAATATTTGTCATTTGAACTCACAAAGCGTAAAAAATAAAATTGATAGTCTGCGTTCCCTTTTTAATGAAAGTCTGGTTGATATAATTTGTCTTTCTGAGACTTGGCTTAAGCCAGAAATGTTTAGTAATCTTTTCAAGTTGATAGGCTATAATTTAGTACGTTCTGATAGGCAGATCAAAGTTGGAGGTGGTGTATGCATATATATTAGATGCAACTATAAGTAACATATAGTAAAAAAATCCGCTACTGATGACCCGATAGAATACATTTTTATTGAAGTCAGTCATAGCAATGGTAAATTTCTACTAGGCTGTGTTTATATGGCACCGAATGTTGCGTCCTCCAGCCCTATTTCAAACTTATTGGAAGAGTTAACTCCTTTCTATTCTAATATAATAATTTGTGGTGAGCTTAACACAAATTTACTCGACCACAAATATAGAAATTTTATTGAATCAGTTGAATCTTTTAATATGAGCTTTGCAAATTATAAACAACCAACCCACTTTTTTCCAAACAAGACACCATCACTTCTGGACGTTTTTCTTCTATCAGATCCCAGTCTCATATCATGCTATGACCAACTCTTAGCACCTGCATTTCCCAATCATGATTTGATTTTCTTAACAGTTGAAATTTTACCACCGCTTTTAAACAGTTACTGTTATCAATGGCATGATTACTTCTGCATTGATATAAATTCTCTTTTTGCTAGCTGCCTAAACCATAACTGGTCACCAATTTATATGACAAATAACGCGAACTTGCAAATTGAATATTTCAATAACTCTATTAGTTCCTTACACAGTAGATATGTACCGCTAAAAATCAAGCGCATTAATCGGTGAGCTATTCCTTGGCTTACGTATGAGGTAAGGCAGGTGATAAAAATGCGAAATTGTCTGTATGCGCGTTGGAGGCGCTTTAAATGTTCTTGTATTTACAGCGAATTTAAAAAAATGAGAAATAAAGTAACTATGCTTCTACGTCGCAACAAAAAATCATTCTATACAAGGAAATTCCGTCCAAATGACTCAAGTTCAGTTTTTTGGCAAAAAATAAAGCAAATTGGAATAAACTCTGAAAGGCATACTCTACCAGTGTCTCTGGACCTAGATAACCTAAATCAATTTTTTATTCAAACAGCCGGCCCACCATCTGCAATGAGTCCAAATTATAACTTTACAGATAGCAAAATTTCTACAAATTTTTTATTTGCTTGTGTTAATGAGTTTAATGTAGGTACAACTATCTTAAAAATCAAGTCTAAGGCAATAGGCTCTGATGGTATTCACCCTAATTTTATAAAAGTTTTATTGCCTGTAATATTAAAACATATCACACATATTTTCAACACCATAATCACCACTTCTTCTTTTCCTAGCAGTTGGAAAATTGCAAAAATTTACCAATGCTAAAATCAGGTAGTCATAATAAACCTGAATATAGGCCAATAGCAATATTGCCATTTCTTAGTAAAGCTTTTGAAATTGTTATCTCCAGTCAAATAAAATTATTATTATCTGAGCAAAATATCATCAGCAAATTTCAGTCAGGGTTTCGGACCAAACGCAATTGCGCTACTGCACTGTTGAGAGTAAGTGAGGACATACGAACTGGACTTGACATGGATATGATGGGGTTAATTGTGTTTTTGGACTTCTCCAAGGCATTTGATCACGTTAATCATAGCCTACTTATAAACAAACTTGGTAGCCAATTTTATTTCAGTGGTATGGCCTGTAACTTAGTCCAATCATATCTTACAAATACGTATCTGGAAATAATAAATTTTCCTCTTGCCTTGCAGTTCCTAGTGGGGTTCCGTAGGGTTCTGTTATGGGTCCACTCTTATTCACGTTTTTTATAAACGATATATGTGAATGTTTTTCAAGAATTCAATACCACATTTATGCTGATGATGTGCAAATATACTCGATATTTTTGTTGACACTGGTTGCAACTGACCTCACATATGCCTGATTTTTTATTGTTTTCTGTTTTCTCTTAGTTCCTCCATGTCCATTATTCGTAAAACTAAAAAACGAGTGCACTCGAAGATGTTTGATAGACTTGATAATAAACAGATATGGAATACTCTCTGTCATAATGTCTGTCTTAGATCAGCTGGTCCCACTGTGGATGTGAATGTCAATGATATCAATAAATGCTTCTTGGCTCATCAATCTAATTTTTACAATAGTTCGACTAATTTCGCGGATTTTCGTAATGTTGATATCAATGAATTGTCTCAAGCTCAAGATCAAATCAAATGCGATTGGTTTTGATAATATTCCTATAAAATTTCTAAAGTTAATTTTTCCTTTTGTGCAAAATCATATTCTCCATTTCGTGAACACCATTTTCACTACATCACAATATCCTTTCACCTGGAAAGTTGCTCGGGTAGTTCCTATCAAGAAGTGCGGTCAATCGAATTCTCTTGACAACCTAAGGCCTATAAGCGTTTTACCTGCTCTATCTAAAGCGGTTGAAAATTTAGTTAGTGACCAAATTTAAAATCATATTTATGGCAGAATACACCATTGTCAGTTCAGTTTCCGTAAAGGTTATAATACAACCTCTCTCCTGCTTGGTTTAACGGATAACATTAGAAAATGTTATAATGATTCCAAGGTATGCATTCTTCTTTCTCTTGATTTGAGCAAGGCGTTTGATAGCATAGATCATACAATTTTGATTTAAAAACTCCACTATAATTTTGGTTTTTCTCCTTCTTCCTGTATCTTTCAGAACGTAGGCAATTTGTTTCTTGCAACAACAGTGCCTCAGAGCTCTTAAGTGCAACCTGTGGTGTTCCGCAAGGATCCGTTTTAGTGCCACTGTTTTTTATGTTATATTTGGATGGCTTTACAAATTGCCTATTAAATTGTACCCCTTTCATATACGCTGATGATATTCAACTTCTTTTTAGTAGTGAGCCACAATTTCTTGATTCGCTTGAAACTGTTGTTAATTACAATCTATCTAATATATCTTCTTGGATGTCTAATAACTCGTTACGTATCAATGTTTCAAAAACGAAAGCTATGATGTTTAAATCTATCAGGCATTTCTCTACGAACTTTTCCTTTTCCTTAAACAATTTGCCTATTGATTTTGTCAGTGAAATGAAATGTTTGGGTGTAATTATTGATGATAACTTAAACTTTGAATCTCATGTTAACAATTTGATTTCTACTGTTAATTTGACTTTGAGGAAATTGTATAGCCTTAACTTGTATTTGCCTTTGCGAATCAAGCAAAAGTTGATACATGCTCTTTTAATGTCTAGAATTACTTACTGTTTAGAAGCCTTTACTGGCACTTACTCCCACTGCTTTCGTAGGGTCCAGTTACTGTTTAATAGAGTTATAAGGTTTTTGTACAGTATTCCTTGCAGGGATCATATTTCTAACCATGTTATACGATTTTTGAATTGCTCATTTCCTGACTTTGTCCACTTTAGACTTCTGATTGCGTTTTATAAGATTATTAAATGTCAGACTCCTGTTTACCTTGCTCAACTTTTTACGTTTTCTCGCTCTTCCAGAAACCTGCAGATCGTCTACCCTAATATCTCATCATCTCAATTTGAAAGATCGTTTTCAATCAGAATAGCTAGACTGTGGAATAGTTTACCTAAAAACTTAAGGAATTTCTCTGATACTCATATAAGTTTTAAGAGAAATCTTCTACGTCATTTCAGCCATTGATTTTATGCTAGTGGTTTTATTTTTCTATTACTTGCTGTGGGACTCAATAACTAATAGCTTTTAATTTCAATTTCGATTAGTGTGTTAGGGAAAGCTGATTTATAGATTTTTTATTATTTTAGATTTTTAATTTCAATTTTTTTTTTAATATATAATTTATTTAAACTTTATATTTTATAATTCTATAATTTAATGGTATCTTAATTTTAGTTAAAATATTTAAATTTTTGTTTTCTTTTTTTCACTCGCACTATTACTACCTACTTGTAATTTAATTATTAATTGGCCTTACCGGCTTTTGAAATAACAATGAAATACCAGTAAAGAAAAAATACATCAATATCATAAAAACTAGAGCCAATCCAGTACTTTCATGAATATATTTGTAAACTGTGAACTTGAAACTACCACTGCTGACTAGTGTAATTTTTATATAATTTTTCATATAGTCATATCAAAGCCAAACTCGTACATCAAAAAAAAATATTTTTCAATTCCTCAAAAATAGCAGCGCAAAAATAATTTAAGATACTTGGAGTACCTTTTTAAATAGTTTATTTAATCCTTTATTTTTTTACAAACAACGGAACTTAAAATTTCGCATTGTGTTGTTAAGTTGATACTATCCTTTCGAGGGATAATACCAGGTTGAAAGCTGTATCTGTAAAGAACTTTAATTAATGGTTTAAATTGGGGAGGATACTTACCAGTATTTCCCTTTGATTCTTCCTAAAAACTCTTTACTTAAATAAAAGACGTACTTTTCTTTTACTATCTAGAACAAACTCTCATCTTTATTCAAAATCTTAAATAACTTAACACCTCTTATGATGTTAATTACAAAAACAAAATACATGTTAAAATTATTTACTTAGAAAACAAAAACAACAATTTTAACAAAAACAAACTTAATCTACTTTGCAAATATTTAACCTACAGAAATTTATTATAGGTTAAATTATTTGGCCTTTTAAAAATGTAAACCAGAACAAAATGTTTGATAAGCAAAAATCTTATTTTAGTTTAAATTTTGGCCTACAATAAAAGTGAGGTTGGCATATTTCCGGGTTTCATAACTTACATTGCATTATTTGCCTTTTTGTTGTTGCAGTTTCATTGCATTGTTCTCATTCTTGTTATTATTCAACAAGTAGAATTTTCACATAGCAACTTAAACTGACCAACAAATAAGCAAATGCCCAAAAATATGCCGTATTATCATAACAGAAATTTACTGTTATTGGATGATGTTAATCATCATCCCAAAAATATACCACAATATGTCGTTTTTGTTAAAACAACACATTGTGATATAAGTGTGGTAATTAACACACAACATTCCTCACCCTTTTGGATAAGAAAAAATTATGGCTAAGAATTAACTATAATTTTTTCTTAATAACACATTATTGTGTATCATAATGTTTTTATTTTACTTTAAAGTTTAGTTATAAGTTTAAAATTATTTCCTTTAAAATTTGTATGATAATAATATATATTTAAGATGATCAATTAAATTACTCTACCTAATTCATGGCCCTATTTTTCTCCGTAACTGCTTGTCCCCCTTGGTTGGAAACTACTTGGCTTTGACTTTGTGGCTTCGCTAGTTTAGTCATACCACAAACTTAACTTTTGATTTGATTCAAGGTGCAACACTTGTTTTTATTAGCCTTGTATGTTTAGCTTCAACATAAGGCTGGGTGCATGTCATAATTCTGGCTACCATCATTTCAAATCATGTTGAGACGGCTTATGCCACAGTTTTTCTCGAAAAGGAAAGGCGTTATGCTAAAAACTGTAGCCCCCTCCCTTCCTTTGGTTAGGTTGTCACTATGTAAAGATTGACAACCATTGAATGATTTAGCTATTAATGCTGGATACTTTGCTTATTGTGCATGAAGTATTCTGCAGCTTAGCTTTAAATATTCATTCATTTTCAAATTTTGATCAAAATTTTTATTTTTAATTCAGTTCTTAGTTAACTAGCGTGTTTGCATCCTTGAATCATTAGTGTGACAAGCTTCTGGCCACTGCTACTGCTAATCTGCTGTAGTATAAGACCATGTTAATAAAATAGCTATCTATTTAGTTAAATATTTATCATTTAATTATTTATGGTTATTACTTTAATTGATAAATTTCTATATTTAAAACAAAAATATACAATGTTTTCTAATCTGTCAAGTTATAAATCATTCTTTAAATAATAATATCAATATAATTAAGTGTTTATTTTATGTAACTAATAATGCGTGTAAATGATATATATGTTTATGCATTTATCTGATATGCATAAAAAAATATATATATATATACGGCATTTACTCCGTTTTATTTTACTCATTATATTTAAACTTCTAATTTTTATTGTAAATGTTATATATGTTTATGCATTTATCTAATATGCATAAAAATATATATTTGCATATACGGCATTTACTCCGTTTCGTTTTATTTATTATTCTTTAACTTCTTATTCTTCTTGTAAATGTTATATATGTTTATGCATTTATCTAATATGCATAAAAATATATATTTGCATATACGGCATTTACTCCGTTTTTTTTTTTTTTTATTCTTTTGAAACTGTGCTGGTTTGTTTACCAACATTCAATTTGTGCAACTAAGCAAAATCATTAAGTCATTAAAATTTTCATCATTTCATATTTTCTTTTGCTTATCATTGTTTACAATTCGACAAAAAAAAACATATTTAAAAAAAAATAAAAGATAACAACAATAAAATAAAATACAAAAATATATTCGTTGCATTTCATTTATAGTATTCTATATTTTTCAGTTGTTTTTTATGGTAATTTGTCTTTCGTTATTGTACATATCTCCAATGTTGTTGGATTACTTGTTGGAATACTTGTTCGTGTCATTTTGTCGTTGGTCTTTTTCCCTTATTTTCAAATTTGCCTTAATGTTGAGGTAGGTGAGTTTTGCGAGATCGCGTGCGCTTTCTGTGGCACATGTTGTCTCATATTGCACATTTTTTCGTGTCATTTTGTCGTTTGTCTTTTTCCATTATTTTCAAATTTGCCTTAATGTTGAGGTAGGTGAGTTTTACGCGATCGCGTGTGCTTTCTGCGGTACATTTTGGCTCAAATTGCTTCGTTAATGAACATGTACTTCTAAGTTTTCAGAGCTTGTTATTTTTTTATTTTAGTTTTGCTCTGTTGGCTATTTTTTATTGTAAATTAAGAAGGTTCATTAAATAATTTAAGTAAATTATTGTGCAACCTCTTTTTCTTGCCTTTTATTACAACTTCTGTTGTAACAGGCCCCTTGACTCCCAAAACTTCAAATGGCCCTACCCATATGGGAGAAAATTTGTTTTTCCTAGTTTGATTTTTCATCAAAACTTTATCCCCTTGTTTAAATTTAACGGGGTTGGTTGAAACATCATATTGTTTTTTCGATAATTCTTTTGCCTTTTCTTGATTCTTCCTCACTAGTTCGTGAGTTCTTTGAATCTGAAATTTTAATATTTTTGATTGGTCCTCCGCGTTATATAGCGGTGAACATTTTCGTTTCAAATTCGTAGGCAATTCAAAATCGAAACCGTACAAAGTACGAAACGGAGTTTGCTTAGTAGAAGTATGTGTCGTATTATTATGGACATTCATGGCTGCCGTCAGCCATTGGCCCCAATTCGAACCATCTTCTTTAGCAAAACTTCGCAAGTACTCTGCTAGTGGCCTGTGGCTTCTTTCCAAAGAACCATTAGCCTGTGGATGATATGGTGTTATGTGCAACTTTTTAATTCCCAGCATCTTACAAGTGTCCGAAAACAATTTTGCAATAAAATTTGTACCATTGTCAGTAACTAATATCTTTGGGATATTGTACCTGGTAATGATTTCGTCATAAAATTTCTTCGAGACCGTACTTGCTTCTGCATCGGGCATTGCAGCACACGCCATATATTTCGAAAAATCATCTTGAAATGTCAATATGTATTTGTTTCCTGATATAGTTTCAGGTAAGGGGCCGACTATGTCCATGTACACTTTATCAAAAGGTCGATTTGGTGTGTCAGTCAAAACCATAGGCATTTTTGTGAGTGTTGAACTCTTATTTGTTTGACATTTCGTGCATTTTGTAATGTACTCTTTGACATCTTTTTGCATTCTTGGCCATCTATACTGCTTCCTTATTCTTAGAAGCGTTTTTACTGCACCTTGATGCCCTCCTAACGGTGTACAATGAAAATCCCTTAATACTATTTCTATCTCCTTAGGATCTTTAAGTATGACCACTGTTTTTTCTGTGTTACTTTCAACCACCGTGTCCTTATCCACCTCATTTGAAATACTAAATTTTTCTATTGCAGAATTTTTAGCCTTTGATCTTGTTTGTACCACTGTTATTTGTTCATTTGTTTGTGGTAATCTACTTAAAGCGTCTGCAATTAAGTTTCTTTTCCCAGGCTTGTAAATAATTTCAAAATCATATTCTGATAGTTTATGTCGGAAGCGTGCCAAGCGTGACGTTTGATCTTTAAGGTTTGATATACCACGTAATGGTTGATGATCGGTATATATTTTGAAATGTCTGCCAAGCAAATATGCTCTAAAATTTTTCGTCGCCCAAACTATAGCGAGAAATTCTTTTTCAATTGTTGAATACCTCTTTTCGGTATCGCTTAGCGCTCTACTGGCAAATGCTATTTGATTATCTTTACTGACTTCCCCTTGTGATATAATTGCACCAATTGCATCATTGCTGGCATCCGTGGTTAACAAAAATTCTTTGGAAAAGTCTGGGTATATCAATATGGGTGGTGACATTATCGCCTTTTTTAAGTCCTCAAATGATTTTTGGCACTCATTTGACCAAATGAACTTAGCATCTTTTCTCAATAATTTGTTTATTGGTAATGCTAGTCTTGCCGTGTCTTTTATGAACTTTCGGTAGTAATTTACCAGACTTAGAAATGCCTGTACTTCTGTTTTGTTTTTAAGCACTGGTATGTTTTTTACACATTTCACCTTATCTGGGTCTGGTAAAGCACCATGCTCTGAAAATTTATGTCCTAAATACACAACTTCACGACGCAAAAATTGCATTTTTTCGTGTTTAATTTAAGATTATGTTGTCTTAATACCGTGAACACTTTACGAAGCCTATCTTCATGCTCTCGTAAGTTTTTCCCGTATATGACAATGTCATCTAAGTAAACAAAACACTCTAGACCTTGTAGTCCTGTGAGTATATGATTCATAATACGTTGAAATGTTGCTGGTACTCCCGTCAGACCAAACGGCATTCTGTTAAACTCAAAATGTCCTAACCCCGTACTAAATGCTGTTTTTTCCTTATCATCATCATTCACCAATACCTGGTGGTAGCCACTTGCTAAATCCAGGGTGGAAAAATATCTACTGTGTCCTAACTGATCTAAAATTTCATCAATTCGTGGTATGGGGAAAACTTGTTTGATTGTAGCTTCATTCAATTTTCTGAAGTCTATAACTAATCTCCATTTTTTCTCGCCATCTTTACCACTTTTCTTAGGAACAAGTAATAATGGTGAGTTCCAAGGTGAGGTGCTAGGCGTAATTATCCCTTCGTCCAACAGTTCTTCTACCTGCCTATTAATTTCCACTCTATGAGAATGAGATAGTCTATACTGTTTTTGATTTATTGGCGGTTGGTCCGCCAATGTAGGGATATCGTGCTTTAAAACTGGAGTATATGATAAGCAATCACCTTCCAACAAGAATATGTCATGGAAGGATGCACATATATTTTCCATAGAAGCCTTTTCTTCATTGCTAATGTGAGGATCTAAATTAATAGATTCAAATAGCTTGCCTAATCTTTCCCTAACATTTTGTTGCCTTATAATATTAATTGCGGTACTTGTTTTTATTTTATATTTATTATGATTTGAGAATTTCGGTCTGAAATCTTTCTCAATGATAAATTTGTCTTCCGACGAATTTAAAATTGGCACATAGATTATGCCATCTTTCACTTTGGTTAGGGCTTCCCCCAAGTAAACTCCTTGTGAAAGTTCTTGTTTGTGTATAACAACTTCTTTAAACGTTGTCTTAACACATAACGGTACTATTTTTACAGTTCGAGCTTCTATTGCTGTTTCTGTATTGTATAGTATTTTATTTAAGTCATTCATCGGCTTTAGCGTGAATGCTATTATTTTCTGTCGTTTTTCATTAAAAAACGTTAGATTTTTATCTATTGCATTTATGATAGTTTGGTTCCACAAATTTTCTCTACCAATTATTCCATCAGCTGGTATTCCATGATCTAGTGACACTATGTGTAATTTTAAACTTAGATCTTGATACTGATTGTGATGAATAGTGGTAGTACCTAATGTGGTAACCTGTCCACCAAATGCTCCACTCAAATCTTTAGTATTATTTATATCTAATCCAGGGAAATGCAACATTGCACTTTCTTTGACCAAACTTGTATCGGCACCGGAATCTACCAACAAAATAAGTTTTCCATACTTAGCACCTTCACAGGGCACTTCTATGAACACATCATTTTGTTTTGTTTGGAAAAAATTCACGTTATGCCTGCCATACAAAATATGTCTCCCAGTTACGATATTTTTCGTGTTTGCTTCTAATAATTTCTTTGAAATTAATTGTATGGGTTTAGTCAGTAGTAATTTTGAACGTACTGACTTTATTCTACCCCATGAAGCCAAACAAGCTAAATATAATACATTAAAGATTAAACAGACTATTAATAGTACTGTATGAAGGAATTTAATTCCAAATTGCATAGCAGGGGATGCCTCAACTACAGTTCTCTGTGTATGATTTATCACTCCTGTACTGATTTTTTTAAAGCTATTACTTAAAATTTTATTATTTTTACGTTTAGTAGTTAACGTATCAACTGCACTTTTTTGTAGTTGATTTACTGTTGCTACTTTAGTAAAATTATTTTTTGAAACTTTAATTGTTTCGTATTCAGTAGTTAACGTATCAACTGCACTTTGCTGTGGTTGATTTAGTGTTACTACTTTAGTTGGCCCTATATTACTAAGATTTTTGGGGTCCCAGACTATTGGCCGGTCTTGGGACCCTCTTAGTTTCCCTGAGACTTTTCATAATCTCTTTTAGCAAAACAATTTTCCACAGTATGCCCGACTATTTTACACCAACGGCATGTAATCAATGTTCGTTGACCGCTTTGCTTGCTTTGAAAATCCATTTTTTTATTGTGACCAGTGATTTTTGTGTCCGCCTTTTCCTGTAAACACTTTCTACTGGTTTGGTGACCGTAATCTGAATATTGTTCACAAAAAGGTGTGTTTTTTCTAACCAAACATTCATCTCTTGTGTGTCCCTTTTTGTTGCAGAATGAACAAGTTATATCTGGCCTTCTGCTTGAAAAATTATTTTTATTTGAGTTTGCGGGTTTTTGCTGGAACTGTCTGTTCTGATGTTTGGCCCAACTTGGTGGTTGAGCTTGCAAAATTTTTGAGCTGCTTGTGTCAACTTTTGTTTGGAAGGCGTTTATTCCCAGCGTTGGTTCATAATCATAATGTTGCAGAGTATCTTCTGCTGCGATTGCTGCTTCCAATAAACCTTCCAAACTATTTGCATTAGTATTAACCAATAAAACTTTTGTTGTTTGGTTTCTTAACCCTTTTTTAAAAGCTATTAATACAGATCGAGTCAGCTCTTCTTTAGACATTTTATCATCCAATGTAGAATACCTATCCCTGAGCTTTTCCAATACAGATGTCTGTAATGACTTTAACCGCCTAGCGAATGCTCTTAGATCCTCATGGGGACCTTGGTGTGCGTTCCTTATTTCTTTTTGTATTAGTTCTAAAGACTTTTCCCTTATGTAGGATTCCTTTAAAGTTTTGTATAAGTCTTGCATACTACTGAAATAAGTCGCTCTTACTAATTCGTATGCATCGCCATTTAGGTGTAGTCTTACTTTTGAAATTAGCTCATCTTCTTCTCCAGGATTGATTGATCTCCTTACTGATTCGCATGCTTCTATAAATCTATATAGATCTGCTTTAAGTGTAGGTGATTCTATTCCTGAAAAATAAGGTAATGTATCACGTACCCATTTCCCGATATTGTTGAAGCTTCTTATATTAGCTTGTTGGTCATGGGTTAACATATATCTCATTGGTTGTGTGTTTTCATGGTAAACATCTTCCCTCATGGTATGTACGTTTACATCATGTGATCCTTGTTGTTCATCTAAATCTGCCAAAAATTTTGTTGATTTTGCTTCCATTTTCTGTTTTTGTTTCACATATTTTGCTTCTAACTGGGACATAACATTCTCTGTGAAATACGCATCATTTTTCTTAAGCTGTTGGAATTCTTTTATTTTTCCGTCGGTTACGATTATTGTTGACCAAATATCTGTCAATTCTTTAGATTTTTTGCTAAAATAATTCACACTATATCTGCTCTCTGAATCTTTACTAAAATTTTCGCAGAATCGTGATAGCGTCTGTTTATTAATTTCTTGTGTGGCTACGAAATCTTTAAACTCAGTCATTTTCTGGTTTTGAAATTCCTTGTTTATTAAATTAATTTGTGCGGTTTTAAGCTCTTTGCTCAACCTTTTATTTTCTTTTTCCAAATCCTGAACGTGGTTGTTAATCTCTATGATGGACCGATTACTTTCTTCTAAATCGTGTCCCACTGGTAATGAAAAATTCAACTTTGTGATATTTCTTTCATCCAGTGTGTCGTTTAATTTAAAATTTTCTTCCTCTAGTTCCTTTATTTGTTCAGAGTTTAAATTCAACAGAATGATATGTTGATCGTATCTCTTCTTCAAGGCGTGAAACTCTGTTTCCCAGCTTTCTGCTGTTCCTGCGTCCTTAAACTGTCTTTGCTCCACAAAACTCAAATTTCGTCAAGTACAACGTCCGCTATTTCGACTTCTGATAAATTATGGAAATCATCAACTTTTTGTTTTATTAAAATAAGTTGTTCATTATCATTTACTATGTCTTCCAAATATTTCCACAATTTATCAGTAAATCTGCATAGTTCTCCTAACAATTTTTTATGGGCGTATTTATTCTGCTGTAAATCGTTCATTACCTTAAACTCATTTCAAACAAAACAAAAAACGTTGTCAGCAATATTTAAATGGTTGTTGCCTTCAACAAAAAGCAAAAATGATTCCTTTTTGTTTTTTCTTTTTGTTTATTTTTGTTTTGTAATGTACAAGGCTTAAATTACTTCATAAGTGAATGAACGACCTACTGCACTAATGAAATTTTTGCCTCTAAGCAGAACCTTAATTTGCGACCTACCGCAAATTTCGTATGGATTTGCTTGTATACCAATAAATGAATTATTGGTGTGAAAAGAAATACCTAAACCTTTTATTTCCTTGTTAGGAAAAATATTTTTATTTTATTAATTGAACGCGGACCTTTTCAGAACACGAATCCTTGGAATAGTTGAAAAAATTCCTTGGAATCCAAAAAATTCTGCAAGGTTTTTTATTAACGAAAAAAAACAATCAAACGCGAGACTTTTTATTTCGTATGGAGTAAAAATATTTCACGTGAAAAATTTTCTTTCAAGGACTGAAGATACTAGACAAACTTTAAAAGTGAGAAATTTTAATTCATAATACAACTACTAGTAATCTCCAAGCTCTTAATTGAAAATAAAATAGAAATCTATCATTTAATTTCAATAAAATTCAATAGCTTCTAATGTCTCAGTTTTAAAAACACTGAAAATCAAACCTTAAACGTCATTTAAAACAAATGCTTCAAAGTTTAAGATTTCCAATTTCAATAAAACTTCAGTTGCAATTAAATTAAATTGAAAATATTAAAGAATTTTTAATTTGTAACCTTCCAATAAGGTTTCAAATTTTCAAAATGAATTAATGAAATCTAATTTTTATAATTCATAAACTTCCAATAAGTTTATGAATTAAGCTTTAATGAAACCTAACTTCCCTACTAAATGTTGCAGAACATAGACTATGAGGATCGCTCATAGTTTATGCTCCTAAGTTAGTGAGGATGAAGCAGCTGTACTGCTATTCCAAGCAATGGCCAAGTACTGGCCGTAGTGTTTTGGAAGTTTATAGATTAGTGGTATATGCTAAGGATACTTACTTTTATTCAGCGTTGTATGTATCCTGGAACTTTTTGTCCTTTTTTTTTTTAAAATCCTATATTGTATGTATCCTGGAACTTTTTGTCCTTTTGTTTTAAAATCCTATGTTGTATGTATCCTGGAACTTTTTGTCCTTTTGTTGAGTCCTATGTTGTATGTATCCTGGAACTTTTTGTCCTTTTGTTAAAATCCTATGTTGAATGTATCCTGGAACTTTTTGTCCTTTTGTTGAGTCCCATGTTGTATGTATCCTGGAACTTTTTGTCCTTTTGTTAAAATCCTATGTTGAGTCCTGGTTCGAGTGTTGCTCGAAGTACTGGCTGCGCCAATGTTGTTAAGTTGATACTATCCTTTCGAGGGATAGTACCAGGTTGAAAGCTGTATCTGTAAAGAACTTTAATTAATGGTTTAAATTGGGGAGAATACTTACCAGTATTTCCCTTTGATTCTTCCTAAAAACTCTTTACTTAAATAAAAGACGTACTTTTCTTTTACTATCTAGAACAAACTCTCATCTTTATTCAAAATCTTAAATAACTTAACACCTCTTATGATGTTAATTACAAAAACAAATTACATGTTAAAATTATTTACTTAGAAAACAAAAACAACAATTTTAACAAAAACAAACTTAATCTACTTTGCAAATATTTAACCTACAGAAATTTATTCTAGGTTAAATTATTTGGCCTTTTAAAAATGTAAACCAGAACAAAATGTTTGATAAGCAAAAATCTTATTTTAGTTTAAATTTTGGCCTACAATAAAAGTGAGGTTGGCATATTTCCGGGTTTCATAACTTACATTGCATTATTTGCCTTTTTGTTGTTGCAGTTTCATTGCATTGTTCTCATTCTTGTTATTATTCAACAAGTAGAATTTTCACATAGCAACTTAAACTGACCAACAAATAAGCAAATGCCCAAAAATATGCCGTATTATCATAACAGAAATTTACTGTTATTGGATGATGTTAATCATCCCAAAAATATACCACAATATGTCGTTTTTGTTAAAACAACACATTGTGATATAAGTGTGGTAATTAACACACAACAATTGCTTTTAAAAATATATAAAAAGTAACAAAAAATGAAGCATATTCAGTACCAAAGCCAAAGTCGTAGACTTTAGAAAATCTACTACATTTATATGAGTTTAATATTAAGTATGCATTCTTTTATTTTTTATTATCATGTTTAGTCTATTCGGCATGCTTTGAACAATTTTTTCGTAATAGCTGGGTTCAATATTTCCCCCTTCTTCCATAAGTATCCTTTTTAGTTCTTATAAAAACAAAAAATTTGTAATTTTGTTTTTTGTTAAAATTGAAGGATTAAAAATACTTCGAATTTTTTTAATCCTTTTTATTTAATAATTTTTTAAGAATTTTAAATAATTCTTTTGACAAAGGCCATTACTAGGATTAAGGTTAATATTAAAAACTGGATTAGCGCCCCCTGTTTTAAGTAGACAACCCATCTTCAAGAATATTGATTTAAAAAATAATGCAAGTTACAGAGTTACCCGAGTTATCTACATTTTTCTACATAAACGGAACTGGCATAATTTTAAATTTTGAAAATGGTAGAAAAATCTATAGAATAGTTCAAATTATGCCAAGTCTGTTAATGTAAAAGAATGCAGATATTTTGGGGTTGCAATAAGAAAACTATATGCAGTTTACGGTATTCTTTTAAGCAAAAAACAATACATTCAAAGCGATGTAACACGGGATCGGCGGCAAAATAACATGGTGTGATTTTGCAACTTTGGATAGATCGGCTTTTGGTTGATTAGTTTCTGACTGCTTTCCACCTAGGGATTGCCAGAGCGATCTCTGAGCCAACCATTAGCAAGTTGAAACACAGCCTCCCCGCGGCTCCATCTGGGTAGCTATCTCCGCATCCGCTGAGATAGTGAGCGAATGTGTGCAGCGTGTCCTCCCTGGAAGTAAACTGGGTTGTGCGCAGGGTTTGGTACCCGCCACGTAAAAAAAAACATTCCAATGAAGACTAAAAAAGCCTCGGATACAGAAACCCTCAACGTTGACGACCACTGCAAACGAAAAAAGGACCCTCAATAGGGAAGGTGCCTCTATCGAATTGGCGGATGCCCTCGGAAAAATTAAGGCTGACATCACCGCCATTCAGGAAATAAGATGGATAGGACAAGGTTGCTCTAACCAAGCAAGTTACGATATCTACTACAGCTGCCATGCGGAGAGACGCGAATTGGGATGCGGATTCGTAGTAAGCAAGAGACTTCGCCACCATATCTCCAGGTTCACAAATGTGAGCGAAAGGTTGGCTACGATACGCGTCAAGGCTCGATTTTTTAACATCAGCTTGATTTGCGCGCACGCCCCGACGGAGGAAAAGGACGATGCTGTCAAAGATGCCTTCTATGCGAAACTCGAGGAAGTATACGACCGCTGCCCGGCCCACGACGTTAAAATTGTACTCGGGGATTTCAACGGAAAGGTCGGAAGAGAAGGTTCAGTCTTCACGAGACCACCTCAAACAACGGTCTACGGCTGATTGACTTCGCCGCGGCGCGAAACATACTAGTAAGTAGCACCAGATCTCAACACCTCGATATCCACAAGGCCACCTGGCTGTCCCCTGATGAGAAAACACGCAACCAAATCGATCATGTCGTGATCGACGGAAGGCATGCTTCCAGCGTTCTAGATGTTCATACGTTCCGGGGAGTCAATATTGACTCTGATCATTATCTTGTTGCTGCAAATCAACGCATGCGGCTGTGCAATGCAAAGGATGTACGATCTAGTACGCAACGAAAGCTGGACGTCGCTAAGCTGCAATAACATGGGACGGCCGAAGATTATTCCACTCGCCTCTCAGAACTGCTCCTTCAACCTGACTCTCTACCCGATGATGCCGGTGGACTTTGGGCGCATATATCCCGCTCCATGCGCTCTGCCGCTTAGGAAGTCATTGGTTTCCGACGCCCACTGCCGCGAAATCAATGGTATGACCAGGAGTGTCGTGAAGCTACTGCAGTGAAAAACGCCACCTACAAAAGAACCCTGCAGTCAGCCGCAACGCGAGCCATGCAGGAAAACAACCGGGAAAAGAGAAAGGAAGAGAGGCGCCTTTTCAGACGCAAGAGACGAGAGCAGGAAAGGAACGAGCGTGAGAAACTCGAAGTGTTACGGGGCAGAAATGATGCTCGAAAATTTTACCAACAAGTCTGACCCAAGGTTTCAAGCCCGGAGCATCTACCTGTAAAGATGAATATGGAAATCTGGTTACGGATACGCAGGGTACACTGAGATTATGGAGGAAACACTTTCCAAGCTGCTTGCTGGCGATGACTCCACCAATCCCGCCTTTGGAGAAATTAACCCGATGCCACCAATCAACGACGATGGTGTGGACGTTGTGATCGAACGACTTAAGAACAACAAAGCAGCTGGTGCCGATGGGCTACTTGCTGAATTGTTCAAGACCGGCGGCGATGAGCTGATAGGGTGCATGCATCAACTCATCTGCAAAATATGGCTAGTAGAAAGCATGCCCGACGATTGGAGTCTCAGTGTCCTTTGTCCTGTGCTGAAGAAAGGTGGCCCGACAATCCGCGCTAGCTACCGGGGAATCAGTCTTCTTGCCATCTCTTACAAGGTCCTGTCGACTGTACTGTGTGAAAGACTTAAGCCGTTTGCCAACACACTGATTGGGCCTTATCAGTGCGGCTTTAGACCTGGTAAGTCCACCATAGGCCAGATCTTCACACTACGTCAAATCCTGGAAAAAACCCATGAAAAACAGATCGATACCCATCATCTCTTTATCGATTTTAAAGCTGCTTTCGATAGCCCGATACGGCATTGCCTATATGCCACCATGTCTGAGTTTGGTATACCTGCAAAGCTGCTGCGGCTTTGCAGAATGACGTTGAGCAACACAGCCAGCTCCGTCAGAGTAGAAAGGGACCTCTCCAAACCATTTGATACCGAACGAGGTTTCAGATAGGGCGATCCACTATCCTGCAACCCCTTCAACTTTGTGATGGAAGGGGTGTTGCGAAGAGCCAGTGTACATCGTAATGGCACTATTTTCTACAAAAGTGTCCAGATCCTTGCATATGCCGATGATATTGTCAGTCAAGGAATTCACCTATCTTGGCACCGCCGTGAACACTCAAAACGATGTCAGCCTGGAGATAAAGCGAAGACTAACTCTTGCTAATAGGTGTTACTATGCTCTCAGTAAGCAATTAAGTAGTAGAGACCTCTCTCGCCCGACAAAACTGACACTCTACAAGACGCTCATCTTACACGTCGGCGACGACTACCGTATTCGAATGAACCACGAACTGTACGAGCTCTACGCTGACATTGACGTAGTCAAGCGCATCACTATCCAACGTCTGCGCTGGCTGGGACATGTTGTGCGTGTGGACGAAGAAGCTCCGGCGAAAAAGGTGTTTTATGAGGAAGCCGCTGGGCGACGACGAAGAGGAAGACCATGCCTCCGATGGAAAGACCAAGCCGAGAAACCCTATCCACGCTTGGTGTGACTGATTGGAGAAGGCGAGCGCGAAGCAGAGGCGCCTGGAGAGAGCTTCTGAGGTCAGCCGTAACCCTGTAACGGGTTTTTATGCCACCCAAGTAAAGTAAGTAAGATTTTGCAACTTTAAAGTACAAAATCGGAATTTTTTCATTTTTTTCCGATCAATTTCAAATTTTTTTTATAAGAAAAAAAGAAGAAAAACTAATCATGGACTCGAATTCCTCGATCAACAAAACAAAAATTGAATAACCTTGATATGTTAATTTGTCGACTCCGATACGAAAACCTTGGTTTTAAAATAAGATAATGACACACGGTTTCGGCATTGCTTTAAGAAAATAACAGAATATTAAAAATGATGTACCACGGGATCGGCGGTAAAATATTGTGTTGCAACTAGAAAGTGGAAATTCGGTACTTTTTTACTTTTGTTCGGTCAATTTTCAATTTTGCTAGAAGAAAGAAGAAAAACTAATCACGGATTTAAATTCCTTGATTCATAATTGGCCGAAAACCATACCCACTTTGTTGGAAAATTTGATAACCTCTGTAACTTTGTTGTCTACTTAAAACTGAGGGCGCTAATCCACTTTTCAATTCTAACCTTAATCCTAGTAATGGGCTTTGTCCAGACATACAAGGCTATTGTAATCCGCTAACTTATCGTGAAAAAATCAAAAAGTTTTTATTTTGAACTGCTCTAATGTATATGGGGCATTCCATGCCAAATCACCGAGGTTTTGGCCCGACCCTCTTCGATTTCGCTAATTTTTTGATATGTTTTTGTGCGTATTAAAAGCAACAAGCACACCAATTTCCAGTCTTGTATTCAAAACCGTTATTGAGTAATCGTTTTTTTAAATTTTAAGGCAAAAAATTTTCAATCAACGATAGACTAGTAATAAATATTGATATCAATTAAAAGTAGGGTATCATTTTTTTTTTGTATTTGAATGTAGTTTCTGAAGAAAAAAAAATAAGAAAAAATTATTCGAAGTAAATTAAATCGACATTTTCCAAACGTGAGACATCTTTGATTTTTCTTAAAAATTTTCTCAAAATTCTACTCTATATTACGCAACTTTCAAGCTGTAGTTCAAGATGTGCTGAAATTTTTTTTTATTTTTTTTCGAATTTTGAAAATTTTATCTTTGTTTTATATGGTTGAACTATCTATATCACTAGCTTAAACAAAAACAGATCTGGTTTCTCACAAACTTTTTTATATATTTTGAGTCTAAAGTTCCAAAAATGCCAACAATTTTTTTCTCTTAAGAATCGTTTTCGAGTTATTCCCCAAAAACCCGTTTTTTGCACTTTTTTCATTTATTTGGCCATATTGCCATCAATTTTTTTTCCAACTAAATCAGTTGCACAAAGTTTATAAGGTATTATTTTGTTTTTCTAACGGCTTGCAGTTTATGAGAATCAAATAAGATTTTATGGAATTACAAGTGATCAAAGTCCGAAAAAAGTGATTTTTTGCTCATTTTAAAAGTCACTAAATTTCAATTGCTTTGTTAAGGTCCGAAAATCTTTATTTTTCATATTTTGAACATTAAGAATAAAAGTCCATTCCTTTGCAAATATTTAAAGTCGGACAAAAGGCTTAAAAGTTATTCAAAAAACGTTAGACCCACGGCACACGAATATTGTAAGAGTATATCGGGAATGCATGAAAATGTATAAATTACCATTCTTCATTTAATTTAAATAACTTTGACATTTTTTTCGATTTGAGTAGATAGATGTTATGAACATTGGTTAAAGAATGGGCTTCCGTTCAGTATCTGAAAAATATGATAAAAAAATTTTTTTGGACTTAAACGGAGCAATTGAAATTTAGTGGCTGAGCAAAAAAATCACTTTTTTGGACTTTGATCATTGTAACTCCATCAAATCTTATTCGATTCTCATTAACTCCAAACTATTAATAAGAAAATATAATGCCTTTTGAATGGTGTACAACTGATTTAGTTCGAAAAAAAAATTGATGGAAATATGGCCAAATAAATGAAAAAAGTACAAAAAACGGGTTTTTTGGGGAATAACTCAAAAACGATTCTTAAAAAAAAAATGGTTGGCATGTTTGGAATTAACGACCCAAAATACATAAAAAAAGTGTGTGAGAAACCAAATATTTTTTGTTTAAACTAGTGATATAGATAATTCAACCATAAAAAACAAACATGAAATTTTCAAAATTCGAAAAAAAAATGAAGCAAACTGTCAACACATCTTGAACTACAGCTTGAAAGCTGCATAATATAGAGTAGAATTTTGAGAAAATTTTTAAGAAAAATCAAAGATGTCGCACTTTTCGAAAATGTCGATTTTAATTTTTAAACCTTAATAACTAACTGATTATTACTTCGAATAATTTTTTCTTATTTTTTTTTCAGAAACTACATTCAAATACATACAAAAAAAAAAAAATGATACCCTTCTTTTAATTGATATCAATATTTACTACTAGTCTATCGTTAATTGAAAGTTTTTTTCCTTAAAGTTTAAAAACCGATTACTCAATAACGATTTTGAACATAAGACTGGAAATTGGTGTGCTTGTTGCTTTTAATACGCACAAAAACATATCATATGGCATGTAATGCCCCATATGTAAGCGTATTTTTCCGACAAATATTGTACAAAATATTATTGTTTGCAGTTTCTTGATGAAAAATTATATAAAAATCTTTTATATTGTAGCGAAATTTGGTTTATGCCAGAAAATTCTCAAAATAAAAACCAACGAAAGAAAACTAAACGATACTAAGTAGCTAGCATCACTGGCTAAAATTTGTACTAAAATGATAAACCGAAAAGGTGCTGCAGTACCAGAGCTTGAAATAAACTTTTATAAAAGTTTTTTTTTTAGGTAAAAGTAAACTTTAAACTTTTATTTTTGTGAATAAAAGTTTTTTTAAAAAGTTTTTTTTTGACTTTTATTAATAAAAGTTTTTTTTAAAAGTTTTTTTTAACTTATATTTTTAACAGTCACATGCAAAGAGTTTTTTTTGACTTTTATTTTTCAAAAGGCGAAAATAAAAGTTTTTTTTGTATGAAAGAACGAGGAAAATCCAAAAATAATATCTTGGATCACTAAGCAAAAAATTTCAGAGGAGAAAACTTAGGATTATTGATAATAAAGTCCAAAGGAAAATACTTAAGATGTTTCTGAAAAGAAAGAAATTTATGATAATTATGCACTTATAATTTTTAGAAAAATTGTGCTTAACGCATCAATGGGAAAAGGCCGAAAATGGATTTTGGGAGTACAGGGGAGGTTCCTGGCCCTCCAAAGAGGTGTTTTGGACCCATATTTCGAAAAAAATTTTATTGCACGAATCGATGGGAAAAGGTCGAAAATGGATTTTGGAAGTGACAAGTGAGGTCCCCGACCTTTCTAAATAAGATTTTTGGACCCATTTTTCGAAAAAAATTTTATTGCACGAATCGATGGGAAAAGGCCGAAAATGGATTTTGGAAGTGACAAGTGAGGTCCCCGACCCTCCTAAATATGATTTTGGACCCATTTTTCGAAAAAAACTTTATTGCACGAATCGATGGAAAAAGGCCGAAAATGGATTTTGGAAGTGACAAGTGAGGTACCCAACCTTCCTAAATGGGATTTTTGGACCCATTTTTGAAAAAAATTTTATTGCACGAATCGATGGGAAAAGGCCGAAAATGGATTTTGGAAGTGACAAGTGAGGTCCCCGACCCTCCTAAATATGATTTTGGACCCATTTTTCGAAAAAAACTTTATTGCACGAATCGATGGGAAAAGGCCGAAAATGGATTTTGGAAGTGACAAGTGAGGTCCCCGACCTTTCTAAATGGGATTTTCGGACCAATTTTTCGAAAAAAATTTTATTGCACGAATCGATGGGAAAAGGCCGAAATGGATTTTGGAAGTGACAAGTGAGGTACCCAACCTTCCTAAATGGGATTTTTGGACCCATTTTCGAAAAAAATTTTGTTGCACGAATCGATGGGAAAAGGACAAAAATGGATTTTGGAAGTGACAAGTGAGGTCCCCGACTCTCCTAAATGGGTTCTTTGGACCCAATTTTCGAAAAAAAAAGTAAAGTAAGACATTTGATTTTAACACAGTGGATTTTAAGTTAATAAGTAAAACAGTGGTCTATACAGTGCCAGATTAACATTAGAGTTTGAATGTTAATGAAATAAACAATTGTACCGTGTAAAAACTAAGGGCTTGTTCGGAAATGCATTGATGCGTCGCATCTGATGAGCATGATGTTTTGAAAAGCAAAATCTGGCATCACTGCAAAAGTTGAATGTTTGGAAATGCAACTCTGATTAAGTAGATGCGCAAACTTCGCATAAACAAAAAAGGAACTGCAGAAAATTACTTGTGTTGGCGGAAAAATTAAAATGGAATCTTATTAAGCAGCAACTTGCATCAGCTGGCATCGCATCAGCTTGCATCTCTGCAGCAGTGATGCCAGAATTTGCTGCATTTCCAAACAAACCCTAACTTTAGTGATTTAAATAAACCATTTTATAATTAAATAAGTTTGTGTTTTTGATTCCTACACAATCCAGTGATCGAACTCAGAAAAGTGTAAAGGCCCCTTCATACTATGTGAGAAGTCATATGCTTTTTTGTATGTTTTTTTGTATGCCTTTGCATATGATATGTCAAATCGCATAAGATTTATTTTATTGTGTTCATACTGATATGATTTATGTTAAGAGAACTTGACATTTCTCAATAGTAATTTTGACATTATCTATCAAATTAATTTTTATTTGTAAATATTAGTTGCGTTCCCGTACAATAATGCATTAGTACAATTTGCAGGTTCTTACAGGATTTTACCCAAAAAGCGTTCCCGTACACGAAAAACCTGTAAGTGAGAACGAAAATGAGAGAGTAATTTATGTTTTCTCATTGTAAGAAGTTACAGGTTTTTACCCGAAGAATTTTTGTGTGTAAACTCATTAAAAGTGTCAAACTATCAGCTGTTCTATGTTGTGCAAGCTGAATTGTAAACATTGAGTTTATTTTGACTATTTTTACTTTCCATTTTATTGTTTGCGTTTATAGAATTGAATTTATTGTTCAACTACATTCAATTCAAGATGTTTATTTATTGTCTGGACTTAGAAAATTAACTTTTTGCACCAACTAAATTCAAAAATTTTTGACGTTTATTCTCGTGCTAAAAAAATGGGTTTTTCCGTTCCTGTACTTTTTACATTATTTCTATTTCACAGAGCGCAATTTTCTTATTCTCTCGTGCTTGACAGTTTTACAGAATTTTACCCAAAAAGTTCTGGAACGAAGCTATTGTTTTTTTTTTTAACAAGGAACTCATATGACTTCTCTTTTAAAATAGACTTGAATCTAATGTCAAAATAGTCATATGCTTTCGCATATGAAAACTCATTTGTTTAATATAAACATATTCACACTGTGAGAGTTGTCATATTTGACGACTCATAAGACTTTTTATATGACTTCTTATATAGTCTGAAGGGGCTTTAAGAGATCGAAATTATCGTCTAAGAGACAGGAATTTCGTAACAATATATTGACCTACAACTGAAATAAAAAACAAAGAACATTTAGTAAAAATTAAAGTTTACGTATCTCTTATGTTAACAAGCATAGCTTAGGCCACAAAACTTTTAATTAGGGTGGCCCTCACATAAAAATATTTTTTAAATACTATCATTTTCTCGAAGTCCGCTAAATCGATTCTCATGTAATTTACACAACATGGCTTTTATGTGAAGAGACACAGGTTAGATTGTAAAAAATTTATTTAGGGCGCATACTTAGGGTGGCCCTCATACAAAAATATTTATAAATATAATTTTCACAAAGACTGGTCGTCGATTCACACCACGTAGCTCTTATGTTAAGAAGCATAGTCAAGGATACAAAAGTTTTATTTAGGGTGGCCCTCATACAAAAATATTTTTAAATATCATTTTCTCGAAGACCGTTTAATCGATTCTCTTGGAATTTATACCACGTGGTTTTTATATTAAGAGGCACTGTTCGTACAAATTTAATTTTGGTTGCATGCCCTTAGGCTGTCCTCATACAAAAGTTACCTTTAAATAGAATTTTCACGCAGATCGCACATCGGATTTACACCACGGTTTAGGTGAAGCGATGCGCACAGAGTAATGCTAGTCTATTACATAAAATTCATTTTTTGTCTGTCTCTAATGCACGCGGAAACTATCCAGCCGATTTTGATGAAATCTTACAGTGTGTGAGCATCAATCTGGCGGGTGTCATAGGCTGTAAAACTTTTATTTAGGGAGCATATTTAGGATGGCCCTCCCTCAATCGTGTCGTTGCGTTCGTGGGGTCAACATCGATTTAGCTGCAGCTCTGATATTTTTATATATTATGATTCGTTTTTGTTTTTAATCAAGTTATTTAAAGTGTAAAATTTACATAATGCCGTGTCTTTGTTTATCTAAAGTTGATCGTTATGACGACAACAAAATTCAATGTGTATTGTGCAAAATTTATTACCATTGTAAATGCGTTGACATTTTACCAGAAGATATGGAATTCATACAAACTCAGTACAAATGCAAAATTTGTGTTACAGCAAGACGAACCTCGTTTTGTTCCCTCGATGAAGTTCCTTTCTCATTGCCCGAAAGCAAAGACAATAAAACAAGTGAAACAACAAAAATACGGAAAATGCAAAAAATTATGCTCAAAATCTTCCACCAAAAATAAATAAAGTAAAAAACAAAATTTCTCCTAAAACACAAAAGCAACAGAATAAAATAGCGCCAAAATCTTTGCAAAAAGAACAAAACAAACAGCCACCTGATATGAGTCATCAAAATAAACCTCCACTCAAAGTTCTCCCAACTAACGAAACAGAAAAAGTAAATATACAAAACCAGTTACAACATTTTCACGCACAAAATCCTACATTACTACAGAATCTACAAACTGAGATACAACATCTACACACACCGCAACAACATCTTCAAACATATCAAACTCCAACATTACAGCAAAATCCACAAATTGACACACAGCTTCAACAGCTTAAACTCCCACTACAGTGCGAGCAATTAAACATAGAAAAATACCAACAAGAAAACGAGTTTGAGCAACAACAAGAATCTTCAACTAACTTTACAAACACACAAGTTCAACTGAACATTAAAGCGAAATTAGAGCTTGTTTATAATGAGATTATCTCTTTAAAAACTATGTCTTCAAAAAGAAAAAAGAGATTTAACAAATCATGTCTCTGAGCTTCAAAAAGAAGTAAACTATTTGAAAACACAAAACAGAGATAAGTACATTGAAATTGTTGGCGTTCCAAATGATAATAATGATAATGTACTTGAATCTGCAATGAAAGTTTTTTCAGATGGCTTAGGTATTAATGTAAAAGAGGAGCAAATTGATAAATGTTATGTACGTACTTACAAAAAAATGCTACGGACATTGACTCTTCTAACGTACAAACGAAAATTCTATGTGTCAATTTTGTTTCATGTTTAACAAAAAATAAGGTGTTTAAAAAAAAGTATGTAAACAGAAAAAAACTGACGTCAAAGCTTTTTGATGTTAATATGAATAAAGGTATTTATATAAACGAATGCATATCGTATACAACAAGAAAACTTTTTACAGCTGCTTAGAATCTTAATAAGGAAAAAAAATTGAAATTCAAATATGTATGGGTACGAGGAGATATTGTTTTGATGCGTAGAGAGGATGGTGAGAAATTACATGTGATAAACTCTTTTGAGGATTTAAATAAACTGCCTAATAATAAACTCTTATCTAATTCCACAGTTAAAAACTAAAAAATGATAAGTGAACTTGAAAATTCTCAAAATTGTTTATTAAATAACCCCTTTCTAATTTGTCAAAACGTTGATTTTCAGTCTCTTTGTGATAATCCAAGCAGTTTTTATGTTTTGCAACAGAACATTAGGAGTATGAGAAAAAACTTCGATTATTTTTTTTGTACATGTTCATTTCTGAATAAGCCTGACCTGATCTTTTTGACAGAAACATGGATTTATGATGTAGAAGCGTCGCTTTTCGATATCCATGGCTATAATTTTTTTGCAAATTGCAATAATCAGTACGCTGCTGGGAGTGTTGCGGCTTTTGTAAATAAAGATTTATACTGTGACTCTTTTAGGTATAATTTTTCGAGTTGTGATGTTCTAACTATAAAATGCATAATCTATGACCAAAAGTTTACTTTTATATGTATTTATCGCTTTCATGAAAATAATGCTCAGGATATCTTTCTTAATGATCTGAAAAGTTTAATAGAAATTAACAAATCTGACAACATTGTTATCCTAGGTGATATTAATCTAAATATACTGCAAGAGTCAAATTTTTCAGATAACTATTTAATTTTGCTTGCATCTTACGGTTTTGAATCTTGCATACAACAGTCAACACGTATCTCTTCTGGTACGTGCATTGATCATATTTTTGTAAGACTTAAACAGCCAAGCAAAATATGTTTAAGTAGTGCAGTGTCAGATCTTCAAATCTCAGACCATTGCTGTTACGGCTGAACACAATTTCGTGGACTTCGAAAGTTTCAATGGTGTCCTCAGTTATGAGTTTTGGGAAAATGTTTTTATTGAGACTGATCCTTCTAAAGCCTATGACATATTTGTTGAAACTTTGTTGCGCCTCACGTGTGTGTACAAAAATTACTTATTAAGAAAAACTGGTCTTACTCCAAAAGGTTAAAGCCTTGGATTACTACAGAGCTACTTAAAAAAATAAAGAAGAAAAATAAAATGTTCAAGTTACTGAAAAACCATCCAAATAAACTAAATCTAAAGTAACAATATAGGAATATTTGTAAAGAAATTCGTTCAGAAACCACAATCGCTAAAAATAGTTTTTATATAAATTAATTCAGCAAAATTAAAGGGAACGGAAAAAAGGAATGGGGATTGGTTAATAATTTACTGAATAAAACCAATAAAAATGACAAAATGTCTGAAATAAACTTTAATGGTAAATTGATCTCTAATCCAGTTGAAAAATCTAATATTTTGAATTGTTTTTTTGCAGATGCAGGTAAAAATGTAGTATCTGATAATGGTATTTCACCTGAAAATTGTAATTGCTTATTGCAAGAGGAGGCCTACAGCTCAAGTTTGTTCTTTGAACCTGTAACGTCTTTTCAGATATTTAAAATTGTAATGTCGCTTAAAAATTCTTATGCTAGAACTGCAGATGGTTTTACAAATATTTTTATAAAAAAAATCGCTCTGAATATTTCTGACGTCCTATGTCACCTTGTAAATAAAAGTGTTGAAGCTGGTATTTTTCCAAGCAGTCTTAAAAAAGCTGAAGTAATTCCCCTTTTCAAAAAAGGAGACAAAACTATGTTAAATAACTACAGGCCCATTTCGTTGCTTCCTGTGTTTTCAAAAATTTATGAAAAAGTGATGAAAAAGAGACTTCTGTGCTTTTTTAACAAAACAAAATTTCTTAGTGATTGTCAATTCGGGTTTCGAGAACAACTATCAACAGAACATGCACTTTTAGAGTTCTGTAATAATATTTATAGTAGTCTCAATATTAAAAAAATTTCTGGAGCACTTTTTATTGACATAACGAAGGCTTTCGACACCGTCGACCACAAGATACTTCTTGATAAGCTATACAAATGTGGTGTTAGAGGATCTTCTCACAAATGGTTAACCTCATACCTAACAGACAGGGTCCAGAGAGTTAAAATTTTAAATAACTATAGCTCTTATACAAATATAGACACAGGCGTCCCGCAAGGATCAGTGTTGGGTCCGATCCATTTCTTAGTTTTTATTAACTCGATTTTTTCACTGAAATTAATTAGTAAAGTTGTAGCTGTCGCAGACGATATGGCTTGTACTTTTTCTTGCAATTCCGTACTAGACCTTGTAGCTGATATCAATAATGATTTGTGCTTATTAAGACATTGGTTTGCCTGCCATAAGCTGGTATTAAGTGAAAAAACTAAAATCATGATATTTAATGCAGCAGGAAATGATTTATACATTAATAATTTTATTTTTCATCACACACATTGCGATAAATTTCCACTTGGTAATAGTGATTGCAACTCATCAACTAAAATTGTTTCCTTTGTTAACTCTAAGCAATGTTCTGGCAAATGTTTTCGTATTGATTACGTAAAAACTTTCAAATATCTTGGCATTTTATTAGATTGGAAGTTAAGCTGGATAGATCATACCAATGCACTAAAATCTTATGCGCTGGCTGTTGTAAGGCAAATATATTTTTTGAAGCAAGTTTGTTCAATTAAACTGCTTACGTGTCTTTATTATGGCCTTTTTCATTCTAAGATAGAATATGGTATAGTTTATTGGGGTGGTACACACAAAAATAAGATAAACCCATTACTGATTATTCAGAAGCACATTGTGCGTATTATTTGTAAAAGTAATCGTAGAGAAAGCAGCTTGGTGTTATTTAGAAACCTAAAAATATTACCCCTCAAACATTTATACTTTTATAAAGTTTTGAAAGCATTTTTTAATAATAGTGGTTACCTCGTAAATAGATGTTACACTTATTATAACTTACGAACTAATAACCACAACCTAACAGTAATACCATCACATTCATCGCAACTTTGTTTTAATTTCTATGCAGCAGTAGCTCCGAGAGTTTTTAATAGTCTTCCAGATAGTATCAGATGCCTCCGTAATTCTAATGTTTTCCTCGACAGGATTAGGTCTAGGCTTTTTACTAATGGCTATAACGAAGTTAATTCATTTCTTTCTGTTCAAAACGAACTTCTTGTAAATACTTTTGCATTCTAAACGTACATAATATCTAACTTAATAAATTAAGAAAAAAAAAAATAATGAATATAATATAGAATATACATATAATAATAATTACATACTTTTTTTTTCTCTCTCTCTTTTTGAACTTATATAAATTCAATTCAAGTCGATATAGCTGAAAATTTTTAATTTGCGAACTTTGATTTGACCCCACAATCCATTTCAGTTAGTTATATTTTAAAAATAGCGATTTTTCAAAGACAGGTAAGTCGATTCTCATGAAATTTACACAGTATGGTTTTCATGTTAAGGGACACAGATTGGATGGTAAAAATTTTATTTAGGGTGCATACTTATATGCTGTCCACAAACAGGGAGACGCGGCGTATTGGATCCTTTGTTACTGCGAACAACTATACTTTCGAAGTTGTCAAGGAATTCACCTATCTTGGCACCGCCGTGAACACTCAAAACGATGTCAGCCTGGAGATAAAGCGAAGACTAACTCTTGCTAATAGGTGTTACTATGGTCCCAGTAAGCAATTGAGTAGTAGAGACCTCTCTCGCCCGACAAAACTGACACTCTACAAGACGCTCATCTTACCAGTGCTACTTTACGGCGCAGAAGCATGGGTTGTGTCGCAGACTGATGCAGCCACGCTTGGGGTGTTTGAGAGAAAAATTCTTCGCAAAATCTTCGGTCCTGTTCACGTCGGCGACGACTACCGTATTCAAATGAACCACGAACTGTACGAACTCTACGCTAACATTGACATAGTCAAGCGCATCACTATCCAACGTCTGCGCTGGCTGGGACATATTGTGCGTATGGACGAAGAAGCTCCGGCGAAAAAGGTGTTTGATGCGGAAGCCGCTGGGCGACGACGAAGAGGAAGACCATGCCTCCGATGGAGAGACCAAGCCGAGGAAACCCTATCCACGCTTGGTGTGAATGATTGGAGAAGCCGCGCGCGAAGCAGAGGCGCCTGGAGAGAGCTTTTGAGGTCGGCCGTAACCCGGTAACGGGTTGTTATGGCCACCCAAGTAAGTAAGTAAGCATACTTAGGGTGGCCCTCATACAAATATATTTTAAAATATAATTTTCACGAAGAAAAATAAATCGATTCACACCGAATTTACACTAAATACGTTTTAGTTAACCTAAACAAAATGAAAACTAACAAAGTTGCTTAAAAGTTTTCCTATTCTATGTAATATAAGCATTATACCACGTGGTCGGAATTAGGAAACATTGCAAAAACAAGTGCCTAAGTCCCGACCACTTTTAAATAATGAATATCTCGGAAGCATCGCAATCATTTTGAAATATTTTTGAGTAATATCAATATTTACATAATGCTTGATAAAAACTTAATTTTAAATTAGCCCAATTCACGATCCGGTGCAAAACTATGCAATTGCAAAACTTTGCAGCGAATTGTGAGCAATTTTTCATGTTTACTTTGCAATGCTTGTTGCAAAACAAACATGGAATTGAATTGTATAGGAAAAAGAGTGACAAAAACCAAAATTTGTTAAACAATAAATTTTTGCTATTTTGGTGAGAGAATTGTATAGGAAAAAGAGAGTGACAAAAACATTTGCTAATTACAATTAGAATTTGCTACAAATGTTATAGGGTTTGACTGTAGCATTTTTGCAACATCGTAGCATATGCAAATGTGTATATTTTGTTGTTGCCATTGCAAACTTTGCAATAATATTTTGCATATCCTCTTTTGCAAGACCATATGCACGGGATCGTGAATTGGGCTATTAATTTTCAACAAATGTTATTTATTAAAATACACTTAAGAACCAGTTTTCATTTTAAAAAAATTGGGGAATAAGAAATTTTGCAGACACAAAAACCACTTTTTTTATTAATTTTTATTTAGTTAAAGGTAGGACGAAATTAGGTCTTAAGATAATGACACATGTAAATATTATATTTAAACCATGGTTGAATAGTGCATACATAAATAGAACAACTTATACTCACCCTTAACCGAAACGGTTTTTTAAAAAAAGCAATTTTCTAAAATCGTGATTTTGACGATTTCTCTGTGAAAAAACGTCTTTTCACGTCACTTCGCTGTCTCATAAAGGTCAAAAATCGTTTAAGTTGTCAACAATTTAAAAAAAGATGAGTGCAGCTATATATTTTGAAAAGATTTGGTTTGAAATTGTAAGTTACAATTTAAATATTTGGCATAAAAGCTACTGGGCGGAATTAGGAAGTAATAGGGTACTTTACGTTAGCTGGGTATTAAAATTTTTTGAGACAAATATTAGATCTAATGTTTTATTTAGAGTTAAAAAAAATAATTAATTTGAGCTTAATCTATGCTAACTATCAATAAAGTAAATTTCGTGAGAGTGATTGATTGACTGGGTCAGCACGTCAGCAAGAAAACTCCGAACAATTTTATTAAGATTGAAATCACATAAAAAACATAAGTGATTACCAGCATTATTTAGTGATGATTGCAATCTAACAAAATTATTCACATGTACAGCATATGTCTTCCGAATTATTTGGTGGAATATATGAAGTGCATACTATATATAAGCAGTACTGTTTTGGATCATTTATTCTGGCACAAAGTTGATTAAGCAGAGTCACTACTCTGTAATCAAATACCACCTCCCCGAGTGGGACCAGTTTTAACAGTATTCATGTCCTGACATATATTCAGATTAAAATATTCCGCATCAAAAAAATCAGCACTAAGACAGGTTTCCACAAAAACGATTATGTCGAAATCCCCTTGCGAAGTCCAATTAAAATTTAAATTAGTTTTAGTCCTAATTCCAGACATATTTTGAAAGTACAAATAGAATTTATTGCATATTCCACCTGCAATCTTTGATTGAAAATAATCAACTGTTGTTGGTAAGACTCGCGATGCGAGCTTCCGTACTTGCAAATCTGAAGGCGGAAAAGATGAAAGCACCGACGGCAACCGCACACTCGAAGTCGGTGAAAGTGACGACGACGAAAGCGGATATGGTGAATCAGCACGTATAAAAGATAATGAAGGTTTGTACTCTTCTATCTCTTCGTTTGAATTTCTTTTTCTTTCAATAAAAAAGAAAAAATGCCAAACTCGAACTCGGAAAAAATAAAGAGAGCCTGAAGATTATGTGGATCCCAAGTCATATTGGCATAAAAGGCAATGAAACCGCTGACCTCAGAGCAAAATCTGCTTCGTTAGAACCGCTCATCACTTTGAATTTCGCTGAGAAAAAAGATATATTTCGTCTGATTGGCAATCAACTATCTGATCTTAAACAGAGCAATTGGTCGGATTTTAATCATCTCTACAAGGTATTCAATCCAGACGGAAACAAAGCCTTCTACCCTTCGTCAACGTTCTGTAAAAGCCTTTATTCGCTTACGAATTGGACATATTTACAATTATTACACACAGTCATCTGTTAAAAGGTTCCACCGCTCAACAGTTCCCGTATTGCAACTCTAACTCTCTGTCAGTAATCCATCTTCTAGACCAGTCATGCACAACCTTTTCATCGATGTGGGCCGAATTAGAAAGTTAATTGAATGGGGGCCGCATTAGAAAGTTATTAATTGGGCAATCACAAAAACTTAAATTCTAGAAACAGTTATTATTACATGTATACTTTATTACAGAAACAAGAAAATTCACATTCAAAATATTATAGTAACTTAATCAAAAACAAATAATTTTAATGAGATTATATAGTGGTTGCATATTAGATGCTAACTTTTTTACATCCGGAGTAATATTTGTAGTAGCTACTTTTACCACGGCGTTTAGGTTTTCATTTGTAAGTCGGTTTCTTTGAATTGATTTATTCAACTTCATTATTGAAAAAGTTTGCTCACAAATGTACGTACTTCCGAATAAACTTCCACAAAGCGCTGCATTTTGTCGTAAATGTGGAAAGTTTTCTGTAGAAGTTCATTAAGTCTCCTTCCTTAAATTTGGACTTCAATTCTTCGTTGCATTGAATGTCAATAAGCTCAAGTTGGAGTTTTGATTCAGCATTTTTATGTGATGCTTCGAAAGGATTAGCAAATGTGCTGAACAGTATTTTGTACCGGTCAAAGTCTTCAAATCGTTCATTGAAAGATTGCTGCAGTTGTTGAATATAAATACCATATTGATTACTGTTCATCTTGTATTTTTTAAATATTTCATCGCAGTTGGAAAAGTGACAAGTATTATTATTGGTTATTTGGGAATGGAATAATGATAACTTGATTCGAAAAGCTGATACGTCACCATGTAATGTCGTGATTAATTGAGATTTTCCTTAAAGTTTAAGGTTCAGATCATTTAAATGGCCGCATATATCTGTAAAATAACGCAAGGTCACATATCCATTTTGAATCATCCAAATAATCCACTGGCTGACTTTTTTGATTTAAAAACATTTTAATTTCTTCAATAAGGTTAAGGAAACGTTGCAGAGCTTTGCCTCTACTTAACCAACGAACTTCACTATAGTATAAAACATCACCATATTCGAATTCAATTTCATTAAGAAATTCCTTAAATTGTCTGTGATTTAATCCACGTGATCGGATGAAATTTACTGCTTTCACAACTTTTTTCATAACATGGTCGAAACCCAGATTTTTGCCAATTAAATTTTGTTGGTGTATAATGCAAAGATACTTCATTAAATCCGTATGTATTCCTTTTTGCTTCATATGTTCGGATAAAAGAGTTGTCATACCGATTTTAGGACCAATCATTGAAGGAGCCCCGTCAGTCACTATACCAGAAAGCTTTGATAAATCCAAATTATGCTTCTGCATGCTAGACAATAAAGCCTGCAATAAATCCGATCCTCTTGTTTGATCTTTCATTGGATAGAGTTCAACAAGTTCTTCAAAAATTTCATCATCTGATGTTATACAACGGGCATATATACAGAATTGAGCAATGGAAGTTATATCGGTAGATTCATCAACATCTAATGAAAACTTGATACAATTTTTGAATATTCTTGAAAATTTAGTCACGATATCAGCAGAAATTTCGGTGATACGCCGTTGTATTGTCATTCGGTTTAAACTTAGTGCTTCAAATTTCGAGGTGCATTTTGTACAACATAATTTTTTTGATGCTACGATTAAGCAGTTCTTTACAAAATCACCATCGGTATACGGTCGAGACGATTTTGCTATTAAATTCGCAATATCAAAACTTACTTCAACTGCTGACTCTGCAGATTCATTGTACTTTTTAAATATAAGGACTGTCCCAGAAAAAACTTGCACTTTGTTTTTTAGTTATAAAAAAATACCCAGCAATTTTTTTGGTCTGTTTTCTTTTTTTATTAATAATGGCTAGTGTTAAGAATATAAATAACTAAAAACATAATTAAAAATTTTTTGTTTTCATAAAAATTTCTAACGTTGTTCTTAAGGCCCTTTATTACATTTTGTACAGGTGTTTTATCGACAGTACGGAACGATCTTTTACACTTAAGACTAAAGTCTTGCAAGTTTTTTGTAGTCTTATCACTCCTTCGAAGATATCTTTTCATTAGAGCCCGATATCTCCGAATTGGGAGAAGCTCTGGGCAGTTGGGCGGATTTGCAATTTTTGGTACAAAATTGATCTTTTTACTTTGATACCATTTCGTCGAAGCTTTAGAGTAATGAGAGGTTGCTAAATCGGGCCTGAGAATCACTGTACCTTCATGCGCACGAATAAATGGTAGAACACGTTTTTCGAGGCACTCGTCTATATAAACTTTTGAATTGATTGTGCCTTGCGTAACAAAGAAGCTTCTTCTGAGGCTACAGGTACATTTGACCTGCCAAACCATATATTGCTTCGAAAATTTTGAAATTTTTTTTTTCTTTAAATTTACTAGGCATATGCCTCTTCTTCGGTGATGTATAATATTTGTGCCCAGATAGCGGCTTAAAATCTGCTTTGACGTAACTTCCGTCGTTCGTAACGCAGTAATCAAATTTAGTCAGTTACCTTTCATACAATTTTCGGGCTCGTATCTGAGCCATCAACTGCTTTTCATCAAAACGGTCTGGTACTTTTTGAACTCTATATGTCTTCAGCTTACTTTTTTCCTTTATCCTTTGCACAGTAGATTTTGATGTACCTGCTCTATCCGCCATATCTCGCACTGAGGTGTTGGGATTCTGCTTAAAAAGGCGCTTCACCTTCGCCGCTACCTTTGGGTTAGAAAATTCTGGTTTTCTGCCTGAACCCTTTTTTCGTGAAACAGGTAGACCCTTCTTATAATTAGAAATAACCGTTTTGACAGTTCTTTCTGATGCACCAACTATTTTTGCTACAGCTGAATATTTTAACCCTGGATTTTGCAGGTATGTGGACAAAATCAGTTCGCGGACTTTTTCTTGCTTGCTAGTCATCTTTGTCGTTAGAAGTGCTATCTTCAAGTGTTATACATCATATCAAACGTCACTTTATATGGAATAAATATTTTGTCTTTTTAGACCTATAGGATTATCAGGTAGAGTATAATCTTAAAAAATAAAAGTGCAAGTTTTTTCTGGGACAGTCCTTATCTTGTTGTGCTTGTAATAATTGGACCATTGAAGTAATTTTTTGTGTTCTAAAAGCACCAGAATAATTTTCATCAAAATCAGAATGTTTACTTTGAAAATGTCTTTTTAAGTTATAATCTTTCGGCACTGCAATTGTTGCTTTACAAATTAAACATATAATGTTTCCTTTATGTTCGATAAAACATTGCTCTTGGAAAACTCGTTTTTCATCTTCTAACTTCCGTTTCTTCGATGAAGAACAAATGCCCAAAACATCAGCATTTGCAGTGTCAGAAGAGTTCAATACGCTCTTACAGCCCTATTCTGGCAGCTTAACAAAGCTCACCACATTAACAAAATATTTAATATTAACACGTTGTTAATGTTCCGTATTCTGACAAAAATTTAAAAGCTCTTTTCTATACTATTTTGTTAATGTCAGAAAGTGTCTTAACAACGAGTGATATTGTATTGTATCAGTATCAGTATTGAGCTAAGTAAAATTATTTTTTTTTATAAAATTTAAAAGACAGGACAACGTGGCTTTAAATATTTACAACCATGTCTTAAAAAAACATTTATTTTCATTGATATCAATAAATAAAATATTTTGGATTTACGAGTATCGAACCCACGCACGCGAGCTATGAGTTCAAAGTCCTAACTACTTCGCCACGTTGCCTTGTATATTCAAGTTTTTTATTACTCTATTTGTTATTTTATTAATTTAAATTTAAAAAGCCAAAATTTGACAAGTTTACCACGAAAGCTTTTGTGTGGGGAATTCAAAAGCTTTTATGTTGTTAATGATTTTTTAGAATACCAATATTTATACTTCATAACAATTAGATTAACACGAGCACCTTTATTATTTCTTGTTAAGTCAACAAGCAGAATAGGGCTGTTAGCTTTACTTTTTTTCTAACTAGCAAAGAGAGAGTTTTGACTAATGAGCGATTTCAGCTCTTTAATTTCCAAAGACAACTACGAAACAATTTCACCGAGATTGAACCGTAAGAAGGTTAATTGTGATACGTTAAAAATTGAAAGATTTCAATGAAAGAATTTTTATGACAAATTTTTTTAGTATTCTCATATAAAGGGTGTTTTTTTTAGAGGTTTGTTTTTCGAATAGAGATAAAACTGGCATTTTATGGTCAAATCTGGCAACTCTAATGTCATTTATGTTCAGTTTGGTTTGCCATTTCATCATGAACAGGTTGACAAAAGAACAACGCTTGCAAATCGTGCAAATTTATTTCGAAAATAATGGTTCAGTTCGCGAAGTTTACCGCAAACTCCGTCCATTTTATGGTCGACATAATCGTCCATCAGAGCAATTAAATCGGTTAACCATGGGTCGTTTTCGCACTACGTTTACTCTATGTGATAATACGCATCCGCAGAGACGTCGAACAGTGCGCACCAAAGAAACAATTGCCGCTGTAGAGCAAAATGTTGAAGAGGACCCGAATGAATCGATTCGCCACCGTGCACAGCAATTGGAGCTTTGTCCATCCACTTTATGGAAGATTTTGCGCAAAGATCTTGGCTTGCGACCTTACAAGATCCAGCTTGTGCAAGAATTAAAGCCGCGAGACCATGCAATGCGTCGTGATTTTGGTGTATGGACCGAAAATGAGATTGATCTCGATGCTGATTTTCATCGCAAAATTTTGTTCAGTGATGAGGCTCATTTTTGGTTGAATGGCTACGTCAACAAGCAAAATTGCCGCATTTGGAGTGAAGAGAATCCACATGAGACCCTTGAGACGCCATTACATCCACAAAAACTGACTGTTTGGTGTGCTCTATGGGCTGGTGGAGTCATTGGGACATACTTCTTCCGAAATAATGCTGGAGAGTCAGTTACCGTTAATGGAGACCGGTATAGAGCCATGATAACCGACTATTTTGTTCCCGAATTGGATGGCATGAATGTGGATGAGTTGTGGTTCCAACAAGACGGCGCTACATGCCACACAGCGCACGTCACAATCAATTTATTGAAGGAAACATTCGATGAGCGCATAATTTCGCGGAATGGACCTGTCAATTGGCCACCAAGATCGTGTGATTTGACACCATTGGATTATTTTCTTTGGGGATATGTGAAGTCGCTCGTCTACGCCAACAAACCAGAAACGTTAGGGGACTTGGAAGCCAACATTCGTGGCGTTATTGCCGACATACGGCCCCATATGCTCGAAAAAGTGGTTCAAAATTGGACCTGTAGAATTGGCTTTATTCGAGCCAGCCGCGGCGGCCACATGCCTGAAATCATATTTAAACATTAATGGCATAAAATTATCCTTCCACTAAAGCCAAATTGATGGACATTAAAACGATTTTCTTGTGTTTTATTTCAATTTGAAGCTCTATACCTCTAAAAAAAAACACCCTATACATACATACTTACTACAGTTGACATTTTAAAATTGAAAAATTTAAAGTTTCTGCAAACTTCTGCAGTTGACTTTGATAAAGCTATTGAGGTAAGTGATGAGCAGATTCAGACTGTATCTTAAAATATTATAGTGTTAAAAAGATCAGATCAACAGGCGTGTTTTCCTAAACTTTTTAACTTGCATTTGACAACAGTTATGTTTTAAAGGTAGTAGGGGATATATTTTTAATACTTACAAAATCGGTCTCTAAATAAAAACTTAACTGCTAAAAAAACATAGAACCTCTAATGTTGGATCTATGTAAAAATTTATGTGAGGTAAATAAGTTTTTGTAAACATAAAAATAGAGTTAAAATATATGTACACTACAAGTTTACATAATTTTTCCTCAAATTTTTTATTTGGTTAAAATATTACTATTTATTATCTTTTCTTCTTTCAGTAAAATATTTTATAATCATTGATAAGTAGTTTTCAGTTCATTTAATATTCGCTCAGCATTGTGCTTAATTTTTATAAGCATATTGCAAAGGAAAAGCAAAATTTTGAAACTTTATATGAAAATCTCAAAAATCCTGATATTACAAACAGATTCCATCGACTGATGGAATTGGGAGGTAACTACCTCTGAATATTCATCGAAGGGATTGCACTAAAAAAACTTAAAAAGTCTAAATAGAACACAAAAAATATTGGTCAAATAACTAAAAATTATAAAAAAAAAGTCCTTATTGATGATTTTTAAGGTTTTACATTCATTTATTAGGTGTATGCATTCAATGAAATCCTTTAACTAATTATAAATCCAAACATTCAATGATTTCCTCCGTTTTAGAATATACTCATGAAAATTATAAGCAAGAAACAAAAAGTAGCACTTCACTTGCTGACATTTCCTTCTTCATTTGTAGAATTATTTAAGTCGTTGTTATTAATGCCAGATTCTCCAGAATTAATTGCAAGATTTGCAACGTAAAGTGCAGGATCTATAACTTTTGGAATTGGCTTTATTTCCGTTCCAAGCTCTTTTTCAATCCTATGTAGATCAAATCGATCTTCGTACGTAATTAAGTTTATCGCAATACCTGTAAATAAAAAATAAGGTTTATTATTAATAATTTATTTAGTTTTAAAGACATAATAATGCTTATCTATTATATAAAATTCATTTTTTGTCTGTCTGTCTGTCTCTTATGCACGCGGAAACTATTCAGCCGATTTTGATGAAATTTTTATAGTATGTTAGTATCGATCAGGCGGGTGTCATAGGCTATAAAACTTTTATTTGGGGTGCATATTTAGGGTGGCCCTCACACACAAATATTTTAAAAATAGCGATTTCTCAAAGACAGGCAAATTGATTCTCATGAAATTTACACCGTATGGCTTTTATGTTAAGGGGCACAGATTGGATGATAAAAATTTTATTTAGGGTGCGTACTTAGGGTGGTCCTCATACAAATATATTTTTAAATATCATTTTCGCGAAAACAAATAAATCGATTCACACCGAATTTACACTACGTATCTCTTATGTTAAGAAGCATAGCTAAGCTACAAAACTTTTACTTAGGGTGGCCCTCATACACAAATATTTTAAAAATAGCGATTTTCTCAAAGACTTCTTAATCGATTCTCTTGGAATTTATTTCATTTCATTTCTTTATTAAGCCTTTGGATAACATTTCCTTACAGACTAGAATCACAATTGTTTATAATAATATTTGATTAATTAAAAATAAGCTTATACATAAAATTAAAATATATTAAGATTAATTACTAATTTTTTAAAAGAGTCTTTAGACATCGAAAAATCAAATTCATATATGGATGATAATCTATTGAATAATGAGAGAGCTCTTAATATAGGCTCATTCTGAGCATAATTAGTTTTATGTTTCTTTATGAGGAATAAATCAAAATGACGCAACTGTCTAGGTGGGATATAAAAATCAATTAACTGAAGAAACTCCGGACATTCAATATTACTATTAACTATATCATAAATAAATATTAAGGACATAACCTTCCGCCTCGATTCAAGGGTATTTATGCCCAAAAGCAGGCAACGTGAATTATATGATGGCCTTGAATCACCAAAATTCAAAGAACGTAATGCAAATCTAGAAAAAGTTTTCTGAATTCGTTCAATTCTAGCACAATGATTTGCATAAAACGGATTCCAAACAAAAGAGGCATATTCCAATCTAGATCTTACAAATGCAAAGTAAAGGCTCTTAATGGTATGTGGATCCATAAAATCAGAGCTGTGTCTACGAACAAAAGCCAACATTGCATAAGCTTTAGGGATGATAAAATTGAAATGCTCAATAAATGTAAACTTTGCATCGAAAACTACGCCTAAGTCCTTTATAAGATTGATTGACTTAAGAAGTTTACCCTGAATTGAGAAACAACAATCGAGTATATTATTTGATTTTGCAAATGTGCAGTGAAAGCATTTCTCAATATTTAAAGGTAACTCATTAAGTTTACTCCAGTTACACACATTGGACAAGTCACGTTGTAAAGATTTAACGTCACCTACATTCCGTATACTACTGAATAATTTTAAATCATCTGCGTAAAGCAAAAATTTTGAGCTCTGAAAGCATCTATGAATATCATTCATGAACAAAATAAAGAACAGAGGTCCAAGGATACTACCCTGAGGTACTCCAGACGACGCTACAAAATTATAAGATTTAGTATTATTAACAAGTACAACACACAGTCTATTACTCAGATAGGATTTAATCCAATCCAAAAATGAACCATGAAATCCAATTTTAGCTAGTTTAGCAATTAAAGCACTATGCTTAACCTTATCAAAGGCTTTTGCGAAATCAGCATAGAGCACATCCACTTGATAGCCACATTCAAAAGAGAATACACAATAATTAGAGAATAATGATAAATTTGTTATTGTGGATCGACCAGATACAAAGCCATGTTGCTCTGGGCAAATATGACACTTAATTAAAAAGTAAAGTTTATCTTTTATAATGCTTTCAAATAATTTAGAGACAATTGTTAATTTAGAAATGGGACGATAATTCGCGACATTATTTTTAAGCCCACTTTTGAAAATAGGGGTAATACATGCTACCTTCCAGGGCTTAATAAAAGTTCCGGAATTTAAAGATTTATTGAACATCAGACACAGTGGCTTACACAAAGCTTGAGCACATTTTAATAATACTATAGAGGATAATCCATCGACATCCACTTTAGCAGAAATCTTCAACTTTAATAATGCGTTAAAAACGTCTGTTTCACTCAAAGTAATAGAACCAACATCCACGAAAGAATTGATGTTTTGCAGGATAGAGGGCTCATACCATGGAGCATCTTCAGTATAGTTTGATTTAAAATAGTCGGCAAATAAATTAACTGTATCTGCAATTGTACAAGAATTAATATTATTGAAAAACATAGAAGTGGGGATGAAAGATCCACTCTTTTTCGATTGTACGAAATTCCAAAACGACTTCGGATTCAATTTGATATTGGTTTCCGTTTTCAAAATAAACTGCTTGTATAAAAACTTATTCAAAAAGTTGAATTCTCTCATGTAATGCACATATTTCTCCTTATACTCTAAGTTCCCAGTGGATTTAAAAAGTTTTAGAAATTTATTGCGCATATTTTTCAGCTTTTTAAGGCCAGAGTTATACCATGGAAGCTTATATACCTTATGAGGGAAAATTGGAATATGGTCATGACAGATTTGCAACACATTAAATTTAAACAAATCAAAACAAGTTGCGGCATTTTTACCATCAAATAAATTTTTCCAATTAATATCATTTATATTATTATTTAGAAATTCAAAATCACATAATTTAAAGTTAAATACATGTTTAGCAGGCTGAGGCTCAATAAATTCATAAAATTCTATATCGAGAACAATTGGAACATGGTGCATATTAGATGGTGAAATTGGGCAATAACATTCAGACAAATTGCATTTAATATTATACGAAATAAAAATTAAATCCAAAATTTTTCCAAGATTATTAAGTATTTTGTTAATTTGAACTAATTCAATACTTAAGAAGCTATCAATAAGATTGATTTCATGAGGATGATTGATATTTGTTGGCGTCAACTCATCGGCGAGGTGAGTCCACATTATTTTGTTCAAATTAAAATCCCCCAATACACAAAGCTGACTTTTAGGGTCCAACGATGAATGTAACGATAAAATGTTACTTACATGTGCATCGTAAATTTCATCAGAACTATTTGGCGGGATATACGAGGCACAAATATATAAAGAGCCTGATGAGCCAGAAATGGAGACACTTAATTGGTCGTACAAACTGTCCGCATTCTGAAGGATTCAAGCTGTTGTACAGAAAAAACGTTTGATGGCAATTAAAACTCCACCTCCTCGACTACAACCTGTTTTTATAGCGTCACGATCCTTTCTGTATACTTGATATATATTTGTATCAAAGAATTCTCCATCGAAAAATTCATCATTTAGCCAGGTCTCAACAAATACGATGACATCAAAATCTCCAGCCGCGGTATAATCATAAATAGAATTGGATTTAGTTCTTATCCCAGACATATTTTGGAAATAAATCCGAAATTGTGAAGTTTTACCTAACTGATTGTTAGGCTGAGCGGATGAATATTTACTAAAATTAGCTACGTTATTGCATTCTTCACTTGTAGTTATAAGTGTATCGGGGATTTTTCCAGTTTTTGAAAAAACTTAAAATCTTTCACCAGAACATCAACCGGCCAAAGGCCTGGATCAACAATATATTTGTAGAGCGATGACGGCACACCCAGTTTAAAATTCACTCTTTTTAGTTTTTCCTGCTGGGCATTTTTTTTTACGAGTTTATAACAAGAGAGATCTTGTTTAGTTATATTAGTATGTCTAACTATGTACTCTACAATATTAACCTCAGTAACTGAGGGCTCAAAAGATGATAAATGGACCCATCTCTTTCGGTCAATAACAGCAAGCTCTGCATTAGAATTCATACCAACAACAATTGCACGCTTAGGTTTTTTGTTTCTAACTACAGTCCACGGAAATTTCGCAGCCTCAGGTGCAGCCGCAACAACATTCAAAATATTCGAAGAGCAAGGTGGCGAATTAATAGACGAAGATTGAGCAAGAGCAACATCAAGAGAACCCTTCTCAGCACGTAAGGGAAAATTAACAGCAGAATTTGCATTAGCAGCAGTACCAGCATGAGACAAAGTATTAGAAGAAGTAGAATTAGAAGGAGAACGTAAACCAAATGGATTTTATATTAAGAGGCAGAGACTAGATTGTAACAGTTTTATTTAAAGTGCAAAATTAGGGTGGCCCTCATACAAAAATATTTTTAATTATCATTTTCACGAAGACAGGTAAATGGATTCACACCGAATTTACACCACGTAGCTCTTATATTTAGAGTCATATATAAGGCTTCAACACTTTTATTTAGGGTGGCCCTTATACATCATTTTCTCAAAGACCGCAAAATCGATTCTCATGGAATTTACACCACATGGCTTCTGTGTTAAGAGGCACAGATAAGGTCAAACAAATTTTATTCAGGGTGCATACTTAGGGTGAACCTAATACAAAAATATTTTTAAATATCATTTTCACGAAGACAGGTTAGTCGATTCACTCCGAAAGTTACACCACGTAGCTCTTATATTAAGAGGCATAGCTTAGGCTACAAAACTTTTATTTAGGGTTGTCCTCACACAAAAATTTTTTTAAATATCCTTTTCTGAAGACCGCTTAATCGATTCTCATGAAATTTACATCACGTGGTTTTTATATTAAGAGGCACTGCTTAGGTTGTTAAAATTTTGTTTTGGGTGCATACTGAGGATGGTCCTCATACAAAAGTATTTTTTAAATAGAATTTTCACGCAGACTGCACATCGAATATACACCACGGTTGAGGTGAAGCGATGCGGACAGGGTAATGCTAGTAATAGATAGATGTGAAAATGTTGCAATGCATGGTTGTGCTGATGACCTTCAACTGTATCTGTCTCGGCCAATTGGTCTGATCGAGGACCTTTGCTATGTATTGATCTCCAAAATATAAAAAGTGGGTAATAACAAAAAACTAAACTTGAATGCATCGAAGTCACTTGTGTTGCCAATTTCAAAAACGAACTACCCTTGTGATGGGTTACCGTTTATTCAATTAAATGGAACTGTACTGAAATTTGTAAGTAAGGTTAAGAACCTAGGTTTTTTTTTGAACTGCACCTTGACTTGTGAAGATCATATCAATTCAGTGGAAAGTAAAATTTACTTTACACTGCGCAATTTAAGGATGACTGCTTCTTTTGTACTAGTCGAGACTAGGAAATACCTTGTTCAACAGTTGATTATCCCACTCATCACTTATTCTGAAATCGTTTACTCCAAGCTGGATCCCCGCTCAATCCATAAACTTCAGATTGCCTTCAATAATGCAACGCTCTGTGTTCGGCCTTACCCGATTTGACCACATTTCAACATTTAGTAAACGTCTACTTGACTGTAATTTAGCTGATTACCTTGATTTAAAAACAATATTTTAACACAAGATCGTATTCACCAAGACTCCCAATTATCTGTATGAAAAATTAGAATTTTGTCAACAAATCAGAAATATAAACCTCATTATCCCTACTTTTAAGTATGTAAGCTCTTCTAGAATGTTTTTTGTGAGCACTATTCGTCTATGGAATTCCCTACCACGTCACTTAAAATGTGTGTCGAAGCATTAAAAGTGAACAAAACCTTAATGGCGCAACAACTTCTGCCTCTTCGGCTGGAAGGTATTTGGAAGGAAGAGACTAGCTGGAGTTTTAACCTGGAGCAAATATATGAATGTTGAACGAGCTTGCATGTATGCTTCGTTGACTTTAAAACTGCCTTCTATAATATATAAGTATATACATAGATAGCTGACTTCGAAACACGGAACGACGCCATAAAACTTATTAACATTGAAATTTCCTATCGTCCACAAGAATTTTGAATTGCGAAAGGAACTGTTAGCGTATTTTATTGGTCATAAATTTGAATTATCAGATAGATTAAATAATATAACTTGGCTTTCTACACTTGCATACCTTGAAAATATATTTGAAAAATTGTTTGGCTCTGCAGGGAAAATAAGTCAACATATTGCAACCAAAAGATAAATTGGTTGCCTTTTCAAAGAAAATACAATTGGATTTCAGCTGGGGAGCAAAACAGAGATTTTCACGAAGAATCTGAAGTGGATTTAAATATGGAAATTCGTGATGGTACACAAACACATCTGTCCAGTTTACAGCAATCGCTCAGTGATTACTTTCCAAACCTAGACAATCAAGATTATTAATGGGTACAAAAATCTTTCAACATAAAAAAAAACAAATGTATTTCATTCCATGGAATATGAAAATATGATTGAATTGAGTTCGGATACACAATTAGAAGCCAACAAAAAACAGTTTCACTAACAATATTCTGGTCAGATGTATTCGATGAATATCCAAATTTATCGATAGCTATTCGAGTTCTATTGCCGTTTGCAACCACTTATTTGTGTGAAGTTGGGTTTTCAAAATATGTTGCGACAAAAACCAAATATCGTAACAAACTTGATGCTGCGCCAGATATGCGAGTTCAGTTATCAAATATAACGCCCAATTTTAAGAAACTCATGGAATCGAAAAAGCAGGTGCGTTCTTCACATTAAAGATTTTTCATTTTTTTTAGTTTATGATTTGTATTTTTGTTTGTTTTTTTTAAGTTTTGTTTAATTTAATAAAATCTGATATGGGATAGAATTTTTGAAACGTATCACTATTTTTCGATTGTGTTTAATTTTTTATGAAAATATGACATATTAGTAGTAATTCACTAGTGAAATCACTCCGCAAAGTATTGGATCAAAAATAATTTTATTTTTCGACTTATTGTCAAAAACATTTTCAACCTGTTATTTGTTTCTTTTCTTTGTATCTCACGAACCGTTTAACCGATTTACATGAAATTTGAGTACGTTGTATATGGAACATGGTAGTTATTACTATTTTTTTTTTTTGTTTTGATTGTACCAATATTTGTTTATATAATATCGAATTGTTTATAAAAAATCACCATAGAACTACTTTCTCCGTCATGAAAAAATCCGAAAAAAATCAGGAAGTAAAAACATATCAAAATTTCAAAGTGTGCGGTTTTTTAGTATAGAATTTATAGCTATTTTAACTCAGCGTTTCATAGTATTTTGAAAAAATATAATGAAACTTGGGCTTTTGAAACTTTCTTGAAAAATGTTTGGTGTTTTCAGCAACCTGTTTTGTATTCTTCATAATCCTTTTAACCAGAGCCCAATATCTTTCGATGGGTCTGAGCTCCGGGCAGTTAGGAGGATTTGCATATTTAGGTACAAATTCTTTTCATACCATTCAACTGCAGATTTGCTGTAATGGCATGAAGCCAAATCTGGCCAAGAAAAGTTGAGACCTCATGCTATCTAATAAACGGTAAAAGACGTTTTTTCATGCACTCTTGGATGCATATTTCGGTGTTAATAGTCCCAGTTGAAACAAATGAACTGCTTCGCCTACCGCAGCTGCAGATTGCCTGCCATACCAAAAACTTCTTTAGAAACTTCGTCTTTTTTGGCTCTTAAACTCTTCTTGAACATTTCCTCTATGATCTGCAACATAAGAATCGACACCTGGAAGCTGCGAAAAGTCACCAAGTACGTAAGTCTCGTCGTCCTTAATGCAACAGTCAAATTTTTTAATGTATTCGGGGTAAAGTATTTTGGCTCGCTTTTTTGCATTGACGTTCTTTTTGGTATTTCTGTCCGTAACTTTCTGGACTTTAAATGACTCAAGCCCATCCTCCTTTTTAACTTTTCTGACAAAAGCCTCAGAGCATTGGACTTTCTCAGCTACTTTTCTTCCCGATATATTGGGATTTTTCTGAAAAGAAGCAATCACCTCCTTGGCAGCACCTTTATTTTTTCTACTGCCTTGATTTTTACTCACGGTCAACGTTCCTTATAGGTTTTAATAACACGCGAAACGGTATTCCGCGAAATCTTAGCTTTTCTAGCAATTACTTTGAAAGTCCAATTTTTATTTTCGTTAAATATTTTGGAAATTTTTTTACGCACTTTTATTTCGCTGCTCGTGGTGAAGCCATAAATTAACGAAAGAGTAAAAAACATAGCATGCACATTTGTACATATTCATCAAAGCTAATTTGATTAAAATTTTTTTGAATTTTTTGAATCTGAACAATTAACAAGTAATAACACTAGTTTACACTCAAAATGTTCCACTAATCTGAGGTTACTTTTCTTATGTAGATTTTCCTGCTGAGTTCGAAAATGAAAATGAAAATTTTTTGAATGGTACAGTTTTCGAGATATTGTGGTTTTTTCATTTTTTCGACCTTTTTTCACTTTGAAACTCATATCTTGAGCTACAAATGCCCAATTTCATTTTTTTTGATGTCATATTAAAGATAATAAAATGATAAATAAACGTGTGTAATTATATTTCTTATTAAAAAAGTGGTTCAAAAGATATAGATGAAAATAGACCAGCTTTTAAGAAAAATCAAATTTTACATTTGATTCTGTGGCCACGAAAAAATAGAAATAAAATAAAAAAAATAATTTTACTTTTTGCACGTAGAGTTGATACTTTTACACAAATATTAAAACATTCTACAAGAAAATCGACTGTAAAATAATAACGTTAGAAGCGATTGAATGAATAAGTCTAAGTCCCACATTTTTTGATCATATAAATTTTTTCGACAATTTGTTGAGTTTAATCGCTGCAATTCTCTATATTGTTTGGTGTTTTCGTATTATTAGAATAAATTTGCTTAAAACCTTCAATAGTCCTGAAAATAAAAATGCACCGGTTATTGTGGAAAAGGGACTATGTCCAAAAAACCACATTTATTTGCACACACAAGCACAGGCTAGCACAAACAATCATAATATACGACACAAAGTTATATATATGTATGTACTTAGTTGTGGCTTTTGTTTTGTCTTCTGTTGCTTTTGGGATCCGTTTCTCTAGTAAGGAACCATACGTAGTCTCCCAACATTGCTTCATCCCAAGACCCTTGATAGCGCCGCTCAATAGTTTTAATTTGTTGGTGAAATCTCTCACCGTGTTCGTCACTTACGTCACCAAGGTTGTGGGGAAAGAAATTTAAATGCGAATGCAATAAATGGATTTTCACAGACATATTTACGCCTGATTAAAATAAATTTAATGGTAAAAAATACACTAGAATATTAATAAGAATGAAATGACATTCCGTACCCATCTTTTTGTAGTTCTCCAGCGAATCGGTAATAATTGCCTCGTAGTCAGGGCTTTTATGGTTCCCAAGAAAACTAGTAACAACCAGCTGAAATGAATTCCAAGCCTCGTTTTTAACCGATGTCAAATATATTGGAAAATCTGTGCTTTTCATCTATTTTCTTATGTGTGGACCATCGAAGACGCCTTCCTTAATTTTAGCTATAGACAGCTTAGGAAAAAGAGTTTTCAAGTAAGCGAAAGCTTGGCCTTCTACGTTGAGGGCCTTCACAAAATTGTTAATAAGGCCAAGAATTATACTTTCTTTCTTGACAAGTGGAACGTATTTGATGTTGTCTTTGTCCACAGTAATGTTCTCCCTTTCTTGTGGAATGTTTTAATTTTTGCATAAAAGTATCAACTCTACGTGCAAGAAGTAAAATTGTTTTATTTTATTTTATTTCTATTTTTTCGTGGCCACAGAATCAAATGTAAAGTTTGATTTTTCTTAAAATCTGGTATATTTTCATCTATATATTTTGAACCACTTTCTTAATAAGAAATGTAATAACACACGTTTATTTGTCATTTTATTATCTTTAATATGACACTAAGAAAAAGGAAATTGGGCATTTCTAGCTCAAGATATGAGTTTCAAAGTGAAAAGAGGTCGAACAAGTGAAAAAACCACAATATCTCGAAAACTGTACCATTCAAAAAATTTCCATTTTCATTTTCGAAATCAGCAGGAAAAAGTACATAAGAAAAGTATCCTCTTATCAAAGGTACATGAGAAAAATCTTTTTGTAACCATTAGGCTCAACAAATTGTCGAAAAAATTAATATATTCATAAAATGTCGAATTTGGATTCATTCATTCAATCGCTTCTAACGTTGTTATTTTACAGTCGATTTTCTTGTATAATGTTTTAATATTTGCGTAAAAGTATCAACTCTACGTGCAAAAAGTAAAATTATTTTTTTTTATTTTATTTCTATTTTTTCGTGGCCACAGAATCAAATGTAAAATTTGATTTTTCTTAAAATCTGGTCTATTTTCATCTATATCTTTTGAACCACTTTCTCAATAAGAAATATAAATACACACTTTTATTTGTCATTTTATTATCTTTAATATGACATCAAAAAAAAGGAAATTGGACATTTGTAGCTAAAGATATGAGTTTCAAAGTGAAAAGAGGTCGAAAAAGTGAAAAAACCACAATATCTCGAAAACTGTACCATTCAAAAAATTTTCATTTTCATTTTCGAACTCAGCAGGAAAATCTACATAAGAAAAGTAAACTCCGATCAATGGAACAGAAAAAAAAAAATCATTTTGTAAACTAGTGTAATGTGTGCACTAGTTTCATCGTGCGCAAACCTTACTACTTCTGCTGAAATATAACTGAATCGCTTTTGGCCGTTCACGTTTATATACGTATACACAAGTGCTGTTTCGTTACTCCCAAATGTGCTCACGTTTGAACTTACAGAAGAACGTGTGCCCATAGAAAAATAAATATTAAAAATTGGAACGAAAATTTGGCATACGCTTTTAATGGAGCTATACGATTGTATAAGTAGTATGTAAAAGACTTGAAGTATTGAAAAAATTTCAGAAGCAGATTTGGATTCAGCACCAATAATATCTATGAGAAACTTGAACTTTTATGTAGATTGTGGAGAAAATGCTTAAGACTTATAAACCAATGCCATGTTTGCCATTTATGGGTAATTCTGCTACCATATTAACATTCATACATAAGGAAAATATGCTATACCTACGCGAAAAGATTTTCAGGAATTATTTAATTATGTTTCCACTACTCAAATTTGAATTGCATGCTACTTCTAACGTTCACAACAGCTAACTCAGAACTCAAGGCTTGATATTTGAACGTGATATAAAATCATATAACACTTGCATTGATTGTTGCTATCATATGTATGTATAGCAGTCGCTTTAGAGACAAATCGCAAGCCAGGACAAATACAATTTAAAAGAGACGCGTGACATCAATTACGTAAAAGATCATGCAGCTGCTGACCTCATAGCTAGGGACTTGGAGGCCTAAATTTTTACATGATTTTATCGTACGGCAGAGGTTATAAAAAAAGGTACTATAAATAAATTTATCGTGTCTGCCTTTTATCTATTATATAAAATTCATTTTTTGTCTGTCCGTCTGTCTGTCTGTCCGTCTGTCTCTTATGCACGCGGAAACTATCCAGCCGATTTTGATGAAATTTTGACAGTATGTTAGTATCGATCGGGCGGATGTCATAGGCTATAAAACTTTTATTTAGGGTGGCCCTCATACACAAATATTTTAAAAATAGCGATTTCTCAAGGACAGGCAAATCGATTCTCATGAAATTTACACCGTATGGCTTTTATGTTAAGGGGCACAGATTGGATGATAAAAATTTTATTTAGAGTGCGTACTTAGGGTGGTCCTCATACAAATATATTTTTAAATATCATTTTCGCGAAAACAAATAAATCGATTCACACCGAATTTACACTACGTATCTCTTATGTTAAGAAGCATAGCTAAGCTAAAAAACTTTTGTTTAGGGTGGCCCTCACACAAAAATATTTTTTAAATACTATCATTTTCTCGAAGTCCGCTAAATCGATTCTCATGTAATTTAGACAGATTAGATTGTAAAAATTTTATTTGGGTTGCATACTTAGGGTGGCCCTCATACAAAAATTTGTTTAAATATATTTTTCACAAAGGCAGGTTAGTCGATTCACACCGAATTTACACCACGTAGCTCTTATATTAAGAGGAATAGCTAAGGAAACAAAACTTTTATTTAGGGTTGCCCTCACCCAAAAATATGTTTTAAATATCATTTTCTCAAAGACTGCTAAATCGATTCTGTTGGAATTTACACCACATGGCTTTTATATTAAGAAGCACATATAAGCTTAAACAAATTTTATTTAGGGTGCATACTTAGGGTGACCCTCATACAAAAATATTTTCAAATATCATTTTCACGAAGACAGTTTAATCGATTCACGCCGAATTTACACCAAGTAGCTCTTATGTTAAGAGGCATAAATTAGGCTACGAGCATTTTATTTAAGGTGGCCCTTAAGCAAACATATTTTTTAAATATGATTTTCTCAACGATTCTCATGGAATTTATACTGAATGGCTTTTATATTAAGAGGCACAAAGAAGGTCGTAAAAATGTTATTAAGGGTGCATACTAAGGGTGACCCTCACACAATAGTATTTATTTTCACAAAGACCGCACATCGAATCTGCATTATCCTTACATCGAATCCTTACATTAAGAGACATAGCTCTTGCAAGATTTTTATTTATGTTGTATTTTTTCTTCCGTAAGATTACTAGCAAAAGTAAGAAAATATTTAATTCCCCCCTTAGCATGATTTCGTTATACTTGAACGCCCCCAAAGGCTGTAAAATAAACTGCACGATTGAACACACCGCATTGGAATTGATGTATTCCAATACTATTTCTAAGAACCGGTTTTACAATTTCAACACATTCAAAAGCAAGTGTTCAAGTTTTTTAAAAACAGTGTTAATAAGCATTAAGTAAATTATTTTTGATATATTCAAACTTTTTAATTAAAAAAAGGTTAAAATACTATTTGTAAATTGTGCTAAAAAAAAATTAAATACATTTGATCAACAGTGGTAAAGTCGATTAAATAATTTCTGATAAATTGTTATTTTTAATTTTAAAAAAATGCCACCAATAAAAACATTGATTGGAAATTGTACCAGAGGAAGTACATTAAAAAGAAAGGCAAGAGAAAATGAAACGCCAGAACAACGATATGAGCGGTTACAAAGAGACAAAACTCAGCATTCGATAGCAAGAGAAAATGAAACGCCTGAACAACGCAATAAGCGGATTCAAATAGACAAAACTCAGCACTCGATTGCTAGATCAAATGAAACGCCAGAACATCGTAATGAGCGTGTTCAAATTGACAACACTCAGCATTCGATTGCTAGAGCAAATGAAACACCTGAGCAACGTAGTTTGCGTGTTGAGGGATTTCGTGCTCGAGCAGCAAAGTCTGTCCCTATAAATAGAGCAGGTTTAAATATTGATTACAGCTTAAATACAAATGTTGTAATTGGAGAAATGAATAAAATTTGTATTCATTGCGGTGCATTAATATTTGAAAAGGAGTCGCTGGGAATGTATTGCTCAAATGGAAAAATAAAATTATTGACTCTTAATGCACCTCCTGAACCATTAAAGTCATATATGTTAAATGGTGATAATGTTTCAAACCATTTTTTGAGTAACATTCGTCAATATAACAACAGTTTTCGAATGACTTATTTTGGGGCAACAAATATTGTAAGTTACGCTGTCAGTTTTATGCAGTGTTGGCAACCGTAATAATATTATAGTAGATGTAAGGTATTTTATTGATTGTCCAATATACTATAACGCAGGTACTATAATCCTAAAAACTACTAAAATTATACCGTTGTACTAAAATTTTACTACTATTTTGCCAATGTTAGCAAGAATGTATGCCTTTTATAACAACAAATATTTTTTTTCTTTTATGAAAAGTCTTCAAGTCTTAAAACTTAGCACTTACTACATTCTCGTAAGGTATACTTTTACGATTAATTTTTATAATTTAAGAATTTTGCAAAACGTACTATAATTTTACGGCCGTGATACGATATTTCCCTTTCACTAGGTTGCCAACCATGGCTTTATGCCTACTTTCAAGGTTCAGGGTCAAATTTATCATACCATTGGTTCCTCACTTCCATTGTCAGACACCGATCACAAATTTATTTTATGGGAGATAATGAATTGGAAATTGAAATTGACCGTCGTTGTGCTATTGCCCAAACAACACGCAGTGAAATCATTGCACGGTTACAAGAACTTCTTCACTCAAACAACCATCTGGTTCGATGTTTCAAAACAGCATTAGATCAAATGATTTCGGATAATCACGAAATTCGTATACATGCAGATAAAACACCGCTTAAGGAACACGAACGCAGATTTAATGCACCAACCACGAATGATGTTGCAATGGTAATGGTTGGCACCGAATTCAATCACCGAGATATTATTCTCAAAAGAAGGAACACTGTGCTACAACGAGTTAATGAAACTCATAGATGGTATGATGCATTACAATACCCAATTATTTTTTGGCAAGGAGACGATGGATATAACTTTGATGTGCGACAAATTAATCCAATTTCGAAACAATGTACAGATAAAAAAGTTTCTGCTATGGACTTTTACGCTGATTCGAAATGACCAATCGAACCATATTCTCCATTGTCGTGAGCTCTTCCACCAATTCATTGTGGATATGTACGCAAAATTGAAACAGAGCGACTTCTTTATATTCGAACGCATCAGTCAGAGCTACGTAGTACAGAGTATATCCATTTAAGAGATGCAATTAGAAATGATGTCAACATACAAAATATTGGCCAAATGGTGATACTTCCATCAACATACATAGGAAGTCCAAGACATATGCACGAGTAAACTCAGGACGCATTGACTTATGTTCGAAAATACGGCCGTCCTGATTTATTCATAACCTTTACATGCAACCCAGCATGGACTGAAATTTCAAGTTTACTTTTCCCTGGCCAAAAAAGTATTCACCGCAACGATATAACAGCAAGAGTGTTCAAACAAAAATTAATAAGATTAATAAATGTTATATAAAACGAGAAACGAGGTGCTGGATGTACTCGACTGAATGGCAGAAGAGAGGTTTGCCACATGCCCATATTCTGATATGGCTTAAAAATAAAATTGTTCCAACACAAATCGATGACGTCATATCTGTCGAACTACCTGATCCAGGAGAAGATCAATTTTTGTTTGACGTTGTGAGTAAAACTATGGTTCATGGCCCATGCGGAACTTTAAACCCCAATTCACCCTGTATGAAAGACGGTATTTGCACAAAAAAATATCCTAGAAATATGCTGCAAGAAACGCAAACAGGTAACGATGGGTATCCACTTTACAAACGACGTACAGTTGAAGATGGTGGAAAATTTACTGTCGTTAAATTAAACAACGTTGACATCGAAATAGATAATCACTGGATCGTACCATACAGTCCATTATTATGTAAAATGTTCAAAGCACACATTAATGTGGAATATTGTAACTCAGTCAAGTCTATCAAATACATATGTAAATATGTTAATAAAGGAAGTGACATGGCAGTTTTTTCAATCACAAATCAAAACGATGAAGTACTTCAGTATCAACTTGGTCGATATATAAGCAGCAATGAAGCTGTATGGCGAAATTTGAGCTTCAATATACATGAACGCGCACCAACTGTTGTACATCTGTGTCCATTTAAAAGATGGTCAACGTGTAACATATAGACCTGAAGATGCACAATTAGTAGCTGAAAGCCCGCCAAAAACAACATTAACAGCATTTTTTGAACTTTGTCAACAAGATGCATTTGCAAGAACATTATTATATGAATATGTTCCAAATGGAACAAATCGAAAAAAGAATTTCAAAGACGAAAGAAAGGTGCTAATGTTTCCGAATATCCTTGAATAAGAGAAACTGATGCAATTGGTCGAGTATATACAGTTCATCCAAATTGTCTTGAATGTTATTTTTTGAGAATGTTGTTGTTTGAAGTAAAAGGACCAACATCTTTCGAAGCATTAAGAACAATAGATGGAGAAATCAGTGCAACTTATCGAGAAGCATGTTTGAAACTGTGTTTACTTGAAAATTACCAACAAAGGGATAACACATTAATAGAAGCTTCACTCATGTGCAATCCAAAACAAATACGCACATTATTTGCAATTATTTTGACAACTTGCACTTCATCTGATCCTAAAGGTCTTTGGGAAAAACATTTAGAGAGCATGAGTGAAGACATTAGACATCAATTTCCAACAATATCAGTCGAAGAAATTGTAAATAGAACACTTACTGAACTAGAAGATAAATGCATATAGATCAAAAACAAATTACTTCCTCAACTTGGTTTGCCATCACCAACACGTGATTTAAACAATTAACGACAGAGATATATTGCGAGAAAGACAATATGATGTTAATCAATTAAAATATTTTGTTGAAAATCGCATAAGCTTACTGGTGGTGGACGATCAAAAAAATGCATTCAATACAATAATTTCCGCTGTTCAAAATGGTAATGGCGGAATATTCATTCTCGATGCTCCAGGTGGAACTGGCAAAACATTTTTGATTAATTTAATTCTTGTTCAAATCAGGATTAAATCTGATATTGCTGTTGCCGTTGCTTCGTCTGGAATTGCTGCAAAGTTAATTGATGGAGGTCGCACAGCACATTCTGCATTCAAAACTCCACTAAACATTCAACAAGTGGAAACTCCAGTTTGTAATATTGGCAGAGGTTCAGGTATGGCTAAAGTATTGAAGGGCTGCAAAATAATTATTTGGGATGAATGCACAATGGCGCACAAAAAATCAATTGAAGCCCTGAATCGTTCTCTCAAAGATATAAGGGCAAATAATCAAATTATGGGTGGAGCCCTTTTGTTACTGTCCGGAGATTTCCGTCAAACGTTGCCGGTTATCCCGCGATCAACACCGGCTGATGAATTAAATGCTTGCTTAAAATCATCGCATCATGGTCACATGTAAAAAAAATATCGCTGTCAACAAACATGCGAATTCGTTTAGTTCAAAGTAATACTGCGCAAATATTCGCTAAGCAATTATTAGAAATTGGTGAAGGAAAAATTACAGCTGATGCAACAAATGAAATTGCATTTCCCCCAAACTTTTGCAATTTATCATCAACAATAAATGAGTTGATAGACAAAGTTTTTCCAAACATCACGGTTAATTACAAAAACCAAAACTGGTTATGTGAACGAGCCATATTAGCAGCAAAAAATGAAGATGTTAACAAAATAAATCATCAAATTCAATTGCAAATTCCAGGTGACATAAAAAAGTATAAGTCTGTTGATACTGTTACCAACGAAGATGAAGCTGTCACATATTCAGTGGAGTTTCTTAACTCATTAGAACCACCTGGAATGCCTCCTCATATGTTGGTCTTGAAAGTAGGTTCAGCAGTGATTTTACTAAGAAATTTAGATCCACCAAAATTATGTAACGGAACAAGGTTGTACGTAAAGAAGCTAAAAGATAATGTAATCGAAGCCACAATATTAACCGGAAATAGTAAAGGAGAAGATGTTTTAATTCCACGCATCCCAATAATTCCAAGCGACATGCCATTTCAATTTAAAAGGCTTCAATTCCCGTTACGTCTTGCCTTTGCAATCACAATAAATAAATCGCAAGGACAATCCTTGAAAGTAGCAGGACTAAATTTGGAAAAACCTTGCTTTGCACATGGGCAATTATATGTTGGACTTTCAAGAGTTGGAAATCCAGATACCTTACATGCTTACACTCCAAATAATAAAAACAAAAACATTGTATACCAAAAAGCATTGAATTAAATTTACACAAAAATTAAAAAAACCTTTTTAATCACAAAAATATTTGATTCTACTTTTATTTTATTGAAATAAAAAAAAAAATTATGGCGAAATTTTCTATTTAAGGTGAAGTGAGGCGCGCAGGGTAATGCTAGTATTAAGATAAAAACAGATAAATGCAACGTTTTGGTTCCCCCTTTAAGAGTAATTATATTTTTTTAACAATTTTATGACATACTTATACAAACTTAAGTGCTTTTATCATCAGACAGATTGAGATTATTAAAAAAATTATGTCATAAGAAACGAGAGAAACAACCTCCGTCACTGAGTTATTTAAAAATTGCAATATTACAAACATGTAAAAAAAAATAGAGTACTTAAGCATTTTACTTATAGAAAACATAAATATAGAGAAGGCTGACGATTCCAGCGCAGCTTTTTGGAATGCAGACGTCTTAAAGCCCATAAAGTGCATGTTGTTAATGATATACATATCCATATAAAACTAACACCGCGCAGATTTTGCTACCAAAAACTTAATATTTTATTTCGTCGGTCATTTATATTATTTTTATGGCTGTGTATATAGGACATTTCCCGCCAAATCGGACACCATTTTACATCTCTGATTTTTGTGAAAATTATTTTTTTTTTAGTGTTGGTTAAGACTAGTCTTCTTAATTTATTTTCCGAAATATCGTTAATTTCAGTTGACTTCGTCTCTTTGTCAGTAGGGTTGTCGATATTGTATTAAATATCGGACATCAATAATATCGATATTTTTACAGTACGATAAATATCGGACCGATATATATCAGCGAAAAATAGCGATAAGCGATATATCGCAGGCAATACCTTTTTATTTAAATAAATAATAATAGTTATTTATCAAAGTTAAGCATAAATACATAAATAACATAAACTACAAATGCCAAAACTTGGCATCAAGGGATTTCAAAAATACACGTTTTTGTACATTCCGATGCGTGAGTCTGCTTCGATTGGTTGGAACGCAAAGTTTAAGTACAGACCCTACACGCTCTGAAGACAGCAGAAAAAGATGAGTTATCCATAATTTCCAAAACTTCCTGCACGTTATTCGCAGGCTGCTTTCTCTTTCTCGAAAGACCACTTGAATCACCAAAAATCTGCACTGCTAACGAGTTGTGGTTGGTCTTCATGAGTGAATGAAAATTGCTGGCGTTGCCGCTTGTTTTCACATTTTGTCCGCACACATTGCACGTCTCGTTTAAATGATTAACTTTCGTAAAATACGATTTGGTGCCATCGCACCAGCACACTCAACACTCTCGAATACAGAAAACAAAAGAAAATTGAAGAAAGAGAGACAGATTGTGTTTCGCAAATTGATTGAGCAGTCAGTTTTTTTTTGAAATTCAGAAAAAAAAGCCAAAAGAATTCCGTCATCAACTGATATCATAAACCGATATGATAAATCTGATATCGAATATCGATATATCGTGTGCTAAAAATATCTTGAAAATATCGCAAACGATATCCCTTGAGATATCGATATTTTGATATATCAGTAAATTATCAAGAACCCTATTTGTCAGTGTCGGTAGCGTTTTTAAGTGTATTGTGGTTTTGTTATTATTATTTTCTAATAATTTGTGCTTAGTTAATAATTAATTAATTTTGTGTTTAATATAGTGTCTTTGCTGAAAAATTGCATGCTTATATTAATAATTTTGCTTTAATTTTGTGTTTTTGTTTATTTTGCGTTACACACAAACATACATACATACATGTTAATATTAACTTACTTCCCAATGTGCACAAAAACGGAAGCGAATTCGTTTCGAATTCGAAACGAATTCGTTTGTGAGCATTCCGTTTTTTATAAGAAAAACGAATTCGTTTCGAATTCGTTTTTTTGTTCAGAAAACGAATTCGTTTCGAATTCGTAACGAACTGCAAATACGAATTCGTTTCGAATTTTTTTTTTAGTAAGTAAAACGAATTCGTTTTTGGTTCGTAAATAAAGCGTATCAAATGAGAGAAGATATCATTCGCCTTTGACATATATTTTAATATATGACAGGTAGCCTAGTAGGTAGCGCGCATGACTTATGAATCGCTGGGACATGGGTTCGAGCCTGACTTTGGAAATTTGTAAATCGTAAGTAAAATTTAATTTGATAATAAAACAAAATTATATGCAATAAAGTCTTAAAATTTGCATATTGAATAATAAAATTTTTTTTAAATAAAATTATTTTTTTTTTATGAACAAAAAAAATTCGTTTTATGAACAAAAAACGAACAAAAAACGAATTCGAAACGAACTAGTTTTTTGTTCATAATAAGCGGAAAATTCTTCCGTTTTTTCGAGAGGAATTTCATACGAAAACAAATTCGTAACGAAATTCGTTTCGGATGAATAGTACGAAGAAATTCGTTTTTCGAATTCGTTTTGCACACTGGGTTTCTACAAGCAAAATAAATCAGTGTAAGCAGTGCAACAGTTTTGTTTTTGCTTCGCTTTTGTGCTTTGTTCGTATACAAAGCTAGACTTTAAACTCTGTTGTGTTTGTTGTTGCTGCTTAACAGGTGAATTTTTGCAAAATATTTTAAATTGCTATCTTTTTTTTTAAGATTTCAAGATGGATTATTTTTCCTCTGAAAATTTGTTAGCTTGCTCTCTAGGAGATCATTGCAAAAGCCAAAATATATTGAATTCTATGTTTTCCTGTTCAGGTCCCTGTGAACAGGTGTTTCATGCCTCTTGTGCAAACTTAGCAAAATCTATTACTGATTTATTATGCTCTGTCCATTCGGGCCTGCAATGGTACTGTCCATCTTGCAGAGCCCTTTCCCCGTCGGTATTTTACGAAAAAATTAAGCAATTTGGGGAAAATCTTAACAATCTGAATAATAATTTCAGAGATATTCTTAACAATTATCTAGACCCCCAAATTGAAAAAAGCCTTAATGAGGCTAATTCACCGGATGTTAGTTTGCAAAATAAAACTATTACCGAGGCTGCTATGGTTTATGCTTCCACTTCTTCGATCTCCACTTTACCTAAACAAGCTATTTCCTTAAAAAAAAAAAGAAAGTCTAAAAAGAAATTAAATAAAAATCTGGGTAATGTGGGGAGGGTGGGCGGTGCGGCCGTCAGTGGTGACAAAACTCCCGTGGATTGCTCTCTAAATACCTCTTCACCCACTCCCAATTTTCCCGCTATAATCTCTAGTAACAATCTTCCATCTCCTTCCTCCACTATAAATAATCCTCTGTCAATTTCAGTTATTGCCAATCCGCGGGTGGATGTTGCGATTGATAGCTCTGTGCCTCCAGTTTCCCTGCAGGCATTACCAAGGCTAAAATCGATTTTCATTTTACGACTTCATTCCAACACTACCCTGACAGCGTTAAAAATTTTACTAGACAAAATCAAATTATTCCTGCCGACGCCTTCGTTTCTTGCAGGAAACTCGGTAATCAACCAACTCATGCGTCTTTTAAAATAACAGTGGCATCTTCTCATGTTTCTCCCATTCTTATATCTAAAGCATGGGTAGATAATATCTATATTTCAGAATTTAAATCGAAAAAAAATTATAAAACTGTACGTTCCAATTCAAAAAACTGAAACGGCTATCCCTTTACTATCAAAATGTAAGGGGTTTGCGTTCCAAGACGCAAGATATCTTTTTATCAACTCAGAATTTCTCTGAGAATATTATCGTGTTTACCGAAACTTGGTTAAATAACAGTTTTCTCAATATGGAACTTTTTGATAATAGTTTTCATGTTTTTAGAAGAGACAGACACTTGGAAGATCTTTCTTCTGTTGGTGGAGACGCCTCCACTATAAAAAATCATTTAACCAGTTCATTAGTTGAAATTGCCTGTGCATCTAATATTGAACTGTTATGTGTTAAGGTTACACATTGTAACTCTAATTTATACATTCTTTACACTTATGTTCCTCCAAATAGTAGCGCAGATGTCTACGAATGGCCGTCTTTCGATGGCCGTAGAATATATTATTAATGAACTAGACACTAATGACGACATTTTGTTGTTAGGTGACTTTAATCTGCCTGACCTAAAATGGACTCCTTCGGACGATGGTACATATTTTTATGCATCTTGTCCAAAAACTCGACAACAACAAGTTTTTGTTGACGAAATACTTTCAAATTTACAAGTAAGTTGTGTAACTAATTGCCACGGATGACAACTTGACTTAGTCTTGGTTACAAATAGTAGCAATGTTGTTGAAAGAAATGCTATCCATGCTCTGTCTACGGTAGATTCCTATCATCCACCTTTGAGTATTGTGTACCAATCTGACAATGAAAATTTGACTTATGCATGTTCATCCATTAATATTTACGAATTCAATTTTAAGAAAGGTGACTTTTTAAGATTGAATGAAAATTTAAGAAATAAATTAGACGACTTACTCACTTTTTTTAATAACAATACATTTGATGATTGCATTAAATTTTTCTATGGTGAACTTTTTTCTGCCATAGCATTGTCGGTTCCATTTACAAGGAAGTACGTTAATAATTCCTCGTACCACTGGTATACAAAGGATTTGAAAAAAGTTCGCAATGGCCGTAATAGGGCATGGAATAAATACGTTTGTAGCCAGGACCGTAATGACTTTGTTGCTTATCAGCGACTGTTTCTTGAATTTAAAGATATGTCATCTTTGGTTTATTCTGAATATTTGAATAAAATTAGGCTGAATATTCTTCATGATCCCAAGAATTTTTGGGGTTTTATTAATTCTAAAAAAAAATCTGACGGATTTCCATCTGAGTTTAAAACAGTTGATGGGCTCACTAGCGACCCACAAGTTATAGCCGGGTTATTTGCTAATTTGTTTAATGAATCGTTTTCTACGGTTTTATTTAGCCCTGAAATCAACTATTTTGAATATATGGATAACGACCCTTTAGTTTCGGTTAATGAGATATCTTTCTCTCCTGACCTTATAGAGAAATATATTTCATCTGTTAATGATGACTTCAACTCCGGGCCGGATGGTATTCCTGCGACAGTTTTAGTAAACTGCAGCTCTGTGCTGAGTCAGCCCTTCAGTATTTTATTTAATAGATCAATTCAAGAAAGCTATTTTCCTAAATTTTGGAAAAATGCATACATTAGCCCCATTTTCAAGAAAGGGTGCAAAAGTGATGTTTCAAACTACAGACCCGTGGCTAAGTTATCATCAATACCGAAAAATTTTGAACATATTATATACGATCAGGTTAAGGTGTGCTGTAGTGAAGTCATAACAACTCGTCAGCATGGTTTTCTTAATGGCAGATCTACAGTTTCTAACCTCCTTGATTTCACTTCTTTTGCATTAATCTCTTTAGACTCTGGTGGGCAAGTTGACTGCATCTACACTGACTTCAGTAAAGCATTTGATAAATTACCACATAATTTGATTTGGTTTAAGTTAAAGAAGCTTGGATTTCCCTTAAGTTTTATCAGCTGGATTGAATCTTATTTATCTGATCGCTCGTATCAAATAAAATTTAGGAGAGCGTTTTCCTCCCCACTTAGCGCGACATCAGGTTTTCCACAAGGAAGCCACCTGGGGCCGCTCCTGTTCATTTCAACAATTAATGATGTTACACATGTTATTAAAAACTCCCATCTGTTAGTATATGCAGATGACATGAAAATGTACAGGAACGTAAAGGGGGGTTGGTGACACTATTCCACTTCAGTCTGACTTGAAATCCTTTGAAGTTTGGTGTTCTAAGAATAACTTACATCTCAATCCTGATAAATGCCAAGCTATGATTTTTACCAGGAAGAAAACTATTGTGGAATTTGATTATAAATTAAAAGATAAAAATATTTGTCGTGTCGATGTAGTCAAAGGCCTAGGTATACATTTTGATACTAAGTTGACTTTTAATGAGCATATTAATCAAATTTGTAAAAAATTCTCATCTTTGCTTGGCTTTATTAAGAGGTGGGCAAACGAATTTAATAGCCCTTTAGTAACGGTGACTTTATATAACACAATTGAACGTTCTCACTTAGAGTACGCCAGCTAAGTATGGTCACCATTTTATAATATTCACATAAATAGAATTGAAAGAATTCAAAAAAATTTTATTCGTTTTGCTCTTAAAGGCTTAAATTGGATTGACCTTTTAAGCTTTCCTCCTTATGAGCATCGTTTGAAGTTATTACATATGCAGTCTTTGAGCTCCCGTAGAAATATTGCGGATATACTTTATCTGCATCAACTTGTAACTGGGTCTCTTGCTGCACCAGAGCTTCTTAATTACATACATAGTAATAGTAATCGGAGGAGTACTCGTAACTCTTATCAATTATTTTACCAACCGGTTAGTAGAACTAATTATATGGCTACTGCCCCTTTTAATCGCATGACAACTCTTATTAATAATTCCGAAGTTTATAACATTAGCTTGTCAAAAGGTCAACTCAAGCTTAGACTGAAAACTAACTGTAGCTAAATTTGTAGCTTAATGGTGGTGTGTATTTTTATGTTTGTGTTGTCCGAGCCCCACAGCATGCTGGGTAAATTTTTTCTAACATTTATGCCTTGGACCACGTAAATTTATACATATAATTATTTTAATATATATATGTCTATGTTTACATGGTGTGAGTGGGTATTATGTTGAGAAAGTGCGATAAAGCTAAGAAAAAATTATAAAATAAATAACAAATTAATGTGCATGATAATTTATTCTATTCCATTATTTATTGAATAAGCTTTTTAATTGGAATAAAGCTTCAATGCTAAATAGCTAAGAAGGCTATAATAGCTGTAGTAGCTAAACTCTATTATTATTAATTGAGGTCTACATACAGATTTACATAAGTTACTGTAGAGTAACTTCGGATATTGTGATATGGTCGGGTAATGTGATATACCATCATATTTCCTTAAATAAATAACTCTCGACAAAATATTTGTTGTCAACATAGCAGTAATGGAAAAAGATACGTGCTGCAGGTTTTGGGCGTTCGCATTCACTGTTTTTGGTCTCAGTGTGGTGAAATTGATTCAGCGGTGCGGTCGAAATTTTATGTGTGCATTTCATGCTTGAATTAGGCCGAAATAAAGTAAGTATTATAGCCGCAGTACTAAAATCTGTTAGTGGATGGATATACTTTGTCATAAATAATGTGTTTTTTATTTTCTGAAGTGTGTTTTAATAAAATAACCTGAGTGTATTAAAACTGAAATTCGGCTAATGTGATATAGTCCATTTTGCTCCACCCAGCAAGGACATTACCTGTGGTTTTTGCAACAAATCCTTTCAGAGGGATACAAAGATTCAGACCTGAGTTCAATGCCTGCAATCCGATTTAATTTGAGCTCACAATGATTGTCTTCCAAGACGGCAAGCAATTTTTGTATGTGAGTCGTTTATCTGACTTTAATATGTTCTGCTTTTCGCTTATTGATTCAGTTTAAATCTTGTTTCCTTTTTTGAAAATTCTATTGAAAGATGTAATGTTATTGTATTTTTGATTCCTACTGTTTTATACTTGTTATATTTTTCATGATAGGATATCACATTATCCGAACGCTATATATCACATTACCCGCCAATTTCATTAAGGGGTGTCACTTGGCCTTTTTCCATTTTGTTGATATAGCTTCAGATTGGCTAACGCTAAAGAGCTCCGAAGTCGTAATATACTGCACAATGCATCAACAAACCATAAAACATAAAGAAGTAGAAGCTATGCTATAAAAGTTGCGTGTAATTTATAATGCAAACATGCCTATATACCAATACCCGAAGTTACTCTACGGCATGATAGCTAGAAAATTTAAAGTTACGATATCTCAGAAAAAAAAAAATTAGAAACTTATCAACAACATAAAAAAGTGAAAGTAAGCATGGTACGCAATACCTGTTAGAAGGTGCCAGCACCTCTCTCAGTAGAGAGAACGCTGTTGATTTTCTTCTTTTTTGAGCGTAATGAAAAATTTAAGCTACGCTCTTTGTCGAATAATGTGTAAGACACTATTGAAACGCAATTGCAGCCGTCATCGACACTTCCTATTACACTAGTTTACAAGAAAAAAGATCTGGTTTCGCATAGACTTTTTTCGATGTATTTTGGGGCGTAGACTCCAAAAATGGCAACCATTTTTTTTTTTTTAAGAATCGTTTTCGAGATATTCCCAAAAAACCCCTTTTTCGGCACTTTTTTCATTTATTTCACTATATCTATATAAATTTTTTTTTGGCTCAAAAACGATTTTCAGCATTCGAAAGATATTTGTATTTCCTTTCTAACGATATGCTGTTTGCTTTCAGCGGATACGATTTGATTGAGTTACAAGCGCTCAAAGTCCAAAAAAAGTGACTTTTTGGTCTTTTTTGAAAATCATTAAATTTCAATTGCTCCATTTGAATGAAAAATTTTTTCTTTTTCATATTTTTAAAATTTTTAATGAAAGACTATTTTTTTTTGCAAATATTTTAAGTAAATTTTGCGAAAGTCGGACAAAAAATGTAGAAGTTATTCGAAAAAACACTAAAAACTTGCAATAAAATTAATCTTTGAACGTTAATAACTTCGAACAATTTTTTATTTTTTTTTTCTAAAACTACATTCAAAGACGATAAAATGATACCCTACTTTCCATTGATATCGATATTTATTACTAGTTTATTACGGTTTAAAAAACCTTTTACTCAATAACGGTTTCGAATAAAAGGCTGGAAATTTGTGTGCTTGTTGCTTTTAATACGTACTAAAACATATGAAAAAAATAGCGAAATTGAAGAGGGTCGGGCCAAAACCTCGGTGATTTTGCATGGAATGCCCCCTATACAGTTCTGATCAGCTTAGCCAAATCAAGAACAATACGACCTCAGTGTGTCACATCAGATACAGTGCTGGATCAGGCATACTGATCAGTTTGCATCAGTCCAGTTTGTCTGGCTCCATGCGTTACTAAACCTGTCCGGACCTAATCAGATTACCCCAGTCTGAACCGGATCTCTGATAGGGCCAACCGTATGCAATCCCGTCGAAAAATTTTACTCGGGTAGCCACAACCTTTCATTCTGGTTGAAGGATTTTTTCATCGATCAGTGGGGAACGATGTGGTCTTAAATTTGGAAAGAAATACGGTATCCGAAGATTTAATACATATATTAAAAGTTTTAGAGCGTTTTGTTTGCCGTCTACGTAACGCAATTTTTGAAGATTTTGGACCCTCTCTCTCTCCCCCTCTCCCCCCATGTAACGCGCCGTAACGTTTTTCTGTACCTAAAAGTCACAATTATGTTGCGCAAAGTACCGAAAAGTCGCCGATCACGAAACTGAAAGTTTTAGGACATTCTGCTAGTTGAAAGCTTTATTTTGATATATCATTTATTGCTGTAGCTGATCTAGATCTCGTCAAGTTTTATCATTTTAATAAAATATTTTGGATGTACAGTAGCGACCATAACTGGGACAATGTTAGGCAGTTTCATACCTACATGATCATAAAAGTATTAATAATAAACTGCTTTGAAAAAAGTTTTTGATTTTGAAATCCTTGTTTCTTCTATTTTAATATAAAATTAATAAATAAATTTAAAATGTATACAATAGTCAATTTTTTTTTCAATAACGCTAAAAAAAACGAAGGTATCAATTTTATAACGTCTGTATTGTTTTTTGTTTTATAGCTTTAAATTTACCGTTATTTATATCGTTTTATTAAAAGTTTTGAATCATGACAGGTACATAGTGGAAGATCTCCCAGATTGTCAAAAAACTAAGAAGAGGTATGTAACGTCATTTCCAGTGATCACATGAAGCCATGGTGTACCCTCGGTACTGATGATTATGATGAACTTATAAATGATGAGTCGCCAGGGTCCGCGATGGGACAGGAGCGGCCGACTGTCAAGTATAGAAATCATCCCTTAAATTACTCTCTCGCTAACAGTTGAACTGAAGGGTTGCACTATTTAACGTGTTCAATTACTTTCTTTTTATGTACGAATAATTCTTTATTATTTCACTTAAATAAATGAATTTAACTTTTAAACAAAGGAATAGGTTTATTTTGACAAATAAGAAGTGGGATTATTTCCAAAAAACGTCTGCAAAATTTTATGTTAAAAGGACAAAGAGAATATAATAAAACAGTGCAACGAAAAAAAACTGTTAGAGAGAAATTCAACTATTAGGCATCGCTTACGAAGCAAAAACGCCGACGCAAAAGAAGCAGCGCTTAAAAAGCAACGGCGCTAACGTACAAAAGGCAACGCTTAAGTAGCAACGACGCCGACGAAAGAAAGAAACAAAAATACAAAAAGTAAAGAGGTTCTAACGCAACGGTCAACACGAAAGGACGTGTATGGCATTCAACAGAAGAATAAAATTAATAAAAAATATTGCAGATCAATAAATACGAAATGAAGGTAAAGTTGACAAATCTAACAGTGCCTCAATTAAATAAATTTTTATGTGAGAAAAGTATTCCCATAAGTGGTAATAAAGCATACAAATCAACGAAGTTAATTGAAGTACTTGGGGTTGACGAAATCGATCAAAACCAAGTGGATTTGGATGCAAATGATGACCAAGAAGCATGGCAAAAACAAATAGACGACCTGAAGGAAATTGTTTCGAGTTTGGCACAGACGGTCAGAGTTTAAAGTGGAACCATGACAGCACAACAAGCAGCCGGTAACAACATAAATGCAGCAGAAGTTCATCGTTTAACAAGTTCACCCACACAAAATGAAAATGGATTGACGCAAATGCAACAAAGTTTTACGACACAATGTCCTAGTGGCGGCAGGCATCCATCAGACATTGTTGATTTGCTTCCAGAATTTTGTCCGATAAGACGTAGCGTAACGTCAAAACTGTTTATTGAAAAAGTGGAACAAATTCAGCGCATATATGCATGGACTGATCAAAGCATCTTAATTGCGGTCTACAGAAAAATGAAAGGTTTGGCAAAGGATTGGATCGACGCAATACAGACGTGGAACGAATTTAAAACCTTATTCATGAGAGATTTTCTATCCACACTAAATAAAGCAGATGTTCATCGCGAAATGATGCGGGAAAAGAGGAAGTCTGGAGAAACGGTGGTGGAATACTACTACACAGTGTTGGCGGTAGGACGCAAGGGTGAGTTAGACGATTTATCCATTAATTCGTATATAATAAACGGAATTAATGACTCTAACCTCACTCTTACCCTTTTTGCTTTAAATTTATGCACATGTAACGATCTTCTTAACCCTTTCGCGTCCAGAGTTGCTTACAAGCAACTTCAATACTAAGCCTTGTTAAAGTGACACAATCGCAATAAATTTTGTAAATTACACACCTTATTGATTGATTGCAATTCTCAGAATAAAAAACTTCAAAAAAGCAACCGTTATGTTGTGATCAACAAAATTACGACGCATTTATTAAGATGAAGTCAAAAAAGTCACATGTGCAGTAATTTCAGTGCAAAGTTGGAAGTAAATATACAATTTAAAACATTTGAAAATTATTGCGTTATTACGCTTCTATAATTTTTTTTTTGCTTTTAAGCAACTTCTTATTATCTAGTGACCAGATTAGTCTAGAAAGCTAAAAATTTTCAAAATACCTTATATAGACTTAATAAGCCTGGAAATTAAGAGGAAAATTGTTTCTGGCAGCTGGCTTTGGAGCGGACGCGAAAGGGTTAAATCAATGGAGAATCTCGCGTTGACATCTATGACATACAAGAACACGAAATACAATACTCCTATGGAGACAAATGATAAATTTGATGCTGCTACGAAATCGGTCGATAGAAAAGGTCCTAAATGTTTTAACTGCAATGCATACGGACACATGGCAGCAAAATGTCCTCAACCATCAAGTAATGTGCATAATGTGCGATATGTTCCAAAATAGGTCATTAAACGAAAGAGTATAGACAACGAGACAACAAATCAGTAGCGGCAGTAAGACAGGAAATGGCAGTCTGTCCACCGAAAGTATGGGATATAAAGCTATTCCAGAACAAGTTCGAAGCATTTGTCGATACTGGGAGTGACCACTCATTCAAGAAGACGCTGTTCCTGATGACGTTGAATGTATGCCGTCTACAGCAACTCTAACTGGTTTTGGAGGAGGTATTATAAAATCGTCAAAATGTATTAAAATAACAATGGAAATAGATTCGTGTCAAGTACCAGTGACACTGCGACACTACAGGTGGTGTCAGAGGATTTGATGAAGTATCCAGTTCTGTTGGGCAGAAATGTTCTTCTAGGTAGACGACAGTTGACAGAAGGCCAACTTCAAGTTCCGCAAGTAGAAGCGAAGCAAGACTTTATATTCAAAATTGGAGACAATATTACTTCTGCACAAAGAATAACAATGGAAAAATTAATAATCAAATTTAAAGGATGAAACATATGTCACCAATTACCAGGTTAAATTGATCCACTTGTTATCTTTGTCATGTTTGTTGAATAAAAATGACTAAAAAAGTTCAATATAAAAATTGTTCAATTATTAATATAATAATTATTAGTCTTAAAACAAATCAAATTCTTAAAAATAAAATAAGGAGAACTTGCCAATTTTTCAATAATAATAAAAAAGTAGCTGGAAATTTCCAGAACTTTGAAAATATATGAAAACATATATAGAAAATCATAGCACATGTGTAAGCAAAACAGCTTAAAAGAGCTATGGCAACAAAAAACATAACTCAGAAAGATAACAAGGAAAAAAATGCGTACGGAATGCAAAGAAATACGCACTTTGTGCACATCAAGGTCACATACCCAATAGCTCAAGTGTTAGAGCGGCCGTCGCAATTCAAAAATGGATACAGTCGGGTGTTCGAACCTCAGTACAACTTAACCAAAACTGGTCTGATGAGGCTATGTATATGCATATAAATATGTATATACGTGGTAATAGCCGAAACATATGTCACCAATTACCAGGTTAAATTGATCCACTTGTTATCTTTGTCATGTTTGTTGAATAAAAATGACTAAAAAAGTTCAATATAAAAATTGTTCAATTATTAATATAATAATTATTAGTCTTAAAACAAATCAAATTTAAAGGATGCTTTGCTGAAAATTTAAATACACTGGGAAAAAGTAAGAGCTCCAAAATGAAATCAACTCAAATCAGCCAGTCGTTGGAAAAAGATATCAAGTGCCATTTGCGCAACGTCCTATTTTATCAGAAATTGTCAACAATTTGCTGGAAAGAGGTATAATTCGACAGAGCACTTCTCCACATTCTGCATCTGTAGTGCTAGTCAAGAAACTTTCTGGTGAGCATCGCATGTGTGTGGATTTCAGATTTATCAATAAGGTAACAGTCAAGAAGCAGTATCCGATGCCAACGGTAGAAGAGAAGTTATCTCAATTAGCTGGTAGCAAATATTTCACGGTGCTAGATATGACTGCGGGCTATTACCAAATACCATTGGAAGAGGATAGTAAGCCATATACTGCGTTTTTGACTCCAGATGGATTATTCGAGCACAATGTCATGCCCTTCGGTCTGGTGAATGCACCTATGTATTTTCAAGAGGCTTTTCAACGATTCGAAAGTTAAAACATAAGCAACATGTGATTCACTATGTCGACGAGGTTATAATTGCAATAGACACGGTGAAACAAGGAATGAAAGTCCTTGAAGAATTTTTAATAGCTCTAGAAGGGGAAGGTTTGACTTTACGGCCGTCAAAGTGCGAATTTATGGCTACAAAAATACGATTTCTCGGATACAGCATTGGTCCATCAGGAATAAAACCCGGTAAGGAGAAAACTGAATGTATCGAAATGACGTCAACACCAAAGAACATCACTGAAGTACGAAGTTTTATAGGTTTTTTTCAGAAAATTTGTTAAAAATTACAGCATCATAGCTATGCCGTTGACCAAGCTCCTTAAGAAGGATGAACCGTTTGTATGAGAACCTGAGCAAGAGAAAGCTTTGAATGAGTTAAAGGAAGTTTTGGTTAGAGAACCGGTTTTAACAATTTTTAGTCCAACAAAACGACATGAGGTCAGCGATTCAATGGACCATGAATTCTCAGCAGAATAGTACTACCAGATTTGGGTGCGGGTTCAATGCACTTAAATTTAGTGGGCCCGGGTTCAGGTAGAATTTTTTTCCGAAAAAATAAAAAAATTAAACAATTCCATTTAAATTTTATTTTAGAATGTTATTTTATTTATTTTTGGAAAACATTTTCATTTAAACGCACAAGTAGAATATACTCTAGTGATTCTTCGTAAAGGTGTACTCTTTGCGAAGCTAAAACAAACTCCAACGCAGAAAACGGCCTCTCGACACTGAGTTGAGTTGCTGGAACAGCTTATATGATCCGAGCAGCTTCACTCAATAGAGGTGAGTCTATTTTTTTTGTTACCAGAATTCTGAAATCTATTTTCTTTAGAAATCCTAGGATAAGTCTGATAAATCTCGAATTCTTTGATATTGAATTGTTTTCTTGTTCTTTAGCAGCTCTTTCAGCATGTCTGCCCTTTCATTTTCGGAAAGAGATACTACTACACTTGTTCGTTAATATTTTCAGTTGAAAGTTCTATACTAATTTATGATACCGTTTCTGGCTCTATACGTATATGTGCATTTCCACCAAAATTGTCATTTTGGAGCACACTCTTCAACCATGATTTTTCTTGAAGTTAAGTCAATTTTGATTTTATATTCAAGGTGAATTCAAAGACCAATTTTTTTAATGTAACTTTTCATGTTTATTTACTTTGAATGCAATTTTAACTATGTCTCCCTCTGAATTTTAATTGTTCCTCCTTTAATATTATTCAAGAAGTCTTAACTTCAAGAAAAACGATGGTTGAAGGGTGTAATCAAAAAAAAAATTTAAACATGGCCGGGCTGAAATTACAATTTCGCCATGGTTTCGATTTTTTTTTTTTGAGCACACCCTTCAGCCATGGTTTTCTTAAAGTTAAGACTGTCTTGAATTAATATTAAAGGAGGAACAATTAAAATTCAGAGGGAGACATAGTTAATATTGCAAAATAAAAAAAACACGAAAAGTTACATATGAGCCGCTGAAAGTAAGAGTGGTATAAGTCACATATGTATAAGTAGTTTTGAAAAAATTGGAGTTTTACGCTTTGGCATCCCAAAAAATCAGTGCTCATTTTTTTGTCAAAGTTTTGGAACTTTTAGAAAGGCAATTGCTGAAAATTTCATGTGTTATAAAAAATAATAATTTTTAGAAAAGTAAGTTGTACCAATTAAGCTTAAAGTTAGAATACCATTCTTCCAATTTTTATTTCAAAGAAATTAGCTGTTAAGTGGTATAAGTCAATGAGTTATACCAATTTTCCTTAAAAATTTTTGTCTTTTAAGCAAAGTTCATCCTATTCACTTAACTATTCATTCCCATATTCCTTTATTCATTTAAAAGTATTAAGTAAATTGAAATATTCATTTCATAAATCATTTTTAATTACTAAAAAATTATTGTTTTTTTATCCAAATAATAATAAAAAAAAAATGTTCTTTAATTAAAACATTCACATGGAAAATGATGAATTAAAACTAAATCGAAGTAATTAACGTTATTCAGGTTAAAGAGCTACTTATCCTTCTCAATCTCGGAAAGTTTTTCATTGTCCAGAGAGTCAGCTGGGGATTTAAGATTGATGAAAACGTAAACGAATACGAATACTATAGTTAAAAGTTTCATCACTAGTAAAATTAATTTTCACATTAACTTTAGATAGCTAAAGTAAATAAATTAATAAGAATACTGATTTAATTACTGATAACGCTCATCAATAAAATTTAAATAAAAATAATAACACATAATCAATAACAGTTTTATAGGGCTCAAAATATTGTGCAGCTTAATCCAGTAATGTCAAAAATGTTGGTTGAATTAAATGCTTCACAACAAATGCTTTTCGAAATAAGCTTCTCACTTTAGCATTGAAACAAACAATATGGCTAGCGCAGAGTTGTACCACTGTACCACTGTTCCGCTTGAAGTTTGAGGTATTTGATTCGTTCCAAAACTTTCCGATGCTCTGTAGCGGCCATATGACAAACTAAAGTTAAGGCATTTTGGCTAATGAAAATTACTAACACAACAAGTTAGAAAACGGGTATAACTCACATTTTGAAAATTTTGAGTTATACCACTTTTGCTTTCAGCGGCTCATATGTACACGCAACATCAAAAAAAGTATCCACTCGATTTTATTGAATATAATCGGAGTCAGATTAAAAAAAACGAGATTTATATTAAATATATATAAAGCAACAAAGTATTTTATTAAAATTCAAAGTAATGACAACATTCTTTAATTATTTAAAAAGAACATTTTAAATTATTTTGGAAAAAAAATATAGTACTTCAATATTAGCAAAAAATACATGGTTTTAGCAATTATTTGCATGTTTGATAAAATCTGTGAGTATAACAAAATTTTCTTGAATATTACAAATATTTTGAAAAATATGGAACCAAATGATTAAAATTTATTAAATTAAAGCAAAAAAAATTATTAGTTTTAAAATTCAAGTCAATAACGTGTTGGCCCTTCTTTTGCTTCAATTACGGCCTTGATGCGTCTAGGCATGGACGAATACAAAATTTCAATTTCTTCTTTCTCTATTTCATTTTGCCGGACATGGAGAATAACATTTTCCAGCATTTTCAGTGTTGAAGGCTGTTTTTCTCTAATTTTTTGGTCCAGGATAAGGACCGTAAACATGAATGCTGGACCGAAAGTGATTGGAAAAGAGTCATATTTTCCAACGGATCTAAGCTTAATTTGTTTGGCCCAGATGGGACCCTCAGGGTAAGGCGTAAAGATGGGGAGCGTTACAGTAGAGGTAACACACTTAGTACTGTCAAGCATTCCCCATATCTGATAGTGTGGGGCTGCATAACTTTAATGGGAGTTGGTAACATAATTTTACTCAGATCAACAGTGAGTGGAAAACAATATAAAAAAATTATTGATGAAGGTGTTGTGCCGACTATTGAGGAGCAGTTAGCAGAATTCGATGACGTTGTGCACCAATACGATTCTGCCCCTTGTCATCGAGCCAAAATCGCAAGCATTTTGCAATTCCTCTGTACATTTTAAGTATTTTTTTTTTTAATTTATGTTACTTTCTTAACCCATAGGTGAAAGATCACAAAGATAAATTAGGGAAAAAGTCATTATCCTGGCTCGGAAGCAGCTCAGACCTCAATCCAATAGAGAACTTTTGGTATGTTATGGGCCAAAAAATTAGAGAAAAACAGCCTTCAACATTGAAAATGCTGGAAAATGCTATTCTCCATGCCTGGCAAAATGAAATAGGAAAAGAAAAAATTGAAAATTTGTATTTGTCCATGCCTAGCCGCATCAAGGCCGTAATTGAAGCAAAAGGAGGGCCAACACGTTATTGTATTGAATTTTAAAACAAATAAATAATAATAAACATTTTCTTCCTTTAATTTAATAAACTTTAATCATTTGTATTCATATTTTTCAAAATATTTGCAATATTCAAGAAAACTTTGTAATATTCAAAGATTCTATCAAACATGCAAATAATTGCTAAAACCATCTTACTGAGATTAATGACCAATTTTTTTTTCTTTTTTTTTAATTAATTAAATAGACATATTTATGTTTATTAAATTTCTCCCTGACGTTTCGCTACTTATTTGGTAGCATTTTCAAAGGGGTTGTATTTTTTGACCATAACAAACTTGCACAACTTGAAGTATTATATTTTTTTCCAAAATAATTTAAGATGATCTTTTTAAAAAATTAAAAAATTTTGTCATTACTTTGAATTTTAATAAAATACTTCGTTGGTTTATATATATTTCATATAAATCTCGTTTTTTTTAATATAACTCCGATTAAATTCAATAAAATCGAGTGGAAACTTTTTTTTGACGTTGGGTGTATAAAGTTTTGTAATCTATTAAGCGTTAGAGTATATAAATGCTTAGTGGAATTCCAGCGGGTTGGACAATCAAGCTTTGCTTTTTTTAAGCCTAACCTTTTTACCAAAGAAGCTTTAATAGGCGTTCCAGGCTTCTTAGAAAAATCACTGCACTTAGTAACATTAATATTAACTGTAGATATTGTGTCATAAACTGCCAACTGGTAAGTATGATCTATGCACCTAAAGTGAATTATATCGTTATATAAACCAGACAAGAGTTCTAATCCTTCTTCATTTGCATTTAGTTCTTCTTCTTCATATTCAACTTCTTCAAAATCAGGTTTTCACATTAATTTCATAACAGTTCAATGAAAATTGTCAAAGTAATTAAAACCAAAAACAAAAGCAACAAATAATAATCTTGCTGGGAGCAAAAAAATTCTGTGAAATATGAGATTTGAAATTTTTAAAACTTCAGTAAAATATGTAATTTGAATTTCTAAGCGCAATTTAAATTTAGCCTGAACCGAATTTTTGAATGGGTTTGGGTTCGGGTTCACATAATGTAAGTAAAAACATTGTTCCGGAGCGGGTTCAGGGTTCGGGTTCGAAACCCTGCCTGCAATCGATTTCTACAAGCCATTAATGATGACGACAGGAATTGTGAGGATATTGACCTGAAAAGAGCAATGGCGTGAAAACATTGATAAGGAGCGTCGCACAGTGATCAATTAATAACTTTAAGCTGGACGAAATTATATAAGGAAAGTGAGAAAAAAAAAATTACATTATACTTGTAGTCCTTATTGCGTATTGTGGCAAAATATTTTCGTCGAAAGTGACGTCCGAGAAAATATACTAAGCGACAAAGTCATCGCTCTAGTTAATTTCAAAATTTAATTTTTTTTTCTCGAGTTAAGTGCTGTTTATATAATTCACTTTTGGACTATTTAAAAATGGTGCACATAGTTGAAGGTATAAGTGATATTTTAAGCTTATTCGATTAGATTTACAGTTACTCACAAAATTGAGTATACACCTTGATTTACAAGAAGTATTGGCAATTTTTAAAGAAATTAAGAATGTTTAGTAAATAATTTTAATGCATGGGTATAGATACCAATCTGACGAACTAATAACGAACATAAATTTTAATATTTTTGAAACATAACACAAAAAGAATTCATAAAAACGTAAATGAAAGCAAAATTCATGTCACAAAATTAAGCATACAGTTCATTAAAATGAAGTATATAGTTCATTAAATTTTAATTAAAAAAGATATTCTTTGATTCCAATAATTGGTAGGACCACTTGCTGCATCTGTTACCGAATTAATTCGTCGTGGCATAGAATCCACCAGTTTTTGGGTGAAAGAGTGCGAAATTTCTTCCCAGATCTTGGCTATCGCTCTCTTTAAGTTCTCCTTGCTCCACGAATGGAAGTTTTTCAATTTTATTTTCACTTCTCACCATAAATGCTGATTTGGGTTCCTTTCCAACGATTGTGGTTGTGTTAAGTTGGTTTGGAGAGTTTTATAGCAGCCAATCTTGCCATATGTGCGCCGTGTGCTTTGGATCATTATCCTATTGTAACTAAAACCCGGACGGAAGCTTTAGTTTTGCGGCACTCTGTAGCAAATTTCGTCTTAAAATATCCAAGTAACTTTCTTTGGTCATAATTGAGTCTATAAGTTCCATGGATCTGACGCCACGAGCTGTCATAAATCCCCACAGTATAACTGACCCTACACCATGTTTGACTGTGGCTACTCAATTTTTAGTTTGCAGCGAAGAATTAGTCTTTTTTCATACAATTGATATTCCATTAGATCCCCAACGATTAATTTTTGCCTCGTCCGTGAATATCATCCTTTTCTAAAAGCTCGGTGGCTTGTTTAAATGCATTCAATCAAACTCCAAACTTTTTTTTCAATTATAGAAATAATGAAATTTTTTTTGCGTGCAATTAATCCGTCCAAATTATTTTTTCGCAGTACTCGATTAACTGTTTTTGTGGATATCGTCTTGCTAATAACTTTGGAAACTTCTGCTGTCGATTTCGGCACACTAGCCTTTGGATATTTTTGCAATTTACGTATTATAATTCGCTCATCACATTTTGATAGGAGTTTTTTCTGTCTCTATCTATAGAATTCATCAATGTACTTTCGTATCTCCACTTGTTTATAATATTTTGAACTGTATAATTAGGTCTTCTACTAATTTCACTAATTTCGCGATACGATTTTCCTTTACAATATCATCTCATCACCAATTATCTTATTGCAAAAGTTGTATCCTTGCTAGTGGTCACCATTGCGAAACTAACGCGTAAAACGAAATGAGCTTGTATGCAAACTATTAGTCGATATAGCCCTACAACCTTTAAAATGCTTTACAATACTTCCGTGATAAAAAAAAAATCAAATTTGATGTCAAAATTGGCAAGTGTATACTTAATTTTGTGACATGAATTTTGCTTTAATTTACGTTTTTATGAATTCTTTTTGTGTTATGTCTCAAAAATATTAAAATTTATGTTCGTTATTAGTTCGTCAGATTGGTATCTATCCCACTGCATTAAAATTATTTACTAAACATTATTAATTTCTTTAAAAATGGCCAATATTTCTTTCAAATCAAGGTGTAACTGTATATAATACAAGTGTATTAAAAAAAAATAATTTTATTTGCTAGTAAAAAAATAATCTTAAATTTTTGCTTTGCGTCCCATACCTTTAGAGGCACATAAAAGCACATGGAAATTTTATTATCTATATAATATAGTGTACTTAAGGTTTCTAAATATGTTCGATTTTTTACTCCCTACTTGCACTTGCCGAACAAACTTTTCAATTTTGCAGGTAACGGCGCTATCGTAAAAAACATCGACATGTTAAATGTTCTTAGAAAGTACCCTCCAAATGTTCTTAGAAAGTGGCTCTCCAAATGTGTTATCAGATCTTGGCCTCATACTGATAAACATTTCACCTCAAAAGGTATGAGAAGAGGACGGCCGAAACAACCTTTTTCAAAACTAAAAAACTGTAGGTTAAATTATGTGAATGGTTTCCCAAGCCACCAACAGGGCATAAGGTCTTGATACATGGAAAAGATGTTATTGAACATTTTTCTTGCCGATCGGTCAATTAGGGGAAGATGCACAAGAATGTCGCCATAAGAAAATAAAGTATTTTAGGGAGCATAACACAAGAAAAATGAGTAGGAAGGAAACAAAACAAGATTTATTTAAAATTTTACTTTTAACATTGGACCCTCAAATATCTCTGTTATGTCCATTACCTCAAAAAACAAGCGGCTCTCTACCCAACGAAGTTTTAAGTCTAGAACAGCCGGAATTTAATGAAGAAATGTAAGATATTAGATAATTTTTCCGCAATAACACACTTTTTCCATCAGAATATGAAAAATAAGAAGCTACATAGCTTTCTTGAAAATAATTGCACACAAAAGATTGAACATAGGATTCAAAGAGGAAGTCGACCTCCGTACGAATCTGTAATCAAAAACTCTCGGCAAAAGTTTGTGCGTCTAACTTTAGTGTATGAAGTTGGCAAAAAGTTCAGTTTTGACTGCATATAACTCAAAAGCCAGATGCGATGGAAAAAATGGAGCTCATTTTTGGATTCAGCGTGCTCAAATCAACTTAAATAGTGATCAGTAATTTTGTTGTTTGACCTGTGTTTCATTGTGTTATGAATTGAAATTATTTTTACATTTTGTTACATAAAATATTTTTTACACAAAGTCTCGGGACGGATATTGGGGAAAATAAATAAAAAATGAATATTTATGTCAAAGTCAGCCATATTCCGGTTTGAAATATTTTCGTCCACATAAAAGGTAAAATTTGATTACTGTGCATCGTAAGTGGAAAATTAGATACGATGAAACACATAAAACTCCGACTAATTATTCCGAAGGTGACATTGTGGTCATAGATTATGTCCCGCAAGCTACAGGATAGTCGCACAAATTGGATCCATGTTTTAAAGGGCCGTATGTTATTACCAAAGTTTTGAATCATGACAGGTACATAGTGGAAGATCTCCCAGATTGTCAAGAAACTAAGAAGAGGTATAGTAACGTCATTTCCAGTGATCATATGAAGCCATGGTGTACCCTCGGTACTGATTATTATGATGAACTTATAAATGAGGAGTCGCCAGGGTCCGGCGAAGGGTCAGGAGCGGCCGACTGTCAAGTATAGAAATCATCCCTTAAATTACTCTCTCGCTAACAGTTGAAGTGAACGGTTTTACTATTTAACGTGTTCAATTACTTTCTTTTTATGTACGGATTAAGGCTCACGAACTCGCTAGACATGTCACTTGTCATTGGATTTACATCATCTAAGTTTTTTTGAAAAGATATTGAGCTTTTCTTTCTATTGCTGTATCGTATGATGTGAAATATCAAATTTAATTATTTTTAATACATTTTTCGTCATATCAAAGGCATTTACAGTCCGATCGGAAGGTATGATATATTAATGTTTTGTTTCAAGTAGACCAATTTTTTGCTCTTAGGATCAGTGACATCAAGTACACTGTTACCCACCAGATCTTAGTTCTTACCATCTTAACGTACCACTCTAGTGTCAGAAAATTAAGATTCGCAAACAGTCAATAAACTTTTCCAAGAAGTATTTCGATTACTCCATTGGAAATATTTTAAAAAAAATGTTTTTTAATTTTTTTGCCGAATGTAAGGGTTCACTTTTCAAATTTTCCATTTACCAAGAATTAGATATGAGTACAAGAAAAAGAGTATTTATTATGATGGTATCAAAGAATATAATGAACTTACAAATAACATAAAAGAATGTAGCACTATTGAGAATATAAAAAATTTTTTATTTACATACTACGAGACGCGTCCAATTAGATAGTTTATTATTATCTCTCCTAATTTTTAAGGCTGCAAAATTTGAATTGTGTAATAAATTATATAGACGATAGTTTAACGATGTTTTCTTTATTTTTTAGTTTGTAAAATAGTTTAAGAATGTGAATTATACGATCTAGGTCAAAAATTGCCCGTAATAAAGAAAAAAAAAAAATATCTCCGGTATTTTGAATCGGATCTTAAAACATGATGTTTCGATGTTTTTGTCTCGAGGATACCAGTTTTTTTTTTTCTCCAAAGGTTATTGACCTCAAGTATCTATCCACGAGATCTCCAGTTCTACAACATGAATCAAAAAAGTAAAATAAAATAAAGTGCCTTCGAGCCGTTGCCCGAGTCGCAGGACCTTAAAAAAATTTAAATAAAACACAAAACTTTTATGGTGGGAAAACTTATGTATGTTAAAAAATCAACTTTAATTAATTTATTAAGCTACTTTTCACATGCACATTTATCTAAGCTCGACTGTTGTCTTTTTATGTAGCATCAAATTTTAATCAAAGTTATTTCGACGTGATTCAAGTTGGCTGTATTTCTGTCGGCTCTCGAGCTTAGATAAAATATGGCCCATGCGTTGTTCATCGGTGACCGCCATAGCTTTTCCCACTATAAAAGCTTTGTGTTTTATTCAAATTATAAGAAGTGCGAATTTAATTGTACCATTTGGTGAGGTCCTTCGAGATGCTGGGCAACGGCTCGAAGAGCCTTTATTGGATTTTACTTTAACGTTTTTAATTCATGTTGTAGAAGTTGAGATCTGGTGGGTAGATACTTGAGGTCAATGACCTTTGAAACAAGAAAGAAAGATTCGACTCTAAGTACCGGAGATATGACGAAAAATTTAATAAGGGAACCCCTACGTTCGGCAAAAAATTAAAAACATTTTTTAAAATTGTTCTAATAGAATCATCGAAATACTTCAGTTGGAAAAGTTTATTGATTTTTTGTAAGCTTAAATTTTCTGACACTAGAGTGGTACATTAAAATGGTAAGAACTGAGATCTGGTGGGTAAGTACTAGAATGGGGTACTTGATGTCAATAATCTTTAAAGCAAAACAAATTGGCCTACTCGAGACAAAAATATTGATCATTAAGATCGGACTGTAAATGCCGTTGATATGACGAAAAATGTATATGCGCCACCTCGTTTTTTAGTAAAAAAACAAAAAAAAGTTTTCGAAATTGCCTTGCAAAAATGCTTCAGATTTGATGGTGTACGGTAGACTTATCATAGATTAGAATTCTTCACCCGGGAGTAGCCCAAAAACCACCCTATGGGAAAATTCGATAATTCAATCTTTTTCTTGAAAAATTGACAACTTCAAACAGGTGGAGGTAGTCCAGTATTCAACATTAATGGAAATCCTTAGATGAACTGTGTCAAGACGTGTTAAAATGTAGATATCCGCTGGCTCATCGTAAAAAATAAACAAAATTTTATTTGAACCGGTCTAACGATATATGTATCAGCAGAAAGAAGAGCTAAATACCTTTTCAACAAAACTTAGTTGATGTCAATTAAATGACAAATTCATCTTTTATTATGGTTTAAACAAAATTGTATGTACAAATCCCAAAAAATTCGAATTCTACAGCCTTATACTGAGTATTATATGACATAAAAAACAGTTACTCGCGAAAAACATGTTTTTTTTACAAGGGCCTTTAACCCATTAAGGTTCGATACCAGTTCCGTCCATACGATTTTGTTAAAATTTTATACACGACCTGTAATTGGTCTAAAATGATCACAAAAAAATTCAGCCTCATATCTCTCTGGACTACTGAGATATTCACTGGGTATTTTTCTACCCAGCCGTCGTGGTTACCGTGTGGCAATACCTGTCAGCCAAAAATAGCGCCGATTGCTTTGATTGATTTTTACGGCTGGGAGTAAAAACGTAAGCGCGGGCTTTTAAGCAAACGACTGATTTGAAAATAAGTTTTTCAGTTGTGCGGTGCGAAGTAAATATGATTTGTCATCCTAATTGCATTACACATGCAAAGCTGGAGGAGGACGCATGAAATATCGAAGAAGGAGAATGTGGGCGAAGTGCCGAATTAATTGATGTGATTGTAAACCCACTTCCGGTCACCGAAATTAGTGTCGAATAAGACTTCGATGACAATTTCATGTACCTAATGAAAATAATAACTTTGCATTGCCTGGTGAAGTAGCAGGTATCTTCGAGGTGGAATACAGCTATGATGATGGTAATGTTTAATGTTTTGTTGATGATGAGGATAACGTATCATCGCTAGCAGCACAGAAGCGAGTTCGACAGGAAACCATTGATACATTCCCACATTCAATTTTTGCGGGTTGTCACTATGATGTCAAACCATCTTTCTCATGAGATTTTGTCTAAGGCCAAGCGATTTGCATTCGAATCAGCAGCACCGAAGCGAGTTCGACAGAAAACAATTGATACATTCCCACATTCAATTTTTGCAGGTTGTCACGATGATGTCAAACCATCTTTCTCATGAGCTTTTTGTCTAAGGAAAAGCGATTTGCATTCGAATCCGTGAGAAAAAGTGGTATTGGCCACTTTATACAAATTTATTGGATGCCTTCAAGGTAAATGCGTGGGAATTTCACTGACTGTGCACAAAATATGAACGAAAAGCCACAATGAACCAATTTGAATATCGCCAAACCGTCAGTAAGGACATCGTTATCCCCATGACCAAGGCTCATGATGGACATGGTAAATCACTATCAAACGTTTCACAACAAAATTGCAAAAACGTTCCCGATACGTTAAATGTGGCATCAAAACATAATACGGATACCGAAAATGAAGTGTAAATTTGTAAACTATCACAATAACGTGCCACGCGACCAGACTAAAGATTTCAGGGCGAAATAATACAGTATTCTTGTGTATCAGTTTCAATTTAAATCAAACAGACATCTTTCGATAAAAACATGCTTTTTTGTTTGATTTTCGTGCGACAACTTTTTCGGCATAACAATAACCTCCACGGTCCAATGGGTAAAAAAGTACCCAAACAGGCAAATCATCTATAGTACCGCTCAAATGCTTTGCAACTGAGATTAGTTTTGAAGAAATATCAAACTATTTCAGTGAAACAATAATTTTGAGTTTAATTTTATGTTACTTTTATTAACTTCACTTATTGCTGATTTTTTACCAAAAACAAAAATTTTAATCCGTTAGCTAACCACAACAAAAATTTACATTAAACAAAAACAGCAAAATTATAATTTGTTTTTGTAGAGTTTTTATGTTCAGTACTTCTAGTGCAAAAAAACACAAAAAAATTACAAGCGCAAAATGCATTAAAATGGGCAACGAGCTGCTTATACTAGTTTCAATGACCGCTACGTCGCACAGTGGGAAATTTTTTAACGTTTTGGGACAAAAATCCGTCTACAATGCAATTATTAATGGATTTGAAAAATTTTTTTTTTTAAAATAATTGTTAAGTACCACCCAATGTGTGAGTAATGCCCAAAATTTTGAGAACGTTCAACATAACCTCAAAAAATCCTATAAATATATGAAATTCGTGTATTTTACTTAAAGAGGGGGTAGGGTTTTGGCGCTACATTTTAGGCATAAGTTTAAAAATGTTTTTTAGTGATATGGTAAAAGTAAACTTATTTTTTTAAAACACATATAAAAGTACAATACTTAAAGAGTATTCTGTGAAAATTTCATTAAAAAATATTGCAGAATAAGCCATTGGCATCTAATTTCCGCGGACGCCTAAAAAAAAAGTTGGTTTGTGGTGGACAACATAACTCATCATTTTATTATCTGAAATCAAAAAAACCAAAAAATTTGGTTAGCTTATAAGTTTTTCAAGGTATTGACGAAGGGGTTTTTTTTTTCTTTGACGATTTTTGAGATTTTGGTATAATTTTTAAGCCAAAAAACGATTTAAAAAAAAAAGACAAAATCAGTATATTTATTATTGCAGAGCTAGTTGTATTGCAAAAAAAAAACCTTTCGTCATTATCTAGTTTTATATGTATTTAAAGAGTGTGTCAAATTTCAAGAAAATCGGTCTAGTAGTTTTAGTAAAGTAGCTTAAGTAAAATACACGAATTTCATATATTTATAGGATTTTTTGAGGTTATGTTGAACGTTCTCAAAATTATGGGCATTACTCACACATCGGGTGGTATTTCACTATTATTTAACAAAAAAATTTTTCAAATCCATTAATAATTGCATTGTAGACGGATTTTTGTCCCAAAACTTTAAAAAATTTCCCACTGTGCGTCGTATCATCAGTAAGCTTTGTTAGCCGAAGTATAGTAGTCTACAAGCCTACTATGTTCTATTTCTTGCGTTGATCAGTTAAGAATCACAGCAAAAAACAATACAAAACTTCTACATTTTAATGCAATTGACCTTGTAATCTCTTTAATATCACACATTTCTTGACTAGCGCTCCGTTGAAGGCTTTTCTGGCGATACGAACGAAGTTGCAAGTGCTACATGTAAATATCGGCGAGCTCACCGAGGGTAATTTTTTCAGTTGTGTTTTTTGGAACAAAATTTTATTATAATTTGTTTTTGTACAGAGTTTTTATGTTCAGTACTTCTAGTGCAAAAAACCACAAAAAAATTACAAGCGCAAAATGCATTAAAATGGGCAACGAGCTGCTTATACTAGTTTCAATGACCGCTGCGTCATATCATCAGTAAGCTTTGTTAGCCGAAGTATAGTAGTCTGCAAGCCTACTATGTTCTATTTCTTGCGTTGATCAGTTAATAATCACAGCAAAAAACAAAACTTCTATATTTTAATGCAATTGACATTGTAATCTCGTTGATATCACACATTTCTTGACTTAGTGGTTTTTTGCACTAGAATTACTGAACATAAAAACTCTGTACAAAAAAAAAAATTATAAAAAAAAACGAAAATTCAAGAGCTCAAAACATGCGCCAAGGAAAAATGCATAGCCAGTCCAATATTTGGTTCTGTAACCGTTGTTTCTGATGAGTGCATGACATCTTCTGGACATTGACTTATAAATTTGCTTATTAACAAGGTAAAATAGGGTTCTAATCTTTTTCTATCTCAGCGAATAGGTCACAACCACTTTTGAGCATTTTCTGACCGATTATGCGTTTTACCACCATCCATATGTTCTCGAGTTGAGATCGACAGACTGCGTCGGCCATGATATGATGTCAACTCGTTTTTCCACAAACCAAGATTTTAGAAGCCTTGAACTACGATTTCGATCATTGCCAGCAAATTGATTGATTGATTGATTGATTGAGTAAGTTTATTAGTATTTTAAATACTTTGAATAACATTTTTATAACTATAACTTAAAATATGACTAGTTTTCGTTTCTTTGATACATCTTAACATATTGCAGTTTATTATTTACAAGTTTGAATTTCAATTCATTGATTCCTTTTTGCTTTGATGAATTCTAAACATTTTCTTTAAAAAATTCTTAAATTCGATTCATTTTTTATATCATTTGTGAGGCTGTTAAATAATCGAAAACCTTTCTGGAAAAGGGTCCTCTGGGCTGCTGTTGATCTCTGGTATTCGATTCTAAAATCACTCGCATTTCGAAAACTATATGGCTGGACCTCATCTATTCTTCTGACATAATTTGTGAGATAACTTGGTGCTGTCTTGTGTCTTATCTTGAAAACCGTTAATAGGGTGTTGAGCTCTAGTCTTTCTGTAATATTAAGACATCTAAGTGTTTCTAACATCCATCTGATTGAGGTGTATCTATTGCATTTTAAAATTGTTCTTATAGGTTTATCTAAAGTCTTTCTATCTGTCCGAGGTTGCATGATGTAAATAATACTGAAGGACAGAATTCAATGTGTGGTTTTACTATGGCGTTATATAAGTTAAATACCGTTCGGTTAAATGGATTTGTTAAAACTGATTCTTTATTCAAAAAATTTTAGTTGCTAGAACAAAATTATTACAATAAATGTTTTAATTGCAGTGCTGGCAAATTCACATACTTTGGCCAGCAGTGCAATTTGATACTCTTAGTTGCTAGAATAAAATTATTACAATAAATGTTTTGATTGCAGTGCTGGCAAATTCACATACTTTGACCAGCAATGCAACTTGATACTTTACGTGCTTTAAATGAAATAACTTGCGATATTTTAGCAAAAGAAACGAAATAAACGAAAGAAACGAAAGAAAAGAATGCGCGCTTTAGCACACGCGCATCCGGGAGCTTCCACTGATCAGCGATTGGTTGCATGATCAGTAGGTGTGCTAGCATAATCAGTAGGTGTGTTAACTATCCTCCCCGTTAAAGAGCTGGCGTCCCTGCCTGCTCGAAGATTCAAGACAAGCTGTTCGATCTGAAGTCTTCCCTGACGTCTCTTATACAGGATATAAGAAACTGAGACCAAAATCGCTATTACCCAAATGAAAACGAAAGAAAAGGTTCTGACGGTAAGACTGCCGTAGATTTCGTCCCTTGAAGAATGAATATAATTTAGGTTGTGATCACTGATGTGTTTTAAAAACGGTAAGGATAAAGAAACGGAGTGATCAGTGAAATTAATCCTGTGAGAGCTTGGAATCTCTGGCTTTAAATTAATAGTTCTTTTCCGATTTAGAAAAGGTACTTCATTTACGTAAACCTTATCCTGATATGTTATAAGGAATGTACCGTTTATAAAAACGGGCGGTCCGTTGTTCTCGATTACTTTTGCTGCATAATTATTTAAAATGATGACCCCATCGTCAACAATTTGAATTGGCTCCAGGTGGAAAGCCGTAGTCTTCTTGCATCGTGCATTGCCATTATTGAGTAACGAACTAACGCACTCCGCATCATGAAAAATTTGACAAAAAGGAGAGAAAGGGCCTTTTCTACAGTTAGTTAACGGTTCGTAAGTATGTTGGCATTTCGCCACCAAGTTTGTGTCAAAGACAGCAATTTCATTCCGATGCGCTACAGGAAAAATATTTATCAGTTCGCAAATTCTTTCTACAATTGGATACCGAATTATAAAGACGATAGTGTCTCTATTCTGCATTACCTTTAAAGAAGACACGCCAATTATTTCACTTAAAGTTACATTATTTCTTATATTTTTAGAGAAAATTTTTTCTATCTCAGAAGTTTCCAATAAAATAGGATTTATGACATTTAGTCTTGCTAACATTACTGAATAAATTATATTATTAAGCTCTATTGATATCATCCTATTTCTTTGCATTACCAACTCAAATAACTGTCCGTTTTCTACAGCAAGTTTCTTCTGTGAGGTCAATAAAATATTTAATGAGTCTGTCAAATTATTAATCTGTTTTTGAAATTCTGAGTTTATTAATATTTGGTAATTGTTTGAGTCTGTGAGCCGTTCTTGTATCGCCCTGACTTTTTCGTAATCGTCTGCGTCCGGAGTACCTGCAATATATTTGAGAGCTGTCCCTATGAGGTTAATGCTTCGAGCCTGTTTATGATGGATACGTAACATGGACACTAATCGAAGGATATTTTCCGCGTCTACTTCCATTTCAGTTTTAGCGTCCGATTTCAATAGCACTTTTGACATTTCTAAGGCCTCCTCACCCATTTCCTCATATCGTGTCAGGTTTACACTATGAACTAAGTAGTCGTCTCCCGTTGTTATCCGAACCGAGCCATTTATAATAGGGATGTAATATGAGTTGGAATAGTCCAGCAACTTGCCATTGGTTGATGTCAACAGAGCAATTCTGAAATGATTTTTATTTAATATTGTCTTTATGGACGATTCTATTGTCAATTTGTAAAGCAGTTCCTAAATCTTTCTGTACCACCTTTTTAATAAAAAGCTTACTAAACTTATTTCCCAGTCGTCTGTTCACCTTGACATAAACTGTGTCCCCTGGCTTAAAGAATTTTGTCGTTCTATTCCTGTTGTGGTAAGTCAGGTCCTTGTTTTGAGTTTTAGCGAGTTTTTCTCTAATGTCAGTTTTATCTTTTTCTGAAAGACAATGTATAATTGCCGCTGGCTTAAAGCCTGTTACTGAGTGTAAAGTGTCGTTGTACCTGGAGACCGCAATAAGCACCAATTCTTTAGTATCATGGTAAGGTGCTTCTCCCTTGAGACACCTCGCTATTTCGCCTATTGTGCTGTGAAGCCTTTCTATCTGTCCATTGCTTACGCTGTGGGCTGGAGGTACGGGAAATATTTTTGCGCCGAATTGATTTGCCATAAGTGATTTAATTGTTCCAGAGTTAAATGATTTTTCATTGTCACAGATTATAGTTTTTACGCTTGGAAAAAAAGGTCATGATTTTGAGAAGTGGTATTTTCACATCGACGATAGACCGCGATTCTATTGGGAGCATAAGCGCGAATTTAGTAAATTTATCCAGACAAGACAGGAAGTGTTGACTGTCCGTTGAAAAAATATCGATGTGCAAGATTTCCCCCGGGTAGGAAGGTACAGGGGTCTGTTCAATATTTGTTTTCTGAGGATGGCGCTTGTATTTTGACTCGTTGCATGTTTTACAATTCGCCACAATTTCCTTCAATTTTTGCCTAATGTTAGGGAAAAAATAGTCCTGAAGAACTTGGTTAAAATTTTCTCGTGCACCGCGGTGTGCTCTATTGTGTTCACTTGTTAAAATTTCTAGCTGATCATCAAGATTACTTACATCTATGACCACTTTATGTGAGTGAACGATTTTGACAGAAGGAAACTGGTTAATTACATGATCTTGAATTTTACCTAGGATATGTAAATCACATTGAAGGCAGTTCACCACATTTGGGTTCACACATTTCTTCAACATAGAGTAAATTTCCTCAACACAGGTAAAGTTAACTAAATGTCGAACAAAGCTTCCAAACAAGGTTTGGGTCGAGAGCTGAGGTGCAGAGGCATTATTTAGAATAATTTGGTTTTTGAAACAATTTACTGGGTTAACAACGGTTCGGATGACTCTGGTTAATGATGCTTCGCTATGTATTGTCCCTTCTGATGCTGATATAGTTTCCTGTCCTTCTGAGGCCGTGTCGGTATCTGACCCAGCCACTGCACAATCTGTTCCACTTACAGAAGGCTCATTATTACAGACCAAAGGATTTGCATATTGTCTAGATAGTGCGTCTGCGACAGTGTTTTCCTTTCCTGGCTTATAAAAAAAGGTAGGCGAGAACTCCTCAATGAAGGCTCTCCAACGGCGGATTTTGGTGTTTGGGTTGCGTTCCGAAAGGGAAAAGGAAAGGGGTTGATGGTCTGTATAGATTTTAATATTTTTGGCCCCATAGAGGTAATTGCGAAGTTTCTGGAGTGACCAAACTATGGCGAGAAGTTCACGCTCATTAGTAGCGTAATTTTCTTCCGCTCTCGAAAGGGTCCGTGAAACCATGGTAATGGGTTTTCCATTTTGTGATAAGACGGCTCCTATTGCCGTAGAAGACGCGTCGGTAGTGAGCTCAAAGGGTTTTTCGTAGTCAGGTTGGAGCAAAAGTACATCTTCTGATGCCAGAATTTTTTTAACTCTGTTAAACGCCCTAACAGCGTTTTCGTCTAGCTCCAAGGAAGTGTTTTGTGAGCTTTTCGCATTCACATGACCGTTTTCACCACGCAGGTACCTCGAAAGTGGTTTAGTAATACTTGCGTAGTCCTTGATGAATCGGCGGTAATAACCTGCCAGTCCAAGAAACGATCTTAACCCTCTAAGTGTTGTTGGCATTTTATAATCAATTATGTCACGGATTTTGTCGGGACAAGTTTTGATCCCGTTTTCCGAAACCACAAATCCCAGGAATTCGACTGAATTTTTCAAAAACTTTGATTTTTCCCTTGCGACTCGCATGTTTGCAGCATACAATTTGTTTAGAATTCTGTCGATGTCTGCAAGGTGTTGCTCTACTGTCGGAGAGAAAATAATAACGTCGTCGATGTAGATATAACATGTCTTCCCGATTTCGTCCCTTAATACGTCATCTATTGCGCGTTGGAACACGCTAGGGGCATTTTTTAACCCAAAAGGGAGCCGGCAGAATTCAAACTTGCCGTTATTCACGCTAAAGGCAGTTTTTTCTCTGTCTTTTTCCGATAGCTGGACTTGGTGAAAGCCGGACTTCAAATCTATTGTTGAGAAAGTTTTGGCCTTTCCAAGGTTTGACAGTATTGTGGAAATATTTGGTATTGGGTATCTATCGCTAACTGTCTTAGAATTCAATTTTCTAAAATCAATTACTAGCCGTCTTTTCTGTTGGCCCTCTTCATCAAAGCCTTTTTTATTGACAATCCATATTGGATTGTTATATGGGGACTTTGATGGCCTAATGATATTATTTTTTAAGAGGTCCTCCAGCTCTCTTTGCACAAAGTTGGTTAAAGCTTGGGGGTATGGGTAGGATCTAGAGTACACTGGCTCCTCATCCGTTGTTCTGATTCTCGCAATAACATTGGTATTGTAGGGCAGAGCTTCATTCGGATCAGCAAAGACTTTTTTATTTTTTTCAAGAATTGCTAGCAAGTTATTTTCAAACGGTATGTCTCTGTTTGGTGTTATACTGTTGACCTGTTTACAGGGTAAGTATTTTAATTTTTCTTCGCCGCCGTCAAACCGCAAAATTCCTCTCTGAAGGTCAATTTGAGCGTTGATTTCATTCAAGAAATCAAGTCCAATTATTCCTTCAAACGTGTTCAAACATGGAAGTATAAAAAAACTACTGGTCTTATTAAATATGTTAATAAGACATTTGTGCGAGACCTTGGAGTTTCCATGAAGAGACTTAACACTGAACGTCTTATTTACGGGTTTAACACCTTTAAGTGCAGTTAGGTTTTTAACGTAATTTTTAGAGGCTCCCGTATCGATTAACAACTTAATTATCCCTCCACCAAGAGTTTTTTCTACATATGGGAGGAGGGAGTCTCCCCTAAAAAATTTATTTCGTCAGCCGGTTGAATATTACTTTGGTCCTCCTGCAAATACTCTGGATCTATCTCGAGGTCATCGTAGGCGGATGGCTCAAAAACGTAAGCCTCGCCCAAGTTTTCATTTTCCGAGCCAAAATATTCAGCTCCACCCAAATGGTTTATTCGCTGAAATTTATTTGGATTTACCACAAAGGATTGACCCGAGGGGCGCTTTCCAGCTTGAGGCTGATTTTGCGCAGCCCGATTTTGAAAGCTCCTTTGCATACTTCTTAAGCTTCTGTCGACGTCCATTGGTTCGGGGGGATTTGGGGTTGTTTGTTGGAATTGATTGTTTGGTGTGCGAACTTGTTGCTGTTGGGGAACATATGAGGGCAAGGAAGCTTGACGTTGTGTCGGATTTACAAGAGAGCGAACTCGGTAGTGAGGGGAATTAGATGTGCCTGGTTGGTTGACATATTGTCGGCTTTGCAAGCCACTGCTGTAAACGCTTGCAAAGTGGCACCTGTTCTGATTAGTCTCGAGCTCCTGAGCAAGCGCGAGAGCCGAAGGCATATCTGCCGGTTTGCAAGAAAACAAGGTGTCACACAATGGTCTTCTTAACCCCGAGATGAACACTCTTAAAGCATCCTTACGGTACTTATCGTTCAACGAATCTATGAGGGGCCTATTGCCTTCATTGGTCATTATTACCTTATTGATGATCAGTGTTAACTTCTGTTCAACCAAGTCGTAGAATTCGATTAATGGTTTTGGACCTTGCCTTAGGGTGGATAATTCCTGTTCTAAAGTGTAAATAGACCTTTTGTCCGCGTATGCGAAATCCAGACGGGCTATTATGGCCTGAAAATTAAGTACGGTGTTATACGCGCTCAAAACGGTGTCCGCGGAACCAACGATCTTGTTTCGCAATATTGCTACGGTCTGATAATAGCGAGTACTTCCCTCGAATTTTTTGAACAGGTCATGAGCAGTCAATGCAGACTGTCGCCATGAGACGTACTTTTTTGGGTCCCCATTGAACTCGGGAACTGACTTCACAATATCGAGTGATTCAGTACATTCTATTCCGTCCCTTATCACTATAGGTTTATATTCCTCTACTTGGACAGGGGTTTCAAGTTCTGCTAACCTTCCTGCAAGTCCGTCAACTATTGCTTGAAAATCGGTCCTGGTTCGTTCGGTTGCCTGGCTAATTGCCGTTTGCAGCAATGCTTGGACCGTTTCAGCATTCATTTCTTCAGTTTCTTTACTTTTTTTCAAATTAAAATTTCTTAATTTCCTTATTAAATCGTCTACGTCAGGAAGCTCGTCTTTACCACTAGACATAGATTTCCCCAAAGATTTCGCGTTTGCAAAGAAATAGAATTACCTATTATAGGAATACTAAGTCTTAAATTCGTAAACTAATAAACTTTATACTTTGAGCAACGAACTTCTTTTAAAATTTCGATAAAACAATTGAGCCGACAATTATAACTTACAGTAAGACTATCCTCATGTCTACTTAGTGCGACTTCTGGTGGTGATTCTTCGTGGTTGCTATATTCCGTAGGTACTGGTGGTACTGGATATTGTTGACCCTGTTGCGCTTCTCAGCGGTTTCAAAGACTGGTTTCTTCTCTTGGCTATGTTCTGATGGTTGTTACTGTTGTTTTCCTGTTTTTTTTTATTTGCTTATTTGCGTTCTGATGATTTTATTTCACAAAGCTTTTAGTAGCTGCTTTGGCTATGGTAAAGCTAATGCTTTAGGTTTTTAGTTGCTGCTTTGTTCTATTTAAAAAAGTCACTATCCCTTATAGGGTTTTAAAATATTCTCTATGAGAATTTTGAAATCTTCTCTATGAGAAACACAGGCTTTATTTCACAAAGTTTTTAGTTGCTGCTTTGTTCTATTTAAAAAAAGTCACTATCCCTTATAGGATTTTAAAATATTCTCTATGAGAATTTTGAAATCTTCTCTATGAGAAACACAGGCTTTATTTCACAAAGTTTTTAGTTGCTGCTTTGTTCTATTTAAAAAAAAATGTCACTATCCCTTATAGGATTTTAAAATATTCTCTATGAGAATTTTGAAATCTTCTCTATGAGAGCAAAGGCGAACAGTCACTATCCTTTATAAGGATTTGAGAATATTCTCACACAGGTGAACAATCACTATCCTTTATAAGGATTTTTTAAAAATCTTTTACAAAGATTTTTTATTTCGCGTTGGGCGCCAGTTAAATACCGTTCGGTTAAATGGATTTGTTAAAACTGATTCTTTATTCAAAAAATTTTAGTTGCTAGAACAAAATTATTACAATAAATGTTTTAATTGCAGTGCTGGCAAATTCACATACTTTGGCCAGCAGTGCAATTTGATACTCTTAGTTGCTAGAATAAAATTATTACAATAAATGTTTTGATTGCAGTGCTGGCAAATTCACATACTTTGACCAGCAATGCAACTTGATACTTTACGTGCTTTAAATGAAATAACTTGCGATATTTTAGCAAAAGAAACGAAATAAACGAAAGAAACGAAAGAAAAGAATGCGCGCTTTAGCACACGCGCATCCGGGAGCTTCCACTGATCAGCGATTGGTTGCATGATCAGTAGGTGTGCTAGCATAATCAGTAGGTGTGTTAACTTATACGTTCACGGCTGTTACATAATTTATTTTTTTGCGGAGGATAAAATTGCTTAAAATATTACTGTAGTCAGCTGCCGTCATCGACTATCGAATTAAGTAGTCACATCTTTTAGCTATCCAACCATGTCAAAAATTTTGCTATACCTCTCACAAATTTTTTGGCAACTTTTTTAAAAAAAAAATTGTACGAGTATTTTTATACCCATTGGTCCTTAATGGGTTAAGAGAACCAAAACTGTTCCTTTGAGTTTTCACCCATGAAGAAAGGGTTTTCAAGAGTTCCTCCAAATTTTAAATTCGTGCGGATCGAATTTGTTCCTTCAATTTTATTCTTCTTAGTTCAATAAACTACGAATAAAGACGCCTGTGATAAATTTATTATTTATTTTAAAATTTCCCTAAAATAAACAAAATCAAAACTGACTTTTTCCTTCGTGTATTTTTCAAAGTTGCCTTTGTGGCGGCTACAACATACCGTCTTTCCCAAAACCTCTCTCCAATAGTCACATTCGATGCATCCATACTATCAAGTAAAAAAGTTAAACTTACCCAAGTGGCCAAACCGGCCTGAACGACCAATCCGATGTAAGTAAGTCTCAGCCATTCGCGGAAAGTCAAAGTTAATAACAACATTTACAGCTTGGACATCAATTCCACGAGTAAATAAATCTGAACAAACGAGATTTCTACACAAACCTTGTCTGAAATCATGAAATACTCGATTTCTATGAGCTTGAGCCATTTTTGCATGAATATAATAACAACAGTAACCAAGTTCTGTTATCTTCTTTGCCAAGAGTTCAACTCGTTGTGTTGAATTGCAAAAGATTATAGATTGGTTGATTTGCAGCTTAGAAAATAAAGTGTTCAAACAATGAACTTTTTGTCTTTCTTGCACAAAGGCATAGTACTGTGTCACGCCCTTCAAAGTAAGTTCTTCCATTAAATTGATTTCATACGGTTCGCGCAAATGTTTTTCCATAAAATTCTTCACAGTTAATGGAAACGTTGCTGAAAATAGAAGGATTTGAGGATCCTTTGGTAATTTCATTATAACATGATCCAGCATGCCTTGGAAGTCAAGAGATAAGAGTTTGTCAGCTTCATCTAGCACGAGAATTTTGCAGTGTGACATATTAGCAACTTTTTTATCCATCAAATCTAAGATGCGACCAGGAGTAGCTATTATCAGTTGTACTGAAATGAGAAAGTTAAATATCTAAACAATATCTTTGTTTTCTATAAAAATTTTCTCGAAAAACGAAAGCTTTTAGGTTACTTGTTATTTGATAATAAAATGGCTTTATCCAAGATTTTGCTGATGGGCTAAAGTAATTTCTGGTATGTTGTCAAAGTTTTTATTGATTTGTTACTTTAAGTGAATCCCTTTGCAATATATACCTTTTTTATCAATAAGGATAGTTTACAATTAACATAGTATTAGGTTTCACCACAATTAAAACAATAATTAAGAAACGCAATTAACATGTAACAAAAATTATAGCCTTTTACAATGTGCAACAAACGAACTACTAAAAATGGGAGTTAAGTTTACAGTCATATATACAATATTTTTGTCATGCCCACCGGCAAATAAGCAGTCTCCAAAAATTTATCGATGAAAAGTAACTTATTTATATGGTGCGTTTCAATGATGCGATTTAGTTTTATTTTCATTTATTTCCCGATTTCGTTTTAACTGTTCAATTTTGTCTAAGTAAACATTAACATTCTGTGGCCGAGCTAATTAAGGAAGGGGTCACACTCGAACTATTCTAGAAACGAAGCAGGTTCAAATGTCAGTCGAATAAAATTGTGTTATTCAAATCATTTCATAAATAAAAGTTGTAAAAAAAAAAATTGTTGAAAAAATTTTTTGTTTACCTAACATATCGCATTTTTTTCATGTAGAAAAGTAGACAGAGTGTCTGTCATCTGCTAATTTTGTACATGGAGATGTAAGGAGCCTTGCCTGTTGGCTGTATGCTTTGTACATATATGGAGACTAGCTGTCCCGGCAGACATTGTTCTGCCCTTTTCGATGTGTGGGGCGATGTTGTATGAACGCATGCGATGGAATGTAAAAGCGAAACAGCCCATTTTCCCAGTGAAACTAACTTTTGTCCCTACTCTTTTACAAATATATAGCAGGCCTGGCAGACGTTGTTACGTGGGGCGATAATTTTTTCCTTTGAAACTTACTTTTTTTTACTTTTGCCCATTCATCTGCGTCCAGTAGTTGGTGATATATGATGAGTTTGATTTTGAAGGGCGTGTCATCGCCCATTTTTAAACCAAACTTTGTAAAAACCTTCCATAGGACACAATTATGAAATCTTCATGTAAATTCTATTCAAAAAGTTATTTTGTATTAGGGCCACCCAAAGTATGCACCCTAAATAAAATGTTTACGGCCTAAGTTGTACCACTTAATATAAAAGCCATGTGGTGTAAGTTCCATGAGAATCGAATAAGCGGTCTTCGAGAAAATAATATTTTAAAAATGTTTTTGTATTAGGGCCAACCTAAATATGCACCCTTAATTAAAGTCTTATAGCCTACCTATGCCTCCTAATATAAAAGACACGTGCTGTAAATTCCATGTGGTGTAAATTCGGTGTGAGTCGATTTACCGGACTTAGTGAAAATTATACTTTTGTTTGTGGGCCACCCTAAATATGCACCCTTTGAATTTCAATTTTCAATTTATTCAAACAATATTATGGAATAAATTCTTACGCTAACGATTACAAGAATCTTGACAGCATAAGTCACTTCATTAAGTACAAGAAATAATTAAATGAATTAAAAGTGAATTAATCATTATGAAATTGAAATAAATTTCGTTGTAGACAAAAACTTAAATATTAATATACATAAATACATAAAACATTAAATTTTAATATTGAAATATAGCTAGAAAAATAACTATAGCAATACCATAAGTTGAAGTTAAAATAAAAGCATGCATTAATAAACAGACTATTACATGTTCGAAAATATACTAAGAAGTTCTTTCTTAAAATGCGTTTCATTGCAGATAGTTCGTAACTAAGTTGGAAGAGAATTCCAAAGGCGAACGGCGTGTATGAAAAATTGTCGCTCGGATATCAAAATATTATGTCGTATATGTATTAACTGTTTTGCTTGTTTTGAGCGAGTGAATATGAGTTTTTGATAAAGATACGATGGCTGTTTGTTGTTGATGATTTTGTGCAAAAGTAACACAGTTTTGAAATCTAAAAGTCTATCAAAAGTCATGGCATAAATTTTCTTCGCATGATGTGATGTGTGGTCGTACTTTCTTAAACTGAATACATATCTCGTGATATTATTATACAGCACATACAGTTTGCGTTTGGCGATACTATCACAATTTGCAAAAATCTCGCACCCGTATAAGAGAGTTGGAAGCAAATATGTTTTCGCCAAAAGAATTCTTATATGCTGCGGAGTAAAATGTTGGGTTATCCAAAGTGTACGAAGCATTCCATACACTTTTCCAATTGTAATAATGATGTGGTTGTTCCACGTGAGGGGTTTGCTGAATCAACGAAAGCGATTTCTGATTTATTTATAACCACTCTGGGCAAGTCAGAAAGAAACAATGGCTTTTTGTATATAACCAGACATTTTGACTTAGATGGATTTAAACTCAAACCATTTTTCAATGCCCAATTAAATATGTTTTTTAAGTCCTCATTCGTATTTCGAATGCATTGATCAAGTGATTTCAGTGAGCTACTCGTATAAAGTTGAACGTCATCTGCATACAAATGAATTTTCGAATGGTACAAAACGGTTGGAAGATCATAAGAAGATCAAGGACGGAACCTTGGGAAACTCCTCTGGTGAGCGGTAGGTGTCGAGATATTGAATCGCCTGTGTTCTTCCGTTTAGCTAGGTGAAAATAAGTTTTGTTGCAGTGGTTGAGAAATTATACATCTTATTAAGTTTAGTACACAGGGTAGTATGATCAACGCAGTCAAAAGCTTTCGAATGATCAAAGAGAGTAAGCAATGTTACTTCATTGCTATCTAATCTTGAACGGATCTCCTCGGATACATTCAATAAAGCAGTGACGCAACTTCTATTTGGCCTGTATCCAGACTGAAATTCTGTTAATATTTTTTCTTGAATTAAAAATTTATTTATTTGTTTCTGTAGGACTATTTCGAACACTTTCGAAAAGTATGAAAGTATCGCAATCGGTCTGAACTCGGTAGTAGATTTTAGAATTGGTATTATTTTTGCTAATTTCCAGCTAATTGGAAAAGTTGAAGTAGTCAAAATGGTATTGAAAATATGAGTTACATATGGTAAGAGCCTTGGTAAAAGAATTTTGAAAAATTTCGGATTTACCTCATCAAAACCCAATGCATCAGATTTTACTTTATAAAAACAGTTTAATACTTCTCGCTGACTAACGCAAGCAAAATCGAAATAGTTTCCTGAATTTAGAACAGAGCAAGAATTTTCATAGTGATTTGATGACACTGTCGGAATATCTATGTTGCAAAGTTTTTCATTCAACGCATCGGTGTCGATTGTTTCGGCGGCATGAGCAATATGCATACGTATTCCAGTATCGCGTATATGTTGCCATTTTTGTTTGCTACCTACAGCTGTACTAAATTTGTCCGCGTAAAATTCAATTTTTGCTTCCTTAATTTGTTTTATAGCGGCCTTTTTCAGATCTTTGTAAGTTTTTTGTGAATCTGATGTTTTGTACCGTTTCCAACGATTATACGCTGCATCCTTTTCGATGAGTTTTTGTTGTATGTTTGCATTGAACCAAGGTCGCTCACGGTGTTTAATTGTTTTATTCCGAAGAGGAACAAATTGTTCAAACAGATTGTTTACTTGGGTTTGAAAATAAGAAACCATATCATCAACTGATATCATGTGAAAAATTTCATCCCAATAAGTACTTGAAAATTCAGACTCTAGTCGCTCATAATTCATGTTTTTGAAATCACGATAACAAAACGTATGCGGGGTAACATTTAAGTCAAAATCGTAAGACAGAAAAATTAAATTATGTTTTGAAAATATTGGGATGGAAATGATCGTATAACCGTATTTTTACGAAGAAAACGTCCAAAAGCGTATTTGACGTTTTCGTAAAGTGGGTAGGTAGATTACAATTAACACAAAGTAAACCCAAAGCTTGCATTCCATCAGTTAGATTATTTTCCATTAATATATTACTATTAAAATCGCCGCTGATAATAATATTTGTATATGGCAGGATTAAATTTTCTAAGGAATCGAAAAATAGAAATAAATCTATATTGCGGTTTGGTCTGTTTACACATCCAACTAAAATTTTCTCATCACCAGAAATTATATCAATGAAAATATATTCAATTCCACTATTATCAACCGATTTTAAGTTGAGATTACACATAATGCCTTCTCTCACAAAAATTGCTCCACCTGCATGACCATCTCTATCCATACGAAACATACGAAAGCCATTGACTTTAAACAGACTATCTTGCATGGACGATAGAAACCATGTTTCAGATACACATATTATGTCCATTTTTGATTCTTCAGTTAAATATCTAAATTCATCGATTTTCATTTTTAAACTTTGTGCATTAGTATGACAAATATTTAAGCCCGCTTGTTGTTTGCACAAAATACGAATTAGACTGTGAGCATTGTCTTTGGAATTTCCATGTGTTATGTTGAGCAATCATAGTTGGAAAATGAATAAATATCTGCAACGCACATATTGTACATAAAAATTAACTTATTTAATGATCTAAAACATAAAATCGAATGTCAATGTAAATAAGATTCAATTGTACATGATCTATTGTGGGAACAATAAGAATAAAATAATAAATATATACCTAAATATTTTAACATACTCGTGCATAGATAGACCGTCCAGCGGTGTTTCTTGTTGATCATGACTGCAATGTTGTTGGTGCTGTAACTAAGCTGAGCATTACAAATTTGGTTCACTCTGAAACAACTGCTGTTGTTGTTGTTGAGATTGTTTTTGGGCACACGATCGAAATGCACGAACCCGCGCCTAACAAAAACTGCAGAGAGCCTATTTTTTTTCTTACATTTTACTGCAGATTTGAGTATAAAGTGGTTGGTTTTTGTTAAGCTCTCATTAACATAGATGGGAACATCAGAATTGAAGCCAGCATGCATTAAGCGGAGAGGATTATAATTGTTTGCACGTCGAAAGTCATAAATGGATTTCAGCACAAAATTTTTATCATACGGTGAAGTTAAACGTAAAATCACCACCGTGTCGGTTTTCGAGTTAAGGGGTTTTTGATACGAAAAATTGCTTTAATATTAGGAGGATTTATTTTAATAGTGCTATACACATTATGGAAAATATTTAGTAAGTTTTCATTTTTTTAAAACGGAATTCCATGCACCCGCAAATCGCAAGCGACAGCGGAGTTTTCCTGTTTTTCCAACTGGGATTTTAAATTTTCAATTTGCATTTTGAGTGACTTAGTTTCAAACTCGTTATGTTCCAATAGAGTAACTCTTTCAGCTAAAGTATCCAGATCACTCTTAACAGCTACCATTTTTTCGTTCACCGATTCTACGTTTTGGTGAAGCACATCGAGGATTCTCATTTCGCTTTCTTTTATTACAGTGAAAAGTTTTTCGTTGAATTGAGAGGCAATGAACTCGTTCTGTTTCTGGAATCGTTCTTCTAAGAGCTCATTTTGCTTCTTGAGGCTTTTGTTAATAAGCTGAAAAATGCGCGAAGACGAACCATAGTCAGAGATCATCGGTGTTTTATGCTCGTTAGTCGGAGTTAGAGCGTCAGTATTGACATCACGATCGCTTAAAGTGCGCTTAATTGGTGAAGATCGGTTAAAGTTTTCGTTTTTACTCATATTCGTGTTTTTGTTTATTCTGTTTTATTTCTTTACTTTTTTTTTTTTTTTTCGTTACTGTTTTAGTTATGCAATTATAAAATCTTTATAATTTTTCATGCACAAAAAGTTCAGAAATTATTGTGTTTTAGGCAACGACTATTAGTTGGTTTTATCTTCAAATCAACCCAAATTAAAAAACGCACTTTAATAAATATATTAAAAGCTGAGAATTTGTTTGATAATTGTTCTAAATCGTATTTCTGATTAAAAAATTCCGCAACTCCGCCTTTGTACAACCCCGCTTACATTTAACGCAGTCTTCATACTAAAAGTCTTATATTCTATGACACCCGCGTGATCGATGCTATGTAAGTAACTGTAAAATTTTCATCAAAATTGGCCGGATAGTTTCCGCTTCGAGACAAAAACAAAATTTTATAAAAACAAAAAATTACAGTTTAACTGTAAAAAGTAATGTACACTTTTTTCAAAAGTTTATTAACATCGTACTCTTTCATCAAAAGTAAAAAAAAAAAAGCTCAAGGAAAGTTGTTCTTTGAACTTCGAAGCCAAATACAAACGGTACAAATGAAAACAAAAATAACAACACAGAATTCAAGAAGCAGCATAAGCATAAGAAACGACAAATCGAACGACAATTATTGTGTGAGGTTTTACAAAAAACTTAATCCTAAAAAATAGCATTTTTAACTTAAAAAATCTTAGAAATAAGTATACAATAACCTTTTTTAGTGCAAATATGTTGTTTTAAAACATAAATTATTAAAATCGGTTCAGTATATTTTGCGGTTTGGCGTTACAAGTCTTTTCCATAAATAGTATAGATGTACGCAACTCTTTGAACTATTTAAATTTCGATTTCAGCCACTTAGTAAGCGATGTTTTAAGGCAATGTGCCTTTCGTTTGTTACATTCTTTTAAGAGATGTAAGGAAATTGCCTACAAAACGGCCATAGCTTTGTAAAAAAATTTTACAGATGACAGTTGTGAGCATTACTGCCTACAAAGAGTATAACTATTCATCGGTGTTGTTTATAACCATAGCTGGGCATTAACTTGTTAATCCGTTAATCGTTAATTAACATAAGTTAACATTTCGACTAACGAATTAACTTTTAAGTTAACTTTCGAAAATGTTAACGGACTCGTTAACTTCCGTTAAATTTCTCCAAGTCCGTTAACAGTTAATTCAGTACCTAACAGCAAACAACAATTTGAGTTATTAAAGGAAAAAAAAGCACGCAGCAGGAAATCGCAATTCACCGAAAAAGTGAACACATTACACATCGCAACACGAATTTTGTGTTGGGGTTCTGGTAGTCAAATTTTGATTTCTTTCAAAAAACTAATAAAAGAAAAATAGTTTTATTAGTTGAAGTTTGCTTTTGTAGGAGCCAGAACGACCTAAAAATGCGAAAATCATGGTTTTTCGACAAACAGCTGCGGCAAAAAAAAAAAAAAATAGCACCATGGGTGCAACCAGCCTTTGTTATGAAATTTATCTTTTATATAGCAATATTCAAAACTTTTTAATAAGTAGTTGAAACAAAACACTAATTAGCTTAACAAAACAAAAATATTTTGCAGGATTTATTCAGTATTAAAGAAAATCTTTATAGTAAGTAGTTTGTACTAACAAATTCAAAAATGCCGAAAACTTAAAAAAAAAAACAATAAAAAAATAATAACATTAAAAATAACTTCAATACTTTGTTGCATGGGTTTTGTTGGCAATAACGACAGCGCATCGTTCGGTTTGTTATTGCTTGGTTTTGCATTAGACACATCGTTTTCGAAGTCAGCTTAAAGATTCTCAAACGGGTTGAGGTCTGGCGACTGCGCAAGCCACTCCATGACGGTCCAATCGTCCTGAAACCATTTCCGAGCTTTCTTACTTGAGTGTTTAGGGTCGTTGTCCTGTTGGAAGACTTACTATGAAGACATTTCGTACTCTCCATAGGGTAACATCACATAATGTAAAATTTCTGTGTAGATATGTTGGTCCATGACAGTTTTAATCATATAGATTGGGCCCATTCAACCCATACCATTATATTTGAACCTCCTTGTTTAATTATCTTACTTGTGAAATGGGGATTACATTAGCGGGACTTTTCTTGAGCTACAGGCATTGAGATCATGTTCTCTTAAGCGATCTCGAAATTTTTGAATTCATGCTGTTATTTCAAGACCTTTTTTAGCTCCGTCGCTTAAATGGCTCCTCCTTACTCTGCCGAATCAATCGTTTCACAAGTGATTTTGAAATTGTGCACTTTCTTCTACGAGTTTCATCATTTTCAGTAAATGTTATGGCGTTGCGTATCATTGTATTTGAACAACCGACTGAATTGCTAATTTTAGCGTAGCTTTTTTATCATCTGAAATCATGTTTTGAATGACTTTCAGTTTTTCAGCACTGCAATGCTTTCCGAGAAACAAATCAAATACTTAAAAACACTTCAAATTATCACCACTTTCCGATTTGCTGCCAAATAGTTTAGTTAAGTACAGTAAAAAACAAAAACGAGATCAGTGGTATTTTATTTTGCCGTTAGAATTTGCACTCTACTCTCAATGATGGTTAATTCAAAAGTAACCGTTAACATTATAAGAGTAAAAAATACCTCTCATAGAAAGAAAGCATACAATTTTATTTTAATGTAAAGTATTGTAAAAAAAAAATTGACGGTAAATATATTTTTTTAATGAGGAAGCTAAGCATTTGTAGTAGTGCTATTGTATTTGAGGCAAAGTTACATCGAAAGATAACATTTTCGAACAAATCTATCAAATTTTAAAGAAAAACTCTACTCCTATCATAAATTACAACATAATGTAGCACAGAAGAAAAGGAACTAACTTTATATTAGAAGAGCGATTTTGAGATAGGCATTCTTTGAGACAGCCACAAGAATCCCAACGCCTAAAGAAATGAATTCAGATGCACATGAGATCTCTGAACAAGAGACCGAAGATACAGATGACCTGAATGCCACCTTAATCCAAAGCTCTATAAATGAGGTTTCTACAAATAAACCTCCATCACAGTAGGGCGGCATTTGCCGATCTGCACTAAGCCCTTGATGAGGGGTTCTATGATGTGCCGCTCATCTATAAGCCTTAGGTCGATAATAGCGCCACAATAAAAGAGCTGGTGTCACATAATTTCAACATTTCTTTTGCTCAAATTGAGGGTAAGAAACGGTCGGTAATTATGGCCAAAAAACAGCTTAATATTACTCTAAAAACAAATTATAGCACAAACGACCTCACAACTGTATTAAGCTAAGACAAAAGAAGAAGAAAACTATATGGCACATGACAAGGATGCTCCACCAGATGACTAAGAGAATCTAATAAATGAAGCAACCCGCAGCAACACAGGTCCCATCATAGGAATTGATGCTAAGGGGGCGTTCAAGTATTACGTAACGCAATTTTCAAAGATATTTGAAAGTAACGCGCTGTTATTTATCTATATAATAAATATTGTTATGAAATTGTCTTAATATAAGCGCGTACTATGCCACCCTAGCGCTACAATTTAACCGTAGGATCAGGTGATGAGCGTGAGAGCGCATCATGAGTTTGGCCATGATATGTGTACATAAAGCACATAGCGGCACATTATTTTGCTAAAGTAAATTAGCGGACTGGAATGTACAGAATTGTTTTTGTAAAAGAGATGCATTATTGGAATGCAAATGAATTGTTTTTTTGTTATTGAAGTTATTGAAATTTGTAACGTTATTGAAAAATAAAGATGAGTTGAATTTGAGAAGCTAAGTAAGAAGCACGCGTCTTCAGTTTATAAAGATTTTATTTTCAGATTTCAACGATTTGGTAAGTTTTTTTCGGTGCACACCAGATACATAAGAAAAACCTAAGCCTCTCGGGAACCAGAGGTGCACTTACGAAGGCAGCAACGAACCAATTTTTGCAACACTGGTGTCAGATGTGGGGTGCTTAAAATTGCACTAACACGAACGAACTGGAGCACCAGTTTTTCCACCAACCATGCCTACAAAAACGCGCGAGCTTAATCAACTTCGACATCAAATTCAACAAGATATACAGCAGCATTTTCTTAGCCTAACAGAATCTATGAATAGTCAGCTCTCCAGTATGCTACGCGGACAACGCTCACCGTTGCAGCGCGAAATTCAAGAATTGCGCGTGGAGCTAGGAAATCTGACACATGCATTAGAGGAGCGTGTGGCTGGAATGGAAAGTGCCTTAAATCGTTGTACTACGGAAGCGGCTATCTCGACTGTGCTTCCAAACTCTGCGTCAAACCAAGCTATTTTCAGTACCGCATCAACAACCCCTGGTGCAGCCGACGTACGTTCGAGTGCTGGTGCTACAAACTGTGGCACTTCTCATGATTCACCAGCAGCACAAGCTTGTTTCACTCGTCCGCAGTCCAGCTCTACAGGCATAACGATGGGTACGGATACCGTGCCTCAAGGTCAGCGCGAGGAAGTCACCGACAGCACCTCACACGGCGATCAACACACCACAAACTTGTTGGATAGCCGGCAGTCAACGCAGCTGCAGCCACCGGTCACTTTTCAGGTTTCACGACGTCCATTTTGTCAGTATGACATTTCGCCATACGAAGGAAAAACCTCATGGTCGGACTATGAATGCCTGGTTGAGCACACTGCTAATTTTTATGGATGGACCGCGGCCGAAAAAGTAATGGCAGTGATTGCTAATCTTCGTGGGGACGCGCTACGTCTAATAAGCACTCTACCAACTTCACCTGCTCCAAGTTGGGAACAGGTAAGACAGCTTCTTCATGAACGATTTACTGTGCCCTCGCAAGTAAGCTACCAGGAGTTCAAGCGGCGTACACAAGGCGTGAGAGAAAGCTTAACTGAGTTCGCCACTGCGTTGGAGTTGCTGGCAGTAGCCGCGTTTCCCTCTTCACCACCATCGTTTGTTGCCGAAACGTTGAAAAATCAATTCATCGATGGCCTTCGCGATTTAGAAGTGTTAAAGTTAGTGGTTGCTGGGCAGCCTCATTCAATTAAAGCAGCTTTGGCAGCCGCGCAGGATATATCGACTCGAACGGAACACAGGCGCTCACGTCCTGTGTACGCCCTGGATACTTCTGATAGCCAGCCGCGAAATAACCGACGTCAACGGCGTACAAACAATGTTGAAAATCAGCAGGAAAACGAGCACTCGTCGATCATGGGGAGCGAAAATCGACGAGCTCAAAATTAACAGCTCCACAATCATTTTTATGTAAACATCAACTCCCTTGCTCGAACAAAGTTGAGGAAAGTTTTCACACAGCAACAAAACTTCATCATACGCCAACACACTGTATAGGCGTTGTTGGTAACAACAATCTTTCGGTACGTGCCATGCTTCAGGGCTTACCTATCGATTTCATCGTTGATACTGGGGCAACAGTGTCTCTCATCCCAGCCTATATGATTCCACAGCAGTGCAATATTGTATCTGGACGCTGTCGATTATCCGCTGCTGGTGGAAGCGACTTTTTCTCGACAGGTAAAACTACGCTAGAATTTCACCTAAGCCAACGCAGCTTTGAACATTCGTTTTTGGTTGTCGACGCCAACACTCCTGCTATATTGGGACTCGACTTTTTATGTACGCATCAAGCTACTATCAATCTCAGTGATACCCGAATGGAATTTTCGTGGGGAACAGTGCCGTTGCGCACTCCGCCATACTTAAGAAAGGACCTTATTGTATTGAGCACGCCACTACAGTTACCCGCCCGCTCCGATACATTAATCCAAGTACCGTGCGCTTCAAGAAAATATACTTCGGTGCTGTTGATAGCTTCCGCGCCCGAAAATAGTCTGCCTGAAGGGGTATTTGTTGGCCGATCCTTAATGAATCCAGAGCGAATGACAATGCCAATACGTCTCATTAATACAACCTCTACATCGGTAGAGCTTCTCCCGAACACCGTGGTAGGTGGAACGCACGAGGTAGAAATTGTCAGGGTGATCAACCAATCTTCTGTAAATGCACCTGGTAGTCAGGATATGAGTTTCGTTTTACCAGAAGACCTACCCATGGCAAATCAGCGAGCCTTCAACGATCTGGTGAGTGAGTTTAGCGTAATATTTTCCTCTCATTCTAGCGATTTTGGGCGAACAGACCGGGTGCAACATCAAATCGACACCGGCGAAGCTCTACCTATTCGCCAGCCACCACGGCGTGAACCTTTAGCGAAACGCAATGTAGTTGCTGATTTAGTAGCAGATATGGCCTCCCGCGGAGTGATAGAGAAGTCTTCCAGCCCATGGTCATCCCCGATCGTCCTCGTGAAAAAAAAAGATGGCACCATGAGATTTTGCGTGGATTATCGCAGGCTGAACGACGTCACGAAGAAGGATTCATATCCACTGCCTCGAATGGACGATATCTTGTCTACAGTAAGCGGCGCAAAATGGTTTTCGACTATGGATTTACAGAGCGGTTACTGGCAGGTAGAAATGCATCCGAATTCAAAGGCCAAAACGGCTTTTACTTGTGGTTCCGGCTTATGGCAGTTCAAAGTTATGCCGTTCGGGCTATGTAATGCCCCTGCGACGTTTGAGCGGTTGATGGATGGCGTTTTCGAGGGTCTTCCATGGAGTACTGCCTTGGTCTACTTGGACGATATTATTGTCCATTCGCGCTCAGCTGAGGAACACATAATTGCCCTGAGTCACGTATTTAGCCGCTTGCGAGATGCAGGATTGAAGTTAAGTCCAGAAAAATGTAACTTTTTTCAAAAACGCGTGCGCTACTTGGGCCATATTGTTGGGAGAGCCGGTTTGGAGGTGGACCCAGAAAAAACAGCAAAAGTAGCCAGCTGGCCTGTGCCTGGTTCTAAAACTGAAGTGAAGTCGTTTCTGGGACTCTGTTCATATTACAGAAAGTTTGTGAGTGGATTCTCAACCATTGCGCGCCCTCTAACAGAATTAACAGAGTTAAAAAGAGCTTTTGAGTGGACCGCTGACTCCCAGCATGCGTTTGATACTTTAAAGAGGCATTTAACAACAGCTCCTATTTTGGCTTTTCCTGAAGAACAATCTCAGTTTATACTGGACACCGACGCTTCGAATTCTGGCATTGGCGCTGTGCTAAGCCAGGTGCAGAATAATGAAGAAAGAGTAATTGAATATTACAGTCGAAGCTTAGACAAAGCCGAGCGAAATTATTGTGTCACACGTAAAGAATTGCTTGCGGTTGTTGTTGCCGTGTATCATTTCAGGCACTATTTACTTGGAAGAGAGTTCCTATTACGGACTGACCATGCTTCATTACGATGGTTGTACAATTTTCGGGCACCGGAAGGTCAAGTGGCTCGCTGGCTAGAGCGATTGCAAGAATATAACTTCGTTATACAGCATAGAGCCGGAATTAGACATGGCAACGCTGACGCCTTATCGCGTCGTCCCTGTGGAGACTGCCGTACTTGCGAGCGTGCAGAGAAAAACGATGGTCAAAATATACTCTCGGTGGCCACGGTACCACAAAATTTGGCAGATGCCCAAAAGGTGGATCCTTATTTGAGTAAAGTATTGCAGTGGATCCAACAAGACTCACGACCAACTAAAGATGAAATTATGAGGGAAGATTCTGAATTAAAATCATGGTGGGCTATGTTCGATCAATTTGAGCTTCGCAACGATACCTTGGTGCGAATATGGCTGGATGGTGAGGATCAGCGCACAATACCCATACTACCTAAGGAGTTCAAAGAATCGGTCATCAGGCAGCTTCATGATAGTACAACAGGAGGTCACCTGGGAGTGCACAAAACACTCCAAAAAGTAAAGCAGCGTTACTACTGGATAGGAATGACTAGCGATGTCAAGCGTTGGTGCAGTAATTGTTACACATGTGGCGCGAGGAAAGGTCCTGGTCATCCTACGATAGGCAATTTGCAGCCCTCTATGGTTGGCGCTCCATTTGAACGCATCGCCATCGACATTCTGGGTCCCCTACCTAGGACCGATGCAGGCAATCGTTATGTAGCTGTAGTTATGGACTACTTCACCAAATGGCCAGAGTGTCTATCGCTCCCAGATCAGACAGCAGAAGTTGTTGCGCATGCACTTGCCAGTGAGGTATTTTCTAGACACGGTGTACCGCATATCCTACATTCAGATCAAGGACGCAATTTCGAGTCTGAAGTTTTTCGTCGTACTATGGAGATGCTAGGGGCTGACAAAACCCGCACCACACCACTGAGGCCACAATCCGATGGCATGGTCGAGCGATTTAACCGAACGCTGCTGGATTATTTGGCGAAATTCACGGATAGAAACCAGCGCAATTGGGACAAGCTTCTGCCTTTCGCGCTAATGGCATACAGATCTGCGGTGCACGCTTCTACCAAAACATCACCAGCTCAACTTTTGTTTGGCAGAGAACTACGTCTACCAGTTGATTTGGTATTTGGAGCACCATCAACGCAAAATCAAGAGCTGCCAGAGTACGTTGAGAATCTGAGAGAAACTTTGCGCAAAGTTCACCAATTAGCACGAGATCACCTTCAGTTGACTGCAGAAACAATGAAGCAGAGATATGATCTACGTTCCAATGCTAGGTCATTCAGCACCGATGATTTAGTGTGGGTGTATTTGCCCACGAGAACAAAAGGGCGAAGTCCAAAACTTCAATGTGATTGGATTGGACCGGCAACAATTGTAAGAAAAATAAGTGATTTGGTGTACCAGGTACGGTTACCCGCTAAGAGGACATTACGAGTTTTGCACGTAAATCGTTTAGCACCGTATAACAACAACAATAATGGACTTCGGCCAGGAGGCTCGAAGCTAAACGAGGGGGTAGTGTTATGAAATTGTCTTAATATAAGCGCGTACTATGCCACCCTAGCGCTACAATTTAACCGTAGGATCAGGTGATGAGCGTGAGAGCGCATCATGAGTTTGGCCATGATATGTGTACATAAAGCACATAGCGGCACATTATTTTGCTAAAGTAAATTAGCGGACTGGAATGTACAGAATTGTTTTTGTAAAAGAGATGCATTATTGGAATGCAAATGAATTGTTTTTTTGTTATTGAAGTTATTGAAATTTGTAACGTTATTGAAAAATAAAGATGAGTTGAATTTGAGAAGCTAAGTAAGAAGCACGCGTCTTCAGTTTATAAAGATTTTATTTTCAGATTTCAACGATTTGGTAAGTTTTTTTCGGTGCACACCAGATACATAAGAAAAACCTAAGCCTCTCGGGAACCAGAGGTGCACTTACGAAGGCAGCAACGAACCAATTTTTGCAACAATATAATATATATTGCTGTATCTTATCTAGAAAGCATTTCATTATGCATACCTAATTTCAAATCACCCGTTGTTCGACACCTCCTCCCGCCCCTATGCGGCATCGTATCGTTTTACAAGACCCACAAATTGCGTTACGTAATACTTGAACGCTCCCTAATGCACATAACCAAGTGTGGGGGTGCAAAGATGATAACTTTCGAGGTAAGTCTTTTCTTCAGTTTATTAACAGTACTAATATATGCAAAGGTAACCGTGGCACAAAACCTACCTATATAGGCGTGACCAGCGATAGTATTCAGACTTAAGCCTATACTCTGGTAACATGACATGGGACCTTATTAATCGGAGAATTCTTAATATGGCCTCATTTTTTTAACCATAAATACATTAGCTTCGAAATAGATTTTAATACAAATTCGGGCCCTAAAGCTTTTAGAAACCCGGAAAAAACTGATTAGACCAAGTTTAGAAACATCGTTCGGTCCAAACTTAAAAACGTCACTCCACACATTAACAATGTAAAATTTTTTTTTTTTTTTTTGTAATCGAAATCGAAGAAACAAATAAAAGGCTTTCTACTGTTCTAGTTAAAGCTTTCCTTATAACATGCTCAGTTCGTATATAATAAATAGTACCAGGAGACCGACCCTAGTTTGGTTTTTCGTTTTGAGGTTTAGAAAGTCGAAAAAATATGCAATGTTTTGAAAAAGTGAAATTAGTTTAAATTGCATATGTCAAAAAATATGGAAAGTACTTAAAAAGATCTTGATAAAATATGGAAAATGTAGTAAAACGGCAAAAGAGGTTAAAAAAGCTGAAAAATGTTCGAAAAGTCGGAAAATATGGAAGAGATTGAACAAACTTCAAAAAATTTAGAAACAGGTAAAAGGCTGAAAGAGTCAAAAAACATGGAAAATGTTGAAAAACTCGAATAAAGTTGAATGAGGTTGAAAACGCCGAAATAAATTGAAAGAGGTTGAAAAAGTCGATAAAATATCGAAAATGTTAAAAAGAATTGAGAGAGGTTGAAACAGGTAAAAAAGACTTATAAAGTCGATAATATATGAAAACTGTTGGAAAATTTGAAAGAGATTGAAAAACTCGAAAAAATTGAAAATTTTGAAAAAAATTGAAAATCTCAAAAAAGTTTGAAGTTTACAGAATTCGAAAAAAGTCGAATGAGATTGAAAAAGTCGAAAAAATATGGAAAATGTTGAGGAAAATTGAAAGACGTTGAAAAATGTTGAAACAGTTGAAAGAGGTTGAAAAACTCGAAAAAAGTTGAATGATGTGAAAAAGTCGAAAAAATACTGCAATGTTGAAAAAAGCTGAAAAATGTTGAAACAGTTGAAAAAGGTTGAAAAAAGTTGAAAGAGGTTAAAAAATGTTGAAACAGTTGACAGAGGTAGAAAATATTGAAAGAGATTGAATAACTCGAAAAACGTTGAATAAGGTTGAAAAATTCGAAAGAACAAGGAAAATGATGAAAACTGTTGAAACAGTTGAAAGAGGTTGAATATCTCGAAAAATGTTGAAGGAGGTTAAAAAACTCGAAAGAAGTTAAATGAGGTTGAAAAAGTCGAACAAATTTGGAAAATGTTGAGAAAAGTTTAAAACTGTTGAAACAGTTGAAAGAGTTTGAATAACTCGGAAAAAGTTGAATAAGGTTGAAAAATTCGAAAGAACATGGAAAATGTTGAAAACTGTTGAAACAGTTGAAAGAGGTTGAATATCTCGAAAAATGTTGAAGGAGGTTGAAAAACTCGAAAAAAGTTGAATAATGTTGAAAAAATTTTTAAAATGTTGAGAAAAGTTCAAAGAGGTTGAAAAATGTTGAAACAGTTGAAAAACTCGAAAAAAGTTGAATGACGTTGAAAAAGTCGAAAAAATATGGAAAATGTTGAGAAAAGTTGAAAGAGGTTGAAATATAATGAAGCAGTTGAAAGAGGTTGAAAAAATCGAACTAAGTTGAATGAGACTAAACATATTGAAACCAAATTTTGTTAGGATCAATCATATAGTATACAAAATATAACATAAAATATTTAAAGCTTGTATGGAAGGTGCCACGCCCACTAATGTAATCCCGTCAACATTCATATAATTTCAGATATTATAGTGACCGACACCTCTACACCAAATTTAAAAAAATTTTACTCCAATAGTACACTTAATATGGCATTTAACGTATTTTGCTTATATGGGAGTAGCCACACCCACTAATGCAATCTCGTCGATTTTTGTTTAATTTCAAAGCTTATAGTAAAGGACACCTCCTTTGCACCAAATTTTAATGAAATTACTCCCACAGCACACTAAATATAACTATTAACGTTTTTTGCATGTATGGGAGGTGCCACGCCTACTGATGTAATCCCATCACAATTTATTAAACTTAAAAGGTTATGGATAACCTCTGGTCATCTCTATACCAAATTGTATTAGGATCACTCATACAGAGCACTAAATATAACCTTAAACGGTCTTAGCTTGTATGGGAGGTGCCACGTCTACTAATGCAATCCCGTCGAACATCATTTAATTTCAAAGCTAACTGACACCACTATATCAAATTTCAAAAAGATTACTCCCATAGCACACTAAATATAACACTTAACATTTTTTGCATGTAGGGGAGGTGCCCTGACCACTGATACAATCCCATCGAAATCCATTTAGTTTCATAGCTTATAGTAAATGACATCTCTACACCAAATTTTAAAAAGATTACTCTCATAACACACTAAATATAGCATTTTGCTTTTTTCGCATGTATGGAAGGTGCCACGCCCACAAGTGTCGTTGCGCCCAATTTTGGTTACAAGATACCCAATAGCTAGTGTATCTTATATCTTAAATTTCATAACGATAGCGTTGTTAGTTCTGTTATTATGACGTTTATAAATATTGTGGGCTGTGCCACGCCCTTCAACTAGTTTTGCCAGTATAGTGGCATAACTTGTTATAATAACTGCTTTCAGCGGTATTGTCTTTAAAATTTTTATGAAAATCGTAGGCGCCGTTTTTGAGTAATATTGAATCAAAATTTTCAATTGTTGAAAGATGCCACGCCCTCTTATCCAATTCCGCCCACTTTTGGTACAATTGAAGATATTTATGATTTGCGTCAGTCTACCAAACTTCATCAAAATATCTCAAATGGTTTGCGAGATATCACGTTATAAAAACTAACGTTTAGGGCCACTGTTAGTCTTGAAAAACTTAAAACCTAGCCCAATCTTAATTTTGTTCACATATGCATTGTTCGCGCTTTGTTAGCAAAATTTTTGTTTAATTCTTTTCATATTAATTACTTTTATAACACTTTGTATTTTATCATTTTTGAATTTATCATTTGCATTGAATGAGTTAATGGAATTTGTTTCATATTTTGCTAAATGCCGCTATGTTGAATATATACATAATTCTCTTTAAGTGAGAGCGACATAAAAATGTTAAAAAAACTAGTTTTAAGTACCGCTTGTTAGACTTAAGTGAAATTGAATAAAAAGCATTGTTCATGTTAACTCAAAAGCGAGCGGTCGTTATTGCTGCAGTAATTCTATTTGAAAAAATAAGTACGTGGACAGTCGTCCTATAAAAATTACTATAGGATTTAACATTGGCGCCCGAGCAGGGACCTGACTATATCGTTTGAGTTAGGTCTCTTTAAAATTAAATTTTATAAAAAAAAAAAAAAAACCTACGGGTTTCGAAATAATTTTGCTCAATTGGACTCTACGTTGGACTTTGCGTAGGACTCGTTGGATTGACCTGTTCGTTGAACTGAACTCTGCTTGCATTCGTCAGAGGATTGGAAGATCCACGTTGGAAAAATCTCTGTAGCTAAGTATTGTGTGAAATTCTAAAATCGGTGAATTTTTGAAAAATTTGTGTTTTTCTTGTGGGTTCTAATTGCGGTTTTCTTTTTTTTTCGTCTACCCGTGCTCCGTTATATAAGTACTGATATAACGTGAATTTGATAGGTTATATAATTTTCAACAGCCACGTGGAACCTTTTCTTTTTGTAATTGATAATGGCTCCAAAAAAGAACCATAAAAATTCGGATTTGAATATAAATCGCGAAAGCCTAATTAATTCACTTGAACGTGGAAAAACCTACATTACGAGAAATTCGTCTTCTTTGACAATAGCGGAGTTAGAAACTCGTTTAAGTCTAGTCGAAGCAAATTTTGCACATTTATCAAGAATTCAAAGTGAAATAGAACAAGGCGGTGACGATCAGGACTTAAATAAAAGACAGTTTATTGAAGATTTATACTGTGAAGTTAAGTCTAAAATTTTGAGTGCAGTAGCGCTACACAATCGTCGTAGCAGTTCGCATGCACATGATTATAATTAAACTTTTAGCAATGCTCATAGCTCGACTACTGCTGCGACGAGAATGGCTAAGTTGCCAAAATTGAATCTTCCAGAGTTCTCTGGAAAATACACAGAATGGACTAATTGGTACAGCACTTTTTTATCATTAGTTGATGCTGATGTAGAGTTAGACGATTTGTCAAAGTTTATCCATTTGCGCTCGTGCTTAGGACCAGTACCACTGCGTACTATAGAGTCTCTTGAAATTACTAATCAAAACTATTGCCATGCTCTTTCCATGTTGAAAAGTAGATTCGATAATCGAGACATAATTTTTCAGTCTCATATAAAAGAGCTTTTCGAAATAGCGCATGTCGGCTATCCATGTGCTACAACACTTCGCGTGCTCGTTGACACCGTTAACTCTCACCTTCGGTCGCTCAAATCGCTTGGAAGTGCCGAAGAATTGACTAATGTAATTTTATTCTACTTAATTCGATCAAAAGTGGATAAAGAAACGTTAGAAAAGTGGGATGATGATTTCAGTTGTGAGCAGCTACCATCATGGGAGCTGTTTTCTAAATTTATAGCGAATATATGCACAACATTAGAAAATCGGGAAATTAATTCTAAGCCAACTGCAGGTAATTCGAAGAATACTCGGTTGAATTATAAACCCGATCATAAAAATCGCGATAGTAACAAGAGAGCAAGCGCGCTATCGGTAACAGTAAATAACTCTAAATTAGAATGTCCTTCTTGTGGCAATTTACATAATTTAATTAATTGTCCATCATTTTTAAAGCTGGCTCCCTTACAACGCTATTTTGAAGCAAAAAAGTTGACGCTGTGCTTACTTTGCTTGGTTAAAACTCACTCTGTTCGAGACTGTAAATCTACACGATGCATAAGTTGCAATGGAGCTCATCACAACCTATTGTATAGGGAATTAAAGCAAGAATCAAAACAATCAGTTTCGCCAACTATGATTAGTGAAAAAGCTACCACTAGCTCTTTGCACAGTGCTTTGTTCTCGTCTTGCGCGATGAATATTCTCGCAACAGCTATTGTGCTAGTTAAACATGGTGATGGTCATTTCATTAAATGCCGCGCTCTCCTAGACTCGGGAAGTCAACTGAATTTTGTGACTTCACAGTTAGTGAATAAATTAAAACTAAAGCATAATGCTGCCAATATTCTCATTAACGGTATCGGCGATGCCAAGACTGAAGTGATTGGTAAAATTTTTACGTCAATTCGTTCTCGAGTCACAAATTTTACAGAGCAATTGGAATTTTTAGTTATGCCTGAAATCACTCAATATTCACCAAATGAAACAATTAGGGTGGATGATTGGCAGTTGCCACGAAATATTGAATTAGCTGACCCTGAGTTTTTCAAGAGTCAAAAGGTCGCTATGCTACTCGGCGTTTCAATATTTTTCAAATTGTTGTCGGTTGGTCAGATCAAACTAGGTGAAAACTTGCCTGTATTACAAAAATCATTACTGGGTTGGTTCATTGCCGGTAAATACAATGGAGTCACTAACGTTTCGAATTCGCATTTTAGCTCTGAAGAATCTAACAAATTGACGGACTTAGTGGAAAAATTTTGGAAATGCGAAAATATTATCGCTGCAACTAATAGGCTAACAATTGAAGAACAATCGTGTGAAAATAATTTCGTTGAAAATGTTAAACGCACTCTATCTGGTCGCTTTGTGGTAAGGCTGCCCTTTAAAAATAACAAATGCAACTTAGGAGAGTCGTATGAAACTGCTCTAAAAAGGTTTTTTTTGTTAGAGCGTAATCTAGAAAAAAATCCAGAAAATAAATGTGATTACACTAGGTTCATTGAAGAATATAGAGATTTAGGGCATCTAGAATGCATTACAGATGAAAGTAATTTAGTTAATTTAAATTATTTTATGCCCCATCATCCAGTGCTACGACCAGATAGTTTGACAACCAAATTACGTGTCGTTTTTGACGCCTCGTGCAAATCGAGTAATGGTCTGTCACTTAATGACAATTTACTCGTCGGAGCAAAAATTCAACCTGATCTACTGGATATTTTGATTCGCTTTCGATTTTATAAATTCGCTCTAACAGCCGATATATCAAAAATGTACCGGCAAATTTTGATAGACGACAAAGATTGTAAATGGCAGTGCATACTATGGCGAGCAAGTAAACAAGAAAAGGTGCAAATCTTGCAGCTAAAAACTGTCACCTATGGGACTAGTTCAGCGCCTTTCCTGGCTGTCCGTTGTCTTAAGTTTTTAGCAGATTGTTATAAAGAAAAGTATCCGTTAGCAAGTCGAGTCTTGAACGAAAACTTTTATATGGATGATATGCTCGCCGGAGCAAATTCTTTAGAAGAGCTTCATGATCTAAAGATGCAAATTACAGATTTACTCAATCATGGTAAATTTGAATTGCATAAGTGGCGATCGAATGCGAAAAACTGTTCTGGTAAGAATTTTGTTGATATTTTAGAAAAAGATCCTCTCAGTATAGAATCTGAAGATCATGCAAAAGCTTTAGGGGTATTGTGGGACTCAATTCAAGACAACTTTTATTTCTCCTACACAAATGTTCCGTCGGAAAAAATAACTAAAAGGATCGTTTTGTCAGAGCTAGCCCAATTATTCGATCCCTTAGGACTGCTTAACCCTATAATCGTATTAGGAAAAATTTTCATGCAAGAGTTATGGCTTTTAAAATTGGATTGGGACGAATCCTTGCCCCAGCATCTGAATCAGCAGTGGCGTAAATATCGTGAGCAATTAAAAAATATTTCGGAAATTAAATTTCCGCGGTCATTTATTAGTTTAAATGAGATGGCTAGCATTGAGATACACGGATTTTCAGACGCTTCCAATCGCGCATTTGGTTGCGCTGTTTATGCCAGAACCGTCGATAGGAATGGAAATATCAATGTCGAACTTTTAGCTGCAAAGTCTCGAATTTCTCCACTTAAGTCTATTGAACTGCCACGCTTAGAGTTACAAGGCGCTGTTTTATTGGCGCAATTTGTTGAGCGCATACGACCAATAATTCCTTGTCAAATAAGCAGCGTAAATTTATGGACAGATGCGACCATTGTCTTAAATTGGTTAAACTCGCATCCTTCACGTTGGTCAACTTTTGTCGCTAATCGCGTATCTTTAATCCAAGAGCTGACAAGGGATGCTAGCTGGTTCAAAATTGATTCAAAAAAATAATCCTGCAGATATTGTCTCACGTGGCATGATGCCAACAGATTTATTAAATTGTAAGTTATGGAGAAAGGGACCTGAGTTTCTGAGTCAAGGCAAGGAACGATGGCCTAACCAGCCTTTAGCAGTAGTTTTTGAAAGCACTCCAGAAATGGAGGAACGTAAATCGAATTTCAGTTTAGTTTCTAATAATTCTATAATTTTTGACGATATTGTTGGTCGCTGCAAATTTTTAAATGATTTTTCAAAATTGCAAAGAGTTTTTGCTCACATTTTTCGGTGGGTACAACTAACACGTACAAAAACATTAAATGTTGGAGTTTTGACCGTTTCAGAGTTAAGGGGAGGGTTAAGTTATGTGATTTTCAATATTCAAAATACAACATTTTTTAACGAAATAAAATTGATAAAAAATAATGCTTGCGTTAAAACAGCGCAAATTCAAAGGTTAAATCCGTTTATCGATGAATCTGGTTCCGTACCTATTGTTCGAGTAGGTGGTCGCCTTAAAAACTCAGATTTGTTATACGATTCCATGCACCCTATAATCTTGCCTAGTGATAGTCAGTTTACACTATCGTTGGTTTCATTTCTGCATAAAATTAATTCTCATGCAGGGCCTCAAGCACTTGCTGCTTTTTTACGGCAAAGGTTTTGGGTAATTAGTGCAAGAAAAATTACTCGCAAAATAGTTCGCTCTTGTATTAAATGTTTTCGGCAAAAGCGATTAACAGCTGCTCAACTAATGGGAGATTTGCCCACGTATAGAGTCACGGGCAATAACAAACCATTTGAGAGAGCTGGCATGGATTTTGCAGGCCCAATTTCGATTCATTATAAAATTCGTGGTAAAAAACCAACAAAAGCATATCTTGCAATTTTTGTATGCTTTCTCACAAAAGCATGTCATATCGAAACAGTATCAGATTTAAGTAGTTCTTCTTTCATTGCAGCTTTAAAACGATTTTTTGCTCGGAGAGGACTGAGTGCAGATCTATTTTGCGACAACGCAACTAATTTTGTTGGTGCGTCGCGAGAGATGGCAAAACTAGCACAATTATTTTTCGATGAGACAACTAAAGCTCGCATTACTGAGGAGTGTGCAACAAATGGTGTGAATTTTCATTTCATTCCACCACGTTCCCCACATTTCGGTGGGCTTTGGGAGAGTGCCGTGAAAGTCGCTAAGCGCCTGCTGGTTCATCATTTAAATAGTGCAATGCTGACATTTGAAGAATTAACTACAGCAACTGCTCAAATCGAGGCCATAATGAATTCTCGGCCATTGTATCCATTATCATCGGATTCTAACGACTTGGAGGTTTTAACACCGGGACATTTTTTGATTGGTCGACCTTTGAATTGCTTTCCGGAACCGTTTCTTGAGGTGGATTTAGAGATATCCCACGTCAACCGCTGGCAGCGTATTCTCGCAGTTCAGCAAGCTTTTTGGAAAAGATGGTCAACGTTATTGCAGGAGCGACAAAAATGGAGTTCGCCTGTGGCAAACATAACGCCAGGCACTCTGGCACTAATCGCTGAAAATAACACCCATCCAAATCAATGGCTGCTTGGACGCGTAGTTGAAGTCTTCCCCGGTGACGATGGTTTGATTAGAGTTGTGTCCCTCAGAACGAAATCGGGAGTAATTAAAAGGAGCGTCCATAAAATTTGTCCACTACCAGTCGAGAACTAATTTTATATATGTAATTGAAAGCTGAGTCTTTCAAGGTGGGGAGAATGTTCGCGCTTTGTTAGCAAAATTTTTGTTTAATTCTTTTCATATTAATTACTTTTATAACACTTTGTATTTTATCATTTTTGAATTTATCATTTGCATTGAATGAGTTAATGGAATTTGTTTCATATTTTGCTAAATGCCGCTATGTTGAATATATACATAATTCTCTTTAAGTGAGAGCGACATAAAAATGTTAATAAAACTAGTTTTAAGTACCGCTTGTTAGACTTAAGTGAAATTGAATAAAAAGCATTGTTCATGTTAACTCAAAAGCGAGCGGTCGTTATTGCTGCAGTAATTCTATTTGAAAAAATAAGTACGTGGACAGTCGTCCTATAAAAATTACTATAGGATTTAACATGCATTAAATCCCCAAGTTTCATCAAAATTGCTGCAGCCGTTTTCGAAATATATACACATATGGTCAAAATAAAAAGTACACGCTCACATAATTAGTTCAATGGCTTGTAGGCAAAAATTTATTTAAGTTAATAGAAAAACAAATTTATACTGGGCATTTTTTTTAGAGGTTTGTTTTTCGAATAGAGATAAAACTGGCATTTTATGGTCAAATCTGGCAACTCTAATGTCATTTATGTTCAGTTTGGTTTGCCATTTCATCATGAACAGGTTGACAAAAGAACAACGCTTGCAAATCGTGCAAATTTATTTCGAAAATAATGGTTCAGTTCGCGAAGTTTACCGCAAGCTCCGTCCATTTTATGGTCGACATAATCGTCCATCAGAGCAATTAAATCGGTTAACCATGGGTCGTTTTCGCACTACGTTTACTCTATGTGATAATACGCATCCGCAGAGACGTCGAACAGTGCGCACCAAAGAAACAATTGCCGCTGTAGAGCAAAATGTTGAAGAGGACCCGAATGAGTCGATTCGCCACCGTGCACAGCAATTGGAGCTTTGTCCATCAACTTTATGGAAGATTTTGCGCAAAGATCTTGGCTTGCGACCTTACAAGATCCAGCTTGTGCAAGAATTAAAGCCGCGAGACCATGCAATGCGTCGTGATTTTGGTGTATGGGCCGAAAATGAGATTGATCTCGATGCTGATTTTCATCGCAAAATTTTGTTCAGTGATGAGGCTCATTTTTGGTTGAATGGCTACGTCAACAAGCAAAATTGCCGCATTTGGAGTGAAGAGAATCCACATGAGACCCTTGAGACGCCATTACATCCACAAAAACTGACTGTTTGGTGTGCTCTATGGGCTGGTGGAGTCATTGGGGCATACTTCTTCCGAAATAATGCTGGAGAGTCAGTTACCGTTAATGGAGACCGGTATAGAGCCATGATAACCGACTATTTTGTTCCCGAATTGGATGGCATGAATGTGGATGAGTTGTGGTTCCAACAAGACGGCGCTACATGCCACACAGCGCACGTCACAATCAATTTATTGAAGGAAACATTCGATGAGCGCATAATTTCGCGGAATGGACCTGTCAATTGGCCACCAAGATCGTGTGATTTGACACCATTGGATTATTTTCTTTGGGGATATGTGAAGTCGCTCGTCTACGCCAACAAACCAGAAACGTTAGGGGACTTGGAAGCCAACATTCGTGGCGTTATTGCCGACATACGGCCCCATATGCTCGAAAAAGTGGTTCAAAATTGGACCTGTAGAATTGGCTTTATTCGAGCCAGCCGCGGCGGCCACATGCCCGAAATCATATTTAAACATTAATGGCATAAAATTATCCTTCCAATAAAGCCAAATTGATGGACATTAAAACGATTTTCTTGTGTTTTATTTCAATTCGAAGCTCTATACCTCTAAAAAAAACACCCTGTACAACAACGCATTTTTTCCGCTCGTAAAGATGTTCATTTGAAGAAAAACGCTTCTGAATCGCATCGAATGCTTGTTGAAGCTTACGGCGAGCATGCTCTTGGTGTTCAATGCAATGAGTGGTTCAATAAATTTAAAAGTGGCGATTTTGATGTGATAAATGAGGAGCGCGGCCGGCCACCGAAAAAGTTTGAAGACACCGAATTGCAAACATTATTGGACGAAGATGATGGTCAAACGCAACAACAGCTCGCTGAACAACTTAATGTGACACAACAAACCGTTTCCTTGCGTTTGAAGGCCATGGGAAAGATTTTAAAGGTCGGTAGATGGGTGCCGAACTGAACTTACCGACAGGCAGCAAGAAAACCGAAAAACCACTTGTGAATTGCTGCTCGCCAGGCAAAACAGAAAAGGTTTTCTCCATCGAATCATCACTGGCGATGAAAAGTGGATTTATTTCAACAATCCCAAACGAAAAAAAATCATATTTGAGCCCCGGCCAACGACCCAAATCAACGCCAAGACCAAATCGCTTCGGCCGAAAGACAATGCTGTGTATTTTCTGGGATCAGCGTGGTGTTATTTGGTATGAGCTACTAAAACCAGGTGAAACAGTTACTGGTGCACGTTACCATCAACAATTGATCGCTTTGAACCGTGCTATACGTCAGAAGAGGCCCGAATTTCAACTTCGCCATGACAAAATTGTATTCCAAGATGACAACGCATCGCCACATCGAGCAGCGGTCAATAAAAACTTGGTAAAATCGTACAACTGGGAGCCCCTGCCCCACCCGCCGTACTCACCGGACCTGGCGCCATCCGATTACTATTTGTTTTCATCGATGGGACACGCACTCAACGATTCGCACTTCAATTCTTACGAGGAAGTGCAAAAATGGCTCGAGGAATGGATAGCCTCAAAAAACGAAGAATTTTTTTGGCGAGGAATCCATAAATTGCCTGAAAGATGGAAAAGATGTGTAGCTAGCGAGGGGAATTACTTTGAAGATTAAATTTGGAACTATTTTCGCAAAATGAAAGTGTTTTTTTGAATAAAAAATTACCGGTTTCATATTTGTATACTAATATGAAAATAAATAAAATTAACAAACTTGTACGAAAAAACCGATCAGATTGTTGCAAAATTAAAGAAATGATTAATGTACTTATTATTTTGTCCAAGTGAAATAAACATACGCGTATAGAAAAATTCGGGGAAATCCCTTCTTCTTTTCCACTTTTAAAGGCATTGCCATATTGAAATTATCAAAATAAAAAAGAATTTCCATATATATTTTCAGTAAAACAAAAAATAATTAAGAGCTAATAAGATATCAGGTAGTGTACTTATTATTTTGACCATATGTGTATGTGCATATAAACATACAATTTGAGCTCGCTTAATAATAGTAGATAAGAAAAAAATCCAATACTGCAATGTTACAAAACATTCAGGACGAAATACAATACTGGCTAAAAGCAATATTTGAAGGATTCCGCAGTCATGGAAGAGGTCAGGGGTCATTTTTATTCCCAAATGTGGCAAAACAGCCACGTAAAATCGAAGGTCTATCAACCCATTAGCCTGCAACTATTTAAATGTGATGAGTGAGCTAATGGAAAGAGCTCTCTCAACCATAAGCCTGTGGGCATCAAAAAAAGGTATATGCATTAACCCACGTAAAACAGAACTGGTTCTTTTTTCCAAGAAAATACAAAATTCCCAAATTTAGGGAAATAACACTCAGAAATACTATTATCTGGATAATTTTTGGCAAAGAAATATTCGACAGAAGAACTAATAAAAAAATCACATAAAGCATACTACGCATGGAAAAAAATGTTTGGAGCCAAATGGGAACTAGCTCCCAAGGTGACACACTGGATATACACAGCCATAGTAAGACCAATTTCACTCTATGGAGTCGTGATTTGGTGGAAAGCTCTAGAAAGTAAGCCTAAGCTTTTAAAGTTAGAAAGGCAATGTCTATTGTGCGTAGGCATTACTGGACTCCGGAAAACAACATCAACATCGTCACTAAATACCATACTACACTTGCTTCCTATAGATCTTTTTGCCAGAAGTGTAGTTTATAAAACAGCGCTTAGACTAAAAGAGTCTGATTGTTTCAAAATTAGATACTATGGACATGGTAGCATAGACAATATAACAAATATTTTTACGGATTACCTTAAGCCTGGAACTGTTTTTAATTAAAAATTACTCATTAAATTTCCATCATTAAACTACTGGCCCAGTAGAGCATTTAAGCCTCCAAATTATATCAACATGTATACAGATGGCTTCAAACAAAACGAAGGGGTAGGTGCGGGTATCTTCAATGCCGACACCAACTTTAAAGAACACAACAGGCTTCCAAACCTTTAAGTATCGCAGCACCTATGCAAGTCTTTAATTCAAAAATGGATATCTGCATTAGACATGTTAAAAAAAGTCTTATTCATATTCGAGTATTTTCTCATTTAAAAAAATAATCCTATGGCTGCTACCGGAGCTGCAAAATTTTAATTTTTTGGAATTTGGCCAAAAAAATGATGAAAATTTGTAATTTTTCTTATTTATAACATTTCTAAATATTTTTTTCAATTTTCCTTATGTACACATAAGAAAGTATCGAAAAAGAACTTGCCGCTATTTTTTAAGCCTATACATAAGGAGAAAAACTGAAGTCTCTCCGCGAGTAGAGCTTTGGTGTTTCTTGTGTAGCATCTCAAATCCCTTGTTGTTTTTACTGCATTCACCTTAATACACTATAACTTGAAATTGTCAATGCCACTGCATGAATTTCCATCGAAAAAATATTTAAAAAAAAGTATTATAAATAAGAAAAACATAAAATTTTCATCATTTTTTTGGCCAAATTTCAAAAAATTAAAATTTTGCAGCTCTGGTAGCAGCTATAGGATTATTTTTTTTTTATTTTTTTAAATGAGGAAATACTCGAATATGAATAAATTTTCGAAAATCGAGTGTTCTTGAAGTATTCTAGAAAATTAAACATGTCTAATCTGCATGTTAACAAAAGGACACGCTGGGTACAGCTGGACACTAACTTAATAACAAAATTATTTTGGCCTAATGTTAATAGGACAATAACAGAATTCTTCATATCTTTAACCAGGAATAACTGACACCTCATGACAGGGGTTACAACTGGACACTGCCTTAAGCCATTAGGCACTTAAAATGAGAATGCTTTAAAATGGTATGTGCAGGAACTGCATGGAACCAAATAAGGAAGAAAAGCTAGAGCACTTACGGACAAGCTTAAGGGCGTCCGGGAGTTTTTCGAAAAATAAAGACATTTTTTTAAAAACTTTTTTTGAAGCTGCATTTTATCTTAGACCAAAATTTTATTTACATAATTAAAGTATAACTATTCAAAATTTATTTCTGAAATTTTGGTCCGAAAATATTTGTCAATAAGTTAGAAAAGTGCAATGCCGTGAACGACCTCAAAATTTGCGGTGAGCAAGATTTCTGGAGACTGGTTCATCCGAAAAAAGAAAATTAAATTTTTTTCGGTTAAGCAAATAGTTAGGGGGCGTTTGATCGTTCGATTTTTATACCCTACACCGAGAGTATATTCACTTTGTCTCTCCGTTTATAACACCTCGAAGGGGGCGTGGCAGGTATAGAAATGTGTATATATTCTTTATCAGCGTCACCACCTGAGTAGATTTAGCGATGTCCGTCTGTCTGTCTGTCCGTTGAAATCAGGTTTACGGGAAAACCAAGAAAACTAATTGAATGAAACTTTCACACACAGGTCACAGCTTCTTGCAGGCATCTATTGAAAATGGGCGAAATCGGTTAACGGTCACGCCTACCGCCCATACTCTATGTAAATTTACCCAGGCCAATTTTGAAAAAAGTTGCAGCGATTTTGATGAAACTTGGTGATTTGGTGCACATGTGAACCAAATTAGGCTGGGTTTCAAGTTTCCAAAAGGTCGTACTGGGGCGTGGCACAGCCCTAAATTTTATCATTTAAACTACCATATCTTGTAAGCCGTTAAAGATTTTGCGATGAAATTTGGTATACGGATACATATCAAATATATCTTGAATTGAGATAAAAGTGGGCAGAATCGAAAATGGGCGTGGCAGTTTTTAACTGTTAAAAATTTTGATTCCGTATATCTCAGAATTGGCACAAACGATTTCCATAAAAATTTTGGGGATGATGCCGCTGAAAGCAGTCATCAATGCAATCTCAGCTACTTTACTGAAAAAACTCGCTAAAGGGCGTGGTACCGCCCACAATATTTATAAACGTTATATAAAGAAAACTAACAACGTAATCGTTATGAAATTTGATGAGGTAGATATACTTCTAAGGTCTCTTATAACAAAAATTTGGTTCAATAGTACCTGTGGGCGTGGCACCTCCCATATAAGCAAAAAACGTTTATTGTTATAGATAGTGTGCTATGAGAGTAATCTTCATAAAATTTGGTCTATAGATGTCAGTTACTATAAGCTTTAAAAATAAATGAATTTTGACAGGATTGCATCAGTGGGCGTGGCACCTCCCATATAAACATAAATTTGTAAGCGCTGTTTCAAGTGAACTATTGCAGCAATTGCTATGAAATTTAATGTAAGTGGTTCAGTTGCTATAGAGTATATCTGTATCAAAATTGGCTGAAATAGCACCAGTGGGCGTGGCACCTCCCATACAAGTAAAATACGGTAAGTGGCATATTTATCGAAATATGTGAGCAATCATACCAAAATTTGGTGTAAGAGGTTTGCTTATGGAAAGCTATTTCTCGATCAAAACCGGGCTGGATTGTACCAGTGGGTGTGTCACCGCCCTAAATTTTAAATTTAACTGCGGCACATATCGCAAACTATACAAGCTATTGTGCTGAAATTTAATATGAGGATGTCGATCACGAATATAGTTTATTGAACCAAAAGTGGGCGGTATTGGACAAGTGGGCGTGGCATATTTCTAATTTTTCATTCTATTCTATTTTTTCAAAATTTTCCTTATTTCCTTATTTGATGTAAGAGGTTTGCTTATGGAAAGCTATTTCTCGATCAAAACCAGGCTGGATTGTACCAGTGGGTGTGTCACCGCCCTAAATTTTAAATTTAACTGTGGCACATATCGCAAACTATACAAGCTATTGTGCTGAAATTTAATATGAGGATGTCGATCACGAATATAGTTTATTGAACCAAAAGTGGGCGGTATTGGACAAGTGGGCGTGGCATATTTCTAATTTTTCATTTCTATTCGATTTTTTCAAAATTTTCCTTATTCTTTCGACTTTTTCAACCCTGTAACTTTTTCCAATATATCCTATATGTATTTGTTCGACTTTTTCAACTTTCTTCATTAGTTTCTTTATTTTGTCGACTTTTTCATCCATTTTGAATTGTTTCAAGTTGTTTCAACTTTTTTAGAGTTTTCAACCTCTCTCAACTTTTTGCATATATTTTCGACTTTTTCAACCTCTGTCAACCTTTCTAACATAACACATTTTTTTCGACTTATTCAACCTCTTCAACGCCTTTTTATTTAAAAGGTACTTTCAACGCAGTGTAGGGTATGTGAGTTTCGGCCTGGCCGAATATAACACCTTAACTTGTTTTTTTTGGATACATATTTTTTGATTTATAGCCTGAAACGACCTCAAGTTTGTGCACAAAAAATTAAAATTTTCTTTGTATGCCCGCCATTTTGTCAAAAATTATTAGTTTTCAAAAATCAACGATCAAACGCCCCTTAACTTTTTGCTTAACCGAAAAAAATTTAATTTTTTTTTTTTTTTTCGAAAAATTCACGTCCCGGGGGGACATGGAAGGTATTCGGCCTCGTGTTTTTCATTTATTTGTGTATTTTATCGTATTCGAAACCATTTTCGCAGAATATCCTATAAAATTTTAAATTTCCGTAAGATTTTACCTTGCGAAATGGAATTTTTAATAATTTTACTTTGCTCTGTCGTAGAATGCTTTCCACGGCCCACTAAAATGCAAAAACTTGAAAAAATCATTGGAATACTATACAAAAATAATAGAACTGATCACTCGAAGTTACAAATTACTCCATATAATAGCAAATTTAAAAAGTACCGTTATTTTTTTCGAACAAAACGTCATGTGCTTATCAAGTAACTATATTTTAAAAGATTAGAAAAAAAAAAACGTCATTTGTTCGAAATATTTTCTTTCAATTCATAAATGACATCGCACTACTATTTTTCTGATCACAGCTGTATTTACTAAATATCCGGATTTTATAAAAAATACTTTAAGGACTTTGAAAAAATATAAATACTTTAAAGGAAGTATTTTTAGCTGACGAAAAAGAGGCAAACTACTTGCTAGGCGGTTTTGTTTGCAGATGGTTCGAATTGCATATTTTTGAGCAGTTACCAGAGGATGTATTTTGTTACAATTTAAGCCACCCCAGCAAACTAAGCCATATTGAAGCTTGAGTGGAAAAGACTATAGTAAATTTGTAGTAACTTTTTACTGCAAAACTTTTGTAAATGATAAAGCTGACGGGTAGCTGCCAGCAAGTATCTTTTTAAATTATTGGTATGGTCACAATTTCCAATCAAGAGCAAGACCAAGATACTTAAATGTCTGAACCCATTCAATAGAAAAACATTTGTCTGCACAGAGCCGTTGAATGTAGTATGTTTATGCATTATTGGAAGACTTGCAGATAGTCTTGTCAGTGAGAAATTTCCTACAACCAGAGCAATGAAACACAAAATTTTCAAATTTACGTTCAATACCTGATGTACTAAAATACATTAGCTTAGTTCTATCACTGAGGACCAGATTATGAATTGAAAACCAGTGTTTTAATAAGCTTAAATCATAATTTATGTCCGCAGTAAGTATATGTAGAGAAACACTCGAGTAAGTAAAAGCCATATCATCAGCGAAAGCTACTATCTTGCTTGAGAAGTTTAAAGAAAAAATTGAATTTATGTATATAAGAAAAAGAATAGGACCCAATACAGACCCTTGTGGTACACCAATGTTAATATTTAAAAGCTGCTATACTGATTATTTATTTTAACCCTCTGCATTCTATTAGACAAGAAAGAACTAAGCCATTTATGGAATTGACCTCTGAATCCACACTTATAAAGTTTATTCAACAGTATGTCATGATCTACGGTATCAAACGCTTTGGTAATGTCAATAAAAAGAGCAACACATGCCTGTTTTTGATTAACACCTGAGTACACATTATTGCAAAAAATTCAAAAGTGCATCTGAGCAAATGTTTTATTCAATAAGTTCTTTACAAGGTTCCACTCTTTTTTTGTATTACCCTGAACTTTAAAAAACTCATTAGAGTAATAGCTATTCCTGCAGACTTTTGTTTCGGTGACTATTTGTTTACACATTGAATTATACTGCGCCTTAATTAAGAGATTTCTAGGATGTTTAGTAAACTTCTTAAAAAGCTTTTTCTTTTCTTAATTTTTTTTAATAACTCCAAGGAAATACAAGGCTTCAATTTTTTTAATTTATTATTGTTTTTTCCACTACTTCTAGAGCAGGCATTTACATGACCAATTAAAATTTCATTGTAAATGCCAAACGCTTTGTTCACATCCGGCTCATCAAAGACATTTTTCCAACATTCGTATCTGAGTATTTCATTTACCATAGCAAAATCAGTTCTACGAAAGGAGAGCTATTAAGTGCTGCATTATTGTTTACTTTCATGTGGTTTTGAAAACATAAGAAAGTCATACAGTGATCCGATATACAGAAATTTGCAACCGAACTGTAACATGCAATGTTACTTGTCTGTCTTAGACGCACAAAGATGTGGTCAATGCAAGTTGCCGTAGATTCAGTAATTCGCTTTGGGATATTAATACAAGATTCAAGCCCAAAGGAAGAGAGAATTAACAAGTATCTATCTAAGAAATCAGAATCAATAAGCAAGTTCAGATTTATGTCACCAAGTAATGCAATATTTTCAGAATTATCAGTCAACAATAACATGTTTAACTCACTTAAAAATGTTTCATTTGATATGGAATTAATAAATCTATATATACAGAAAAAAGTGAAGTTGTTTGCACTTAACTTTCAGAACATTAGCACTAAACAAATTTAAGGAATCAAAAACACAGTCAAAATCATTATTGACAAAAACAGCTAAACCTCCTGATGAGTAATTATTGTTGCATTTAGCAAAAAGTTTGTATTCCGAGATTTCATAAAGAGACAATTCCTCATCAAAAATCCATGTTTCGGTTAAAAAAATAAAATCCGGCTTATTAATAATCGAACTAACTGGCAGAATCAAGCTGTCAAAGTTTTTTCTTAAACTTCTCACGTTCTGGTGTACTAGATAAATATTATTAGGATGGGAAGTAGAGCAAGAAATGTTGTCATAAAAAACATTTTTACAGCGCAGGGAAGGGATGGTATCTAAAATAGCTATCGGATCTAGGCTATCATTCATTATTTACAAAGTAAGCAAAAGTAACAATTGAAATTAGACTATTTTATTCAGATCCTCCAACGATTTAATAACTGAGATAGTATTTATTGGATAATGAGATTAAGCGTCTATGGAATAAAACTAAACAAATTAGATCAAAATCGAGGTCAAGTCACTTTTGCCAAAATCATTTATCACTATCTTACTTAGTTCTCAAGACATTGACCTGTAATTAATTTATTAACCTTATAGGCTTGACTTTATTATTAAAAATGAACAAATAGATGAAAATGAAAGAGGTTTTCGACAATATTACTCTTATTTATAGTATCATCAGGTGTGTGCAGTGTTTTTCTTTGCATGTTACTTGACGGACCTAGGACTTGAGAGGTGCAACCGCATCAAAAAATTGTAAATGCCACCAACATGTTATCAATGACACTAGACCAATATATCTGTAGAAAAAATTAACTAACTAGTACTAGTACTATTAGCTAAAACAAAAATTTCAAGCTTATCACTTAGAAGCAGTTTTGATGCACTTGTACCCCACCCCTCCGGTTCTAGATTCGTCAATTGTATTCTTAAATCTTGAGAGGTGCTACCGCAACAAAAATTGTAAATGTCACCAACATAATATCAATGACACTAGACCAATATATAACTAGTACTATTAGCTATAACAAAAACTTTAAGCTTATCACTGAGAAGCAGTTTTGATGCACTTGTACCCCACCCCTCCGGTTCTAGATTCATCAATTGTATTCTTCAAACAATTATTTCAATGTTTTAATTGTAGCAAAATCATAAATTATATGAATCGAATATTATCTTTATGTCAAACAAAAATATAACCAAAATGGATCTCAATCTGGTCAATGAAAATATTGAATAACTTTCTCAATCGATTTCAGAAATTTATCTCAGTTGAAAAATTATTCGCAAAAGCGAGCTCTTTTTCTGACATTTTCCATCACATTGGCCAGCGTCTCGAGCGATATCGCTGCTATTTCGATTTTAAATTTTGCCTTTGAGCTCTTCTATGGATTTCGGCTTGTTCGCATAACCTATATTTACGAAAGTTTCCTCAAGGAATCCGGTGGAGTGAAATCCGGAGATCTTGATGGCCAGTCAATATCTTCGTCCCAGAAACTTCCGACACAAAAAAGTCAACTGTTAAACGCGAAGGCCTTTTGGCCTGCGTATACGCCTTATTCCACGCCCATTTCAACTGGAGTGTCTAAAAATGGGAGAATATATTGTTTTCTAACAAATTCAATTATAACTTGAAAGATTCGGATGAAATAAGACGTATACGCAGGCCAAAAGGAGAAAGATTGAATTCTAAGCATTGCAAAGCCACTGTAATAATGGAGGTGGCTGTGTAATGGTCTGAAATTTCTTTTCTGGTCAAGGGATTGGGCCAATTCATAGGAATGAAGAAATTATGGATCGTTTCATGTACATTGACATATTAAAAGACGTGATGCTGCCATATGCCTATACAGAGAAGCCACTTGAATGAAGGTTGCATCAGGAAAATGAACCAAAATATGTCTCTAATGCTTGTAAGGGCTGGCTTCAGAGCAATAGGGTAGAAGTTTTTGGTTGGCCTGCCTCGACCTGAACCCTCTTGAGATCCTGTGGGATATTATTAACATGAATATCATCAGAAAAAATTGAGAAACCACGGAAGATCCATTCAGTCCTTAAAAATATCCTGGGAAGGGATATCGCAGGATATCATTGAAAATTTAATATCCTCTATGCCTTAAAGAGGTGCGTATGTCGTCCAGAATATAGGATTCGCAACTAAGTACTTGTTTTAAAAGTTTTTATTTACCATAAAAAAGGGGGTGCTTTAGTTTTGTCCGTTAAGTTTTCGGGTTTAAAATGTTCCTTTAATGTCAACTCTTTATTTATGAGACGCAGAATTTTTTTAAATTTTGTTTGTCAATAATAAAATAAAGGTATAGATAAATAAAATAAATACTTAATATGGTTCAATAACTTTGTTTTCATAAAAAAATTATGATGTGAAAAAAATGTACTCAGGGGGTGCTTTAGTTTTGGCCAATACTGTATATAAAGGGTGTTTTTTTTAGAGGTTTGTTTTTCGAATAGAGATAAAACTGGCATTTTATGGTCAAATCTGGCAACTCTAATGTCATTTATGTTCAGTTTGGTTTGCCATTTCATCATGAACAGGTTGACAAAAGAACAACGCTTGCAAATCGTGCAAATTTATTTCGAAAATAATGGTTCAGTTCGCGAAGTTTACCGCAAGCTCCGTCCATTTTATGGTCGACATAATCGTCCATCAGAGCAATTAATTCGGTTAACCATGGGTCGTTTTCGCACTACGTTTACTCTATGTGATAATACGCATCCGCAGAGACGTCGAACAGTGCGCACCGAAGAAACAATTGCCGCTGTAGAGCAAAATGTTGAAGAGGACCCGAATGAATCGATTCGCCACCGTGCACAGCAATTGGAGCTTTGTCCATCAACTTTATGGAAGATTTTGCGCAAAGATCTTGGCTTGCGACCTTACAAGATCCAGCTTGTGCAAGAATTAAAGCCGCGAGACCATGCAATGCGTCGTGATTTTGGTGTATGGGCCGAAAATGAGATTGATCTCGATGCTGATTTTCATCGCAAAATTTTGTTCAGTGATGAGGCTCATTTTTGGTTGAATGGCTACGTCAACAAGCAAAATTGCCGCATTTGGAGTGAAGAGAATCCACATGAGACCCTTGAGACGCCATTACATCCACAAAAACTGACTGTTTGGTGTGCTCTATGGGCTGGTGGAGTCATTGGGCCATACTTCTTCCGAAATAATGCTGGAGAGTCAGTTACCGTTAATGGAGACCGGTATAGAGCCATGATAACCGACTATTTTGTTCCCGAATTGGATGGCATGAATGTGGATGAGTTGTGGTTCCAACAAGACGGTGCTACATGCCACACAGCGCACGTCACAATCAATTTATTGAAGGAAACATTCGATGAGCGAATAATTTCGCGGAATGGACCTGTCAATTGGCCACCAAGATCGTGTGATTTGACACCATTGGATTATTTTCTTTGGGGATATGTGAAGTCGCTCGTCTACGCCAACAAACCAGAAACGTTAGGGGACTTGGAAGCCAACATTCGTGGCGTTATTGCCGACATACGGCCCCATATGCTCGAAAAAGTGGTTCAAAATTGGACCTGTAGAATTGGCTTTATTCGAGCCAGCCGCGGCAGCCACATGCCCGAAATCATATTTAAACATTAATGGCATAAAATTATCCTTCCAATAAAGCCAAATTGATGGACATTAAAACGATTTTCTTGTGTTTTATTTCAATTCGAAGCTCTATACCTCTAAAAAAAACACCCTGTATGTGGTAATAACCGAAACATATGTCACCAATTACCAGGTTAAATTGATCCACTTGTTATCTTTGTCATGTTTGTTGAATAAAAATTACTAAAAAAGTTCAATATAAAAAGGTTCAATTATTAATAATGTAGCGAAATTTGGTTTATGCTAGAAAATTCTTGAAATAAAAACCAACAAAAGAAACTAAACGATACTAGCTAGCATTCTGGCTGCATAAATACTTTTACACCATCTAGCAGCAAATAATAAGCCGAACAGACGCTGCAGTACACTATAAAAGTCGACAACCGAGAGAAAATATCGCCGTCGTACAACGCCATCTAGCATAATATCAACATTCTGGATAATTGTGAACTCAACGTCGATACGCCGTTTAGAAAATACTGGTAAATTATGGATAATGGTAGATTACACACCAATTAGAAGGTACTGGATTATTCGAGAGAGTGATGACTGCAGTATAAAAGGGTTGTCATCTGAGTTGAGTGACACAGTTGTATTTAAACAGTGAAGCAGAACACTTGAATTTAAGCAATAAAGTGAATACAGTGTGATCCGTAGTAAAGTAAAACAGTTTTCTATACAGTGTTAAATTAATGTTAGAATTTGAATGTTAATGAGATAAACAATTGTACCGTGTAAAAACTAACTATTGTGATTTAAATAAACCATTTTATAACTAAATAAGTTTGTGTGTTTTTAATTGTTACACAATCCAGTGATCGAACTCAGAAAGTGTAAGAGATCGAAATTATCGTCAAAGAGACAGGAAATTTCGTAACAATAATAATTATTAGTCTCAAACAAATCAATTGCTCAAAAAGTAATAAGAACTTGTAACGAATTTATCGGAGCACCCTGTTTGCTATAGTTAAAAAAAAATATGCTCTACTGTTCTTGCAAGCGGTAAAACACGCCACTTAAACGCTTTTCTTTTTTTTTTTTTTGTTTTGTCAAGCTATTTTTTTTTTTGCAAGACAATAATATGTATTTGTATGAGTATGTACCCCAGTAAAATTGATATTTGTGCAAAAATGTTATTCGATATTCCTTTTAAAATAATTACGGCAATTTTGTTTCAAGTTTGCACTTTTGTTTTCCCATCCTTCATCTTTCTTTGTCGAAAGTTTAATTTTTACCAAATAGGAATCTATGGTACCGTTATCATTATTACCGTTATTATTAGCGCGTCAAATACTGCGTTTCATAGAAAATTGATATTTGTGCAAATTGATCTATTTGAGTTTTGAATACTGCAGCGTCATTATTGACAAAATTATTGAGGAGGTATATGGTCATTAATATAAAAATATAATTGTCATTTATATGTGGTGGCAAATATTTATTTTAGTTCAAGAAGCCTCTTGAAAAGGAACTAACTAACGAACAAAAAGTTAGAAAAAAAAAACAATGCATGAAGCTGGGATAAAAATATGTGAAATTGCTGGTGCAACAAATCGCCATCGTAATACCATTACAAATTTTTTGAAAAACCCGCAGAAATATAGCGTAAATAATTGCAAATGTGTTACATCCAAGGTAGATGAGCGTACTAAACGACACATTCGGACTCTATCCACGAGCGAAATCATGAGCTGCGCAGATATTAAGGTAGATTACCAGACAACTCATACAACAAATTGGAAGAAAGGAGTTAGATCTTTAGTATCAATCGAAAGTGGCCAAACAGAGCCTAAAAAACATCACAAAAATGCGCGCATGACCTTTTACGAATAATACAAGTTTTGGGATGATGAGTTCAAAACTGTGATATTTATTGATGAAAAAAAGTTCAACCTAGACGGCCCAGACGAGCATAAAAAATATTGGAGGGATATGTGTCATTTTAGGTAGACCTGCTACAGGCGCAATTATGGTGGTGGATCTCTGATGGCTTGGGCTGGTTTTGGTGCTAGAGGAAAGTCACCAATTTATTTTATGCCCCGTCGTATTAATGCAGAAAAGTATGTTGAATTGCTGGATAGTAAACTTATACTATTTGCAGAAGAGTTTCATGGCGACAGTTAGACATTTCAGCGAGATAACGCTCCCATACACGTTGCACGGCATATGATGGCGATATTTAAGTCTAGCAATATTTCGTTCGGAGGATGGAGCTGCTTGTAGAAGTCCACGTAAGTGGGAAAAGTTCCTGATCGCCAATCACTTGGGGGTGGCCAGGGATGATTCTTTTGCAAGCAGTTCAAGCAGCTCACAAACTTCCGGCCTTTTTGGCAAAGTATCCTCTGGAGATCCCTTGGACACCCGTCCGGGGGTGAGCTTGTTGTGAGAAGGCGCGTCTCTCCTAGACTTAAAACTTGGAATGTGTGCGTAAGGTTTAGGTCCCACCACACATTATCAACATTTTCAATGAAAACCAAATCAGCCTCGGATAATAACCCCCACTACGATGACGACCACTGCAAACGAAAAACGGACAATGATTTACGGATATGCACCTGGAATGTCCGGACCCTCCATAGGGAAGGTGCAACTATCCAACTGGCGGAAGCCCTCGTAAAAATAAAGGCTGACATCACCACCATCCAGCAGATGCGATGGAAAGGACAAGGCTGCTTTAAACGGACGAACTGTGATATCTACTACAGCGGCCATGCGAAGAGGCGCGAATTTGGTTGCGGATTCGTTGTAAGTCGAAAATTACGCCACCTAGTTTCCCGGTTCACGCCAATAAACGAAAGGTTGGCTACGATCCGTATCAAGGCAAAACTCTTCAACATAAGCCTAATTTACGCTCACGCCCCGACGGAGAAAAAGGACGATGCCACCAAGGATGATTTCTACGCGAGCCTAGAGGACGTGTATGACCGTTGTCCGACCCACGATGTAAAAATAGTCCTCGGCGATTTTAACGCGAAGGTCAGAAGAGAAGGCATCTTTGGCGCTACAGTCGGTCAGTTCAGTCTCCACGAGACCACTTCAAACAACGATCTGAGACTGATCGACTTCGCCGCGGCGCGAAACATGGTAGTAAGTAGTACCAGATTTCAACACCTCGACATTCACAAGGCCACCTGGCTATCCCCGGATCAAAAAACGAAAAACCAAATTGACCATGTTGTGATCGACGGAAGGCACGCTTCAAGCGTTCTGGATGTGCGTACATTTCGGGGGGTCACGGGGGGTCTCCGACCACTATCTTGTTGCAGCTAAGATCCGCATGCGGCTATGCAATGCGAAGAATGTACGCACGGGCATGCAACGAAAGCTGGACGTTGCCAAGCTGCAATCACAACGGACTGCCGAGGCGTACTCCGCTCAACTCTCGGTTAAGCTCAACCAATCAACCTCTGGAACCGACGACGCCGGTGGACTTTGGACACACATCTCCCACTCCATGCGCGCTGCTGCCGAGGAAGTCATTGGTTTTCGACGCCCACAACCTCGAAACCAATGGTATGACCAGGAGTGTCGCTATGCGACTGCTGAAAAAAATGCCGCATACAAGAAGACGCTGCAATCAGCCGCAACGCGAGCCGTGCGAGAAAACTACCGCGAAAAGAGGAAGGAAGAGAGGCACATTTTCAGACGTAAAAAAAGGGAGCAGGAAAAGCGTGAGCGTGAGGAACTTGAGGTGTACCAGGGCAAGAAGGATGCACGAAAATTCTATCAACAAGTTAAGCGTCTAACTCAAGGTTTCAAGCCCGGAGCATCCACTTGTAGAGACGAAAATGGAAATCTGGTTACAGATACACAGAGTGTACTGAGGTTATGGAGGCAGCATTTCTCCAACTTGCTTACGGGCGATGATTCCACCAATTCCGCCCAGAGAGAATGCAGTACGATACCACCAAACGATGATAAAGCAGTGGAAGTACCATCATCTAGCCATGAAGAGGTTCGAGTTGCTATCCAGCGACTCAAAAACAACAAAGCAGCGGGTGCTGACGGCCTGCCAGCTGAGTTGTTTAAAGCTGGTGGCGATGAATTGATAAGGTGCATGCATCAACTCATCAGCAAAATATGGCTAGCGGAAAGCATGCCCGACGATTGGAATCTCAGCGTGCTTTGTCCTGTAATAAAGAAAGGAGACCCGACAATCTGCGCCAACTACAGGGGTATCAGTCTTATTTCCATCGCATATAAGATCCTCTCGAGCGTATTGTGTGAAAGATTGAAGCCGTATACAGAAACGCTGATCGGATCCTATCAGTGTGGCTTTAGACCTGGTAAGTCCACCATAGACCAGATTTTTACACTACGCCAAATCCTGGAGAAAACCCATGAATATCAAATCGACACTCACCATCTCTTCGTCGATTATAAAGCTGCGTTCGGTAGCCCAGTGCGGGATTGCCTATACGCAACAATGTCTGAGTTCGGTATACCTGCAAAGTTGATAAGGCTCTGCAGGATGACGTTGAGCAATACGTGTAGCTCCGTCAAGGTAGGGAATGACCTCTCCGGAACTTTTAATACCGAGCGAGGTTTCAGACAAGCTCTCGTGCGATCTCTTCAATTTTATTATGGAGGGGATCGTACGAAAAGCCGGTGTGCATCATAATGGCACCATTTTCTTCAAAGGTGTTCAGCTCCTTGCGTACGCTGATGATATTGATATTATCGGTCGGAGTAAGAGAGATGTTACTGCTGCTTTCACTGCTATTGAAAAGGAATCAGCCAAAGTGGGTTTGACGGTAAACGAGGGCAAGACGAAATACATGATGTCTACTAACAACAACAAGAGAGCACGGAATCTAGACTCTCATGTTACAGCGGGCAACTGTAAATTAGAAGTTGTCAAGGAATTCATTTACCTTGGCACTGCCGTTACCAGCAACAATGATGTCAGTCTGGAGATTAAGCGGAGAATAACAATTGCTAATAGGTGCTACTACGGTCTCAGTAAGCAATTACGTTGCAGAGCTCTCTCTCGATCGACAAAGCTAACACTCTACAAGACGCTCATTCTACCTGTGCTTCTTTATGGCGCTGAGGCATGGGTGGTTTCGACAACAGACGCAGCCGCTCTTGGGGTGTTCGAGAGGAAAGTTCTCCGCAAAATCTTTGGTCCTGTTCGAGTTGGCGACTACTATCGCATTCGAATGAACCACGAGCTGTATGAGCTCTACGCCGACATTGACATAGTTAAGCGTATAACAATACAGCGACTACGCTGGCTGGGTCATGTCCATCGTATGGATAAAGAAGCTCCAGCGAAAAAGGTATTCGAAGGGAAGGTCCCCGGTCAACGACGAAGAGGGAGACCATGCCTCCGGTGGATAGACCAAGCTGAGCAAGCCCTAACCGCGCTTGGCATTAACGATTGGAGAAGGCGAACGCAAAACAGAGGCGCCTGGCGAGAGCTAATGAGGTCGGCCGTAACCTGACAACGGGTTGTTATGGCCATCTATGTAAGTAAGTAATATTTCGTTGTTGCAGTGGTCGGCTTTAAGTCCGGACTGAAATCGAATTGAGGACTTATGGGGCATACTATTTGCTAAAATTTTTGGTGCTACAAAGCAGTACGAATTTTTGAAACAGCTAAAATAAGATATTGTTAAGGAGTTAAAGTCGAACATAGATTTGTCGGTTCTACAAAACTGGGTGAATTCAATGACCGATGGTTGTAGTTACTTGATAAAGAAAAGAGCAACACCATCTCATACTAAAATGACCTTAAATTAAATTTTTTTCGAAGATTGAAGTTAAACTTTCACTTAAAATTAGATTGCACAAATATCAATTTTCTATGAAATAAATTTATATTAATTTTTTTTAGATATTAAAATGTAATGAATTAAATATATCTATGTTTTGTTATGTTCTACTTACTAAAGCCTTTAAAAAATATATTGCACAAATATCAATTTTACTGAGGTATATACTAAGCGAAAGAAAAAAAAAACCGTAAGTGCATGGCGTGAGCGGCAGACGGACGGCAACAAGCAGTAAGCCGACCGTTGAGTGGCAACAGGTTGCCAAAAACGCATCGTAGAGTCAGTTCCCGAAAAATATTCAACGTGCGCGGACGTCTGCGAAATAAGATAATAAGTCGGAAAATACAACACATAAAAAAAAACTTTACGGTTAAAAAGTGCAAATTCAGTTTTACAAAAGTTTTGCAAATCAAGCATAAAAAAAAATGTTCGGAAATAATTAACTAATAATTAACACATTAATATAAATAGTAAAATGAATGGCACAACAATATTAAGAAAGACAACAAAGTATTAGTGGGAAAATCTAAGTGTTAATTTTCTTTTAAAAACATAATCCGGAATACTGTTTCACAGTGAAAATGGTCCGCCTATGAGCGGAAATTTTTAAATAAGCTTTTGAGCCAATATAAAAAGATTATACATTTATAGTTAAATGAAACTAATAAACTCGTTTTTAGCATTAAAATAACATTTACTGAATGAGTAATAAGAAAACTTTTTGAAACTTAAAATTGATAATTTTAACACAAAATAGTTAAAAACAAAAACTTAAGTGAAAGTGAAATTTTAAATTTCATATAATCGCGAATTTGGTTTGTTTCTTGGTTGCAACCAACTTTTTAATTATGCTCCAAATATTTTCAATGGGATTTAAGTCGAGGCTTTGCGCTGGCCAATTCAAAACGCGGATTTTTTTGTAGCTCCAGCTACGACTTTACGACCCGAGAAGTATGTTTTTGGTCGTTTTCGTGTTGGAATATCCAAGCTTATGGCACATTTTCTACAAAATCACTTTTTAAGTGCCTGCTCAGAATGTCTTTGCAAATTTCTCCGGTTATTTTTCCATTGATCGGGACAATTAGGCCAACGCCAGACGAAGCAAAACACCCCCACAATATTACGGAACTGCCCCCATGTTTAATAGACTTTTTGGTATACTTCCGGTCTAGTTCTTTTAAAAGAAGACATATGGCCTACCATCGCTCCCAAAGACATTGAACTTACACCCATGGCTCCAAATGAATAAATTTCAGAAAGTGGGGTCTTTTTTTGATTTAATTTTACATTTAAATTTGTTTGCATCAAGCGCCTTCGAACAGTTACAGAGGATAGATACATTTGTATTATAAAATCTTTGCATCTGGACCCTCAACTCAGATTATGTCAAAAAAAGATCAGCCTTGTTCAAATAAACTAGTCGTCTATCGTCATAAAGTGTTGTTTTTCGTGGTTTATTTCGGCGCAAATTACTAAAAATGTTTTATTTCTTGCAATTTGCTATAGTGTTTTTGACTTCTCCTCGAGAAAAACCCAAAATTGGGCTACTTTGTATTGGAATTGTGCTTTTGGAACAAATCCCAGATAATCGTACGTTCACTTGATGTGGAGCTCCTATTTTTGTCCATTCTAATACACTTTCTGTAAATTTACTTTTTACAAGCCTAACACAAATATTTTATGTTCAATAAGAATGAATTAATTTAAAAACTGACAAGTTTTTGTCATGTTTGTTGAAAAAAAAATGACTAAAAAAGTTCAATATAAAAATGTTCAATTTATAAATTTAAATATGTTTATACATATTTTATTTGGATTAAATAAACAAAATTTATTTTTTTTGATATTTTATTTTAATACGATAGGATTAACAATATTTTACGGTTTTTCCATTTGATGCATAAATGAACAATTAATTTGGTGGGTATCATTAAAATACGTGGAATCAGTTGAATTAGTTTGATTCGCTTACACTCTTTATTAATTAATTTTTGTTTGTCTGTTACCGTCCTCGATCAACACATCAACAAAAAATCTTCCGAAGCTTATATTGTTTTAGTTTTTCAAATGCTTCAAGTACCTTTTTTTCTAAAGAATTTTTGATGTTTTTGAAATTTTTCGCATTTGCATGTCCGTTGATACCTTGAAGATATTTTCACTTCTTCTATAGTGACCGGACACACATATTAAGAGGAAGGATTTCGGAATTTAATTTAAAATGGCTTGAACTATGCCTGGACATCATACATGTTCAAATAAATGACATGTTCTAAAATACTTCAAGAACACTCGATTTTCGAAAATTTATTCATATTCGAGTACATTCTCATTTAACCCATTTAAAACCAAAGATATTTTTAGTTTTAAAAACAAAATTTTTTTTTATTTTTTTATTAATTTGGCGAAAGCAAAAAAAAGTGTTGCCAAAACATCGTAAGATAGATAAAAAGGGGAATTACTGAAAAAGTTTTTATGGCTTCGAATCTTTAGCCAAATAATTGTTGGTACTCAAGCGTGTACAATGGTAGTAAATGGGTTAAAAAAAATAGTCCTAAGGTTGCTACCAGATCTGCAAAATTTTAATTTTTCGGAATTTGGCCAAAAAAATTATGAAAATTTTAGTTTTTTCTTATTTATATTTTTCCGAGTTTTCACTGCATTCACCTTAATACACTATAATTTGAAATTGTCAATGCCACTACATGAATTCCCATTAAAAAAATAAATGAGAAAAAAAAATAAAATCTGATTTTCAAATTATTTTATAAGTAAGTAATTACAATATTTTGCTTCAATAACTAGTCATTCTAACTAACAGTGCATGTATTAAATAAAAAAAAAATTAATTTTGATAATTTTTGGACCAAAAATGAAAAATTTTTTTTTTCTCATTTATTTTTTTAATGGAAATTCGTTTAGTGGCATTGCCAATTTCAAATTATTGTGTACTAACCCTACGTTCGTACAGTGCCCAAGTCGATTTTCAAATCGAAATTACTATTAATATTTTCACTACGACGCAAAGTGGGAAATTTTTTAATGTTTTTGGACAAAAAGTCGTCTACAATGCAATTATTAATGGATTTGAAAAATTTTTCTTTTAAAATAATTGTTAAGTACCACCCGATGTGTGAGTACTGCCCAAATTTTTGAGAACGTTCAACATAACCTCAAAAAATCCTATAGATATATGAAATTCGTGTATTTTACTTAAGCAAACATGTGCATTTCTGTTTTTTTAAAGTTTTACTCACAAAATATCCTTTATTATATGTTTGGGTCGCTGATTAAGAAAAATAGGGGCCAGTTAACCAAAAATTGATATGGCACTCTTAATTGGTATAATCAGAACAAAAAAAAAAAAAAAAAAAATAGTAATAACTACCATGTTCCATATACAACGTACTCAAATTTCATGTAAATCGGTTAAACGGTTCGTGAGATACAAAGAAGAGAAACAAATAACAGGTTGAAAATGTTTTTGACAATAAGTCGAAAAATAAAATTATTTTTGATCCAAAACTTTGCGGAGTGATTTCACTAGTGAATTGCTACTAATATGTCATATTTTCATAAAAAATTAAACACAGTCGAAAAATAGTGATACGTTTCAAAAATTCTATCCCATATGCTTTCCCTAAGATACCGGCATTTGGAGTAGTTCATTAGACGCGTAATCTCGAATATGAATTTTCTTGAGATACGCCCTTTTCGCATCTGAGGACAGAATAGCTCTCTGAAAAATGCTCGGTTCATTTTTGAGGCCAGAAGTCAACGTACAGAGTTTGTATTTTAATTTTTTTATACTGAATGCCGTCTTTTTCCTACCATTTCCCTTCAACAATATCTGCTGAAACCCAGAGGTCTATCGTGGTGAAAAATGTAGTTTCCCAAGTTTGCTATAATTACTAAAATATTAGGAATAGGGTACTTGTATATAGGGTACTAGTCATCATTTTTTATAATTCCCTTAGCTCGTTATTTACAAATTCTGTGACTGAAATAAGATATGAGTACGCTCTGGTGTATATGGGTTTCTCCGTACTAGTTCGTATGGTTGCTGACACGTTTGTGGCAGTGCTCTGTTCGGTTCGGGGAAGCTCGATGTGTTATTAACGATGACATTTGGCAAATTCGTTTTTGACGTGACTCGAACAATTCGAAATGAACCATTGTATTTACTTCTTGGTATCTAGTGTGCATCAATTTATTTACCTTCTTCAGTGTAAAAATAGAGCATCCTATATTTATTTTTGCTTCGTTTTCTCTGAAGAAGTCGTAACCTATAATCCCAACAAATGATTTTAGTTGGGGTTATATAAAAAAAAAATTGGCTGTATTAAAACATTAATTTTGCATTTCTGGTAGACCTAATAGTAAAAAGAGTTTGTACTGGTTTTATTCCTTTTCCGCTTATGGATACAATTTTTCGAAGTGACTGCATCAATAAGTAGACTGTGTAGACTTATCATCGTTTAAATCATATTCCTGCTGTGCATGGTCTATTCGTTGATTTTTCACCTGCGAATGTTTTTTTGGGAGATTTAAGTTTTTCGGCAGCATGTTTTAACGCTTGAGCACTTTCCTGAGTTTGGTCAATTTTATTGCTCGCCTCGTATGCTGTGGGATGTCTAAGCCTAGATGAAGTCGGATTTATCTCCTTATAAATTTCAGAATTTTTTCGTTCATTGGGACCATCTACTTGTTACTTTGGTTTCATTGTTACTTCAGTACTGCCGTTACGCGACAGTTCCCCTAAAGTGATTAACCTGGCAAAGTTTTAGCGGATGTGAATATTCTCCAGCTCCTGGGCGGTTGCAAGGGCAGACGGGAGGTCAGCCGATCAAGCCGAAAACAGTATATCACAAAGGGGTTTTCTCAACCCTGAAATAAAAACCCGAAGTGCATTCTCCATTGTCCTTTTGTTAAGGACCCCGATGAATGCCTCATTTCCATTATTACCATACATTTTTTATTTGAAATAAGCGTTAATTTTTTATGCACCTCATCGTAATACTCTGATTTCTCATCGTAATACTCTGATTTTCTACCTCGACTAAGAATATTTATTTCATCTTCTAAAATATGGAGAGCGCTTTTGTCTGAGTACCTTTAGTCAAGACGAGCAATAGTTGAATTGAAATATAAAACTGTATTGAAGGACGCTAGGGTTGCATTAGCTTTTATTCCTAAGGTCTTTCTGGATAATATTTTATTGCAAATTTGGCGGCGTCACACCACGCCTGATTTGCAGCATGGTCTCCTTTAAATTCAGGGAGTTATTTAATCAGATCTAAAGTAATGTTATTGTTTAATACTCGTACACCTGATCTAATGGCTACCGGGAACCATAGTTTAATACTATAGGTCTGAAGTTGTTGTTCTGTGTGAAAAAATAAAATAGCTGTTAGCCAAACAAAATGATGTGACATGTTTAAAATAATATAACCAAATAAAATACAAAGTTAAAAATAAAACAACTAAGTACGTCTGGGGTATATGACACGTTCAAAATAATGTGATGTAAATGGCAGACCAGTTTCCACTGCCGATGACCCGTTGACTTAAGCGTTGTCAACTTACATGTTGTAATTGCACAGCACCCAAATCAATCAAAATTTAGACTACACCCCTGAAGATGCTTAAAGCCCATAAGCAAAACGTCAGATAAAACTATGAATATAAATTAGTTTCATTCATCAAAACACAAACGTCCAAAATAACAGAATTTTCAAAAAAATAAACATTTCTTATATAAGAAAAATAAATTTTAAAAAGTGTTTTTCAAATACCCTTTTGGTAAATTCTAAGAATATCATCCTTTAAAATTGTGCCACCTGTTGTAACCATTACTCGAATATCCAAATGCTTTGCTAACTCGATGCATATTTGTGATGTTTGAAGCGCTAGTTCTCTTGTTGGTACCATAACAAGCGCTTGTATGTAATCTTTTGAAGGGTCAATTTGTTCTAATACTGGTATACAATACGCACCAGTTTTACCAGTTCCATTTTTGGCTCGTGCCAAAACATCCTTACCACTAAGAGCAATTGGTATAGCTGCTTCTTGTATGGGTGAAGGTCTTTCCCAACCTTTTTCAAAAATACCCATCAAAAGTTCCCGCTTTAAGCAGAATTCTTCAAATTCATTTCCGCGCGTATCAGTGACATCCTGCAAAAAAAAGTCAAAATAAATTGATAAGAAAATTGTAAATCTCTATACATTTGCAGTATTAGTTGCATATTTTAGCCTAAAAACATTAGTTATTATGGCCTTCTTTTTATGTTTGTTACAGCTATGCAGCATTATTATTTATTAGCTTTCAAATAAATTATAAAAACTAACATCAGAAATTACCATTGGGTGCTATGACTATCAACCATACATACAGTAGGCCAAATTATTAGTGACAGTACTCAAATTTTTGTATTTTCTTGTTTAACCGAATTTTTTGAGCATATATATTAGTTCCCATAAAGTTTCTTACTTTGCTTTTACTTCTGGCATCATTAGCCGTGTTTTATTGGGTTTGGTTAAACCAAAATTTCATACAAATTCGTGAACCAACTCAGTTTCTAGTTCAATCGATTGAACTTTTTTTGTCTGTGCTAAATTGTACGCTAGTGAAGAACAGATGGCGCTTATCGCAAAAAGATGTAGACACAAACCTAACATTATCAAAAATATATGGCAACTTTGCCGGAATTTTGAAGAAGCGTTCTTAGGTTACGCGAGTGCTAGGGTCAAATTTTAAAATAGAGACATAATAAAAATAACAAGTTAAGGTGTTATCTTCGGCCAGGTCGAAACTCACATACCCTACACTGCACTGAAAGTACCTTTTCAACAAATGTTAAAAAGACGATGAAGAGGTTGAATAAGTCGAAAAAAATGTGAAATGTTAGAAAGGTTGACAGAGGTTGAAAAATGTTTAAAAAGTCGTAAATATATGCAAAATGTTGAAAATAGTTGAGAGATGTTAAACAAACTCTAAAAAAAAATGAAAGAGGTTGAAAAAATTTCAAACTATTCAAAATTGATGAAAAAGTCGAAAAAATAAAGAAACTTATGAAGAAAGATGAAAGAGGTTGAAAAAGTCGAACAGATACATATAGGATATATTGGAAAAAGTTAAAGGGTTGAAAAAGTCGAAAGAATAAGGAAAATGTTGAATAAAATCGAATTCCGCCCACTTTTTGTTCAATAAATTATATTTGTGATAGACATCCTCATACTAAAATTTAGCACAATAGCTTGTATAGTTTGCGATATATGCCGCAGTTAAATTTAAAATTTAGGGCGCTGACACACCTACTGGTACAATCCAGCCCGGTTTTGATCCAGAAATAGCTTTTCATAAGCAAACCCCTAACACCAAATTTTAACTTATTGTATTTTATTTGTATCGGAGGTGCCACGCCCATTGGTGCTATTTCAGCCACTTTTGATTCAGATATAATCTATAGCAACTGAACGACTACATAAAATTCATAACAATTGCTGCAATAGTTCACTTAAAACAGCGCTTACAAATTTATGTTAATATGGGAGGTGCCACGCCCACTGATGTAATTCTGTCAAAATTCATTTATTTTAAAGCCTATAGTAACTGACATCTATACAACAAATTTTATGAAGATTACTCTCTTAGCACACTATCTATAACAATAAAAGTTTTTGCTTATATGGGAGGTGCCAAGCCCACAGGTACTATTGGACCAAAGAGACCTTATAGCAAGTATATCTATCTCATTAAATTTCATAACGATTACGTTGTTAGTTCTCTTAATATGACGTTTATAAATACTGTGGGCGGGGCCACGCCCTTCAACGAGTTTTTTCGGTAAAGTGGCTGAGCTTGTATTGATGACTGCTTAAAGCGGTATCATCTCTAAAGTTTTTACTAAAATCGTTTGTGCCAATTTTGAGATATATGGAATCAAAATTTTTAACAGTTGAAAAGTGCCACGCCCACTTTTCCAATTCCGCCCACTTTTATCTCAATTCAATATAAAATTGGTATTTATCCGTTTACCAAATTTCATCGAAATATCTTGAGCGGCTTACGAGATATGGTGGTATAAATGATAAAATTTAGGGGTGTTCCACGTCCCTGTACGACCCTTTGGAAACTTGAAACCCAGCCTAATTTGGTTCATATGTGCACCAAATCATCAAGTTTTATCAAAATCGGTGCAACTTTTTTCAAAATTGGCCTGGGTAAATATACATAGAGTATGTGCGGTAGGCGTGTCCGTCAACCGATTTCGCTCATTTTCAATAGCAAGATGCCTGCAAGAAGATGTGACCTGTGTGTGAAAGTTTCATTCAATTTGCTTTCTTGGTTTTCCCGTAAACCTGATTTCAACAGACGGACAGACAGACAGACATACGGACATCGCTAAATCGACTTAGGTGGTGACGCTGATCAAGAATATATATACTTTTCTATACCTGCCACGCCCCCTTCGATGTGTTAAGAACGGAGAGACAAAGTGAATATACCCTCAGTGTAGGGTATAAAAACAGTGATGAAACAACAGAAAACGAAAAGAAAACTTTGGTATTAGCGTCTGCGACACTAGAAAAAGAGTTTGAATTGATTTGATGGCAATAATTTGAAAAAAAAAAAATGTGTACTAATACGTGAGGCCCCTTACCGCGCTAAGCCCCGTTCAACCATACAACCCTAAAGCCGGCTCTGATTTTAAAATAGAATTTCTGTCAAACACTGTCATGCCACCTGTTGGTCAAATGCAGAATTATAAAAGGTTAAACTTATGCGTTTTATTCACTTTTAGGTTTAACCAAAGCCAATAAAACACGGCTATTATTGCTATTTTTGATAAGCGATAAGAAGGTAATGTTTCTTATTTAATAAGTTTCACTAAGTTCCATTAATTAATTTATATCTGGACAACGGTATTGACATGTAACCTCAAAAGTTTTTCTTTTTAGAATGGGCAATTCTTCAGACACGTCAACAAGAAAATGTAGGGAAATACAAACGTTATTATGTCACTCTACACATTCTCAGCGACACATAGCAACGCTTGTAGGTGTTTCAAATTGGTTGTTAACCGCATTACAAAAAAATAGATCAAAACGAGCCTCTGGACGCAAACCGCATAGGAAAATGTGGTATAAAAAGAATCACCACAACTCGTACCGGCCGTAAAATTAGGGACATCTGCCTCGAAAATCGTAAGAAGAGTATGGCTCATCTAACTACGATGATAAACGAAGAAGAAGAAGTGACTGCAATGGGCCAAAGGACACGTGTATATGACTGTTACTTATTGGAATCGAGTACGAAAATATAGTTCAATGTATACTACGTAATATGTTGAATTTATGAACTTAATAGAATTATATAATAAATAATAATATAATACTAGACATAGAATCAATTATTTGCTCGAAAAATAGTTCAAACTAGAAAATACAAAAATATGAGTACTATCCTTACTATACCTACTGTATTAATAATTCATACACACAATAAAATTTTTCATTTTAAATAAAAATTAATATGAAACAAAAAAAGTATTAAATTATATTATGGTTGTTTCAGCGAAAAATATCTTTCTACCAATTCTGTGGTATGGGCAATCATAAAGTATGTGATCGAGGAAGATGTTCGTACCACTTGAAGAACAGTTGGGATGGAATTTTTTTTTTTTTTTTCAAATCTATGAGTCAGGTAATTCAAATTCTTTTTTTTAGTTTTGTTTCAAATAGGTTCAATAGTTGTAGGTATACGAAAGAAAAATTTTGGTGCAAGGAGAGCTCATGATATTAATTTTTACTGATGGTTTATTAAACTTATTGAAGTGAAAACTTCTTATGGCACGTTGTGCGGCTGAGGAAAAAAGTATAATTTCGCGACACCGACCGTCATCGGGATTCCCCGTCATGAATGCGATAGTAAAATTTGAATGTTCTTTGAAGACTTGGGAAACGAACTTGATTTCGGAATTTTGAAGACTTGGGAAACGAACTCGATATTGGTATTTTGAAGACTTGGGAAACGAACTCGATTTTAGAATTTTGAAGACTTTGGAAACGAACTCGATTTCAGAAATTTGAAGACTTGGGAAACGAACTCGATTTCAAATTTGGAAGACTTGGGAAACGAACTTGATTTTGGAATTTTGAAGACTTGGGAACGAACTCGATTTTAAAATTTTGAAGGCTTGGAAAACGAACTCGATTTCAAAAAATTTATAAAACGTTGCCTACTTTTAGGTGCTATTAATAATTTGGCCCTAAACGTAGGCAACACTTTCTGACAAATTTCAAAAAGAACGCCTAAAAGTAGGTAACGATTTTAAAAATTTCAGATAATGTGTCCTAATTTTAGGTGCTATTTTTGAAATTCGTCGGAAAGTGTTGCATACTTTTAAAGCGGCCCTCACACGATCAATATTACTGACAGTATAATTACTGACAGTATTTACATTACTGTCAGTGTACCACTCACACGGTCAGTATTGTTTATTGTCAGTAATCAGTTTTCTTGACATTCGACTGGTGAAGGTGCGAACTATGCTCCAGCTACGTGACCGACAGCCGAAAATGGCATGCCACTTTTTGGGGCAGATTCCATCCAAACTTGCACCACGCCTCCAGCTAGGCATCGGACGACCATACCCTTGGACGCAATGTTCCATGCCACTGAATGAGGAACTTTTCCAAGTTTCTTTCAAGTTTCGCTGCCTCATCGTCTATCTGCCACAAAATGGGGCACGCCACGCCCTCTCCCAGAATTTTTCCGTCCCGTGCCTACTTGCACCCTCTGACCAACTTTCAGCCGGATCTGCCCCAAAAAGTGGCATGCCAACTTTTCTGTGCAAATAATACTGATGAACAGTCAGTATTCACCTCACACCATCAGTATTAAGCGGCCCTCACACGATCAGTATTACTGACAGTATTTTGAATACTGACAGTATTACTGATCGTATGAGGTGAGTACTGATGTACTGTCAGTATAGGAAACGATACTGATGACTGATGAAAAAATCGGATATTACTGACGAAGTTTTTAAATACTGACAGTAATACTGATGGTGTGAGGTGAATACTGACAGTTTATCAGTATTATTTGCACAGAAAAGTGGCCAAAAAGTGGCATGCCTGATAATAATACTGATAATAAACAATACTGACCGTGAGTGGTACACTCAGTCAGTAATATTGATCGTGTGAGGGCCGCTTTACTGTCAGTATTTAAAAACTTCGTCAGTAATATCCGATTTTTTCATCAGTCATCAGTATCGTTTTTCTATACTGACAGTACATCAGTACTCACCTCATACGATCAGTAATACTGTCAGTATGCAAAATACTGTCAGTAATACTGATCGTGTGGGGGCCGTTTAAGGGTAAATTATTAATAGCGCCTAAAAGTAGCAACGTTTTTTGAAAAAATTGGCCCATAAAAGTATGCAATTTTTTGGAAAAAATTTTTAAATTTGTAGCATACATATGTTGACTTCCGGTTAGTTGTTGCTCAGTCAGCAAATTTTTCTCTGCTAGCGCAGCCAAAAGCAGAGCCAGCAGCCCAAAGCAGAGAAAAATCTGAAATACCAGGCCACCATGAACCAGCAGCAAGCAAATTTGGTTTTTTGAAAAACTTTAAAACGTTATATCTCGGCTATTACTAAACCGATTTATGACAAATGAGGTGCAATAGTTTTTTTAAGAACAAGCAGATTTTTTTTAAGTCATTTGTATTTTGATAAACTGTCACTAGATGGCGTTTTAAGCAGTTTGAATATTCTAACAGCCAGAACTCGGCAACGAATAAGCCGATTTTGATAAATGTGGTGTCATAGTGTCTGTTAGAAGAAGCAGATTTTTATCTTAAGTTTAAGAAAAATTATGTTTAAGCTATTTAGTCACAGGTCCAGGTACTTTTTTTATCTGATTTTTTCTTATACTTACATAATTCGCAATGATGTGTCTTACTGCAATCAGAATAAATTTTTGTTTTTAAACATAAGGAGTACTTAGCTCAAATTTAATTATTCACAGTTGAGGCTACTGAGCCGAATATACTTCTTCCAGCAATTTTTGAAGTGAAAACTTCTTATGGCACGTTGTGCGGCTGAGTAAAAAAGTATAAACTCGTGACACCGACCGTCATCGGGATTCCCCGTCATGAATGCGATGATAAAATTTGAATGTTCTATTGTTTCTTTTAAATAAAAAATATTCCAAGTGCAAGACAAAAAGTAAAGCATACACACTAACTGACACATTTAATTCTCATTCAACGATTGTTATATTTGCATGTTTGTTTCTTTCAATGTCCGCGTTGTTGCGTTGACAAATTGAGAATGAGAGAGAGAGTAAAATTTGAATACATATTCCGTTTTTGTCTTCCATTGCAGTGCCATATAAAAAGAAAACGCACACATACCAATTAACGCACTAACTTGCCATTAAACGATTTGTTTTCACTTCTGTCGGCACTCCCGGAGTGCAACCCGCCGTTTTTTAGTTTTTTCTAGGAATTGCATAGGAAAGAATGCTCTACTAGACAGTTTCGTTTGTCACAGACGATGACGTTGCTTATTTTTAATCCGTCTGTATATAAGAATGACCATCTTCTGTCTTTTTGATGATGGTATTTTTCAGTGAATATTTGTTAGAATTAAGCCGAGGGTGCTCCGTCTTTTGAAATTGGAAACGAAATCTCACAAGACTAACTACTCCCTGGTGGATATACATCGTTTAATTTATGAAAGTTGAATTCTAACGTGTGGTCGTTTGCTAGTTTAAGTGAATTTAAAATTGCTGGTGACAATATCCAATTTCTGCTAGAAATGTACACCTTTTGAATTTCTTCGTATATAATTGATTTTTTTTGGTAGGAAGTTTAGGTGAAAGACTCGATTTGCATTCGTAAACATATTTTTCGAATGAGGAGAATAGGAGAGCTGCTTGTGAAATTCATTCACGTTCGGCTTAAGTGTACTTCTTGAAGGTGTGAATGTAAGTATCATAAATTCATTTTTATTTTGATGTGCGTTTCTACAGAAATTGTCATTTTAGCCGGCAACATTTTCAATTTTTTTTTGAATCACACTCTTCAGCTATGGTTTTTCTTGAAGTGAGGACTATCTTGAAATAATATTCAAGGTGGAACAATTAAAATTCAAAGACCTATAATTTTTATGTAACTTTAGATGCAAATTTTCAGTTTTTTTTTTTTAATTTAAATAAAATTTTAGCTATGTCTCCCTTTGAATTTTAATTGTTTCACCTTGAATATTAATTAAAGATAGTCTTAACTTTAAGAAAAACCATGGTTGAAGAGTATGCCTAAACAAAAAAAAAAAAAAATCGATATCACGGCCGGGCTAAAGCTACAATTTCTTATGGCTTCGATTTTTTTTTTTTTTGGAACACACCCTTTAACCATTGTTTTTGTTGAAGTTAAGAACTATCTTGAATTCATATTCAAGGTGGAACAATTAAAACTAATTAAAATAACTCAATTTATTGAGTGGAAAAAAAATAACGGGGAGGGGTTTTGGTAAAGTAGGGAAAAATAATATTTTTATTTTTACTAGAGATAGTTAGAGATTTAATACATAATGTAGAATTTGGTTTGGCGATTGATCAATAGATCTATTTTATTTTTATTCTCTAATTTCTAACAAGAACGGCACTTTAGTCATCCTTCCAGAAAAGCCAAAGTTGACAAATCAACAACATCCAATATAAGGATACCAGAATGTTGTTGCAACGTTACTAGCAACCACACAAAGATGAAGAGTATGTAGAGCGTAACCCCACAGCAAAATCCTTAATTAATTTATTTCCTCTTGATGGATAAACTAAAATATTGATATAGGCTTGACATTTCATGCTAGTTAAGCCTGGTACAAGCGAAATGTATTTTTTTTAAACTATATGAAGTACATACATATAAATATGGGACGTTCCATGTCAACCGGGACCAGTGTTGGCGTGTCACAAGGATTTTTAGGTTTACGACGGTCGCACGTCGTAAACTGTCGTAAATGTCACAAAAGTCGCAAGCTCCAGATCAACCTTGTTTTCACAACTACTAAAATTATTTGTCAAACAATTTGACGAACAAAAAATTATATGTAATTTGATGAGAATTCGAATAGGTTTGAAAAACAATTCGATGATCTGAATCAAGATATGAATAAATAATTTTTCTTAGTATGAACTCAAGAATTCGTCTACTATATGTCACAAACTCAAGTTGTGTCACAAAGTCTCGAAGGTTTACGACGTTTGCGACTGTATGTCGAAAAGGTCGTAAATGTCGCGCGAATTTGTGACATGCCAACACTGACCGGGACAGTGGTCTGCCCAAAATTGAGTGCAGCCGAGAAACGTTTTTGAGATATCAAAATGTTCGTATGCTCAAGAGCTTTCATATGAGAACGGGTGTTTTCGAATTTTTTTATTTTAAGGAAATGGCGACCATAAAACGGCGCCTACATATAGATATCTATGTGTAAATAGGCAGTTGGTAAACAGCCATAATCATAATCGCTTAATTTTTTTATTTTTTAGGAAGGCTGTGAAAAAAGGGAGTGCAGTGTATAATTTTTTTTCAATAGTAGGTGGGCCAAACTAATGGACCGATTTTGATATAAAATTTGATTTTGAGATAGACTGAACTATAAGAAAAGTAATTAGAAGCTCTGAGTTCTGAAATAGGGCGTGGCATCACCCTTAACAGGAAAAAACGCTGTTTCGGCTGAACCGCGTCATCGATTTTGATAAAATTTGGTATGGTGCTAGATTGAATCCTGAGTAAAGATATTTCTTTTGAGTGGGCGATGCCACGCCTCTAATAAGAAAAAACGTATTCCCCGCAAACGGGGGCTCTGGAATCAGAGACAAACCAGTTCCTTAACGGCCACTGCTTCACAGCAAAGTCAACCACGGTCGTCTGGGACGTCCAAATATATATAGAGTCTTCCAAATGAGGGCGAAAGCACACTCGTTCCTCTAAAAATAAGTTTTTGGACAGGTAAACAGCGATTAGCATTCAGCGTCCTTTGGAAGCAACTGATCTCAGCTCCCTGTCCGGGGAAGATAAGGACTCCCTTCGTTGTGTGCGAGTTGACTTCACCATAACAAAAAAGTCGAAATTGAAAAATTACGATGTTTGATGCCAAAAGAACAGCTGAAACCTTTGTCTTTTAGTGAGGTTGTCAAAGGAAAGGGAAGAGTTTTGGTAGTCCTTGACAGGGCGGCGGAAGAGGTGGATAGATGCTGCTTTGGCGAAAACCTTCGTCCAGGTTGTCTATAGTCAAGCTGATATTAAGTTTCTAGAATTTGACTCACTAGTGGCCCCGCAGTGCCGTTCCTCTCTTAATTAGATGGCTCAAAGCTTTGAAATTGACCTCATCTGGGTGTCTGGGCACAGAGAAGTTGATGGCAAGTACAAGGCTGATAAACTTGCTTAGAAGGAAATGATATCTCACATTAGAAATAGTGTCTCGTCTGTTGTTGCTGTAAAAACTGCGGACTGCGTCATCGGCAGGCATGCGAAAGTTTAGGAGTTTGATCCTTTGGCTTCTGTATAATTTGTAGAGATGTTGAGGAGATTTCATTACGAAATCTGGTTGGTTCAACGAGAGGGTTTAGTTAAACTGGAATCGATGTTCCGAACAAATTCTAAGCGAACTGCAAAGACTCAAAAAAAAAATAGTAAAAACTATATTACTTCTTCTGATTAGGACACAATCTTCTAATTAATACGAAACTAGAGTCGATATTAAAAAATTTTGTATTTTACAAACATTGATAGCCGTTTTTAAAATTAAAAACAATTTGATAAAGTAAAACCGTGATTTGAATCAAACAGAAATTTAAACGTATGGTTTCCGTAGTGTTACAAACATTAGATTCATGTTTTTTTAGAACAGAAAGAAGTTTAAGACCAATACGCTGCTATGGTATAAGGCTATATAACATGCTACCTGAAAATGTTAACTTATGTCAATTTAAAAAATTAACTAAAACCTTCTAATACAAAATTATAATTTTGGTTTGAATTAATGAACAAATTATTATTTATTATAATTTAATTGAAGAATTTATAATATGTACCTCGCGCAATTGATAGCTTTTTTTGTTTCTGAAGCAATTTTCTCGCTCAAAATGTATTTTTTTTTTTTTTTTTGAGAAATAGTTGTGAAACTTTTTTCTACACGCAATCAATAAAAGAAACGAAATACCTTGCGGTATTAAAATGAATTATCATTTGGTTCAAGTGAGTCAGTTCTTAAACTGCCACTCCTACCTGACCTAAATATGTGATGTAAACTCTAGTTCTGTCAAACGCTTTTTCAAAATCTATTGACAGTATAGACAAATAATAAAGTGTGGAAAGTGATCTAACTATCTAAGTAGAGAGGAGAATCCGAACAACCTCTTCTTGATTTAAAACTCACTTGATAAAGTGCTATTAGGTTTTTCTGTTCTGTAAACCAAAATGGTCAAGTTCCAATTATCTTTTTCAACATTTTTTTCCGCACACACACGGGCACATTCGTTTTTGCTAACTTCCATTTCTTTGCAGATTTTATCACATTTCAATTTAAAGCTTTCAATAAGATCACTTATTTTGCCATCGCATAAGCTAATTTCTTGAACATTATTATCACATGCCTTTTGTGCCTCAACCATTACTTGCATTCTTTCATCATAGCGCGCTTCTATTGCTTCGAGAAGCTTTTTATTTCCTTTAAGTAAATTGGAAAATCCGACCGAAACAAACATTTCTTTCAAAGCAAAAGCTATGCTGTTAATATATTGCATACAGTCATCACAAACAAGTCTCAACATTTGACACTCATCTAATTTTCCCATGGGTGTTTTTTTTAGAGGTTTGTTTTTCGAATAGAGATAAAACTGGCATTTTATGGTCAAATCTGGCAACTCTAATGTCATTTATGTTCAGTTTGGTTTGCCATTTCATCATGAACAGGTTGACAAAAGAACAACGCTTGCAAATCGTGCAAATTTATTTCGAAAATAATGGTTCAGTTCGCGAAGTTTACCGCAAGCTCCGTCCATTTTATGGTCGACATAATCGTCCATCAGAGCAATTAATTCGGTTAACCATGGGTCGTTTTCGCACTACGTTTACTCTATGGTTGGATGGACATTAAAAAGATTTTCTTGTGTTTTATTTCAATTCGAAGCTCTATACCTCTAAAAAAAACACCCTATATAAAGAAATTAGAAGAAAGTAATAACCTAATTATCGTTGATATGTTTCAATTAATGATAAATTTGGGTTACAAATTTAAAGAACAAAAAGAACATGGCTTTTTTCGATCAATAGCTGAAACTGTTTGCAACAAATGTGATAACTTTCAAGAAGTTAATTTATTCAAAAAAAAAAAAGAGCAGATGCCTTACTACAGGGTGTTTTTTTTAGAGGTATAGAGCTTCGAATTGAAACACAAGAAAATCGTTTTAATGTCCATCAATTTGGCTTTATTGGAAGGATAATTTTATGCCATTAATGTTTAAATATGATTTCGGGCATGTGGCCGCCGCGGCTGGCTCGAATAAAGCCAATTCTACAGGTCCAATTTTGAACCACTTTTTCGAGCATATGGGGCCGTATGTCGGCAATAACGCCACGAATGTTGGCTTCCAAGTCCCCTAACGTTTCTGGTTTGTTGGCGTAGACGAGCGACTTCACATATCCCCAAAGAAAATAATCCAATGGTGTCAAATCACACGATCTTGGTGGCCAATTGACAGGTCCATTCCGCGAAATTATGCGCTCATCGAATGTTTCCTTCAATAAATTGATTGTGACGTGCGCTGTGTGGCATGTAGCGCCGTCTTGTTGGAACCACAACTCATCCACATTCGCGCTATCCAATTCGGGAACAAAATAGTCGGTTATCATGGCTCTATACCGGTCTCCATTAACGGTAACTGACTCTCCAGCATTATTTCGGAAGAAGTATGGCCCAATGACTCCACCAGCCCATAGAGCACACCAAACAGTCAGTTTTTGTGGATGTAATGGCGTCTCAAGGGTCTCATGTGGATTCTCTTCACTCCAAATGCGGCAATTTTGCTTGTTGACGTAGCCATTCAACCAAAAATGAGCCTCATCACTGAACAAAATTTTGCGATGAAAATCAGCATCGAGATCAATCTCATTTTCGGCCCATACACCAAAATCACGACGCATTGCATGGTCTCGCGGCTTTAATTCTTGCACAAGCTGGATCTTGTAAGGTCGCAAGCCAAGATCTTTGCGCAAAATCTTCCATAAAGTTGATGGACAAAGCTCCAATTGCTGTGCACGGTGGCGAATCGATTCATTCGGGTCCTCTTCAACATTTTGCTCTACAGCGGCAATTGTTTCTTCGGTGCGCACTGTTCGACGTCTCTGCGGATGCGTATTATCACATAGAGTAAACGTAGTGCGAAAACGACCCATGGTTAACCGAATTAATTGCTCTGATGGACGATTATGTCGACCATAAAATGGACGGAGCTTGCGGTAAACTTCGCGAACTGAACCATTATTTTCGAAATAAATTTGCACGATTTGCAAGCGTTGTTCTTTTGTCAACCTGTTCATGATGAAATGGCAAACCAAACTGAACATAAATGACATTAGAGTTGCCAGATTTGACCATAAAATGCCAGTTTTATCTCTATTCGAAAAACAAACCTCTAAGAAAAACACCCGTTATTATCTATAGTAACATATCTTGAAAAACATTTTCAATATGAAAACAACAAGTTCAAAAATTTAAGTATCTTTAATTTAAACACAGTAATTAATTTTCGCGACTTTGTCGATATTTCTGAAACTTTTTCAATTAAAAACATTGATGTAGATTGCTTATTTGATGAATGTACCGCCTTACAAAACTTTATTAAGCGCCAGACAAATGCAAAAATAGATGAAAAGTGGATAGAATTTTTAAATAGTGGAACATATCCAAATCTTAAAAGAATTTGTAATTTCATTTTTTCAATACCACATTCAAATGCTGCAACTGAGCGAATTTTTAGTTTAATGTTCAATTTCTGGAGGAAAGAAAGGAATAGGCTTGCCTTAGAAACCCTATAAAGCAAACAAAAGTAAATTTTGGGATGACCAGTAAACGAGTTTCTAGAAACTGATAATGTTTAGGATATTTTACGACTAATACAAAACTGTGATAAATATACATAATTAGTAATATATTTATGTACATACAGCTGCGATATAAAGAATAGCACCGCGGTGTCATTTATGAATTGAAAGAAAATATTTCGAACAAATGACGTTTTTTTTCTTCTAATATTTTAAAGTATAGTTACTTGATAAGTACACAAGATAAGCACATGACATTTTGTTCCAAAAAAATAACGGTACTTTCTAGGTTTGCTATTGTATTGAGTAATTTGTAATTTCGAGCGGTAAAAATAATAGCACTGTTCAACTCCTTTACTTCTCAAGATTAGGTATTTACTCTTATTAAAAAAATTTGATCGTAACAAGTAAGTTCCATTATTTTTGTATAATACTCCAATGATTTTTCCGAGTTTTTGCATTTTAGTGGGTCGTGGAAAGCATTCTACGACAGAGCAAAGTAAAATTTTTAAAAATTCAATTTCGCAAGGTAAAATTTTTCAGGAAATTTAAAATTTTATCGGATTTTCTGCGAAAATGGTTTTGAATACGATAAAATACACAAATAAACGTAAAACATGAGACCGAATGCCTTCCATGTCCCCCCGGGACGTGAATTGCTTTCGATACATAATCCGTTTTTGCCTGCTACGGAAATAAAGAAAGTGCGTAATATAGCAGTGAGTGTGGAAACCGTTAAAAGACGACTCAGGGAAACCAATTTGAGAGCCCAAAATCCACGGCGAGTTTCGTTGTTAAAAAAAATACGTATCACAAACATACCGGACTTCGTTACTAATATAAAGTCTGTTTTCATTTAAAGCTTGGATATTTTTCCGAATAAACTTACTTTTCACTAGCTTTGTAGAATATTGTGCCATATACGCGGTTATTCAAGAAGCCTATATGCGGTATTATGGTTTAAACGATAATATAAGTAAATGAATTGTATTTTTGTTATTCGTTTTATGTTAATGTGATTTTTATAATAAAAACAATGAATGAGTTAAAAATGGTTTACTGATTTGTATCTAATTACCAGAAGCATACCTAGGAGGCTCTAAAATTATCCTTGTTTTGTAATACCTACATTAATTAAAATTAGGTTTTCAGAATGTGAAAAGTATATTATTTTGCTAGGAATCCCAAAAGTTCTGACCTTTTTTTTTGTGTGGAAATAAAAAAATTTTGTAATGTGATGTAAGCTGTGATTGAGGAAAAAAATTGTGTACTGATTTTTTGCGCTGAATGTACTGAATTTGTCTTTCAAAAATCTGACAACCCTAGGGGTGTGCAAAATTGTTCAGTTATGAATTTTTAAGTTACAAATACGAAAAAAATGGAATTTTTTCTATGTTTCTTCTTGTTATTAACTAATCAACAAAAATTAACGATATTTCAAGAAAATTATCGCAATGAAATCTGTGGCAATAAGGAAAAACTGCTAAAGTCTAATGCTTAGATGTACATATGTACATAAAATTGAGCTTCGCATGTAATGCAATTGCCTTACACAAATGGCGTTTTCACAAAAAGGCCCTAACGTACATTTATATGTACAAAACATGCAGTTCTTCGATTTTTTGTCAACAGTGTTTAACAAGAAAAACAAACAACAAATGACTATCAGCAATATTATTATCTTTGTTGTTTTGGTGTGTACAGTATTTGTGTGAAAAAAATCAATCGTGGGTCTGTTTAATTTTGAGAAAACAATATTTATTTAAGACCATTGCATGATATTTTTGGCTAAATGAATAAATTGTTAATTTTATTTATTTCTACATGCGAAGCTCAATTCACTGTGAACACTCAATAAACAGAGAAAAAAAATATTTTGAGCATATATTATTTTAGAGGTAAATATCTTCCGAAATGACACATACAGTGTTGGAAAAAATAATAGGGACAAACGCAGCAAAATATTTATTATTGGAATATTTTTTTATGCTACAATGTTCTTAATGGAATTGACTATAAAGTTACGTTATTTAACGGGACTTAATTTAGCAAAATCAAGCAAATTTGAAAGCGCACACATTTTGCATAGAAGCGTCTTGAATTTGCACAGTTCATATTTAGCTGGAAAAAATAATAGGAACAAAATAAAATTTTGAGTCCCTTGGACAAAGTCTATTAATAAAAGTGATCCTAAGTGGTAAGTTGTATTTTAGAAAGATATAGTAAATACTTTATATGTGAATCCTTTACTTGCTTGCTAGATTTAATAGATATTTATTGGAAATGGGTCGTGTAAAACATTATTCCCAAGCTTAAAGAGATGCTTTTAAAAAATTGGGAAAATCAGACCAAAAATTCGAGATATGGCCAGTATAGTGGAGTGGTCTAAGGACGTGATTTGCAATGCTCTGAAATCAGTTGCAAAAAGAGGGAGCAAGGCTTTTTATATTACATGTTGAATAAATGAAATGAAATGAAAATGAAATGTGTGCGCTTTCAAACTTGTTTGATTTTGCTAAATTAAGTCCCGTTATATAACGTAACTTTATAGTCAATTCCATTAAAAACAGATTATAGCATAAAAAAATATTCCAATAAAAAATATTTTGCTGCGTTTGTCCGTATTATTTTTTCCAACACTGTACATAGGTTTCTATACCTACAACGCCCACTTATATGCGTTACAAACGTAAGATTAAAATGAATATACCCCCTACTCATCATTAAATGATACAATAAATACAGAAAAGTGATTTTCTTTAGTTAATTTTAACTCATTTTCAATACTTACACTTGTTTTAAATCGGTTGTCCTTTGGAGGAATTTTTAGCTTTGATTTCCATCCCATATCATCATTCATACTCGTAACCAAAGTATTTTCTTTCGTCATCCTGAAAGAATTAATTTTTTTTGGAACATTTAGTCAAATCTCTTAACAGTTGGTTCTAGGGAATAAATTTCTATGGCAATCTAAAAATTTCCAAATTTTTATTTAAGTCACAATTCTATGATTTTAATGACCTTGTTACACAATCGTCTGATGGGAATTGTTATTATAAAATCTTCAGTGGCTAAAATTTTTAGGTGGGGGTTAGTCATTCAAAGAATAGCTCATAAATACTATGACTGCTTCCAAACGGTATTAATTTTCCAGTTTTTCGGCGAGAGGTCGGTTTGGCCCCGAGCGAGTTCGAGAGAAAACCTCACAGACACAATGTAGCAAAACTGTGAACAGTAAACTTTGATATTGATTTGAAAGAAAGCTCCGTATAGCTTACATACATGAACGTTCGTCTCAAAAGCCAAACGACGACTGTTAGATTTTTATCACAGAAAGAAGTTCAAGCTATCCGTACCTCATACTCAAACTCAAAGCAGTAGTAATTCGACTATTCAGCTACAAACATTCATACCAACACAAACCTCACAATTCAGCCATCTTCAAACATCCATACCAACACCAACCTCACAATTCAGTCATATATAGAACGGGAGATAGTTAATTGCAACGATATACTCTCTGGGGCTAAGCCCTTGTCAGCTATCACTGCGTCTATTCCGGAGCGAACAAAAGCAACAACTATAAAAATTCTTTCCACAAATAACTCAAAGGGACTAAAATCCTCACTTAATACAAAAAAAAAAAAACAAGACTCGTATAAAAAGAAAAATAATGGATCTTCAGAGTCTATGTCTTGTAACTTTCAATTTACTTAAAAAGAATGTATATTTAATATTATGTTAAGACTTAGTAAATGTATAATAAAATTATTTAATGGAACGTTAAAGGATATACACATAATTACAATGACCTTTTAATTTTGATTAAACGATACAACCCGAAACTCATTTCATTCCAAGAAATCTAACCCTACTCTGTATCCAATATTCCAATCCAAAAAATTACTCTATTTATACATTAAATACAGCACTTAAAACTAAAGGGAGAAGTCGCTCTCTTGATACACAACTCCATAGAACATAAAGAAATAACCCTAAAAAACGACTTTGACGCAATAACTGTAGAGCTGCAATCTAATATCAAATTTACTATAGTTTCTGCTTATATGTATTCCTCCCCAGTTAAAATTTAATAAAATAAACAAAAAAACCCTTCTACTAATAATAGAAAAGAGTCAAAACTCAAAAAATTTATAAATCAAGCTAATTTCATCATATTAATGACGGCTCGCCAACACACTTCAGTACACATAGCTCCCTCACTCACATTGATTTCACATTTTGCTCTCCAACTATTGCAATGCAATCCCACTGATACACTGATGAAGATCTTTGTGGTAGTTATCAGAAATCTGCAATGAGTAGCTAAACATAGCGTATACTGAAATCATGAGTCATTATTTATGACTCTCGCACTGATTCAGTTACGCAGTGCCCATACTCATACTTTTATCAACTCAAAATAGTGAAGCACTTTTACTTCTCTCACTCTCTATGATTGCGTTGCTAACGGCTGGTGCATGTTTGCGTTTCACTCTGATTTTAGCGAATAAGTATGACAAGAAAAAATGCAAATATAAGTATTTTCTGCGTACGACTCTAAGTAAAGGGTTTTTCAATAAGAGCGCTACAAAAGTTTTTTTAAATAAAACAAAAACGGTTTTTGGATATCAATGAAATTCTTTCTTGTAAAAGAACATTCGATGCCATTATGTATGGAACTCAATTTATTTTGCATGGCCACCACGGACACGCTTGCAGAAGTTCAGACGCTGAACCCAATTTTCGACGGTTTTCAAGCATAAATCGGCCGATATCGATCGAGTTCATCAATCGTCGCTGGCTTGTTGGCATAGACCATAGACTTGACGTAGCCCCACAGAAAATAGTCTAACGGCGCCAAATCGCACGACCGAGGCGGCCAATTGACTGGGCCATTTCGTGAGATAACACGTTCACCAAACTTGGTTTTAAATAAATCGATTGCGACATTCGCTGTGTGGATTGTGGCGCCGTCCTGTTGGAACCACATATTGTTCAAGTTCATATCATCCAAGTTGGGCCAAAAATATTCGGTTATCATTGAGCGGTAGCGATTCCCATTCACAGTAACGTGCCGGTCTTGATCATCACGGAAGAAGTACGGCCCAATGACGCCGCCGGCCCATAAACCACACCAAACCGTAATTTTTTCGGGATGCAATGTTGACTCATGGAGTACGTGTTGATTGCTGCCTGACCAATAACGCATATTTTGCTTATTGACGAAGCCATTCAGCCAGAAATGAGCTTCATCGCTGAAGATGATTTTTCGATGAAAATCCGGATAATTTTTAAGTTGTTGCTCAGTCCAATTCACGAACATACGACGATTCTGGTGGTCAAGCGGCTTCAGTTCTTGCGTCAATTTGATCTTGTAAGGATGTAGGCCAAAATCTTTTCGCAAAATTCACCAGAATGACGTCACAGAGATGCCCAACGCTTGAGAACGACGTGTGAGAGACTGATTTGGGTCTTCGTCAATTGATGCGCCAGCGGCAGCAATATTCTCGACTACGGGCACTTCTTTGTCTCACTGGCGCGGGAACAATTTGTACTGTGCCTGTGGATTCAAATTTTTCCACTAGACTCTCAATTGTTGATCTGACAGGACGATTATGACGACCATAAATTGGACGTAGCGCTCTTAAAGTTCAGGCCACTGACTCCGAATTTCGGTAGTAAATTTTAATAATTTCGACTCGTTGTTGGATCGTATATCTTTCCATGATGAAATGGCAAACCTTACTGAAGAGAAATGTCAAAAGAGCGGGAAAAAATATGACGTCGTTTGCTGTCCCTATTGGTCTACTTTTGTAGCGTCCCTATTGAAAAACCCGTTACATTCGTGCGTTTAGACCGGTTTTTTCGTTGGCAAAGTAGTTGCAAGTGCATTCTACACGCAACAATTAAGTTTGTAATCAATTGAAATTACTGTTCGATAAACTTAATTGAATCAAACCCATTATGGGAAAAAATAATGAACCCACAGACGATACTGTGGTAAGTATCATAGACGATACTGAAATCCACGACAATTTACTAAAAAAAAGGGGATTAATTACACTGTGCGACAAATGGTAGGGGTCAGTGATCGGCGGGGGTTCTGACTACCAGAAAAAGTTATATCGGTCAAAAAAAAGTTATACGTGTCCCGGCGTTTCGCTGGATCACGTCTAGGAATCGAGATGTATCGATTTGAAGTTAGTAAGTATCACATAGGGGAATTTGTTACGTTTGGGGCTCTTTTGTTTGACATAACTTGAGAACGAATAGTTCGATTTTGCTGCAACAAACTTAGAACAATTCAGAATTACAATTGATTTAATCTACTGATACACTGTTTCCCGACATAATCAACAGTTTTGCGGTTATAAATAAATTTATGAAGAAAACAAATAATTTTTTGCCTAAAAAATTAAAATTTTTTAATTTTAAAAATCATGAAAAATTTAAAACGGGAAAAAGTGTCAAGCTTATTACTTTCACTTAAAGTAACATAACCTATGAAGAAAATTAGACATGGATCATATAAATCTATGAACGCGTTTTGCTTTTATTCACAATTAAGTGAACTTATCTTCATTTAAACAAAAAATCAATATTATTGTCAAAATGAGATACCTTCACTTAATTGTGAATAAAAGCAAAACGCGTTCATCGATTTTCAAGATTTATGTCTCAATTTGCTAATAGGTTATGTGACTTTACGTAAAAGTAATAACACTTGACACTTTTTCACGTTTTGGATTTTACATGATTTTTAAAAATAAAAAATTTTAATTTTTTAGGCAAAAATTCATAAATTTATTTATAACTGCAAAACTGTTGATTATGTAGAGAAACATTATATCAATAGGTTAAAGCAATTATAATTTTTAATTGTTTTAATTTTTTTGCCGCAAAATCGGACTAGTTGTTCTCGAGTTATGTCAAACAAAAGAGCCCCAAACGTGACAAATTCCCCAAACAATACATACTAACTTCAAATCGATATATCTCGATTCCTAGACGTGATCCAGCGAAACGCCGGGACACGTATAACTTTTTTCTGACCAATATAACTATTCCCGGTACTCAGAACCCCCGCCGATTTTGGCTGTCGCACAGTGTTATGAGCAATATTTTGCGAATAAAGACATCAATATTGGAGAATAAAATTTCGTCAAATCATTTCGAGCTGAATTGTCGTCTCGATATTTTAAATAATTATTTGGATCAAGCAATGGCTTGCCAAACTGAAATTGAAAAATTCAATTCTGAAGACTCTTACAGATCTGATCTGGAAGAGGAATGTGTGGTTACAAAATCTTTACTACTGTCTATTATAGACAAGAATAAGCCACAAATCGCTTCAGTGGTTCCTTCCAGTAATCCACACGAATCTTCGTACGTTGTTCATCAACAACAATAACGCCTTCCACATTTAAAATTTCCTAAATTTAGCGGCAAGTATTCAGAATACAAAAGTTTTATCGGTGTTTTTGAAAGTCTAGTCAACAGTGATAATAGTCTGACAAATATTCAGAAATTTAATCATTTAACGTCGTGTCTATGTGGAGAAGCATTAGGAACAGTTCGAGCTTTTCAAGTTACTGATGAGAATTATGAGAAGGCGCTAGCCAGTTTGAAAAAAGTTTATGATAACGATTATATCATATTTTCAAATTGCATTTCACAACTTTTTGATTTGCCTTCAATCAATAAACCTTCTGCTGCAGATTTGCGCAATTTAATAGACACAGTGTCAGCTATTTATGACTCCCTATTATCAATAGGCGACGATAAAAAGATTTCAAACGCTATTCTGATTTACTTGACAATGAGAAAAGTTGACTCAATAACTAAATTGAAATGGGAAGAGCAACTTAATTATGATCATTTGCCAATGTGGAAGGATTGTGAAACAATGCTCAATAGACGTTTTCAACATATTTCGGCCGATGAGGCATTTAAATCGAAACGTCAGGCTCATAATAAGCCACAGCACAATAATACTAATCACAAAAATTCGTCATTTTTGTGTTCTAAGCCAGCTGACACATACAAAAAATGTCTGTTCTGTAAGTCTTCGGGACATTTTATTAATTTTTGTCCAGAATTTTCGGAACAATCTGTTCAACAGCGATTCGATTTTGTCAAGGGAATTTCTGCGTGCATAAATGAAATGGCAAACCTTACAAAAGAGAAATGTCAAAAGAGCGGGAAAAAATATGGCGTCGTTTGCTGTCCCTATTGGTCTACTTTTGTAGCGTCCCTATTGAAAAACCCTTTACATACATACGAGTTCAAATTCGCTGAAAAAGTCTTAAAAATAGTGAAAATAATTGAAAGAGGTTGAAAAAACAAACGAATACATATGGGATATATTAGAAAAAGTTAAAAGGTTGATAAAGTCAAAAGAATTTGGAAAATATTGAAAAAAATCGAATAAAAACTAAAAAATTTAAATGTGCCACGCCCACTTCTACAATTCCGCCTACTTTTGGGCTACTAAATCATATTCGTCATTGACATCCACATGCCAAATCTAAGCCCAATCGGTTGTATAATTTGCGATTTATGCCGTGATTAGTCTTAAAATTTAGGGCGGTAACACACCCACTGGTGTAATGTGGTCCGACATTTAGCCAGAAATAGCTTTTTATAAGAAATACGCTTTTACCAAATTTTAGTATTATTGATCACATATATCGAAATATATGCCACTTAAGGTATTTTACTTGCATGGGGAGTGACACGCCCACTCGTGCTACTTCGCCCACTTTTGATTCAGGTATACCTTATAGCAAGTGAACCACCTAAATTAAATTTCATACCGATTGTTGCAATAGTTGAATCAACATAGCGATTGCAACTTTATGGTAACATAGGAGGTGCCACGCCCACTACTGCAATCTCATCAATTCTCATTTAATTTCAAAGCTCATAGCAGCCGATACCTCTAAGCCAAATTTTATGAAGATTACTCTTATAACACACTATCTATAACAGTAAACGTTTTTTGTTTGTATGGGAGGTGCCACGCCCACATGCTCCATTGCACCAAATTTTTCAAAAACATACCTCCTAGCAAGTATATATATCTCTTATTAAATTTCATAACGATTACGTTGTTAGTTCTCTAAATATAACGTTTATAAATACTGTGGGCTGTGCCACGCCCTTCAACGAGTTTTTTCAGTGAAGTGGCAGAGCTTGTGTTGATGACTGCATTCAGTGGTATCATCTCTAAAATTTTTATGAAAATCGTTTGAGCCACTTTTGAGATATATGGAATCAAAATTTTTAACTGTTGAAAAGTGCCACGCCAACTTTTACGATTCCGCCCACTTTAATCACAATTCAAGATATATTTGAAATGTACCCGTTTGCCAAATTTCATAACAATATCTTGCACGGCTTACGAGATATGGTGGTATAAAGGTTAAAATTTAAGCTGTGCCACGCCCCTGTAGGAAGCTTTGAAAACTTGAAACCTAGCCTAATCCTAGTCTTGTTTACATGTGCATCAAATCACCAAGTTTCATCAAAATCGCTGCAACTTTTTTCACAATTGGCCTGGGTATATATACATAGGGTATGGGCGGTAGGCGCGTCCGTGAACCGATTTCGCCCATTTTCAATAGCAAGATGCCTGCAAGAAGATGTGACCTGTGTGTGAAAGTTTTATTCAATTAGCTCCCTTGGTTTTCCCGTAAACAGACAGACAGACGGACATCGGTAAATCAACTCAGGTGGTGACGCTGATCAAGAATATATATACTTTTCCATACCTGCCACGCCTCCTTCTATGTGTTACAAACGGATGGACAAAGTGAATATACCCTCGATGTAGGGTATAAAAAAAAAAAAGAAAAACTTAAATAGCTATTATAAGTTATATAATATATAGCCCTATTATCGATGGCGAATCGCCTGAAAAATTAGGCGAATCGCCTTAATGGGTATTACGGTTTGCGAGTCGCCTTGTTGTTTCGCCTCAAACGTCAAAACTGCGCGAATGTCAAAAATGTTCATATTACTTATAGCGAGTCGCCTAACTTTCGTTCGCCAGAAATGTCAAAATCAGGTGAACAGAATTTGTATGTGACAAATATTTGAATGTTTGAAAAACTTTACAAAAAGTAGATATAGAGAAAATTTTAAAAACTTTTACAAAAAGTACAGATATCGCAATCATGGAAAGCACAAACAAAACGTCAATATAAAATTCATAGATCAATTTTATTCATGCATGTAAAATTCTTTTTAATTATTAGCATGAAAAGAACCAATATACAGCAGTTTCATAAACTAGTAAAGCTTATGGAGGAAAATCTTGAACCAGCAAAGAGACTTGGTAGTTTTGGCTCGAATAAGAAGACCAACAAGGATATGTGGAATCAACTCGCAATTGAGATAAAATCGCTAGGTCCACGCGGGATGTAAAAGGTTGGAATTACGGTACTACGACCGTATAATCCGAATGGGCTTTCCATTGTTTCCAATAAATACACCAACGCTTCTTTATTAATCCTGTAGTAAGACACAAATCTAGAAAAATAATTTCTTCATGTATTTCTTGTCAATATCTAAGAAATGAATTTGCTTACAGCCGGCTAGGCAGTTTGAGTGGGTTCGAGCTGTTTCTAAAGTTCCGCCGCATTCTTTGAATATTGCTATCCACAACCTCATAGCTATCTTCAAAAAATAAGTCCACATTGCTTATCATTTTAATTTTATTTTTTTCGCTAGTAAAAATTAGATGTTCAATATTTTTACGATTTCAAATTTGAAGTTTTTCAGTTGTCAATTTCTGTTTTTAATTTGGCAGCAAAACTTCAGATTTGAAGTTTCTTAGGCGTCAATTTCTGTTTTGTAATTTGGCAGTATTGTTTTGTAGGCGAACGTGTACATTCGCCAACCATAATACCGAGGCATAGGCTATTCGCCACGGCAGGCGAATCGCCATCGGTAATAGGGCTAATAATTCTATAAAAAAAAAAATAATATAAAAATACTTATTATGAAATCAATACAACAGAAAATCAATAAATAAAAATGAATAAATATGTACTGCCTAACCCTCCACATGACTCAACCGTCCTACAGCAACATGGAAGGGAATTCCAGAGTCTAATGTCGTTAACGAAAAACAAACGAGTGAATAAGCTTGTGAAGAAAGATACAATTTCTAATGTTAAGATAGGAGATTATCAGCCCTTTCACGGTTGGCTACTATCTCGCGTTTTAGTCGCCGAGTAAGAATTGACTGTATGTTTATAAAGCTAATTTTTGCTCGGCGACTAAAATGGCGAGATAGTAGCCAACAATGAAAGGGGGGTATATCACATCCTAGAATTTTTTTATTGAAGCCAGATACATGTTCGTACCTTCTAAGTCCGTATACGTAGCGAGTAGCATGATTAAACGCTATTTGTAATTTAAGTCTGTTTGGTATTATAAGTATGTTGTTGATCGTAGTCAATAAGCAAACTAATGTTACATATATTTAAACATATGGCAACTAGGAAAGGAATGAATTGAGAGATGTAGAAAACTTTATAAGTAACAATGAGAGTCAGTGTACGCTTAGCTTCTTACAACGTAGGGCATTGGTCTTCCATAAATTAAATTATTATAACGTTGATGAAAAAAATCAGTGTGTTTAATTTGAGCAATTTTGGAAATAACAGATTATAAATAGTGAGTTTCATAAAAACGCTTATTCAGCTAACAAAGTCTAGAACTGGAATCGAGTTTGCTATAGACTTTTTCCGAATAGGCAATTATAGGTACTATCAACTGGAGGACAAGTTTACGTTTAATATCAACAGGGGTAAATTCAGCGGACATTCTTAGATTGCGTATTGCACTGTTGACGTGGTCAATGCAAGACAGCGAAGAATTAATGCAATAACCCAGGCTAGTTATATTATGAACTAATTGAAGCTTGTTACCCGCTACACATAAATTGGGTATGTCATCAAAATGAATAGCATCCTTAGCAATTGGTAAAACACAAGATTTTTTAACATAAAGTTGTAGACAATTACTTGTAGCCCATTCACTAATAGACAGCAGGTCTTCATTAAGCCGGCAGGATAAGTCTTCTAAAAGACCAGATCGATTAGACAAATGTAGTTGTACATCATCTGCATAAGCATTAGGGTGGAGCGCGGCTCTATGGAGATTTTTTATTTTTACATCTTCTAAATGGGCCAGTACGGAAAAGGTGCTCCGTCTATCACCTTTTATAGGTATATAAATATTTTTTAAAATTTTTTTTTTTTTTTTTATTATTATAAGAACTCAGACAACTAATCAGTTGGTATAAGAGTAATTTAAAAAAAGAGAAATATTAAGATGCAAATTAAATAAATAGCTTATTAATAAATAACGACAACAATTTAAATTTCCAAAGTTTTTACATAGTTCTTTAATTTTTTTTTGAAATATTCTAAATTAATGCTATTCGAAAGATTTGTTGGCAACATATTAAAGACTTCAATTGCAGTGTTAAGTAGACCATGTCTGTTTCTATTTGTCCTTGATTTGATTGTTCTGATGTTGGTGTTTCTTCTTGTGTTGTAACTATGAATTTGGTTTCCAATTGTTATTTCTGTGTTGTTCTTGATGCAGTAATTTTTGATTTTATATATGTATTTAGCCTTTTCAATGAAAATTATTTTGTTCATATTCAAAGCATTAGTTTTGTTGAGTTTTAGTACTGCCGCAAGCCAACCAAACATTACGCGTTGCACAGAAAATAGAAAGCAGAGGCCAACCAGCGATGAGAAAGATGTAAACAAAGGATTTTACGCTCCAATCTAGCGCAGTATTGGCATTTTCGGTACATTTGTACATTTTTTGGTGTTGAAGACAAAAAAAGTACATTCAGCCTCTAAAAAGTACATTTGAAGTCTTGATTCAGTACATTTTCACAAAACCCAAATGCCATCTCTGGTCTAGCTTCGCTTCAACTTGCGATGGTAACGTCTTAAAAACGGTCCCAGAAAGAGCTTCAGGAAGCTACAACTTCTCAAAGAGAACGGTCAATTAAAGCATTAAGTCAGTGGTGGGCACGTAGTGTCCCTATCCACCCTCATTGTCCGCACCGTTATTCGACGCTCAAGCAAGTGAAAAAAAATTCGCAGAATTTCAAAGCTATCGAGGCACAGCGTTGACTTGAATTCAAATAAAAACAAAAACACAAAGGCACCGCATTGCGTCTTGACCAGTGGTGCCCACTACTACAAGCAACGATAAACATGTGTTGATAATTCTGTATACGTGCACAGTTTTTCACGCTCTTTGACGCTCTTTAAGCGTCTTAACGATCTCATTTTACGCTCTTTGAGCGCCTGCTCGTTCTCTGGGCAGCACCGGTCTTGACGAATGTAGCAATTGTTTTTGATTGCAGTGCAATTTGGTTTCTTTTGTGCTGTTGGCATATTTGAAAATGACAGCAAAAAAACTTTAAAATTTTGTTTGTTGTTGCTTGATGTTGTTGGTTAGCCCTTTTGTTAGATTTCCATGCCCACCAATGCATTAAATCGTTCTTCATACAATGAAAATACGAAATTGCAATTAACGACTATGAAAATTGTACTCACAACTATGTCCCAAGCTCTCTAATGATTTAAGTACTGACAAATTATTCATGTACGAAATGTGCCAAACTATGAATATGGGCACTTGTACTGAATGCTTGCTGAAAATAAATCCCGGTAAAATAATTTATTCGAGATGGCTTACTACTGCCAACAGAATTTTAAGATTGTATGTTAGCTCAGCAAAACTCTATGAAAATCTACAGATTCTTACAAACTTTATCTTAAAAATATATTCTCCTATGTGGTTTACAATTAAAACTCAACCAATTTGCATTTATGGTACCAAACATTTGCACCGAACAATTTTGATTTCTCGTTATGTTAGTGATTCATTAAAAAAAATAGTTGACCCTGTTATTCCGAGAAATGGCTATTTTGGTCATCCAGAAAATATCTTAAAATCGATGCTTGCAGACAAGTCAAGATCTGTTAGGATTTCAACCTTCAGAAAGACACTGGAACTAAGGAAAAAAGAAACCGCATTGTCCGTTCTTATTCGACAATTTCTTTGCCGAAATTTAATTTTCAGGCTAGATCTTACACTGAATTGATCAACTGTGATGCTGTTTCTTTATCGGAGCCGCCTATATTGAAACATACATATGAGGCGCACGGTTTCAAAACCGGCCAAGTCCATAGTTCATACTTTTGGGAAAACAACGAAACACGTTTGTTTTCATCTATGTTCATTGAAAAATTAAAAAGTATTTCACACATGATAGCTTATAAAATTTCTTACTCAAGGTACGTCAGATCAGATATTAAAAGTTTTATTTGCGAATGTTTTTGAGAAAACAATTTTGGACTTGGCCGGTTTTGATTCCAATGAGGTTTCGAGGATTTTACCGCAAATTCGAAATTTTCAGTATCATACTCAGGCAACTGAAAGGTGCGTAAAAATTGTAAGTGAAGCTGCTGCTGCGGTATGTGGTTCAGAAAAAAGAGTTGGTTTCATCAAAATAAGGCTAGAATGTCGAAAAATTATAACTGTTTTTAATACTAAAAAGGAGTACAAATTTGCGTAAAATACCGGAAAATTTGTCATATTAGAGGGGGATATTTATAGTTTCCGACACAAAAATTATAGAATTTATGTTGTTTGTTTCATATTTCTACATTAATATTATAACAAAAATCACAATTTGGACATGTCTAGGCTCTTTTATTGACTTTATTCCATACAAACATACGCTACGTAATATTATTATTTTTTCAAAACTTCTATGTCTTTGCGGCAGTACAAAACATTAAACTATCAAAAAGTATCATCTTTTCGTATATGGCCCATTTCGAAAATCGAAAAAAAAAAATTTCGCTCCACCCTAATAAGCATATATAGACGCAAATTTGCAGGTTTGGAAAATATCATTAATGAAGATGGTGAACAATAGAGGCTAAAGAACTGAACCCTGAGGTACATCACTACTAACCGGTTTGTAATTTCAGTATTTGTTACCCACCTTAACCCTTAACATTCTGCCCGTCAAGTAACTCTTCAACAGCCTAACCACGCTACTACTGAAGTTATAATAAAGTCCTAGTTTATGACAAAGTAAAGATTGATTAACATTATCAAATGCCTTAGAAAAGTCAAGTAAGCAGAGAAGAGTTATATGGCCAATAGGGTGGTCCAGAAAAACATTTTTATAGTTTTCAGCCGCCTTCTCGAAATCGTAGGTTCCTCATGGTTAGAAATGAGCCTCCTATTTTTTTTTAGAGGAAAAAAATAATTTTTAGAGGTCGCGCTACTCGTTTTTATATCAAAACTGAAGGTTTAGCATCATCTGCTCCAAGATTATATGGGCTACCTAAAACACACAAGGATAATATACCTCTTCGTCCAATCTCATCCTCTTTCAATGTTCAATGCTACAGACTCGCCTAATATATGGGAACAATATTAAAACATATAATATCTGACAAATACAACATAAAAAACGCATATGAGCTGAAACAAATCACGGAAAAAATCACGCTTGAAAAAGACGATCTTCTAATTTCTTTTGATGTGGTATCACTCTTTACTAACATCCCAATACACTTAGCGATCAGGACAATAATGAACAAATGGAACATAATTAAACAAATCACTAAAATATCTAAAAATCTTAGATTTTTGTCTTAAAGACAATAACTATTTCAGCTACAACGGAAAGTTGTACCACCAAATATATGGCATGCCCATGGGGAACCCACTTTCCCCTACTATAGCCGATATAATATTAGATGATCTTCTTGACGACGCAATCAAAAAACTTAAAGAAAATTACATTGAATTTAAAATTTTAGTTAAATACGTGGACGATATGTTGGCCATCATAAGACCTAAGGACAAAGAGACAATTCTAACGATTTTCAACGAGTATCACCAAAAAATACAATTTACAACTGAAGAGGAACTAAACGGAACCATCCCATACTTGGACACTAGACTACACAGGCAGAATAACAAAATTATCCTAAACTGGTACGCCAAACCAACAGCTTCTGGACGAATGATGAATTTCTATTCCACTCAGCCAATGGGACAAAAAATCAACACAGCATAAAACTTTATAAATAAAATACTGAACATAAGTGACACACAATTCCAAAAACAAAATCTACAAAAAATAAGACAGATACTTACTATGAATAATTTCCCCCATACACTGGTTACTACGTTAATTAATAAAAAATTACAAGAATTAAATCTCAACAATATTAGAGCCACCCTAACAACACGCAATGAGACGGAAACAAATAAAAAACAATATCACAGCATCACATAAATTCCTAAGCTAACGGAGAGCAAGAATATGCACGCAATATTGCACTCTGAGAACACCATTAGCTACGCACACAAACCTAACAAAACACTGATCACAATATTCACTAACACAAAAGAAAAAATCAACAAAGAGCAACTAAACAATCTTGTGTATGAAATACCTTGTGCTGACTGCCCTCTTGTATATATTGGTACAACTAAGAGAATGCTAGGAACACGTATGACAGAGCATAAAGCCGACATCAAGAAAAAAAAAACCAACACAGCCCTTGCACAACACGCTTTAGAAATGGGACACTCAACTGACTTTAACAAAACCAAAGAGAAAAATTTGGTACGACGCATGGTGTAATAACCAAGGTGGCGTACTTAAAAACGATATTCTCAAAAGTTTGGGTTTCTTGTTCTTCATTGTCTCTTTTCGCAATTTTTTTTTACACTTCGGTGTTTTGATTAATTGGCCCGTTCAGCAACTTCAGTATTTTTGAAGCGCTTTAAGCAACTTTTTACTGAGAGGTATTTGTGTTGAGTTTCAAAATTCTGATGCGAACAAAAACTACGCTAAATAATGTAGCAGGCTTCAATATGATAGCAATAAGTCTTTTTTGTTTTTGCAATAACAACCACATCGACTAAATTTTTAAGATTCAATGTAGTTTGCAGCTATCGTTCAGAAAATGTTCAAAGATCTTACGCCTAAGCGCTGCAATTTCTCAAAGCGCTTAAGTTTTCTGAATGGGCAATTAAAATGTTATGAATGTCAAAACTACAGCAAATAGGATGACAGATGATTGAAAATCGAGGCTCTCCCTAATTACTTCACCTTGGTTATTACACCATGGTACGACGGTATACTTTTGAGAGCTTACGCATACAAGAAAAAATAAAAACAACCATGAACACCAAAGAAGACAAAAACAAACTGAGTTCAAACTATAACTTGATTCTCAACCGGCAATAGTGATGTGATATTTTTGAATTTTTATTTTATTTTTAAATGTGAATTTATTAAATTGTGTCGTTTTTAATTATTTTCATTTACAATTCTTGAGCAATATTTATGTTTTTCGTATAAATGTTTGTGCAAGTAGTAGTAATGTCAATTTAAAATCAAAGAAACAAAAAATTTTTGTAAGTCAACATTTGTTTAAAATTTAAGTCTACAAAAAGTGTCACACGTTTTTTGTTCTCCTGTGTTTTTTTAGATTAAAAGTTGTCCCTGAAGAAGGTGGAAACCCCTAGTGAAACGTCGGACAGAAAAAATGAAATAAATTTGTTTTATTTGCATTTCAAAATTTATTGACCAAAAAAGCCTACAATTTTTTAATTCTAAACATAATTTTAAACTTGGTCGAACATCAACACACAAAACTAAGAAAATACATACGTTTTTTATTTAAAAAGAAACGGAGAGTAAAAGTAAAGAACTTCACACATATACAATCGTATGTATTTTCGATTAATTTTATTGCAAGTTTCTTATTGTTTTTTCGAATAACTTCTACATTTTTTGTCCGATTTCCGCAAAATTATACTTAAAATATTTGCAAAAGCATAGTCTCTTATTAAAAATTTTAAAAATATGAAAAAGAAAAAATTTTTCATTCAAATGGAGCAATTGAAATTTAGTGATTTTTAAAAAAGACCAAAAAAGTCAGTTTTTTTGGACTTTGAGCGCTTGTAACTCCAGAAAATCTTATCCGATTCAAGCAAAAAGCATATCGTTAGAAAGGGAATACAAATATCTTTCGAACGCTGAAAATCGTTTTTGAGTCGAAAAAAAATTTATGAAGATATAGTCAAATAAATGAAAAAAGTGCACAAAAAGGGGTTTTTTGGGGATATCTCGAAAACGATTCTTAAGAAAGAAAAAAAATTGTTGCCATTTTTGGAATCTACGCCCCAAAATACATCGAAAAAAGTCTATGAGAAGCCAGATTTTTTTTCTTATAAACTAGTGTTATCGGACACTTTCTAGTTCAGCCGCTCGTAAGTGAAAGTGACCTCAGAAAATGCATATTATCATACTGTAGATTAACTTAGCCATCCATCTAGCTCTGTGGTATGCCATGTCGAGACTGAAAGGAAGACAATTGGTTTTCAACAAATTTCATAGTTTCCAGATATCTTCGCATCTTCCATTAAATAGGAAAAATTGAAAGTATTTTTGTTGAATAAATAAAAAGATTTTTTCTTTCTTTGATTTTTCATAGAATTTTTAAAATATATTGTTATATCACATTTCTCTCCTGTAATGTGGAGAGTATCATAGAATTTTGGCGAACTTGAAAAAAATTGTTTAAGCGTACATATTAGTACTTATATAATATGATTCCTATGTATTTCCTATGTTTCAGACCTGTGCAGTCGCCATTTTGTTTTTTTTTTTACATCTAAAAAAAATATGAAATTGCGTGCTAAATATTGGATAATAATTTCAGCCAATAAAAGTTTTAATAAAATAAGATTAAGTATTTTTTAAAAATTAAAATGTTACGAGACCTTCAGTTTTGATATAAAAACGAGTAGCGCGCCTCTAAAATTTTTTTTTTCTTCCGAAAAAAATAGGAGACTCATTTCTAACCAAGCTAAAAAATTGGTTTTTCTGGACCACCCTTATGGCCATTTTCATAAGACGATCTTATATTGTCCAACATATTAACCATGGCAGTGGAACAGCTGTGTCCAGCTCTAAAGCCAGATTGAAGAGGGTGTAAAGGCTTATTTTCGAATAAAAATTCATTAACTTGGGTTACCATGAGAGCTTCAAACACCTTAGATAAGCAGGGCAATATGCTAATTGGCCTAAAATTTTCAAGTTTGTTTGCAGTGGATCTTTAAGGCACAGGTATCACTACAGCAACCTTCCAAGCCTTAGGGAAAGAAGACGTCGTAAGCCAGTGATTTGCTATATGAGTAAGAGGACTAATAATATAAGCAAGGATAAGTCTAATAAATTTTAAAGAAATACCATCCTCACCAATAGAATTAAACTTAACTTTCATGATACATCGACTGACATCATCTTCACTAACCGCAACGAACTGGAAGGATTGCTCAGAGATGTTAATAAAAGGATCAATGTCGTTCGTCCTGGGAGATACAGAGCTAGAAAGGAAATACTCATTTAACACATTTAATTGTAGATTTTATTTCTTCCCCGATATGTGTACTTGATCTATAAGAAATATTAATGGTTTGTATCCAACAGTCGTGACACTGGAGCCAGTTAAATATCACGAAAAATCAATAAAATACATATATTTTCAGCATCGTGTAATTTTCGCGTATACTGTTTGTGTGAATTTATGTTCTTTGCAAAAATACTACCATCCCTTAGCTTTAAGATGTCATCGCAAGTGTGTCTATATGTATCTTAGACAAAAAAAATTTTACAGCCAAAAATTATTAAAGCCTAAAAATTACGTTTTTCATATGCTTCAATTCGGCCAGGCGGGACTGACGCATCCGAATATTAAATGCCCTTGGATTTCTTTCTTTGGAACCCTGACGAAGATTCTCACAAAGTCTGAGCAAAATTCCAAGTAGTTCAGCAACGAAATTTACATTTTTTAGACGTTTTCATCTGGGATGAAAACAAGCACGTTTTTTGTTTTTTTTTGTAATTAAGTTAAAGAATGAGGTACTGCTCATGTTTGCATACACGAAAGTAATGACCTTTGGTTTTTTTTTTAGTAAAATATAGAAATTACACAGTTCAATATTCACCCAGAAGTGATTTTTTTTCTTTTTTTTTTTAGTGAAATATCAACATTTTTACACATTTTATTAAAATTTGGCAAAAAAAAAAAAATCCAAAAAAGTACATTCGGCCTCTAAAAAGTGCATTTGAAGTCTCGAATCAGTACATTTTCACAAAACCCAAATGCCATCACTGGTCCGAATATGTCAAATGTCAATTTTATAATAGCTTAAAGTTTTTTGCTTGTATTTTCTTTTTAATTGCTGCGCTTGGATTTGGTTTATAATTTTATTAGTGGAAATTTTTTTTATTTCAGATTGCAGGTATTTTGGTGCACGAAAACTCAGAAAGTCTATAAAAATGTTTGTGGAGTTGTAATAAGGTACTACTGGGGTGGGTTAGGGGTGTGATTAGGGGGTAGAAATGAATTGTTATCGATATTAACAGCTTTAGCGCACCAAAATACCTGCGGATATGCATTTGTTTTGAATTTTTATAAGAAATGAATTTTTGAGCCTTTGGGGGTAAATGGGAATGCTGGGGGAAAAGTGGGCAACTAAAACTCATTTTTATTGTAAGATATTATTTTGAAACACCTACATAGATACGTAATATAAGTAAGGATTTTGATTTTTTTTTTTTTTTGAGGGGCTTTCTTTTTAACGTGTTTTAAAGTTCGGTTTTGAGGTTATGTCAAAATCTGAGGGTACCTCAACTTTCAACTACAAGACTTTTTTTTTTGTGGTCCTGTGTTATTATTGTTTTGTATTGCATGCAACATTATTGCGCGGTTTTTTACTTTTGTATGATTTTACCAATTTTTATGTTTATGCCATTATGCTATTGACTATGTATGTATGTATTTGAATAAAGAACTAATTCGTTAAAGATATTTTACTGTCTCATATGTTCAATTGTAACCTGAAATGATAAATCCAAAAGTGCGATTAAATTTATGCTTGGACTTTTGAGAACGGTGAAAATTTGTTCAATATTATATTTTTTTGTTATAACTCAAAAACTATGTAGTTTTTTTATATACACATTATGAAACTTACTGTAGAAAGTAAAATTTCCTATCGAATTGACATTTTTAAAAGTCAAAAAACTTATTTTTTCATCGAAAAAGTTAAAAAAAAACTATACCGAAAAATTAAATTTTTTTCTTATTTTTGGATATAACTTGTTTCTGAGTGGATTCGGGGTTTTTTTAGCTACCAAAAAAGAAAGGTGATATAGTTTCCGTTAAAATGGTGACCCACAAAAGTATTTTGGATAAAAATTGGCTGAGATACAGTCGTTCAAAGTTGCCTACTTTTGTATGATTTTCCATCCGGTTGCTAAATATCAGCCTTTTCTAAAATTATTTAGTGCAAAATAAAAAGTGACCTTTAAATAATCGAATTATATAAATCTTACACGGAAGGCCAGCCGTAAAAACTGACAAGTTTTTTTCCTTTACTTTACATATACATAAATTTGACATCAAAAGTGCATAAAAATTTTAACAAACTAAAACCATGGGACAATTTTATGAACACATTAAGTATAAGTACAATCACAAAACATCTTTAATTCTAAAAAATTTTCATAATGACAACATAAGATTAGCCAAACAGTATTCCAGACTAGAATTTTTAATCATTTGCAACTCATATGGAATAATACCATCCCACATATCTAAGCCGATTACTAGTATAAATAGAATTTTAAAAATCGAAAGTGAACTAACAGCAAAATTATCAAAAATAAATTATACTTTTCAAACCAAAATATTACGTCTAGAGATACAACAAACACACATCAACATCAGAAAATTAAACAAATCAAAAAACCGCCAAAAGAATACAATTAGTGATATACTGGAAGTAGCCGAATACGAAAATTTTTTAGAAAAACAACAAAAAACACATATCTACACAAAAAAAAAAACAATTGTTTGACGCTCTCTGAGAAAATGAACAAACTAAAACAACAGCAATTTGATAAACTAGGCTTCACATACAACGAAGATTGGCTGGAAAACAAAACAAACATAGAATTCCCTGCAGAATGTAAGTGGCTTTTATCTCTGGGCAAAAAATTCGCCATACCAACCAACAACAAAAAATTTCCTATCCTACACTTGATTGCAGAAGTGGAAGAGTGTGTAAAAACACTAAAAGATGAAAAAGAGTGAGATCTCGCGAGCAATAAGTTTACACATAGACTTACAGATTACAAGAGAGGAGGAGGTTCAAAAAACGAAAGATCTGCCTACATGCTAAAAGTTTACAGTGATACACAAAAGTTACTATACGGATACAAAAACGACATCATAATTACCAGCGCGGACAAAGGAAACAAAACAGTAATTTTATACAAAAAGGAATATATTACCAAAATGAAACAAATTATAGGAGAAAAAAGCACATACAAGACAATGAGAACCGACACCACGAACAAATTACAAAGAGAAAATAACAAAATAATTAACGATTTATACAACGACAAACAGATATGCAAACAACTCAAACAAAAAGTATACTGTAATTATGCAGCGGCACACAGTGTTATATTTTGAGAAAAAATGGACAAAATCAAATTCCCGTCGATAACAATGCCCAAAAAAAACGAGGTCGGTCTCATTCGAAAGGTGATTTCATGCTTTTTTTAGAAAAATTGTCCCGAATCGAGATCCCAGCTTTGGGCATTTCTCAGAAATGCCCAAAATATGGTCTTTTTCACTTTTAGACAGTTTTTCCCAATTTTAGTACAATTCTGACTCGTATACATATCCGATGATAATTTAATTTGAAAGTCGAGAGTATATATATATATATATATTTATCTTTTAAAACTAATTCGTTATAAAAAAAAAAATTTTTTTCGTATTATGACAATTTTTATACGCAAAAATGACAATTTTTATACGCAAAAATGACAATTTTTGTCATTTTTTTAGTTATAATACGAAAAAAAATTTTTTTTTTTTATAACGAATTAGTTTTAAAAGATAAATATATATATATATATATACTCTCGACTTTCAAAATAAATTATCATCGGATATGTATACGAGTCAGAATTGTACTAAAATTGGGAAAAACTGTCTAAAAGTGAAAAAGACCATATTTTGGGCATTTCTGAGAAATGCCCAAAGCTGGGATCTCGATTCGGGACAATTTTTCTAAAAAAAACATGAAATCACCTTTCGAATGAGAACGACCTCGTTTTTTTTGGGCATTGTTATCGACGGGAATTTGATTTTGTCCATTTTTTCTCAAAATATAACACTGTGCGGCACCTAGACTTTATGGACTGCCTAAAATCCATAAGATAGACACACCATTGAGGCCAATCGCATCGTCAATCCACGTTCCGTGTTACAAGCTATCTAAGCACATAGGAGAGATTTTAAAAAATATGATATCGGAAGAATATAACATCAAGAATTCTACTCAGGTCAAAGAAAAACTTCAGGATTCGAAGATTAAAGAAGATGAGGTGGTAATCTCTTTCGACGCAGTGTCCTTATTCACCAATATACCGATACACCTGGCCATCAAAATAATTATGCAAAAATGGTCAACAATTAGTGATCACACAAAACTTAAAAAAAGCTCTTTCCTTAAAATTCTGAATTTTTGCTTAAAGGATAATAATTATTTTATACTGGACCAAACCATTTACAGTCAAGTATTTGGAATGCCCATGGGGAACCTGCTCTCCCCATATATCGCGGATATAGTATTGGACGATTTGTTAGACGAAACACTAAACAATTTAAAACAAAAAAACATAACAATAACCAAATTATTCAAATACGTAGACGACATTCTAGCGGTTGTAAACAAAAATGACATTAACAATATACTCGACGAACTGAATTCTTACCACCAAAAATTACAATTTATCGCGGAAGAAGAATCCGACAACACTTTGGCGTACTTGGACATAAAAATAATAAGAAAGGACAACCAATTTATGTTTGACTGTACACTAAGCCCACTTTCTCAGGGCGAATTTTGAATTTTTTCTCGGATCAGCCGAATCACCATAAGATCAACACAGCGAAAAATCTGATCAACAAAATAACAACAATAAGTGATAAACAATTTTTAGAAGACAATTTAATTAAAATAAGAAAGATATTACTCAACAACAATTTTCCTGTAAAGCTAATCAACAAATTAATCAGAAACACAAATTCAAAAAGTTATAAAGACAATGAAATCAGAAGCCAAAATAATACAAATAACATAAGCCAAGCCAAAAAAACAGAATTGCGATACATGCGAATACCATATATTAGCAAACTAACAGAAAATAAATTTATGAAGCAAATAATCGGCAACGACAAAATAGATCGGTATCTACACTGAACACAATTTTCACCAAAACAAAAACACCAATTGACAAACAACAAGAATCGAATGTTGTTTATCAAATTCCTTGCAAAGGAAACGACAACCCGTGTAACGAAATATATATTGGAACCACGAAACGATCTTTAGGAACGCGCACAAAAGAGCATGAATCAGACATAAAAAACAAAAAAGAAACAACAGCGTTAGCTCAACACATTAAAAATACTGGACACACAGCTGATCTTCAAAATGCAAAAATAATTGATAGAGAAAAAAACATAAACATAAGAACAACACTAGAAAGCCTACATATCCAAAAAAACATAGAACGAACGATAAACAAAAAAGAAGACGTTGACAACATAAGCTGCATCTACAACATTTTACTAACATAATTCTTATAATAGCTCATAATGTACATACGCTTAAAAAGCAAAAAAATTGTTTCGCACTGTTAAATCTTTTTTTCTATTTTCATACTCTCTTTGTTATATGTCGATGTTTAATGTTTTATTTTAGGAAATTAACTGTTTAGTTTATAATTGTAACCCTGAAGAAGGAGTCAAAAAAACTCCGAAACGTCGGGAAATTAAAACGAAAAAATCTTTTAAAATAAAATTTAGTCTTCCCAATTTTTCAAAAACAAAAATTAAGTCTTTCATTTTATTTTTTAATTTTGTTTCCATCCTGTTGCTAAATATCAGCCTTTTCTAAAATACATAGTCAATAGCCTAAACAGCTTTAAGGATTTTATGCGCTGAAATGCAAACGCCAGCTTCACTATTATAGGAGAAGTATTATTTTTGTTTCTGATGTTGTTCTTTAACTTTAAGACATTGCGCAACATTGTCGCTTCACACTTGACCGCTGAGGAAATGCGCGCAAAAAGTTTGGGAAATTCTCATCAGTAGAGAACGGAATGCCGTTGATAATGATATCAGCTGCTACCGAATCATTTTCATATTTTTTCACTTTTTTTCATGTTCGATAATTTCAGTGTTAAGCGCAGGACTTCAACATTTGCAAGCACAAGTTACTTTGTAGTTTACCAGCTACAATTTCCTGCTTCTACTTGAACTTCGACTGTTTGGTTTCCGCAAGCACAAGTTTAAGCATCAACAGAAGTAGTGAAAACTATCGTAAGTTTTTAAACGCTGTTAGAAATCATTTTTGCTGAACATCCGTTGATATCTTGTATTTTCCGATAAGTTTTTTTTATCGAACGTTTTTATAAAATTTCGTTACTCTTTTGAACAATGTTTCGATCGACCCGTTTCGTTAAAAAAAAAAATATTGTATATCTTTAATGAATATATTTACTTGTAACAACAAAAAAATGTTAAAAAAGTTAAGTTTTACTTTTTTCTTATTTTAAATTCAACTTTTTAAGGCTATTGCTATTATTATGAACAACGAACGTTCCTTATACTCGGAAAATTTTGTCTACAACTAAAAAACCTTTTGCTAATGCATATGAAAGCTTTACCGAATTGTTTAAGAGTACAATAAAATGCAAAAACAACTTTGTGTAGGCAGAAAGAACGACTTGATGAGTATTGTTTTTATCTTCAAAACAAAAAGTGCACTGCTATTTTTGGGGACACAACTGTAAGTAACCATTTCTTTAAAATTTACTTATTACTTTTTTCTGATTCTTAGAATATACTACGGGAACATTTGGCAACCGATTACGCCAAAAATTTACAGCTGTGATGGGTTTACCAGCATGATAATAGCCCAAAACATTGTTCTCAACTTGTGGTTGAACACAGCATTCACCAAGGATCTGGAGTGGCCACTTCAAAGTCCCGACTTATATCCCATAGAGCACTTATGGGGCATAATCAAACGAGTCGCAGCAGCACCAAAACCGACAATTAAGGCTGCTTATGGCAAGTTGTTCAAGAGGAGTGGCATAAAATTACTTCAAACCAGTGGGCACGCCTTGTAGGCAGCATGTCATGTGATTTTCGACAGTTATGAAACAAAAAGGTTATCCAACTCATTTAGGTAAACTTATAAAAAAAATAGGATGCACACCAAAAATTCAACAATGAGCACAACATATATGACCTTTACGACTTTTTCGCATTTTTGGGATTAAACATGATTTTTTACTGTAAATAGCTGCTTACATAGCAGAATTATAAAAACTAATAACATAAGAATCAGAAAAAAATAGCAGGATTATAAAAACTAATAATATAATTATCAGAAAAAAAGTAGTAAATAAATTTTAACAAAATGTTACGTAGCATACGAATGACTTAATTATGTTCGAGTTCGTGTAGAACAGGGGTCGGCAAAATTAAAAGTGTGAGTGTGTTAGTGAGAGAAGAGAGAATGCACCAAAAGAAATTTTACGCAGAAATCGTTTGCGAAATAAATGTTGCGGCAGAAATTGAAGTGTATAAAAAGAATTAAAAAATATATTTAAAGTCTTAAAACTAAAGCGCAATGCTTATATTGTTATGTGTCGTGAAAAGAAAACAATGAATTTACACCGAAAAGACATTACGACACATTTCATACTGAAACGTACATAAAAGATAGCAATAACGACATCCGGACATGATGTTGCTTTGTCAGTGGTTTTTCGACAACTGAATAAGGGGGTTCAAACCGTCAAATTATTCATCAAATTTTTTGTCAAACAAATTGACAGCTCAGCGTACACATGATCAAATTTTTCGTCAAATTTCAGTTTTCTTCCGACCACCGAAAGGAAAACATCGTGACAAATTATTATGTTTATGAAAGTAGATATGTTGATGAAATAGGAATTTAATTTTACATAACTTAATACTTAATGTCATTTTCAAAACCATAATAACAATCCGTCATTTTTATGTCCACCATACCAATTAAACAAAAAGATAAAATTGTACATACAAACTTAAACGTTTCCAATAATCGAAATAATTATAACTAAATTGGTTCCGTCGTTGCTTAAGTATAAAATTTATTTCAATTAAAATTTACATCCTCTGATATTGTCAACATCGACTCCTCTAGAGATATTTAAAAAAAAAAAAAAAACAATAAAAACACCCTTCTAGTATGTAAAATAAATAAGAGCCGCATAGCATTTCATCATTCGCACGATGTGCACTCGTTGAAATCTTTTTTCAAGTGACAAAAATGTACTAGCAAATTTGACGAGCGTACACACCATCAAACAATTCATCAAATTGTTTGTCAAACAAGCAGAAAAACAAAATTCTTTGTTTTCCATCAAACAATTTGACCAACAATTTGATGAGCGTTCACATCTTCAAATTCCTATCAAACTCCATATATTTTTTTGCTGGTCAAATTGTTTGACAAACGATTTGATGAGTTGTTTGATCATGTGTACGCCCCTAATGAAAGAACGTAACAATGCGTGATATACTCCAGCTCAATTGAGCTATGGCAAATCAAATTTTGCCGACCTCTGGTGTAGAAACTGAGTGGCTACGTGCATAGTAGAGCTTAAGAGAAGTGAAAAAATTGTGAAAATCGTTTAGGTTTTTCTCGAGATATCGGTAAATTACTGCCGCTTTGTAAATCGTTAGTGTATTTTTGCGGTAGCTTTTTTACGTAGTTTTTTTTTTTGAGGTATCGTGATTGTGTGCGCTCTACGGTCAGTACTGTCGACTTGCATTGGCTTTTGTCAGGCTTTTTATAACTCGTTTCGCTGGTTATGCATCAAATTGATTACGTAGTATATTGGTTAAAGAACAGTTTGAAAGGCATACCGGAAGTAGTTTGATAAAAACTGTTTGAAACAGTTTGGGGGCAGTGGGAGCGACTCAAAATCTAAAAACTAAAAGACCATGATACACTAAAGGTTACAGTTGTGAGTACACTGTGGTTTACAGTTGCAAATTCGCTGTGGTAGTCAACGTTGCTAAAAAAAGAAAAGGGCAGTGTGGCACACGAGTACTGAGGTGACAGACTCTGACACATCGGTGAAGAGTTCAGTCAAAATGGCAAGACAGAGTAGGAAAGACAGCATGGAGGTTGATCCTATTGGAATTGATGGGGAACTGGGGGTCTAGTGTTCCAGTAGAGGGGGAGTGTGTTGAGAAGGGGGCTTCTACTTTTTCCTCTGGGCAGGTGGTTGGTGCGAAGGTGGCTGTTGGGGGTAGCACTGGGGATACTGTAGCCAAAACTGGCTATGCTAAGATTGTCTCTGGTCTACCTAGTGTCACTCCTAGAAGCGTGGCTGTCCGACAGTGTCAGGGGCGGCAGATTCGAGCTTCGCTCGATGAAGGCGATCACGGTGTTGCACTGGAAATAATTGTTGAAGCTGATGTAACTCATTGAGAAAAATGAGAGGTTGAAGGGGCGTCTGGATGTCCACCAGACGAAGGGTGATGCTGTTTCACGCGATGTATTTCGGCGTCAGCTGCAGTTGACGTTCGGGCACACTTTGGTGTCTCTGCGGTTGTTGTGGCCAATCTGAGGGTGGAGACTTGGCCACTTGTGTTCAGAAGTAAGGTGGATGGCACATTTGAGGATGTTGCAAATGAAGGTCGTAAGAGGTAGGACCAGCTTTAGGTGTGCGTGTTTTTGCCATGAAGCCCATCCGTAGTGTCGATGCGGTCTACCATTCTCCGTCGGTTTCAGAGCTTCGAAAAATCGCGGCGAACACTACTTTTGATAAGGTAGGTTTATAAGTGTGAGAGGACTGGAAGCTGCACTTCAAAGTGGTCATCCAGAAAATGGATGTAGACATCACTCCTGAAGTTGAACTTTACAATAAAAACGTGAAGGATAAGATGACTTTGGAGACCTTCAAGAAAAGTGTGAAAATTGTGACTCCTGCCTGAAAAGCTGACACTGGTGGCTCAGTGAACGTTGTCTTGGCGTATACCATTGTACGGATCGCTGCTACAAAAAATGGTTTTTCTTCCAAGTGAAGTTCAACGATCCCATGCTTGGATGCTACCGGTGTATGAGTTTAGCCCACAGGGTGAGCCAATGTCGTACGGACAAGGCAACCTATATATTCTATTTAGGCTCTTCGATATCTATCATATGGCACAAATTTCAAGCTGTTATCTTCATTAATGAAAATTGACCCGAAAAATCGGTGAAAACCCATGTTTGGGACAAGAATCAAAAATGCAATCCCAAATATTATATTTAGGCCTCTTCGAGTTCTATCATTTGGCATACATTTCGAGCTGTTATGTACTACAGTTTTAATTAGAACAACAAAATTAGCTAAAATTCGGGCATTTTCGTCCATCAGGACACGCTTTGGCAAGACAACCCTAGATATTCTATTTAGACTTATTGAGCTCTATCATTTGGCATACATCTCATCCTGTAATCTTATACACTTGACTTTTCTACAACCGGCTCTCCGCCTATTAATATTAATTATATTGTTGGCTCTCTAAATATGAATCAATCACTTTGTGCGATTGGTGATTTTAACCTGGGTAATGTTGAGTGAAATTTTTGCTCCGAGGATGAACTCTTCTCAGATAAATAATATAAAAAAAAAAACATTATAAGAATATTAGATCTGATTTTCATTAATAATGACTTCAGGTGCGAGCTATACAAAAGTGAACTGCCTCTAACTAATGAATCTGTTCATCACAAAGCAATTGCTTTAAATTTTCATTTTTATACTTTTAAAGAAAACGACCAAGTAGGAAAAAGTCTGTCATATGATTTTAGAAATGCTAACTATTTCAACAGTTATTTTGGTTCAATGGATTTGGATTCGGAATTCTGGAAACTATAAAAAGACATTGGTTGTTTCGATCTTGTGAAGAAAAATGTAGAAGAATCAAATTTAAAACTCTTTTTTTATCGAAAAAGGACAAATCTCAATTGAACACTAAATTGCACTAAAAGCGCTGGTAATGATTTGCTTCCTCCACAGTTTCTAAAAAAATGTGCACACTTCTCTGCGCACTACTTTGAGTTTGATCTTCAATAAATCTCTTTGTATGGTGTTTTTCTGGATAAGAGGAAAACTGTTTGTGTCTGTCCGATATTTAAAGCTGGTCAAAAACATCTGATTGAAAATTACAGACCTGTTGTAATATTATCAATTATACCAAAAATACTTGATAAAATTGTAAACAAACTTATTTTTGCTGAAATACGTAGTTCTATCGCTACTTAACAACATGGTTTCTCTAGCGGAAGATCCACCACTTCCAATTTAATTATTTTTTCAAATTACGCAATTTAAGCAATTGAAAAGGGCTCGCAAGTTGACGTTTTATACACAGATTTTTCTTTTGATAGTGTGAAACATCCGATATTGTTATGTAAAATTGAAAAATTAGTTATTCATTCTAAACGTTTAAGTTAGATCTCACGTATGTCAGAGACCACTATTAGCTATAGATAGAATTATAATCGATGTTATTTGGAAAATTACGATTATTCGTGAATTTATTTCTACGAAATGATATTTTCCTAACAATCCTTCACACATAATGAATATTATATTTAAGTGCTATGACGAAATCAAAGCGGAGCTTAAATGCAAAATTTCAGCTTTTTTAAAACAAGTCAAAAATTTAGCGTAGCTTTAGATGAATTAACATGCAGCCGAAATCGTAGATATGTACATTAACTATGGAGATTATTAATATTTGTTTTTCGGTACGCTGGGACTGTTTATTTTGTGGGGTTTGATAAAAAATGCTGGAGCCAAAAAATTATGGAGATGGGAGGAGGGTAAATGGCGTCTCATCAAGGTCAAAGTTGCAAAATTTGGGAGATTTTTAGATAAATCAGCCAATAGCTGCTCAGGAGTAGCCCATAGAGCGGTAGATTGTAGGACTGACCCTCAATAATTTTTCAAGTCCAACATTTTTTTCAAGCAAACTTACCCCTTATCTCCACACCTTTGGGGGGTTCCCATACAAAACTGATGTTTTTATGAAATTTACTCCCAACGTTCCCAATGCTACCAGGGTGCCCCTAGATGATTCAAGTCTATGCCCTACTGCAAAAAAATATTTTTATTTCGAAAACATTTTTGCTTGACTGAAAAAGAACTAAGTGATGCTTTGAGTGGAAGCTTAGTTTGGCAGCAGCAGAGCTATAGAAACCCCAATGAAGATTTTCAATTTTTGAATAAGCCTGCTGGGTATGCTTCAATTGAACAGATTAGGTCACATAAATTTATGGCGAAATTCTGTGGACATCTTTGGTATCTCAGTGGCGAAGCTGTTGCTCTTGATTTATTCGATCCAAGCGTGTCTTACGACATCAAACGGAAAATGACTAAAACAATTCGTGCGTTTGATATGGGTAAAGAGGAAAGCACAGACATAGTTTCTGAGGAGGAGAGTGAGACGTCATCTAATGAAAAGAGTGAGGATATCGGGCAAGACATTCATAAAAAAACCTGAAAGTTACTTACATCAAGGCGTTAAAAGAGTAAAATTGGATTGGAAACAATTGAATAAGGAACTGAACTCAAAAGACTTAAGCCATTTCGTCACGTCTGAGACATCAAACTTTTTTAAACGCTTCAAATTGCCGACAGACTTCATTTCTACCGAAACAGAAACTTAAGTAGAACCTGAAGACTACCATCAAGCGGAAGAGATCGTGTCTAAATTACATGTAGTCAATGATGTTGCCGAAAGAGGCATAAAATTAATAGAGGAATATAACAACGTCATGTGTCGAAATAAAAAAGAAAAACAATTTTCAATTAATATGATTCAACGAAAGGAACAATAATAAAATTATTTCTTATTGAACGTTAATACAAGCTTACATATCTTTAAAAAAATAATGGTGGCTATTTTTTGAAGAAGTATTTATTAGGTTAATTTGTTCCAAAGTGGGAGTAAGTTGTTAAAAAAATTATAGGTGTGAAAAATTAGTGGGGATTGGTAGTAGCATCCAACCATTTAGTATCGCCTTGGAGGGTTGGAAGGGGCTACATAATAAATTAATAGGGGTTGGGCATAAACTTGAATCATCTAGGGGCACCCCGGTAGCATTGGGAACGTTGGGAGTAGATTTCATAAAAACATCACTTTTGTATGGGAACCCCCTAAAGGGTTGGAAAGACGGGGTAAATATGTTTGAAAAAAATGTTGGGGATGAAAAATTAATGTGGGTCGGTAATACAAAAGAATCCTCTTAGGACACACTGGAAGCGGTGAAAAGGTAGGAGTATTCAGCCAAATTCCATAAGAAATTCAATTTTGTATGGAGAACCCCTTAAGATACGGAGATAGGGGGATAGTATGCTCTGCAGAAATGTTGGGAAGAATAAATTATTAGGGGCTGGCCATAAACTTGAATCATCTAGGGGCACCCTGGCAGCATTGAGAACGTTGGGAGTAAATTTCATGAAAACATAATTTTTGTATGGGAACCCCTTAAAGGGTTGGAGAGAGGGGGTAAGCTTGTTCGAAAAAAATTTTGGACATGAAAAATGATTGAGAGTCGGTCTTACAACCTACCGTTCTATGGGCTACTTCTAAGAGCTATGGGATGATTTGTCTGAAAATCTCAAAAATTTTTCAACTTTGACCTTGATGAGACGCCATTTACCCCCCTCTGATCCCCTTAATATTTTGGCTCAAGCATTTTTTATCAAACCTCACAAAATAAATGGTCCCAGCGTATCGAAATCAAAAAATCCTCCACTATTCTATAGCTAATGTACATTAATGTCAATGTTATTTGCAATGATGAAATATCCGAAGATTTGGAATTAGTAAGAACTGAAGGAAGTTGTACAGCTGAAAAAAAACGTTAGACATAGTTAATGAGTGGTTAAAGGAATTTAATATGATTTAATCTACAGATATTATTGCAATCATAACTGATAGAGCATTTGGTTAGATTTGGAAAGTTAGCTCATGCCTTGCACTTACAATACTACACACATGGATTTCGACTGGCTGTTCTCTTTTTGGTTCTGCTAAGACAGAATTATTATTGGGAAAAATTTAGAAGCACCAAGTAGACAAATGATGATAGCGACATTGAAGGTCTTGATGATGATGGTCTTGATAAAGACGAAAATCAAGTATTTGAAGGCATGTCATATGAACTTGATATAAATATTGTAATTGCACTGTACTTAGCTAAACAGAATAACAATAAAAACTTTGTGCATAACAATTAGGCGCATCTTAACGAATTCTCTCATCGTTTGCTTAGAGACTAATATTGTTTTAGTATACATAATTTTTTTTTTGTAATACTGGTTTCTAAAGAATGAACTCCCGTAAAATCATTCGATTTTATGATTATTTAGTCTGTTTAGCTGATTCTTCATGAGTAAATTTTTGATGTGAAGGGCGGAGTTGGTTTAATTCGACGAGTGACAGACGGGGATAAAAATAAGTTGCGCTTAATAGAACAGTGCCTTCCCTATATACCATTAACAAAATAAAGAAAAAACTACAATTTCTCAAAAACCTTTTAAAAAGGCTTAAAGTCTAAGTTGTATGCACTGTCGAATATTGCCACTAAAATTCGGCGAAATTGAGAACTTTTCGTCCAGCAGCTTACAATCAAGATTTATTCACGCTCAGGATCGAAGAATCGGGCTGGGAAATGGCCATGTGTATTACTTACAGTTACTCACAAAAATGAGTATACACCTTGATTTGAAAGAAATAATGGCAATTTTTAAACTCGTTTGTTGAAAAAAATAGTAATTTTTTTAAATTCATTTTAGATTTGAAATACAAGCATATTAATTAATTATTGTATAATGCCCAATTCATTTTCCACAATTAAATTTTCCTCTTTAAAGTCTTCTTCTTCATCATCATATTTTTTTGATTTTCAAACAGTGTTGTGGAAGTAAGCCACTTAGCATTTTGCGCTTGAAAAACATTCATCCTTCTATAGCTTTTTTTCCATTTTACTGCAAATTTTTCGCACATTTTCTAATAAATATTTCGGAAATGCATCAAGAACGTCTTATCTCCCATTTTTTCCAGCAGATAGTTAATGACATAGGCCTCTTTTCGTTCTTTGATATGCTCGTTTCGCCAAACATGAAAAAGATTGGAGTTTTTGAAGCAGAAGTTGTCTGGAAAAAAAAAATCACAAAAAATCGCAACACAAAACATGATAAAACAGACTTATCACATCCCATATTATTATGTAGGCTGGGCAAAATTTTGCAAGTCAAAACAAACTTAAGGATTAAAAAATCACAAAAATTTTATAGGTTGCCTCAAACAATCGATTTTTTCACTGCACCAGAACTTTTTTTAAAAAATTGCATATATACATACATATAAAGTACTTATCATCACCTTATTTTCCATATATTACTTTTTTTAACTTGTTTTTTTTTTTTTAAGCAAGGATAATATTTTAATAACCTTAATAAAAACAACGCGCACGTAATTGAATTCACAACTCTACTCAGAAAGCTAAGCTTTTATGGTTTGCTGTTAAACTGTGAGTTAGTATGTATTTACATAAACAAAGTGCATTTTTGTTTGCTTTGAAGTATTTTCTAAGTATTAGATTACAACAACAACAAAACAATACAGTGTGAAAAAAAAATAGGTTTCGGCCAGCAAAAGTGGTCAGCGAGCCCATAGTGGATTGTATGAATATTTTTCTCTATCGTTTGATTTTGTTTTTTTAAGTTTAATGGTTTTGAGATTAGTATAAATAAAAGAAGATCAAATGTAAACAAAGAAACAAAAATTTAGTTTTGGTTAGTTATAAAACGAAGAGAAATGACGTGAAGTTAGTTAAAATGACTTAAGATAACAAGGTGAGAGTTCTTTAGTGGGTTTTCTCAGAAAACAAATATAGAGGTAATATATCTGTAACACAAGGGTTGGCGGGCACACGATCTCTCTGATCGTTAATGTAGTGGTTTGTGAGATAGGCGGCCAGTGTAGATAGTTTCCGATTTTTTTTATCATTTTCCTTAGACAGGTTTCTTAAATATTTTGGATTGTAGATTATCCCATAGAGCACGTAAAATTTTTTTTGGTAACGCTACAGTTGAGCAGAAACACCCCACCCCGGTTGCCGACGAGCTAAGCCGCACCAGTATGTGGTGTCTGTTGCCACATTTGTAGGCCAAGTAAAGACTGAGAAAAAAAAGCATTTCGTTACAATATATGTAACCTTAAATTCAAGGAACCTTAAATCCCGGATGCAATAAAACAGACCTGCAAGATATCATCATTTTTTAGAAAATCGCTAGTGCGCAACGCAATACTGCAGCAAAATGTTAAATTAGAATGTGGTAAAGAATTAAACTTATCATTAGACTTCACGTCAAGGTGAAATAGCTTGTTAGATATGTTGGAAAGATTTGAGAAAATTAGAATTCCAATAAAAAAATAATTCTAATTAATTAATGCTACACATCTACTTGAAAACAAAGAACAGTATGAGCATTAATTGCTTGTTTACGTCCAGTAAAATTAGCGTCCGAAGCATTATGTCGACGTGACATGGATTTGATAAAAAGTGAGGAGTTTCTGTCATTTGAAATAGAAACGTAAAATGCGTTAGATAATTCAATATTTCAAAATTTTAATTTGATTGGTAAAGTACCTATATAATTCAAATTTATTGTATTCTAAACAAGATGATATTTTTTTTAAAACTCGTCGAAGTCTGGAACTATCCAAAAGAATTGTTACACCGCCCATTTCCAGTAAATATCATCAAGACACCGTTGAGCTTGAAAATAAAGATAGTGTATTAATTTTTGATACGGAAATCAATATAGAATAAGAAATGGCAACAAATAAGAGCACTTTAAGAACAGAATTTGATTAAGCCAGTCGAAAAATAACAAAAAAATTGAAGATGCTCTTCTTTGCATTAAGCCAATCACAGTGGATAGTAAAATAGTATTTTCGACTGCTAGCATTTTTGTCACCAAAATTAGGACACAACTCATCGAATTCATTTAATGCGCTATTTTATCTCAGAACTCATTTTAAGAATTCTTCAGACCAAATCCATCTCAAGCCATGCACGCGGATTATTTCATGTTACGGAATAGGTTGCCGATTAAGTATGTTGGTTTTCAAAGGATATAAGGGGACCCATATTTCCCCGATTTGATTAAAAAAAAAATTTTACGAAGTTATGGCCATTTTAAGTTAAGCCCATTTTAGGTTGAAAAATGTTTAAAAAAAGCGGAATTTCCATCCAAATCAAAATAATTAACTTTTGTCATTTGATTCTTAGAACTTCTTATTCTTTGTTAGAATCTTTAAAAAAATTCCAAAATGGTTGGAAATTGGTGTAGTTATACCGCTTTTTATGAGAAAAAACAAAGTTAATTTTCTGAAAAACCCCACCTTTTTTTTCGCTTAAAATTTTATTCTGGATTTGTAATAATGTAAGATAGAAAGTAAGTTAGCAACACTGTTTTGTAAACTCATGAATAATAATTAAAATATACGACAGTTCCAATGCAACCGGCTCTTTGTTCATTTCGATCGGTATTTCATACGGTAAGCAAACTTATCACCGGCGACGAGAAAGATAAAAAAAAAAAACCGCGTGTGCATATAACGGCTTAAAGCAGAGGAACAAATTATTAAAAAAAAAAAAATAATTCATATATGAAATATTGATCGTGCTGCTTAATTAAAATGGATGCTAAACAGTTTCAGACATTAATGGAACAGCATCAGCAGTCTGTACAAGACTTATTTAAAACGCAACAGGAATGGATGGAAAAAGTACTAGACCGATCGCCTGCTAGCGCCGCTGTAACCAACGTTCCTGCATTCCACAATTTTAATAAAGATTCGCAAAGTTGGAACTCATATTTGGAACAGATGAGCCAACATTTCAATGCATATTCAGTAGGGGATGTGGCAAAGAAAAAGTCGTTCTTTTTGTCTTGGATCGGGAGCGAGTTATTTGATTTGTTGAAAAATTTATTTGGCAGCGAAAACTTGGACAGCCAAACATACAGTGAGCTAACCAAAAAGCTAACGGAATACTTCCAGACAAAACGACATATCGTTGCCGCACGTTACGAATTTTTTAGGAGAGAAATGAAGCCAAATCAATTGTACAAAGAATGGGTTGCTGAATTGCGTGGATTAGGAAGAGAATGCGATTTCGCATGCTCCGCAGAAAATTGTACACATGCTTTTATTGATGAAATGATTCGTGACCAGCTAATATTAAAAACCCCTCATGATGCCGTTCGCTCCGCTGCATTGCAAAAGCCTAAGCCATCGCTTGACGATGTCATGCTCATAGCAGAAGCCTATGAAGCAACAATAACAACCGTTACAACAATAAAAAATAATTTACTAGGTACCGAAAATATGCATATTAACGCTGTACACTCATACAAAGAAAAACTTAAATCATGCTCTGGTTGCTGGCGCTCTCATAAAAGAGATCAATGCAAATTCAGAAACGCAATCTGTCATAAATGTGGTAAGAAAGGCCACATTGCCCCTGTTTGCATTAGCAACAGTAACAACGTCGACAGTAATGACAGCAACTTGACATCAAAAAACAATAACAAAAAGCACAATACAAACAACAAGAACACCGAAAGTCGCGAAATTGCCGAAATAGAAACAGTTTTTAATGTAATCGGTGACATTACGCATGATAAAGGCAAAGCGTTCATAAAAGTACAAATTTTAGAAAAAGTTATTGTTTTTCAATTGGATTCGGGCGCAACTACATCAATTATTACTCTGAATACGTATAAACAATTAGCAAAGCCAATGCTGCGATCGAGTAATAAAAAATTATATGGAAAAAAATTAATTCCAGTGCTTGGGGAATTTAGTGTAAAAATAAAATGCGGAAAATATGTTAAAGAATGCGTGCTTGTTGTTGCAAACGTGGAAAATGGTAATAATTTGTTCGGAATGGATTTATTCAACGCTTTTAATTATAAAATCCACCAAATTGCAAATATTGAAAATGAAAAAAACAAAATTGACAATCTTTTAGAAAAATTCAAAGAAATTTTTGAGCCCGCTGTCGGTACAATTAAAGATTGCAAAGCAAAAATTTATTTAAAGTCGACCGCTGTACCTAAATTTTATCGTAGCCGCGTAATTCCATTTGCATTAATGCCAAAATTTAAAACCGAAGCCGACCGTTTAATAAAAGCCGGAATTTGGAAGCCAATTAAATGTAGTGAATGGGCTTCACCAATTGTTGTTGTGACAAAGCCTGACGGCTCGCTAAGAATATGTGCCGATTTCAAAGTGGCTGTGAACACGCAAATTGATGTGGAGCAGTACCCTCTACCAACAAGAGAAGCCCTATTCTATCAACTGCGCGAGGGTTCGCACTTCTCAAAAATTGACTTATGTGACGCATACTTGCAGATGGAATTGGACGAATCTTCCAAAAATTTTATGGTTGTAAATACACCTTTGGGACTATTCCAGTACCAGCGTTTGCCTTACGGTATTGCCAGCGCTCCAGCAATTTTCCAACGACACTTGGAACAACTTTTGTCAGGAATCGAAGGTTGTGGAAATTATCTGGATGACATCGTCATCACCGCCTCAACACAAAGTGAACATTTTCGCCGCTTGGAGCAAGTGCTGCAGATTTTGCATAGCAACGGAATAAAGTGCAAGTTGCGAAAATGCTCCTTTTTCCGAGAGGAAATTGAATATTTGGGTCGTCGAATTTCAGCAAATGGAATTTCACCGGATGAAGCTGGCGTCGCCGCCGTTAAAAATTTAAAACCACCTACGAATGTGAAGCAAGTAGAAGCTTTCATGGGAAAAGTGAATTATTATCGCAGTTTTATTGCTAATTTTTCAAATTTGTCCGCACCGATTAACATGTTACGCAGAAAAAACTTTCCGTTTGAATGGAAAACTGAACAACAAGACGCGTTTGAACGCCTGAAGCATGAAATTGTAAATGCAACGCAACTTGCACATTTTCGGGATGATATGCCGCTTACGCTTGCCGCTGATGCGTCCTCTTATGGACTAGGAGCCGTGATATCTCACGTATACGCCGATGGTACTGAACGCCCTATCGCGTTTGCGTCTAAAACCTTAGACCAGCACCAAGTGAAGTACAGCCAGATTGAGAAAGAGGGGCTTGCCATCGTTTTTGCTGTAAATCGTTTTCACCAGTACATATATGGCCGGAAATTTACGCTGATCACCGATCAAAAACCGTTGGTGAACATATTTCATCCGAATAAATCATTACCTACAATGACTGCACATCGTCTTCAACGCTGGGCTATTACGCTCATGGCGTACCAATTTGATATAAAATATCGGAACACAACTGCTCATGCCAACGCCGACGCTCTGTCTCGCTTGCCATGTGAAACAGATATTGATTTTGACAACGCACAAGCTTGTATGCACATCGAAACGATTCATCCGCCTGTAAGTTTTCAACTTTTGCGTGAACACACAAGCAGCGATAAAACATTAAAAAAAGTTCGTTCCTTCATTGAAAAGAGTTGGCCGAAGCAACTTGAAAAAAAAAATTCAGATATAACACCATTTTTTTATCGTCGAATGGCACTAACTATACTAAACGACGTTATTTTCCTACAAACTGGTGTCAACAGGGCCGTCATTCCGACCTGTTTACAACCGCAAGTGTTATCATTGTTACATGATGGACACTGGGGCATGAACAGAATGAAGCAGCTCGCACGCCAGCACTGTTGGTGGCCTGGTATAGATAAACATATCGAAGATTTAGCCACTAAATGTGACACATGTAAAATAAGCAACGCAGCGCCACCAAAAGAGTTCACCAGTTGGCCTGAAGACTCTAAGCCGTGGGAAAGGATTCACATCGACTTCGCCGGGCCTGTTTTTGGACACATTTGGCTTTTGTGTGTAGACGCTTTTTCAAAATTCCCATACATGGCTCAACTCAAAACAACAACTACCGACGATACGTTGACAGCTTAACGATAATGAAGAATTGCTGCGCCGTAGCCAAAGAGTTCGTACAGCACCACAACGCTATGAAGCGATTGATTTTAGAAATTAACAAATTAAATTCTAAGTATACAAATTGAAAAATGAAATGATATTTTGAATTTTGAAGTCTTAAATTATACGGGGAGAAGTGTTATGTATTTAAGGCTTACCCCTTAAACATAATATTTTAGTTTGATAGAAAGTAAGTTAGCAACACTGTTTTGTAAACTCATGAATAATAATTAAAATATACGACAGTTCCAATGCAACCGGCTCTTTGTTCATTTCGATCGGTATTTCATACGGTAAGCAAACTTATCAGAGATTATATAAGTTTAAAGCGCGCTTGGAGACATTTGAGGTAAGGAGAATTTCTTTTCAAAAAAAAAAATATTTAAATTTTTGTTTCAACCTTGCCAGCCATCTGTGATACTACTACTTTCAGCTTATTTTTAATAAAAACATCATGTAGTACCGTTCTTTCCCTTTAAAATAAACTTTCAAGTGGTAATCTGCGATTTTTTAAGATTCTAACAGAGAATAAGAAGTTCTATAAGAATCAAAAGACAAAAGTTAATTATTTTGATTTGGATGGAAATGCCCATTTTTTTAAACAATTTTCAACCTAAAATGGGCACAACTTAAAATGGCCATAAGTTCATAAAAACAATTTTTTATCAAATCGGGGAAATATGGGTCCCCTTATATCCTTTAAAAACCAACATATTTAATCGGTAACCAATTCCGTATCATGAAATAATCCAAGTGCATGGTTTGAGATGGATTTCGTCTTCAGATAAATGACTTTTTTTGTTCTATTAATACATAATTAAGTTTTTTGTTTTAATGAAAAAAGAAATGAATATTTTAGTTGTTTTGTTTAAGTTAAGAATTCATTATTTTCCGGAAAATGAGAAACCCTACTTCCAGTTAGCAGAGAAAGTTCTCGTACGGCGTAGGAGGCGTAGTCAATTGAAAGATCCGGAGGAGGGATTAGTTGGGGCTTAGGTGGGGTGTTAAAAACTTCAGCGGATAGGTAGGCTAGGATTTTTCGTTGCATGGTGCATGTATACTAAGGTGTTTATTTTGAAAATTTTGTAGATGGATTTTATTATTGTTTTGCCTTGAGGAATAAAAATAACTGTCCTAATATTTGAGCTTCCTAGCTCCAACCTGTAAACGACGTGGAGAGAGTTTATGTCCGATTTCGTAGAAATTTAACGAAAAAACCGACTTACTAAAACGAAGATATAATTCGCTTTAGGTGCCAAGATATAGCGTTTTAGGTATTTTAGTTGTATGAGAGATGCCACATTTGAAAAGGAATCAGCCAAAGTGGGTTTGACGGTAAACGAGGGCAAGACGAAATACATGATGTCTACTAACAACAACAAGAGAGCACGGGATCTAGACTCTCATGTTACAGCGGGCAACTGTAATTTAGAAGTTGTTAAGGAATTCATTTACCTTGGCACTGCCGTAACCAGCAACAATGATGTCAGTCTGGAGATTAAGCGGAGAATAACAATTGCTAATAGGTGCTACTACGTTCTCAGTAAGCAATTACGTTGCAGAGCTCTCTCTCGATTGACAAAGCTAACACTCTACAAGACGCTCATTCTACCTGTGCTTCTTTATGGCGCTGAGGCATGGGTGGTTTCGACAACAGACGCAGACGCTCTTGGGGTGTTCGAGAGGAAAGTTCTCCGCAAAATCTTTGGTCCTGTTCGAGTTGGCGACGACTATCGCATTCGAATGAACCACGAGCTGTATGAGCTCTACGCCGACATTGACATAGTTAAGCGTATAACAATACAGCGACTACGCTGGCTGGGTCATGTCCATCGTATGGATAAAGAAGCTCCAGCGAAAAAGGTATTCGAAGGGAAGGTCCCCGGTCAACGACGAAGAGGGAGACCATGCCTCCGGTGGATAGACTAAGCTGAGGAAGCCCTAACCGCGCTTGGCATTAACGATTGGAGAAGGCGCGCGCAAAACAGAGGCGCCTGGCGAGAGCTAATGAGGTCGTAACCTGAAAACGGGTTGTTATGGCCATCTAAGTAAGTAAGTAAGAGAGATGCCACATACTGTTGTCAAACCAAGCCCACCTTTTTCGTGTGGCTGAAAATGCATACAAAATACACCCGAAGGGAGTTTTTTTATTTTTTGTTTTTTCAAATTTTCGGTCTTTTAAGCTCTATATCATAGAATCGGGTTTGAAGAAAATTCTTCCAAAATTTCAGCTTCCTAGATCAAACCTGCGAACGGCGCAGTCAGTTTGTTTCCTATTAAAATTCATATGAAAAAGGAAAGACAGAGTTTTTTTTTTGCGTTTTAGTAATAAAAAAAAAATTCCTTCCATATGAATTGTAATAGGAAATAACAAACTTACTGCGCTGTTTGCGTCCGGACTCGGGACGTTTGGCGAACTCTTGTTTTAATCTAGCCTTATCCACACATGCAGGCTCTGTAGGGATGGACTCCGATTTCCCTTGCTTGGGCTGGATCAAGGTGTTATGCGATCCGTGCTGAGAATCTTTCAGGTTGGGAGCCCAGTTTCAAAAAAAAAAATAGCTCAATCGCTAACGGAGCATACTGGATACCTGGCGCCCTCCGGTATTAACCAGCCTTACCCACGCACCTGGACCTCTGTGTGGGTGGACATATGCGTCCTGTACTCGTTGGAATCATATGGATATTTCAACTTCAAAAACAAAAACAAACAAAAATTCTGAGTCCGGAGCTCGCAAAAATTCGAAAAATGGCGATAACGCCGGCACCTCATCAGGTGAGACCGGAAAACCTCTGTCTTTTAGTGAGGTTGTTAAAGGAAGCAAGGGGAGAATTTTGGCAGTCCTTGACAGGGCGGCGGAGGACGGGGCAATTCGTCGTGATAAATGGAAATGGGTGGATGCTGCCTTGGCAAACACTCTTTTCCAGATATTGGAGGAGTTTCCTGGTTCTGTGCCGTCCTGTGAAGAGGCAGGCTGGCATCAGGGCCTTTATAAATTGATCTCCTGCGTGGATGAGCGGTCTGGTATGCTCTACAAGGTAGCCGTGAGTAGGTTAGGGGAGGTGTATTCGGGCGCGAGACTGGAAGCTGTTGAGAAGGAAGAAATTCCTTCCAGGCCCCGGGCTCGCGTCTGGTTACCTAGTACTTCGTCGGGAGAGGACGCAGTACTGCGGATGCTCCGACTTTGCAAGCTAGAAACTCCTGTCGGACCATCCATGCAGGCTATGGTCCTACTTAATAAAGAGTCCGTGGAAGCTTTAGCGGAATCCAAAGGGATCATAAAGTACGTTTCCAATAAGATGACGCTTAGGGTCTACCGCAAAGACGAGGAGCTTGCCTCCAAAGGGACTGTCTCTGCCTCCACAAAAGCCGTAGCTACTGCACAACCAGTGCCAGGGGAAATGGATGTTGGGGAGGGGGAGGTGGAACCAGAGGGGGGAGTTGTTCTCTAGGCGGTCAACCTGAGGCGTCTCTTGTGGAAAACTCCACGGACTCTGATGGGTTATCAGAGGTAGGAAATCTCCTTGAAGAAGCTCTGCTACTCGAGGAGGTTGAAGATGATGAAGCGGACATAACCGTGATGGAGGGAGGTGATTTGGAATCCGATGAGGGTACTCCAAATTAACCTTCACCACTCTAAAGCGGCATCCGCGGGCTTACTGATCCGCTTAAGTAAAAGCGGAGATGATGTAGTCCTCATACAGGAACCCTGGGTTCATGCTGGGAGAGTCTGTAGGCTGAGGATGTTAGGGTATAAGCTACTGGTGGCAAATGATGAAGGTAACCCCAGGGCGTGTATTTTGGCAAAGACCAACCTTAACTCGTTTTTGCTTTCTAATTATAGTGACCGAGATACGGCCGTTGCCAGCCTTGAGTTTGAAGCTGGATGCTTCTAGCTAGCTTCGTCCAACATGGCTCACGACATGACAGGTGGCCTACCACCGACTGTACTTAAGGCTGCTATAGAGCAGGCCTTTTTCAACAAAACTAGGCTAGTCATAGGCAGTGACGCAAATACACACCACACTGTCTGGGGTAGCACAGGTGAAAATGAACGAGGTGAGTTACTTTTTGATTATATTTTGAATACTAACCTCCTTATCTGCAACAAAGACTGCGAACCAACCTTTATAATAAAGAATAGAGAAGAAGTCCTGGACATAACACTTGTCTTGGACTTCGCTTTCGATTTCATTGTTGACTGGAGAGTCTCAGCCGAGCACTCTTTCTCAGATCATCGTTACATAGAATTTACTCTCACTGTTAACTCCCCAGTTCCTATTGCTCAGCGGAACGTTAAAAGGACAAACTGGGGTTTATGTAACAGGAATCTTGCGGCACATCTGCCTATTTCAACCTCCGTAGTGCCGCCAACTGTCCACGAGATTGACAAATTGGTTTAACAATTAACAGGAGGATTAAATAAATCTTTGGAGATATCTTGCCCAATAGGCAAGCCCAGGGGAAAGAAAAAACCCCCATGGTGGTCAACAGATATTCAAGTCCTTAGACGTAGTAGTAGAACCTTATTTAATAAAGCCAAAAAATCAGGTTTAGAAAATGACTGGAACGAATATAAATCTAGTCTTAAATTATACAAAAGTTCGCTGAGGAAAGCTAAACGCAACTCGTGGCGGAACTTCTGTGAGAACATAGAAGAGACTTCAGAAGCATCTAGATTGAGGAAGATTCTATCTACCTCAGCCACTACGCTAGGTTTCTTAAAAAAGCCTGATGGCTGCTGGACAACTTCTAGCAAAGAGACCTTAGACCTCTTACTAGACTCACACTTCCCTGGTAACTCTTTGCAGCAACCAGTGGATTTAAGTGTTCAAAATCAGATATCTTCAAATATTCTTGGGGACATTGTTTCGGAAACCAAAGTTCGATGGGCGATTAGTAGCTTCAAACCCTACAAATCACCAGGACCTGATGGTGTAACACCAGTTGAACTGCAACGATCTGTTCGTTTAATTATACCATTGTTGGTAGCTATTTTTAAAGGCTGCCTTAACCTTTCCTACATTTTTCTAGCTTGGAGGATGACCAAAGTCATTTTCATTCCAAAGGCCGGGAAGAGCTCTTACATAAATCCAAAGGATTTTAGGCCAATAAGTCTTTCCTCCTTTCTTCTAAAAACTTTGGAAAGGCTCATAGAAATCTATATTCGAAGTAGAATCAAACCTAATCTACTGTCTAACTCTCAGCATGCCTATACGAAAGGCAGATCTATAGAAACTGCACTCCACACTATAGTAGGTAGTATTGAGAAATCCTTTGAATATAAGGAATTCGCCCTGACGGCGTTCTTAGACATTGAAGGAGCATTTAATAATGTTAACCCAAATATGATCATATCAGATCTTCAGAAACTGGGCATTAACAGTTCACTAGTTGATATGATTAAAAAGCTACTGACAAACAGAAGTATTACATCAAATCTTGGCAAATCCAAGGCAAATAGGTTCGTTTGCAGAGGAATGCCGCAGGGGGGTGTACTATCTCCTCTACTGTAGAATCTGGCAGTAAATAAGATGCTCATGTCACTAAAAGGGCACGGCTGTAAGGCTGTTGCCTATGCAAATTTCCAAACACACTGTGTGAAATTCTTCAGGATGCCTTAAATATACTCGTCTCATGGGCAGATGAGACTGGCTTAGGTCACTAGGAATAACAAACTTCCAATTTTAGTACCACCTTCGCTAAATGGCACTAGATTAACGTTTAATTATAATGCAAGGTATCTTGGTCTGGTATTGGATAGGAAATTAAGTTGGAAAATTAACATTGAAGAAAGAGTTAGGAAAGCAACTGTAGCGCTATACTCTTGTAAAAAAGCGGTAAGTGGAAGATGGGGGCTATCACCTCGTATTGTTCACTGGCTTTACACAGCGGTCATTCGACCGATTCTTTTATACGGCATTGTGGTATGGTGGCCTGTCTTAGACAAGGTTACAAAATTGCAAAGAGTTCAAAGGGCAGCTTCCATGTGTATCAGTGGTGCACTGAGGACTACACCGACTGACGCCTTGGAGGTCCTCTTTAATCTCGTTCCTCTTGACCTGCTAGGTCAACGGATGGCAGCCTGTGCTGCCATCAGACTCAGGGAAACTATCTGCTGGTCCGAGGGTAGAACAGGCCACTCAACTATCCTTAATAGCTTGCGGTCTGTACCCTCTAATTTGGACTATATTGTTCCAGTAATCTCATTCAATAAGGATTACGTAAATCACATTCCATCTAGGGATGACTGGAAGGGAGGAATCCCGGGGAGAAGGGGCCATATTAATTTCTACACAGATGGTTCCAAGCTAAATAACCAGGTGGGTTATTTTATTTACTCTAAGGAACTGAAGATTAGTATCGCTGCGAGGTTGCCAGACCACTGTAGCGTTTTTCCGGCAGAGGTTATAGCGATAGAAGAAGTAGCATCCTGGTTGAGGATGAATGTCGTATCCGGAAAGGATATAAACATTTATTCAGATAGTCAGGCTGCTATAAAATCTCTAGAATCAGTCTTCCTTAATTCACTAGTTGCCCAACAATGTCGCTTATCTCTAAATGAGATGGCCCAGCATTTTAATATTCACCTCATCTGGGTGCCAGGGCATAGGAACATTGATGGCAACTGCAAAGCTGATGAACTTGCTAGGCAAGGGACTACTGCACAAATTCCTCAAGATAAGGAAGTTGTTGGCATGCCACTTGCTACCTGCAAGTTATTGCTTAAAGAAGAAATGGTAAAAAATGCTAACAAGGGGTGGACTCAAGGATCAACTTGTAATATAACTAGGCAGATTTGGCCGAAATGGGATGCTAAGCGTTCGTCAGAACTGATTTCTCGCACAAGACATAGTGTCTCGACAGTTGTTGCAGTCATAACTGGACATTGCCTCATTGGCAAACATGCGGAGAGATTAGGTGTTAGGTCTTTTGACTTTTGCAGAAGTTGCGGAGATGTGGAGGAGGAAGAAAACATAAAACATTTTCTTTGCTACTGCCCCGCACTTGCTAGGAAACGCCACAAAACACTTGGTTCGTTTCTATTTGATGACCTGGATGACCTGAAGCATGTTGGTATAGGTCAGCTATCAAGTTTTATTAAGAAATCTGGTTGGTTCAACGAGAGGATATAGTAAGACACCCTGTGGTATCACAATGGATAATTTTTGGTCTAAGTGAGTCAGTTCGCAACTGACTGCCACTCCTACCTAACCTAACCTACTGCGCTGTTTGGGAGAATTTTTTTCAAACCCGAGTCTATAATAAAGGCATATGAACCGCAAGTTTTTTTTTAAAACAAAAATAAGAAACCCTCCTTCGGGTTTGTATTTTGTATGCATTTTCTGCCACACGAGGAAGCTCAAACTAAGATATAGGCAAAAAAAAAAAAAAAATAAAATTGATCTACAAAATTAACATTTTAATGTACACTCGCGCTCACATAGTTAAGTAATTCGCATGTTATATAACATTTTTGTTAAAATTTAAATATTTTTATTTAAATTGTTTTTTTATTCTTATATTATTAGTTTTAGTCGACTGAGTATTATTAATTAATTGAATTTTAATTGAATTTACAGTCAATTGCAGTAACCGATATTCATGTGAAATTTCACAAATCGGTTAATGCTTTTTTAAACAAACATGACAAAGATAACAAATGTTCCATTTGTGAAATTTCACATGAATATCGGTTACTGCAATTGACTGTAAATTCAATTAAAATTCAATTAACTTATATTATTAGTTTATATAATCCTGATATGCAAGCAGCCGAAAAATGCGAAAACGTCAAAAAAGGTCAAATATGTTGTGCTCATATAATAAAAGTCATCTGAAAAAAGTAATTGAGATTGTTGAATTTTAGTTGTGAGTCCCATTTTTTCATAAGTTTATCTTAATAATGAATTGGAAATAATCATTGGACTGCAAATCAAGCAAATTTAGCAACCAGTAAGAAAAGGGTTTAGATTTTTATGATAGTTTCAATCGAAACTTTTTGCAAAAAAGTACTTACCTATTAGTTACTATATTTACGTGGCTAGGGCTGTTCATATTTTCTGTCATCATTTGAATATTTGCAATTTTTTAGTACAATTTAGTTCGAACTTTTGTTACATAGAATATTATTTTTTTTCTTTTAAAACATTATTTTGAGTACCAGTATCAGGAAAACCCTATAAGATAAAAATAATTATTTACTTAAATGTTATTAACGTTATTATTATTTATATATGTATAAGTTCACACATTCCACTACATAATACCAACATACCATATTCATACCCTGCCGGATTCACATAAACTGGTTGACGATATTTACTAATTTTTAATGTAGCTAATACTTAACTAGTTGTAAAAGTGGTTTAAAAAATATGCAGAAATCAACCAGTTTGTTTCTAATTGTTTATGTTTGAGGGGAAAAAATTTTAAAAAATGGAAAAAAAAAATGAACAAAAGATGTCATTTGCATGAAAACAAAATAGCCAATTAATTTAATTGTCATTTAACTTCAATCTTATTATAAATTTAAACAAATAAAATAAATAGTTTCCATTTAAACTTTGTTATTTTGAAGTGCGGGAGTGTGATGTGTGAAATTGCTTTTCGAGCTTCATCTATCAATTGGAAAAACAATAATTTTCCCACAAAGTTTTTAAATCAATCAATTTTTTTGTTGTTTTTTGCACTAAAAGTTGACTTCGTCTCTTTGTCAGTGTCGGTAGTGTTCTTAAGTGTATTGTGATTTTGTTATTATTATTTTCTAATATTTGCTAGTTAATAATTAATAAATTTTGTGTTTAATTCAGTGTCGTTTCTTAAAAAATTGCAGGCCGCTCCTGTTCATTTTAGCAATTAATGACGTTACACATGTTATTAAAAACTCCCATCTGTTAGTATATGCAGATGACATGAAAATTTACAGGAACGTAAAGGGGGTTGGTGACACTATTCCACTTCAGTCTGACTTGAAATCCTTTGAAGTTTGGTGTTCTAAGAATAACTTACATCTTAATCCTGATAAATGCCAAGCTATGATTTTTACCAGGAAGAAAACTATTGTGGAATTTGATTATAAATTAAAAGATAAAAATATTTGTCGTGTCGATGTAGTCAAAGACCTAGGTATACATTTTGATACTAAGTTGACTTTTAATGAGCATATTAATCAAATTTGTAAAAAATCCTCATCTCTGCTTGGCTTTATTAAGAGGTGGGCAAAAGAATTTAATAGCCCTTTAGTAACGGTGACTTTATATAATACAATAGTGCGCCCTCACTTAGAGTACGCCAGCCAAGTATGGTCACCATTTTATAATATTCATATAAATAGAATTGAAAGAATTCAAAAAAATTTTATTCGTTTTGCTCTCAATGGCTTAAATTGGATTGACCCTTTAAGCCTTCCTCCTTATGAGGATCGTTTAAAGTTATTACATATGCAGTCTTTGAGCTCGCGTAGAAATATTGCGGATATACTTTATCTGCATCAACTTGTAACTGGGTCTCTTGCTGCACCAGAGCTTCTTAACTATATACATTTTAATAGTAATCGGAGGAGTACTCGTAACTCTTATCAGTTATTTTATCTACCGGTTAGTAGAACTAATTATATGGCTACAGCTCCTTTTAATCGCATGACAACTCTTATTAATAATTGCGAAGTTTATAACATTAGCTTGTCAAAAGGTCAACTCAAGCTTAGACTGAAAACTAACTGTAGCTAAATTTGTAGCTTAATGGTGGTGTGAATTTTTTTGTTTGTGTTGTCCGAGCCCCACAGCATGCTGGGTAAATTTTTTCTAACATTTATGCCTTGGACCACGTAAATTTATACATATAATTATTTTAATATCTATATGTCTATTTTTACATGGTGTGAGTGGGTATGTTGAGAAAGTGCGATAAAGCTAAGAAAAAATTATAAAATAAATAACAAATTAATGTGCATGATAATTTTTTCTATTCCATTTTTTATTGAATAAGCTTTTTACTTGGTATAAAGCTTCAATGCTAAATAGCTAAGAAGGCTATAATAGCTGTAGTAGCTAAACTCTATTATTATTATTATTATTATTATTATTATTATTATTATTATTATTATTATTAAACAACGATGCTTTCCATGGCCTGTGGACACTACAAGAGGAGTCCAAAGTCTATTTTCAACCTATTCCTATCGATTGGAGCAAACAATAATTTTTTCCCAAAATTAGTCAAAAACGTTCCTTTCCAGGGTCCAGAACAACTAAGTGATGTCAAAAATAGTTTTTGAAGCTTCTCTATCTTCCGTCCTTTCCATGATACTGGGACACTCCAAGAGACGTCGAAAACGAATTTTTGACCTTTCCTCATCGATTTAAGCAAAAGAAAAACAGTTTTTCTTTAATACACTTCAAACCAATTGGCTCGAGCCATTCACTGCATCATGAATTTTGTATACATGGGAGTGTGAGCTTCACACGCATTCGCATTCATGAGACTCGAGCCACTTAGACGCTCTCATTCATGAACAGCATGCTATTTTCGTATTCGCTATTAGTGAGCGCAACTCAGATTCGCCCTCATTATTGCATGTAATGTGAATCACTTAATGCTGTTCTCTGATGTGTACCAAGTACTATATGGTAGGTTCAATGAATTCAAAGTAAAATATTTTATAAATTTTGCACATTTCATGTTTTGGAGAAGCGATAGAAGCAGACGATGCTCATAAATGCCTACGTAAGGCTCTGCAAGTTGCAAGAAAAAAACACTCATAAAGTTTATTATTAATTATGTATTACCAATAATTTTAATAGTACCTTCTGTCTCAATAATAAAATATGTACTATAAACTAAAGATATTAATTGTGTAAATGTGTAAACATATTTTATATCAATTAGTAGGTATAATTTCATATCAACTAATTTTAAATTGCTTAAAAAACAATAGTTCTGAAAGTAGTTATTCACTACTGGTTCAGTAGGTAGTTACCCACAACTGGTTTGTAAAGTAGTTTATCGAAACTAGTTTAAAAGACATGCAGATATGGACAAATGACTTGTGCCTAGGACAACATAATGTTAAAGTAAACAGTTCTCTCTAAGAAAATAAATCGACTGTTCAACCAGTTGTGGTGTACAAAAAACTAGTTTTTCAACCAGACGGTAAGGTACAATAGAAGAAATGCTTTGTGCTATTCGTGGGTTTGAATTTGTTTTGCTATTGTGTTTGCACCGCATGTACTTTATAAATAGGAATAGAGTGTCGTGTTTTAGTTCGGTACGATTTGCGATTGTGTCGTTTATTTCACTCAACAGCAAATTGCATCAGTGACGCCACCGGCTTGAAAAAAAATGTATTATACACCCAACCCTCTTTTTAAACGGTATATAAGTTCCTTAGAAAACCGTGCAAAAATCGTGTAAAAAAATACATGCAATGTATGGTAAATTTGGGGATATGTTCCAAAAACCGTACAAAAAAAAGTTAAGATAGTTTAAGATTTTTATTTTTGTCCCTAACGAAAGTGCTCTTCTTTTTGGTATATTTTGTTGTTGTTTATGCATTTTATTAATCGGGTGTGTACTATAAAAAAGATGTAAAATAATATTACATATTTATAGAACTTATCTAAACCGAATATTTAACACATTACTTTTATTGGTAGTAAAATATTAACATGAATGCAAATTATACTTCAAATTTCACCATCGAATTAAAAAAAACCTTAAGCTTAATATCAACTCTTAAATTACGAACTGAACGCTTTAACACAAAATAAATACTGAATAACCGTATGCTGTGTTCAAATTGCAGTTCAATCAGATAAAAAAACTAATTCGGGTATTCCCAATTGTATTTGTGTTGCTGTATACACAACTTTCTGTACAACTTAGAATTAAAATTAAGAAAAAATCTTTTATGAAATTCGTGCAAGAACAAAAAATTCGTGTAAAAAAGTTTATTTGCTCTTATTTTTGAACCGTGTTATTTCAAAATCGTGTAAAAAGTACCGTGTAAAAAGAAGGTTGGGTGTACTTAAATAGAAAAAGTATTAAAAATTGAATAAATAAATTTTTATTGCAATAACCGATGAGGAATGTATTTAATAAATTCAAATGTCAGAAACTGTAAAGCTTAAATAAACTATTACTATTTTTAAACATGTGTTGCTACCCGATTATTATTGAATTTGAAATATGTCATTCATTGAAGAATTCGCGTCCTCCGCAGTTCAACTAAATTTCCACGATTATAATTTTTTATTTAATTCGATTTAAAAGTAAACGTTCCTATTTCCACTTCCGTTTTTGTTTCGCCAGCATCAGAGTTACCTGAACTACCTTGCAGCAATCAACAAGCATTTCAAATGCCAAAATTGTTTTCTGAATATTTTGGAAACATGGACCCTGAGTCAACAAATGAGGCAATGCCACTCAGTATGACTCATTTGGAAACTAATTTGGTATTGTATGAACGTCAGTCATCTATTGCAGTTACAGATTTCATTAAGCGAAGTGACTGTGTAGCGAAGATGTTCAAAATAATAAAAAATCAACTTTTTTACATCTCAGCAACTATTTGACGCATATGGATAAGATTTGGTACACATGTTTTTATAGTTTTTAATAAGTCCTTAACTTAGTTTGGTTTGCGAAAAAGAGTAATGTCACGCCTTCTCATATAAGAGAACAACTAAGCTTATCGTATCTCATAAATTATTTGACGCAGATAAATGAGACTTGGTACATATATAATAGGTAGAGGCAGAAGTAACATTCAATGAAAAAATGAGAGGTGCCACGCTTCCAAAATGAGAAAAGACCAAAATTTATTGTGTCTCAACAACTATTTTACGCAGATGAATGAGACTCGGTACATATACAGCAGCGGTCCAAATAATAGCAGTGCGGTGTCATTTTTGATTACTAGCAAAAGTAAGAAAATATTTAATTCCCCCCTTAGCATGAATTCGTTATACTTGAACGCCCCCAAGGCTATAAAATAAACTGTACGATTGACAACACTGCATTGGAATAGATGTATTCCAATACTATTTCTAAGGACCGGTTTTACAATTTCAACATATTCAAAAGCAAGTGTTCAAGTGTTTCAAAAACACTGTTAACCCTTTCGGTTATTCTATGCCATATGTCATAGTCGTTTTTTAAGGTCAGTTTGAAGTCAAAAAAACTTCAAAATAATTTTTTTTTTATTTTCTAATTTTTTTCGAAAGCTTTGTGTACAAATTGAAACAAAAATTGAATTGATTGGTGGAAGCAGTAAGGTTTATGATTAAATAGAGTTTGCTCTATATCAATATCAATATTCTTTGCCGTATTTTGCAAAAAAATACCACTTCATACTTTAATTTTTTTACTAAACAAATAAGTAGCTTTATTTGATAATTTGGTGAATGCCATTTTGAAGCTTAATGTTGGCTTAGTAAGTGTAAAAATTTAAATTTGCATTTTGGTACTTTCATTACCATTCAGTACATTTTATGCCATATGACATAGCTCCCAAAAACCACTTTCTAAAATAAAATTTTTATAAATTAGTTTCAATTATTGTTTAAAATGGCGTTAAGAGTAAGAAAACGGAAAATACTGATTTCTTAAGTCAAATGGAAAGGAGAAGTTACGAAAGGGTTAAGAAGCATTAAGTAAATTATTTTTGATATATTCAAACTTTTTAATTAAAAAAAGGTCAAAATACTATTTGTTAATTGTGCTACAAAAAATTAAATACATTTGATCAACAGTGGTAAAGTCGATTAATAAATTTCTGATAAATAGTTATTTTTCATTTTAAAAAAATGCCACCAACAAAAACATTGATTGGAAAGCGTACCAGAGGAAGTACACTAAAAAGAAAGGCAAGAGAAAATGAAACGCCAGAACAACGCAATGAGCGGATTCAAATTGTCAAAACTCAACATTCGATAGCAAGTGCAAATGAAACGCCAGAGCAACGCAATGAGCGGATTCAAAGAGACAACATTCAGCATTCGATAGCAAGAGCAAATGAAACGCTAGAACAACGCAATGAGCGGTTATAAAGAGACAAAACTCAGCATTCGATAGCAAGAGAAAATGAAACCCCAGAACAACGCAATGAGCGGATTCAAAGAGACAAAACTCAGCACTCGATTGCTAGATCAATCAAATTAGTGCAAGTTAGGGTATCGAGAGTGGTACCGTTGGATAGGTAATCGTTTCACCTACAATTTATGTCATATAAAGTTTTTGCGTAAGTGTTACCGTTTCGGAGAAATTTTCGAAAATTGCAATTCAAAATGAAAAATTTGGGCATTTTTTACCGGAAGTTTAAAATAGAAAGTTGATTTTTGCGACTGATTATTTTTATTATAATTAAACATTATGAACTTACAGTCATTTTAGCAAAGACCAATATTGTAAATTTTACTTATTGATCAATGCTATTTTTTATTCAACAAACATGACAAAGATAACAAATGGAACAATTTAACCTGGTAATTGGTGACATATGTTTCGGCTATTACCACATAGCCTCATCAGACCAGTTTTTTGGTTAATGTTGTACATGGAGTCGAACCCCTGACCGTACATGCACTTCAATTGCATATCTGTCGACGGCCGCTCTAACAACTGAGCTACTGAGGAACTGACCTTGAACTGTACAAATTGCGTATATCCATTTATTATCTCTTGTCACTTTCTCGCTTGTTGTCACAGCTGCTAAGCCATTGGCTTAGAGACTTGCTATGATTTTATTTTTCGAAAATTGTGGTGTTGCCAGCCACTTTTTTTTTGAAATTGGCGTGTTCTCCATATGGTTTAAGAAAGTTGATTTTTGCGACTGATTATTTTTATTATAATTAAACATTATGAACTTACAGTCATTTTAGCAAAGACCAATATTGTAAATTTTACTTATTGATCAATGCTATTTTTTTTTTTTTTTTTTTTTTTCATGTTTGTTGAATAAAAAATGGCATTGATCAATAAGTAAAATTTACAATATTGGTCTTTGCTAAAATGACTGTAAGTTCATAATGTTTAATTATAATAAAAATAATCAGTCGCAAAAATCAACTTTCTTAAACCATATGGAGAACACGCCAATTTCAAAAAATATGTGGCTGGCAACACCACAATTTTCGAAAAATAAAATCATAGCAAGCCTCTAAGCCAATGGCTTAGCAGCTGTGACAACAAGCGAGAAAGTGACAAGAGATAATAAATGGATATACGCAATTTGTACAGTTCAAGGTCAGTTCCTCAGTAGCTCAGTTGTTAGAGCGGCCGTCGACAGATATGCAATTGAAATGCATGTACGGTCAGGGGTTCGACTCCATGTACAACATTAACCAAAAAACTGGTCTGATGAGGCTATGTGGTAATAGCCGAAACATATGTCACCAATTACCAGGTTAAATTGTTCCATTTGTTATCTTTGTCATGTTTGTTGAATAAAAAATAGCATTGATCAATAAGTAAAATTTACAATATTGGTCTTTGCTAAAATGACTGTAAGTTCATAATGTTTAATTATAATGAAAGTTTAAAATTTCCGAAAAATTAAGTGCAAGTTAGGGTATCGAGAGTGGTACCGTTGGATAAGTAATCGTTTCACCTACAATTTATGTTATATAAAGTTTTTGCGTAAGTGTTACCGTTTCGGAGAAATTTTCGAAAATTGCAATTCAAAATGAAAAATGTGGGCATGTGGGAAACTCCAGAACATCGCAATGAGCGTGTTCAAATTGACAACACTCAGCATTCGATTGCTAGAGCAAATGAAACACCGGAGCAACGTAGTTTGCGTGTTGAGGGATGTCGTGCTCGAGCAGCAAAGTCTGTTCCTAAAAATAGAGCAGGCTTAAATGGTGAGGCATTCGCGCATAATAAAAATATTGATTACAGCTTAAATACAAATGTTGTAATTGGAGAAATGAATAAAATTTGTACTCACTGCGATGCATTAAAATTCGAAAAGGAGTCGCCGGGAATATGTTGCTCAAATGGAAAAATAAAATTGTTGACTCTCAATGCACCTCCTGAGCCATTAAAGTCATACATGCGCAAATTCGCCAGAATTAGCGTTTTAGATGGCCTCGTTTTTTTTTTTGGCGTACATCTTTCAGCTATAGTTTTTCTTGCAGCTAAGGCTGTATTGAATTAATATTCTAGGTTGTTCAATTGAAATTCAGATAGCTATATTTTTTATTTAACTTTATATATAACCTTTCATTTTTTTTTTTTTTTAACTTGAATGAATTTTAATTGAACAACCTTGAATATTAATTGAAGACAGCCTTATCTTCAAGAAAAACTATGTCAGAGTATATATGTTGTAGTATGTATGTTGAGTAGAATATGTTGGTACTACAAAAACAAAACTTAGGACAAGACTCTCAGGACACCGATCTGACCAAAAAAATAGAACAGGTCAAGTTCCTAAGACAGCACTCTCAGCCCACTGTGCAGAATTCGGACATTATACTAACTTAGACGATGTGAAGATCTTGCAACAAGAGAACCAATATGACAAACGACTAATGATAGAGATGCTTCACATTATTAATACTCCCACTGACATGAGAATGAACTTTAAGAGTGACACCGAAAATTGTGCTCACATATATAGGCACTTCGTTAATAATTAATTTAGTTCAAATTTTGACCTCATTAAACTTAAATGTAAGTTCGGTACCATTTTCTCGTTATTTTTTTGTTTATGTTAGTGAAAGTGTTTAATTTTTATGTTACTTTTTAATAATTTATTGTGATGTTTACTTATTGTTGCATATTGTAATTTTAGTGACCCCTGAGGATGAAGAAGGAACTTCTTCGAAATATTGGGTATTTCAAATTTTAAGAATTAATAAATGAAAAAAAAAAAATTTTACTTTAAGCGAAAAAATACATGTGTCTGCACTCTTCGACGACTGACGCTAAAAGTTATAGAATCCGCCCCTGTACAAAAGACCGCTCCAATATACATCATTTAACTTTTGTTATTTTAAGTTCAAGACATTGTTGCAGTTCAGCACTTACCAAACTTTTCCATAGTTTACAAAACTTGCAACTATGTCGATATATAATTAAATTCACCCACTTAAAATATATTAAAACATTGTTGCATTTTATTGCATTTCATATTTTAGTCAATACAAAATCTTGCAACAATGTCGCAATGCAATTAATAAACAATTAAATTCACCCACTGCAAGAAATAACAACGTTGTTGCATTTTATTGCATTTCGTAAGTTACTCAACGCGGAAGACTGCAACAATGTAGATCACTAGTTTTAAATATTGCGTCAACGCAAAACCAAAACAAAAACACACAGAACGAAATGCTTTCGCTAAAACTGCTTGTTTTTGTGGCTCTCTTTGTTCTTTCTTTCAGTTACTTTCTCAGGGTAAATTTAAGTCATTCTCAAATAATACGTACATGTGTATGTGAAACATGTACGCATTCTTATTCTCTTTTTCCGAGTAAATTTAAGTTATAAATAACACATACATATTCTCAAATAATACGTACATGGGTATGTAAAACATGTACGCATTCTTATTCTCTTTCTCTGAGTAAATTACACATACTTTTTAAGCCACAAGAATTCCACGCATGTGTAAGTGAAACATGTGTGCATTTCTCCATATTCTTAAGTCATGGGAAAATACGTACATGTGAATAAGAAACATGTACGCATTTTCGCTGAGTATGTTTTTTTTTAGCTTTAAGAATTATATTCGTACATGTGTATGTAAAACATGTACGCACTCTTTTAGCATAAGTTTTACTATATAAGAGCACTTTTCTAAAATAAAGTAATCATTTTTGATCAAACCAAGTTTGAAAGTGAAAACCTAAGTTTTTATATTTCAACCTAAAACTGCTAAACTGAATAATGAAATATATCGACACTTCGGAAGTTAGTAGATTATGACAGGGTTGTTATTTTCGTATGGCAATACTTTTATGTATTAAAATAACATGTTACGCCACCTACGCTACCTTTGTAAAACTATCATAGAAAATGAAACGAAAGAATAAAAATAAAGTCAGTCCTTATAAGAAAGTCAACGTGTTTTAATAGGTTATGGGCGAATTCCACAATTTTAATAAAAAGTTTTGATTAAAAATATTAGTTGTACTTTTAAATAAACATGACCACTAACTATATTCAAAGTTTTCCGAAGCTAAAAGAAAGAGAAAATTACGATGAGTGGAGTTTTGCGGCAGAGAAATTGTTGGTGCTTGAAGGCATGGTTCACTACATCAAGACAGTGGCCGGCACCGAGAGGAAAACTGCAGATGACGTAAAAACCAAAGCAAAGCTAATATTAACCATTGATCCAGGTTTGTATGTGCATATCAAGGAAACAAAAACCTCTGAAGAGTTATGGGGAAAGCTTAAAAACATGTTCGATGACTCAGGTTTTTCGAGAAAAATAACCTTGCTGCGACATTTAATCTCAGTGCATCTGGAAAACTGCGATTCTATGACTACTTATGTAACCCAAATTATCGAAACAGCGCAACGATTAAAGGGCACAGGATTTGCAATTACCGATGAATGGATCGGATAATTACTATTAGTAGGTTTATCGGAAAAATTTTCTCCGATGATCATGGCCATTGAACACTCTGGTATCCAAATTACCGCAGACGTTATTAAATCAAAATTAATTGATATGGAAGTTTCGAGTTTAACTGAACCGGATTCCAGTAGCGCTGCATTCATTGCGAATAAAAAACAGCATTACAGAAAAAGCAACAACACGAATAACAGAAATAGCGGAATGCCAATGGCAAGCGAAAAGAAGATAACTTGCTATAAATGTAAACAAAGTGGACATTATAGAAATCAGTGTCCATTGTTGCAGAAAAACAAACAGTCAAATGCTTTCAGTGCGGTGTTTTTGAGTGGCGAATATAGTAAAAATGAGTGGTATGTGGACTCCGGTGCCAGTGCACATATGACGGCAAATAAAAATTGGATAAAAAGTGCGAATTACATTCCCAACTTATCAGAAATTATTATTGCAAATGAAACTAAACTGCCAGTTTTGTGCGCTGGAGATATAGAAATCACGACAGAATATTATTACGTCATCACAGTTAAAGATGTGCTATGCGTGCCAAACTTAACAACAAATTTGTTGTCCGTAAGTGAATTAATCAAAAATGGAAATAGTGTTGTTTTTGAAGCCGGTTACTGTTACATTCGCAACAACAAAAATGCATTGGTTGCAACAGCTGAACTAACGAATGGTGTTTACAAACTCAAGTTGAAAAATAGTAAAGAATGTAAGTTAGCAGCGCCAGCGGTAGTAAATTCGGAGATATGGCACAGACGGCTAGCACATATTAACAGTAGTGATTTGAATAAAATTAAAAATGGAATTGTTGATGGCCTATTTTATCCCGGTACCAGTGGCATAGTGAAGGAAGAGTGTGTGACCTGTTGCGAGGGTAAACAGATAAGGTTACCTTTTTCACATGTGGGCCAGAGTATTATCTGTAGTGTCTCAGTACTACAGATAATACATGCTGATGTATGTGGTGCCATGGAAACAAAATCTATTGCAGATTCAAAATTTTTTCTTTTATTTGTGGACTATAGCCGGATGACTTTCATATTTTTTATGAAGCACAAAAGTGAAGTGTTTAAAAAATTTAAAGATTTTAAAGCGATGGTTGAAAACCAACAAAACATGAAAATAAAAATTTTGCGCACTGATAACGGTGGCGAATTTTGTAGTGGTGAAATGGAGAATTATTTAACAAAAGCCGGAATAATACACCAGGAAGCAACTGCTTACACACCAGAGCAAAATGGTGTTAGTGAACGAGCAAATAGAACAGTTGTAGAAAAAGCAAGATGCTTATTATTTGACGCAAAGTTAGACAAAAAGTTCTGGGCTGAAGCTGCACATACAGCCGGGTATCTCAAAAACAGATGTTACTTCAAGTTTAGAGAAGAAAACTCCATATGAAGTGTGGTATGGAAAGAAACCAGACATAAGTCACATTCGTCTGTTTGGAAGCCCTGTTATGGTCCACGTTCCCAAAGAAACGAGATTAAAGTGGGACAGAAAAGCCGAGCAGTATATTCTTGTTGGATTCTCAGAAAATGTAAAAGACTATCGAGTCTATGATCCTAGAAAAAATATCGTCACAGTCAAGAGAGATGTTGTAGTCATGGAAGGAATAGGAGCTGAAAAAACTGTCGAAGAAGAAAATGCGATCTGGGTTCAGAGTGAAGAAGAAAATGTCATCGATGTTCAGAGTGAAGAAGTAGAACAGAATGTAGAAAGCAGAGATTCAGTGGGGGATTCTACAGTTAATGAATCTCTGAATAATTCAAGTTCCTGTACATCAGTTTACACAAATTCAGATAGTGAATCTAGTGATGACACCTTAGTTTCATCAAACATCGAGACTGATATTTCATCCAGTGAGATTCCAGATGCTCAAGAAATTCTAGATAGCAAGAGAACCAGGAAAGTGCCGGATCGTTTTGGTTATAATAACATGTGTTTTTCTAGTACTTTTCCAGAAGTTGAGCTGATTGACGTTTCAGAGGCACTAGAGGGACCAGAAGCAAAACAATGGAAGCAAGCCATGCAAGAAGAGCTGCAGTCATTTGAGCACAATGATGCATGGGAGCTGGTTTATATCCCGAGTGGTGCGCCTATAGTGAAATGCAAGTGGGTATTAAATAAAAAACTGGATGTTAGCGATAAAGTGCGATATCGTGCCAGACTTGTAGCAAAAGGGTTTACACAGAGACGTGTCATCGATTATGTGGACACTTTTTCTCCTGTGGTAAGGCACTCTACGTTGAGGATGTTATTTGCACTTAGTGTTCAGTGGAATATGCACATCAATCATCTAGATGTAACAACTGCGTTCTTGAACGGGCATTTAAAAGAAAATATTTATATGTCTACGCCTGAAGGTTTTGCAAGCCAAAGCAACGGAAAGGTACTTAAACTTAAAAGAGCTATTTATGGATTGAAACAGTCATCCTTAGTATGGTACGAAAAAGTAAAAGATTGTTTGTGTAACTTAGGCTTTAAAAATAGTAAGTTTGAACCATGTTTATTTATCAAAATTAATGATAATGTTAAAATCATAGTAACAGTTTATGTAGATGATTTTTTGATTTTTTCAAATAGTGTTCAGGAAACAGAAAAGTTGAAAACTTCATTAAGTTCTGAATTTAAATTAAAAGACTTAGGTCCTGTGAAACGTTATTTAGGTATGAGAATTAATGTAAATACGCATTGCAATTACATAACTGTAGATCAACAGCAATACATAGAGATGTTACTGTCTAGATTTGCTATGTCTGATTGTAGACCAATAGATACTCCTATTGAATGTAAGCTAAACATTAAAAAATCGGAGAAATGTGTTGAAGAGGTTCCTTACCAAAGGTTGGTAGGCAGTTTAATGTATCTAGCTGTATTGGCAAGACCAGATATTGCATATGCTGTAAGCTATCTAAGCCAATTTAATAATTGCTACAATGAAACTCATTATATTTATGCAAAAAGAGTATTAAAATATTTACAAAAAACAAAAACATATTGCTTAAAATATAGTAAAGAAAATGTTGAATTACAAGGTTTTGTTGATGCCGATTGGGCTAGCGACATTTCAGATAGAAAATCCTATACTGGGTACTGCTTTACGATGGCTGGTTCTGTAATATCATGGCAGAGCAGGAAACAGAAGACAGTGTCTTTATCTAGTACAGAGGCTGAATATGTAGCGCTCTCAGAAGCATCTAGAGAAGCAGTTTATTTAAAAAATTTAATGTATGAGATTACTGAAAAACATTGTATTATTGTATTGTATTGTGATAATCAAAGTGCATTAAAATTGGCAGCAAGCCAGCAGTCACTTAACAGATCAAAACATATTGATGTCCGATATCACTATGTTCGAGATGCTATTAAAAATAAATTAATCGCGATTAAATATACCTCGACTCAAGAAATGCCTGCTGACTTGTTAACCAAGGGTTTACTATCAACGAAACATTATAAATTTATGAAAATGATAGGAGTAATTCCAAATTAATATTCAATTAATTACTCATTATGTTAATTTTAAATTATATACAGTTACGGACAAAACAATAGAATCATACATTTTTTTGTAATACTTATTCAATTTAAGTCTATGCCACATATTTGATTGTTTCGACCTCTAGCGGTAGCAGTCTGTGACTATGTGGTGTAGAAAAAAAAAGTATCTGGCAACACTACAAGCACGAAGTTATAACGGGAAATCACCGGCATTAGAAAAAGTGCGTATAAAGAGCGGTCATAAGAATAGAATCAGCAGAAACAAATATTTAAAAACTACTAAAATTCTTATTTATGAGAAAAAATAATATTGCTGGTGAGTCGTCTGGAATACGATTATAATAAAAAAATTTAAGTCAAAACAAAAATTATGTAGGAAATTTAGGAAAATGGGTAGCGCAAGTCACTGCACAGATAAGGAACGGGACATCATTAGAAAACTAAGGAATGATGGGCAAAGCCAACGCCAAATAGCCAAAACCATTGGGAAATCCCAGCACTTTGTTTTTAACGCCTTATGTCCTCAAAAATCACATTTTGAAACAGGGAGGTCACGAAAAACCACGCGCAAAGACGATGACCACATTAAATTTCTTTCAAATAAAGACCCATTTAAGTCTGCTGGAGCGATTCAAGCAGAGCTTGCGCTACCAATTTCTACTCGGACTGTAAGACGGCGCACAGTGTTATATTTTGAGAAAAAATGGACAAAATCAAATTCCCGTCGATAACAATGCCCAAAAAAAACGAGGTCGGTCTCATTCGAAAGGTGATTTCATGCTTTTTTTAGAAAAATTGTCCCGAATCGAGATCCCAGCTTTGGGCATTTCTCAGAAATGCCCAAAATATGGTCTTTTTCACTTTTAGACAGTTTTTCCCAATTTTAGTACAATTTTGACTCGTATACATATCCGATGATAATTTATTTTGAAAGTCGAGAGTATATATATATATATTTATATATCTTTTAAAACTAATTCGTTATAAAAAAAAAAATTTTTTTCGTATTATAACTAAAAAAAATGACAAAAATGACATTTTTTTAGTTATAATACGAAAAAAAATTTTTTTTTTATAACGAATTAGTTTTAAAAGATATATAAATATATATATATATACTCTCGACTTTCAAAATAAATTATCATCGGATATGTATACGAGTCAAAATTGTACTAAAATTGGGAAAAACTGTCTAAAAGTGAAAAAGACCATATTTTGGGCATTTCTGAGAAATGCCCGAAGCTGGGATCTCGATTTGGGACAATTTTTCTAAAAAAAGCATGAAATCACCTTTCGAATGAGACCGACCTCGTTTTTTTTGGGCATTGTTATCGACGGGAATTTAATTTTGTCCATTTTTTCTCAAAATATAACACTGTGCGGCGCTTAGTCGAAAAAAATCTTTTTGGAAGACGCTCCCGCCAAGTACCTTTGCTTACTAAGAAGCAAAAGATAAGTCGCATGAATTTTGCAAAGATTCACTCACAATGGGATGGGCCTCAGAATTCAAAAAAATGCCGAAATATCCAGTGGTCCGACGAATCGAAGGTGAATATGATTGGAAATGATGGGAAAGCATGGGTACGGAGGCCAAAAAATCAAGAACTAAACCCACGTTACACCACCAAAACATTTAAGCATGGTGGTGGTAATATAATGGTATGGGGATGCTTCTCGTGGTATGGTGTGGGACCTTTATTTTGGATAAAGACGATCATGAATAAGAATCTTTACATACAAATTCTAGAGGAAGTCATGTTGCCCTATGCCGATTGGGAAATGCCAATAAAATGGCAATTCCAACAAGATAATGACCCGAAACATACGGCGCTTCTTACAAAAAAGTGGTTTTTGGACAAAAAAATTGATGTAATGGAGTGGCCATCACAATCACCGGATTTGAATCCCATAGAGAATTTATGGAGAATTGTCAAGGATAAAATTGGTCCAGTGAAGCCAACTAATAAAGAAGAATTGTGGGAAAAAATCAAATTTGCTTGGTACTCCATACCTCCAAGTACTTGTCAAGCTCTGGTGGAGTCCATGCCAAAGAGATGTAAAGATGTTTTAGCTAATAAGGGAAACACAACCAAATACTAATTAAAACAGTAACTTTTTATTTATTTTATTATAGTCGTAATTATTTATCCAATAATTTCTTTTGTGATTCTATTGTTTTGTCCCATGAATTTTTTATGTTCAAATTGTTTTTATCAATTTACTTTTAATTGCTTGAAGCTTTTGGTTTTTTGTTTTGATAAATAATATGAAAGAATAGTGAATATTAAAAAAATATGTATAGCAAATTATTTTTTTCGTTTTTTTTAAAGTGTTAAAGCATTAACGCAAGAAACTCAAACTGATTCTATTGTTTTGTCCGTAACTGTAAGTACGAGTAATTGTATAATTACTATAATAGTTTTACCTTTATTTTAATAAGTGGGGGTGTTATTTTCGTATGGCAATACTTTTATGTATTAAAATAACATGTTACGCCACCTACGCTACCTTTGTAAAACTATCATAGAAAATGAAACGAAAGAATAAAAATGAAGTCAGTCCTTATAAGAAAGTCAACGTGTTTTAATAAGGGTGCGTTCATCGCGCATATGGCTGTTCCGATATTCAAAGTAGTTTTTGATTAATCGCGACTGTCCGGTTTAGCCCCGCGTCCGGTTTAGCCCCACCCTCCCCTACTATAATTTTACTACTATTTTGCCAATGTCAGCAAAAAAGTATACCTTTCTAACAACAAATATTTTACAGCTTAAACTAAATCAAATTTTTATAAACAATGTCATAGGCTTACACATTTACAATATTTTTTTCTATTATCAAATTTACACCGTTTTTGGGGTTAATGGTTTGCTATTTACGAATCTAAACTTGCCTCTCTTCTATTACGTCAGGATTCTGAATTACCCTTGCTTCGAAGTGCAGAAGGCGATGTATTCAGGCCTAAGGCAGGATACCTTAGAATTCTGACAGAAAAAACCAATTACAGATGCGTGCAGTAATGCCAACTTTTTTATGAAATCAACACCATACGCGTTAATCTGATCAATGTTACTAGCATTCATTGGTCAGATGCGTCCAAAATAAATCACTTGTGATCAGATGGACGCGCGCAGTGTTGATATAATAAAAAAATGGCATTAATGCACGCATTATACAAGAAACCTCAAAGTTTGGCGGTGGCTCCTTTATGATATAGGGCTGTTTTCATCGTAATAAACAGGGAGTTCTGCGTAAAATCAATGAAAACCAATGAAAATTTGTGGAATATTTAAAAAAAAAAACTCCTATGAGTCAAACAACCGCAAAAAATCTGGGCGAGCTATGGAAGGTCGCCAATGGACAATGGTCCGTGATCAGTACTCAAATACTAAACAAATTCAAAGCGAGTATACCTAAGAAAATGCACTTCACCACTAAAGCCAAAAGCGGCCACATAAAATATTAAAAAATGATTTACAATGTTTTTATTACTTTAAGTCACAAAACTGTTCACAAAAGACTAAGTATAAAATTAACTACCTAAGTTAAACAAAATGTGAAATATTTTAGTTTTGATTTTTTTTAGCTAAAATAAAGAATTTGTAAGTTTTCTTTAAAAACCTTTTTACAAAAAACAAAAATACAGCCTTAAAACTAGAAATATAATATTTCGTGAACAGTTTTGTGGCTCACTGTAACTTTGATGTGCGACAAATTAAAACAATTTCGAAACAATGTACAAATAAAAAAGTTTCTGCTATGGACTTTTATGCCTATAGAATTATGATTCCAAATGACCAATCGAACCATATTCTCCATTGTCGTGAGCAGGTCCAGATTATGGCTATATGCCGCCCGTACGCCAATAAAATTTTGCCACCCCCAAAATTAAAAAAAAATTACAAGTAAATTTTTAGTAGTACAAACGCCTGACAACAAAAACAACCTTAGGAACTTATAAGTTATATGCCATTCAAGTGAAACCCAAGTAACCTCAAGTAACCCCAGTAACCTCAGTAGCCTTAAGCTATTTTTTTGAACTTTGAAACTGCAAACGAAAGTAACCGAATCGACCTAACAGGTACAATTTTTCGGAGCGAACCGTCTCTTTCAACTTTGAATAAGCAATATTGGATGCTGAAAAATCAATAGAAAAGTAGCTCTGTAAATATATTTCTGTTTACTATACGTTAAATAAAAATTCTAAAGAAAATATTCATATAGACTTTTATTTCTTTCTACCACTACCTACTTGATGCCTATTTTTGGATTAAGAAAAAAAAATAATTTTTTTAAAAATTTTGCCGCCCCGTGGCCTTGCCGCCCATACGCCATGGCGTCGGTGGCGTATGCGGTAATACGGCCCTTGTTGTGAGCTCTTCCACCAATTCATTGTGGATATGTAAGCAAAAATTGAAACAGAGCAACTTCTTTATATTCGAACGCATCAGTCAGAACTACGTAGTACACAGTATATTCATTTAAAGATGCAATTAGAAATTATGTCAATATACAAAATATTGGCCGAATGGTGATACTCAGACATAGCAGTTTTTTCAACCACAAATCAAAACGATGAAGTACTTCAGTATCAACTTGGTCGATATATTAGCAGCAATGAAACTGTCTGGCGAGTTTTGAGCTTCAATATACATGAACGCGCACCAACTGTTGTACATCATCTTTTGAACTTTGTCAACAAGATGCAATTGCAAGAACATTAGTATATGAAAATGTTCCAAAATATTATACGTGGAACAAATCGAAAAAAGAATTTCAAAGACGAAAGAAAGGTGCTAATATCCTGGAATAAGAGAAACTGATGCAATTGGTTCATCATTCATCCAAATTGTCCTAAATGTTATTTTTGAGAATGTTGTTGTTTGAAGTAAAAGGACCAACATCTTTCGAAGCATTCAGAACAGTAGATGGAGAAATTAGTGCAACTTATCGAGAAGCATGTTTGAAATTGTGTTTACTTGAAAATGACCAACAATGGTAACACAAGCTTCACTCATGTGCAGTGATGTACCGGTGAGCAAAAACCAAATTTGCTCACCATTTATATTGGGTTTTTGCTAAAATCGTTTTTGCTCAGTGCAGAAATGGACTTTTTCATTTTTTCTTAAATATTTTTTAGCGAAATATAATTGAATTAACTGGTCACTCCATTGAACTTAAGAATCCTCAGATTTCTACCTAATTTCAATGAAACAGCGATTTCATAGAGCCATATGAATGTAATACAATGTGTGCACAACGTATTACGATATCATCATGGTATTGTTTCCTGGGAATTGTAAATGTAAAGTTGAGCGGTGTGTTTATAAAAATTAGCTCTAATAAATAACAAGCTGACAGTGTTGCCCTAGCATTCGTATATTAAGACCAATCGTTGACTTCCTCAATGACTTACAATCATATAATTGTGTTATTCACAAAGTTTCTGGGACTTTAATCAAACTCGAACATGAACTTAATAACGAAATTGAGCAATCAGAGGAATTTAGTGAAAGTGAGAAGTTTGCTCTGAGAGAAAAATTATAAGAACGTAAACACTTTGCATTAAGGCCAATTCACTTAACAGCAATAAAGCTTGATCCAAACTCATAAGCATGCGACTTGTCTGCAAATGAATCTATGGATGCGAATTAATTTGGGACTCCGTTTCATAAGTGGCCGAAAAAATGAATCTGTCTTTATGGTGGAAGACATATGTATCAGAAAGTAAACCGACTAAAGTTGCCATTTGAATACTGTCGGCGCCAACAACAACAGCGGTTGTAGAAAGGTCATTTAGTAAATTTTGATGGATTCATAACAAGAAACGAACTCGAATTTCTACAGAGCGTGCTGGAAAACTCACATATCTTTCTTATAACTATAAATTGTGCACAGAAATATGGGATGGACAAACAGATGATAATTTAGCCGAGAAGATTCTTCTGAATACTCAGATATTTTTGAAAATAAATAATTTTCTAATTTGTATTAATTACTAATTCTTTCCTTTTTCTTTCAAATAAAATGTATTTCTTTAGCAAAATTCGGCAATTTAAATCATCTACTTGTGTTTCCAGCTATAAACACATAATAAAATCGAAAAAACCCAATTTGCTCGTGAAAATGCTGTTTTTGCTGAGCAAAAACGTTGGGTTTTTGCTCCGAAAATGAAAAAACCCGATTTGGTACATCACTGCTCATGTGCAATCCAAAACAAATACGCATATTATTTGCAATTATTTTGACAACTTGCACGCCATCTGATCCTAAAGGTCTTTGGGAAAAACATTTAGAGAGCATGAGTGAAGACATTAGTCATCAATTTCCAACAATATCAGAAATTCTAAATAGAACACTTGCTGAACTAGAATATAGATGCATATCGATCAATAACAAATTACTTCCTCAACTTGGTTTTCCATCACCTATTCGTGATTTAAACAATATTAACGACAGAGATATATTGCGAGAAAGACTATCGCCTTATTTTTGTAAGTCGTCGACGACTCTCGTCTCGATTTGCTGTCGTCTTCGCTTCGACGTCGCTTCGTCTCAGTTTTTTTATAGTGTAACAAAGCGAGACGACTAAAAAAAAAGTCGGTAATTCGAATTGAGAAATATAACATCTTTAATTTTGCTAACGTCAAATAATTTAAATAATTAAAATACTTTGCTTTGAACTGGTTTTATGCCTAGATATTATTGGCGTGGTTATGGTGGTGTTTGGATTTTGTGGCCCTGGTTCAATGTTTTCTTGTTCTGCTATTGAATCAAGAACAATTTCTTCACTTATTTCTACAGGCAATGGGGCCACGCCGCAACACACACCAGTCGGATTTATAACTTTTTCGAAGTTAGAAATATTGACGACCATCTCTTCAAGAAGACTCTGGCTCTGTTTTCTTTGCTGTTATCAATGACTTTTTTTGTTTTGAATTTAAAATCTTTCCAAACCTTTTTGAAAAAATAAGGAAAACAGTTCTATTTTGGTTTTTCAATGATTAAACTTTTAAATATTACCTTTCGCCAATCATCACCACCATGAATGGTCGGCCACATGCTATTTAGTATATTGGCAACAGACTGCTATTCTTTCTTAAAATCGACGGTAATGAGTTTTTTAAATCCATTTGCTAGGCCAATATTGCCTGTATCAACTCGACCAACTTGGCAAACTGGTCTTGATTTGTGTATTTCATTTTTTTTTTAACTTATGGCCTTATTTTGTAAATCACGGTGGAGCAACGCAACGCTAACGCAACGCAACGCAGCGCTTTAATATCGGTATTTTATAAATCACCACGTAATTGCGTTGACTATGTTACGTTGTTACGATGAATTGTCAGTCAGCTACAGTTAAACGTTGTCAGATGTAAAATAAAATGAGAATAATTTTTGTAAATTTGTGAAAAATTCAAACATTTACAAATTTTTGTTATCTGGTAACGACATCAGATTTGTTTATTTTATTTTTTTTGTTTACGTTTGTTTTGTTTACACTTAATTGAATTATGTCAATATTGAATTCTTTTTACTGTCTTGAAATGTTTGCAACAATTGGTGGAATTTATTTTCCTTCATCGCTCAAATCTATCGATGACCTGTGATGATGCTTTCTTTAACCTGTATTTAAGAATTATATTGTATTATTTAAGAATATATCCAAACATAAATACAATACTGTTTTGAATTTTCCATTCTAACGGCAGCTCAATAACAAGTGAAGAAATTGACAGTTCATTTGAACGAAATCGCAGCGTTACGTTTTACAAAATGCCACATTCAGTACTTTCCACTACGTTATTGCGTTACTCAACGCAAGTGTAGGGTTGAGTTTTATAAAATGAAAATTTCAATAACGCAGCGCGAAGTGGTGTGAAGTGATTTACAAAATGAGGCCATTAAAATATAAAATTTCCACAAAAAAAAATTCAAATTCATACGAATGAACGATCGTCGTCTGTAAAAACTTAGGCGACATTTAATCAACGAAAGCGAGAGTCGCTTTCGTCAAAAGGCGACTTCGTAAATACCAAAAATAGACGAAGATTTCGATAGTTATCGAAAGTCGACTTAGACGACGCCAACTTATAGAGACGACAAAAAGCGAAGACGAAGACGACTTACGAAATAAGGGTGATTATGATGTAAATCAATTAAAAAATTTTGTTGAAAATCGCAGAAACTTATTGGTGGACGATCAAAAAAATGCATTCAATAGAATAATTTCCGCTGTTCAAAGTGGTAATGGCGGAATATTCTTTCTCGATGCTCCAGGTGGAACTGGCAAAACATTTTTGACTAATTTAATGCTTGCTCAAATTAGGATGAAATCTGATATTGCTGTTGCCGTTGCTTCGTCTGGAATTGCTGCAACGTTAATTGATGGAGGTCGCACAGCACTTTCTGCATTCAAAATTCCACTGAACATTCAACAAGTGGAAACTCCAGTTTGTAATATTGGCAGAGGTTCAGGTATGGCCAAAGTATTAAAGGGCTGCAAAATAATTATTTGGGATGAATGCACAATGGCGCACAAGAAATCAATTGAGGCATTGAATCGTACTCTCAAAGATATTACATATGTATCGTGTCGTCGTGGGGTCAACACGCATTATTTGTTCTCGCTCTAAATGAAAATACTAATTAACTAACTAAAAAAATGCCTTGCATTTGTTAAAACAAAGTGGAAAGAAATTATGAAAAAATAAAGTGTGTCAGTTGCAATGAATATTATCATTGTAGCTGTATGAAGTTAAATCAGACAGAAGTCGAATTTTTAGGGAACAGTGGTAAAAAGTTTTATTGCATTGAATGCTCAAAGAAGAGACGTTCTTTTGGTGAACTCTCTTCGTCTTCTGGATCATCGACCGCGTCGCCAAAAACATCGGTATTGGTGCCAACTATGAAGAGTAACAATAAAACAAATCAGCAAATTTCTCTTCCAAAACATCCAAATCAACAGAAGCAACTACAAGTACAACAGAACCGACAACAGCAACAACAACAACAGCAACAAAAGCAGAATGAGCTTACACAGTAACACAAACAGTGCAAAGGTTAGTCAGAAAGAGCAGAAGCAACATTGCAATGACATTGGTAATTCGGTATGTTTGCAAGATGAGTCCTTCATTACATTAGAGCTCGTGTATAGCGAAATCGTCTAAAAAACTAAACTAAAAAACATGCATGCTGATACTCTTATTCAAAACGTAAACAATAATGCTTTTGATACAGCACTAAAATTTTTTTCTGGCTGGATACAAATGTAGCTGAAACTGAAATAGATAATTGTTATGTTAAGAGTATTAAAGCAAAAGATTCTGAAGGTCAAAACGCTACTTTGGACATTCTATGCGTCAAATTTGTGTCACTAATATAATATAAATAATGAGAAAAAAGATTGTTAACAAAAAAAAATTGAGCGCAAAACTTCTAGGTGGCGAAAATAATTTCAAGTTTGTTTGGGTTAGTAATGGAAGAGTTTTAATTAAAAAAAGGTGATACTGCAATATTATTGCATAATATTGAATAAAATTTATATAAATCAGCAACAACAACAATAAAGGTAATATGAGCTCAAGTAACACTGATCCTCGTGTAGATTTATTTGAAATTCCAATTGCAAATTGTAACAATGTAAATTTTGAAAGCATTTCATCTAACCCAAACAACTCGAATAGTTTTTACATCGTCTCTCAAAACATAAGAAGCTTGCTCAAAAACTTTGATAATTTTTTATTGCAAGTAAACCCTTTTAAAACAAAGCCAGATTTCATCTTTTTAACTGAAACATGGATTTATGACCATGAGCAGTCTCTTTTCAGCATTCCGGGATATAATTTTTATACAAACTGTAACAATCAGTATGCGGCTGGTGGCGTAGCAGTTTTTGTCTCAACAAATTTTAGTTGTGAATTTATTAGTTTCAGCTTAAGAAGCTCTGATGTAATAAAGGTTAAGTGTTCAATAGATAATCAGGTTTTTTGCTTTATATGCATATATAGATTTAATGTCATCACGCCACAAGAAGCGTTTCTAAGTGACTTGAATAACTTGCTCTTTAATGAGAAATCTAAAAACTTAATATTGGTAGGCGATATAAACCTGAACATTTTGCAGGACTCTGTAGCTGTTGATAGCTATTTAACTTTACTGTCATCGTTCGGACTTGAATCCTGTATAAATTCCCCAACTCGTATTAATGAATCCTCAGAAACCTGTATTGACCACATTTTTCTACACTTAAGTCGTTTCAATGATATGTTGGTCACTAGTACGATTTGCGATCTTAAATTATCTGATCATTGCTTAACATGTCTGTGTTTTGAAAACATAAGTATATAAGCACAACACAGCATAACACAGCTATGAATCAGCACTTAACCTTGTTGTAGCCCAATGGAAGACTGAGGTGCAGAACAAAAGAAGCGTAGTTGCAGTATTTTTAGACTTTCAAAGAGCATTTGAAACAATTGACTGGACCATACTGTTGCATAAATTGACTCAATATGGAATAAAAGGCAACGAACTGGAATGGTTTAAGAGCTACTTGTCCAACAGGACGCAGCGTACAAGAGTCGCAGATTACACTTCAGATCCGATGCCTGTCACGTTTGGAGTACCTAAAGGAGCGGTGTTGGGCACTCTTTTGTTTATTATTTACATTAATGATATCGAGAAAGTCCCCACAAATAGCAAAATATGTTTATTTGCCGATGATACGCTGATATATGTGGCAGGAAGCACAGCTGATGATTGTATCGATAAGATTTATGAAGATTTAAATTAAATTAAAACTTAACACTAATAAATCAAAAGCAATACTAATTAATGGTTTTTCTGATAAAAATATTGTAATAAATGCTGAAAGTATTGAAAAAGTAAAAGAAATAAAATATTTAGGTATTGTTATTGACAATAAGTTGTCTTTCAATGATCACCTTGATTATGTGTGTAGAAAAATTGCTAAAAAGATAGGATTTTTTCAAAGAATAAGATGCAGGCTATCTTTTTCTAGTGCAATTAAAATATATAATACAATGATTAAACCACATTTTGAATATTGTTCAACAATTTTGTTTTTTGGGTTCGAATGTAATGTTAACCAGATTGCAAAAGTTGCAAAATAGAGGCATAAGATACAGTAGATTAACTCCAATAAGATGTATGTTAGAGACTCTTAAATGGCTTTCAATAAATCAAAAAACAATTATGAATGTTTTAATATTTATTTTTAAAATGAAAAATAACATGTTACCTAAGTATTTCAGCAATCAATTAGTTTATGTTGCAGATGTACAGCCATATAATTTAAGAAATGCATCAAATTTTAGAATTAATTACTTTCCCAATAGCAGATCTCAAAATATATCTACTATTATTAAACGAGCTAAAATTGTATATTTATATATTTATTTCGAAAACGGCTGCAGCGATTTTGATAAAACTTCGGGATTTCGTTCATATGTGAACAAAATTAAGATTGAACTAGGTTTAAAGTTTTTCAAGTTTCCAACAGGGGCGTGGCACAGCCCTAAATTGTAATTTTTATTTCGTGATAACTCGCAAACCATTCAAGGTATTGCAACGAAATTTGGTAGACGGATGTATATCATAAATATGTTAAATGCTATCAAAGGTGGGCGGAACCGGAACAGTGGGCGTGGCATATTTCAATAATTGAAAACGTTGATTCGATATTACTCAAAAACGGCACCGAGGATTTTCATAAAAATTTTAGAGTTAATACCGCTGAATGAGGTCATTATAACATGCTATGCCGCTATACTGGCAAAACTCGTTGAAAGGCGTGGCACAGCCCACAATATTTATAAACATTATAATAAGAGAACTAACAACGCACTCGTTATGAAATTTGACATGTCAAATATACTGGCTATTGGGTATCTTGTAACCAAAATTGGGCGAAACGGCACCTGTGGGCGTGGCACCTTCGATACAAGCGAAAACAGTTAAAAGCTACATTTATTGTTCCATGAGAGTAATATTTTTTAAATTTGGTATAGAGATGTCGGTTACGATAAGCTTTGAAACTAACTGGATTTCGATGGGATTGCATCAGTGGGCGCGGCACCTCCCATACAAGCAAAAAATGTTTAAGGCTATATTTAGTGTGCTCTTGGAGTCAAATTTTTTATATTTGGTGTGGAGGTGTCGGTTACCATAAGCTTTGAAATTAAATGAAAATCGACGAGATTGCATCAGTGGGTGTGGCACCTCCCATATAAGCAAAACACTGTTGTGGGTTTTTAACCGCACAATATATGTTATTAACATAAGTAGTATATTTCACATACTTTTAGGATAATGCTTAATATCATTCGTTAACATATTTGGTAGCATTATTATTTTACTATCGGATAATTAATATGATTAAATATCGTTGCGAAAGTGTAGCATACTCGCGGGCTGTTGTCGTTTTGTTGATGATGTGGTTGTTGGGTAAATTCTGTTTGCTAAGCAGAAACAAGAATGACCACGTTGTGCACGTAAATAGGTAAATTCTGTTTGCTAAGCAGGAACAAGAATGATCACGTCGTGCATTTAAAAGCACGTACTTCAACAAAACTCCAAGTAAAAGCCATATTGTGCAACCGGATGTCATTTCGGGTCATTGATTTTTGCAAGCCAATTTTCACACGGTATGTAGAAAAAGTGTTTTTGTTATTGTAGTTACCTTGAAATATTTTAGTACGTAATTATTGTTGTAATTTTTATTTTACGAAGTGTTAAGGTATTTAAGTTTTTAAATAAAAGTTAGTTGATTTCTTGACTTGCAAAGTGAAACACCAGTTTTTTATTTTAAAGTGAATTAGATTGGAGACGGCTACTACCACTAGGTAAGTAAAGCCCTCACGACAGTAATTCCTAAAATTCTACTTGCAGGTGCAGTTTCAACCAGTAACAAAGTGTTATCCCTCGCAAGGATAAAAACTTGATACAACATTGTAGCCGGTAGTATTCAGCAAAGTGTTAACTAAGGGGTTAACTACTTGCACAGCATCCACTTGCTACAACATTTGGCGCAGCCGGTAGGAGTACATAATCAGATGTTACAGATGTTGTTGATAAATCAGAAAACAAACAACTTAAACAAGTTGTTAGAGGAAGCAATCGAAATGGAAGATTTCATTCAATATGATTTAGAATTAAATTCTGGAATTAACGCTGTGCAATCTGGCTATGAAGAACCCCTCCCAGTGAATTCAAACGTTAAAAAATTACCAAATAGTAGCTTAGAAACAGTAATATTTCCACTTAGAGAGCAGGGAAGTACAAAAGAATCTTTAGCCAGAAAGCTTTCAGTCAAGTGCTCATTTTGCAATGTAAGAGAACATACTAGAGATGAATGTTTGAATCGTAAAAATTCGCGGGAGTGTCAAGATAACCTCACGTACGGTCAAGAAACCGACAAAAGGTGCACGAAGAATAAAAGGAAACCAGAAGTTGATTTCAACTATCAACAACAAAGCATAGAAAGCAAAAAACAGAGAACAAAAGACACATTATTACAGATCCAAAATAAGGTCGATGAAAATACACCTACATGCTGTTGGTGTAAAAGAATTGGGCATGCAATGGAAAATTGCTATGCCAAAAGAGACTATGAGACGTCTCAGGAAAACTAAGAGGGGCCCAAGACCGGCCAATAGTCTGGGACCCCAAAAATCTTAGTAAATTAGGGCCAACTAAAGTAGTAACTGTAAATCAACCACAACAAAGTGCAGTTGATACGTTAACTACAGTATGTAACACAAATAAAGTTTTAGGAAAAAATTTTGATAACGTAGTAACAGTAAATCAACCACAACAAAGTGCAGTTGATACGTTACCTACTGGAAATGAAACTATTACAGTTTCAAAGAATATATTTGACGAAGTAATAACTACAAATCAGCCACAACAAATTGTAACTGATACGTTAACTATTAAACGCATAAATAGTAAAGTTTTAAGTAACAACTTAGAACAATGTAAAGCAGGAACAAATCATACGCAGAAAACTGTAGTTGAGACGCCCCTTGCAAAAGCCATAGAATGCGTAAAAAATGATAACGATATCGAAACTGGGAGACATATCTTGTATGGAAGGCATAAAAAGAATTTTTACCAAGCAAAACAAAATGATGTGTTCATAGAAGTGCCCTGTGAAGGTGCTAAATATGGAAAACTTATTTTGTTGGTAGACTCCGGTGCCGATACAAGTTTGGTCAAAGAAAGTGCAATGCTGCATTTCCCAGGATTAGATATAAATAATACAGAAGATTTAAGTGGAGCATTTGGTGGGCAGGTTACCACATTAGGTACTACCACTATTCAGCGCAATCAGTACCAAGATCTTAGTTTGAAGTTACACATAGTGTCACTAGATCATGGAATACCAGCTGATGGAATAATGGGTAGAGACAATTTGTGGAACCAAACTATCATAAATGCAATAGATAAAAATCTAACGTTTTTTAACAAAGAACGACAGAAAATAATAGCATTCACGCTAAAGCCGATGAATGACTTTAATAAAGTACTATACAATACAGAAACAGCAGTCGAAGCTCGAACTGTAAAAATAGTACCATTATGTGTTAAAACAACATTAAAAGAAGTTGTTATACACAAACAAGAACTTTCACAAGGAGTTTACTTGGGAGAAACCCTAACAAAAGTGAAAGATGGCATAGTTTATGTGCCAGTTTTAAATTCGTCAAAGGACAAATTTATTATTGATAAAAATTTCAGACCGGTATTTTCAAATTGCAATAAATTCAAAATAAATACAAATACCGGAATAAACACTATAACTGAACAAAATGTGAGGGAAAGAATAGGCAAGCTATTTGAATCTATTAATTTAGATAGACACATTAGCAAAGAAGAAAAGGCTTCTATGGAAAATATATGTGCATCTTTCCATGACATATTTTTGTTGGAAGGTGATTGCTTATCATATACTCCAGTTTTGAAGCACGATATCCCTATTTTGGCGGGGCAACCCCCAATAAATCAAAAACAGTATAGACTACCCCATTCGCATAAAATGGAAATTAATAGGCAGGTAGAAGAACTGTTGAATGAAGGTATAATTTCGCCTAGCACCTCACCTTGGAATTCACCATTGTTACTTGTTCCTAAGAAAAGTGGTAAAGATGGCGAGAAAAAATGGAGATTAGTTATAGACTTCAGAAAATTGAATGAAGCTACTATTAAACAGGTTTTTCCCATTCCACGAATTGATGAAATTTTAGACCAATTAGGACACAGTAGATATTTTTCCACTTTGGATTTAGCGAGTGGTTACCACCAAGTAATGGTGAATGACGATGACAAGGAAAAAACAGCATTTAGTACGGGGTTAGGACATTTTGAGTTTAACAGAATGCCATTTGGTCTAACCGGAGCTCCAGCAACTTTTCAACGAATTATGAACCATATCTTAACAGGACTCCAAGGTCTAGAATGTTTTGTCTATTTAGATGACATTGTCATATACGGGAAAAACTTACGTGAGCATGAAGAAAGGCTACGTAAAGTGTTCACAGTATTAAGACAACATAATCTAAAGTTAAACACGAAAAAGTGCAATTTTTTGCGTCGCGAAGTGGTTTATTTAGGACATAAATGTTCAGAACATGGAGCCCTACCAGATCCAGATAAGGTGAAATGTGTACAAAACATACCAGTGCCTAAAAACAAAAAAGATGTACAGGCATTTCTAGGTCTGGTGAATTATTACCGAAAATTCATTAAGGACACGGCACGACTAACATTGCCAATAAACAAGTTATTGAGAAAAGATGCAAAGTTCATTTGGTCAAATGAGTGCCAAAAATCCTTTGAGGACTTAAAAAAGGCGATAATGTCACCTCCCATATTGATATATCCAGATTTTTCCAAGGACTTTTTGTTAACTACGGATGCCAGTAATGATGCAATTGGTGCAATTATATCTCAAGGAGAAGTCGGTAAAGATAATCCAATAGCATTTGCCAGTAGAGCACTAAGCGATACCGAGAAGAGGTATTCAACCATTGAAAAAGAATTTCTCGCTATAGTGTGGGCAACGAAAAATTTTAGAGCATATTTGCTTGGCAGACATTTCAAAATATATACCGATCATCAACCATTACGCGGTATATCCAACCTTAAGGATCAAACGTCACGCTTGGCACGCTTCCGACACAAACTGTCAGAATATGATTTTGAAATAATTTACAAGCCTGGGAAAAGAAACTTAAATGCAGACGCTTTGAGTAGATTACCACAAACAGATAAACAAATAAAAGTGGTACAAACTAGATCAAAATCTAAAAATTCTGGAAATGAAAAATTGAATATTTCAAATGAGGTGGACAAAGACACGGTGATTGACATCAGCCAAAAAGAAAAGGTGATTGTATTGAAGGACCCGAAGGAAATAGAAATAATATTAAGGGATTTTCATAGCACACCATTAGGCGGGCATCAAGGTGCAATAAAAACGCTTCTAAGAATAAGGAAGCAGTATAGATGGCCAGGAATGCAAAAAGATGTTAAAAAGTACATTAAAAAATGTACAAAATGTCAAACAAACAAGAGTTCAAGACTCACAAAAATGCCTATGGTTTTGACTGACACACCAAATCGACCTTTTGATAAAGTTTACATGGACATAGTCGGCCCATTACCTGAAACTATATCAGGAAACAAATACATATTGACATTTCAAGATGATTTTTCGAAATATATGGCGTGTGCTGCAATGCCCGATGCAGAAGCAAGTACGGTCTCGAAGAAATTTTATGACGAAATCATTGCCAGGTACAATATCCCAAAGATATTAGTTACTGACAATGGTACAAATTTTATTGCGAAATTGTTTTCAGACACTTGTAAGATGCTGGGAATTAAGAAGTTGCACATAACACCATATCATCCGCAGGCTAATGGTTCTTTGGAAAGAAGCCACAGACCGCTTGCAGAGTACTTGCGAAGTTTTGCTAAAGAAGATGGTTCAAATTGGGACCAATGGCTGACAGCAGCCATGCATGTCCATAATAATACAACACATACTTCTACTAAGCAAACCCCGTTTCGTACTTTGTACGGTTTCGACTTTGAATTGCCTACGAATTTGAAACGAAAATGTTCACCGCTATACAACGCGGAGGACCAATCAAAAGTATTAAAATTTCAAATTCAAAGAACTCATGAGTTAGTTAGGAAAAACCAAGAAAAGGCGAAAGAATTGTCTAAAAAACAATATGACGGTGCAATCAACCCCGTTAAATTTAAACAAGGGGATATAGTTTTGATGAAAAATCAAACTAGGAAAAACAAATTTTCTCCCATATGGGTGGCCCCTTGGGAGTCAAGGGGCATGTTACAACAGAAGTTGTAATAAAAGGCAAGAAAAAGAGGTTGCACAATAATTTACTTAAATTATTTAATGAACCTACTTAATTTACAATAAAAAATAGCCAACAGAGCAAAACTAAAATACAAAAATAACAAGCTCTGAAAACTTAGAAATACATGTTCATTATAGAAGCAATTTGAGCCAAAATGTGCCGCAGAAAGCACACGCGATCGCGTAGAACTGACCTACCCCAACAGTGTGCAAGTAGGCAAATTTGAAAAATAAATTAAGGGAAAAACTCTAACAATGCAAATGCGAACCAAAAATATATGCAACCTGAAATCAGCTTTGTATCTATGAATAATAACATTGCTTCATTTTGCGAAATCAAATGAAACAAAAAGAAATATCAGCAACTTCAGCTGAAGTAAATAAAACAGAAATAACCTAGACAACTTAATTTGAAAGATATTAGAGGAACAAATTTTTATTCCCGTTACAAGCTATGCGTAATATATATTTGTATGCATATAAAAATGTATACACATATACAGCATATATAAAAATAAATTTTGGTTTCTAATTAAGATGGAACTAAATTTGAAAGTAAGCAATTTGGGAACGAAGTACAATTAAAATTGTTTACGGATGGAGCAAAACTTTTTGTTCTATTAAAAGACCTTAAATAAGGATAGTAATTAGTAATTTCTATAAAATGAGAAAATATATATTTGTATAAATACGTTTTAACACGTATGTATATACATTTATAGACGTAATTAAAACTTGTTAAATCTAAATACGATGTAAGCTTCACATATATCGTAAACTAAGCAATCAAGTCAGCTCAACGACTTGCTTAAATTCTTATGTAATTGCCATAATGATTTTTGATTAATAACGTAAATTTAAATTATGAATAGTAAAATAAAGTAAAACCGGAATAAATTCCGTATAAATATATATTTGCATGTATAGATAGAAATGCATACACATATATATAAAACATTTATATTTACATTTGAATTAATGGAAAAATAAATATATTATATATTACTTCGCATATATTTTATACGCGATGCATTGACACCTTGCATGCATCGTAAGCTAGAAATAAAGTCGGTTCACTGACATGAACATTTTAAAATCAGTAGCATAATAATTATGTCATTAAATATTGGCAAACAAAGCCAGCAACAATTATTTAAAATAAAACGGAGTAAATGCCGTATGCTTATATATTTTTATGCATTATAAATAAATGCATAAACATACATATCATTTACAATTAATTAAAGGAATAAATAAGATATGCATTGACAAATAGAGATTTGTATCGTAATAAATTATGTTAAATTAAAAAATAGATTTTGATCTTGTTTTAACAAATCAGTAAAAAATTTTTTTGGACAAAAATATGTAATAGACAATTTCATTATTATCATGGTCCTGTACTGTAGCAGTATAGCAGTAGACGAGGCAGATACGTTGGATGTCAAGTATAAATTATTGATTCAAGGGGACGAGTACCGCATACTGACTATTTGCTTAGTAACCTAAAGCAACATGAGCAATCACATCACTCTGAAGACGCACAATAAACTTTGTAAAGCTAAGCTGAGGGATATTTCATGCAACATAAGTAAAATATCAATCAATGATTACAAATTAAGTGGTTGCCAATCTTTACCGGAGACAACCAAGCAGAAGGAAGGAAGGGAGGGGGCAATAGCTTTCAAAATAACGCCTCCCTTGTCGAGAGAAAACTGTGGCATAAGCCAGATCAACTAAAATCCGAATTGAAGATAGCCACAAATACTGCATGCAACCGACCATATGTTGCCTCTAGACATATAAGGCCGATAAAACAGTGATATTTTCCCTGAACTCAGCACACAATTTAACCTGGTGGAGGAGTTAGTCTAATAAACAAAGTATGCCAATTCCAACCAATGGGGACAAGCTGAAGATGTTATACAGCCGATAATATGGTTACAAAAGCAGATAAATCAGTAGCGTCGCCCCTAGAGTCATCGTTCAACCAAAACAGTCAAATTCATACAAATTATTCGAAGCCAAGATGTTCCGACCAATGGGGACAAGCGGTGACGGAGAATAATAGGGCCATGAATTAGGTAGGGTTGTTTAGTAAATTATCTTCAAGAAAAATAATAAGTATTTTTATCACATTTTTCATACTTAACACAATAAACCTAAAGTAAAAATAATCAATATTATGAATTAGTAAAAGAAAAAGAGAAAAAAAATAACGCACAATTATGTGGTATTAAGAAAAAATTATTGTTATTTCTTAACCATAATTTTTTCTTATCCCAAGAGGGGAGGAATGTTGTGGGTTTTTAACCGCACAATATATGTTATTAACATAAGTAGTATATTTCACATACTTTTAGGATAATGCTTAATATCATTCGTTAACATATTTGGTAGCATTATTATTTTACTATCGGATAATTAATATGATTAAATATCGTTGCGAAAGTGTAGCATACTCGCGGGCTGTTGTCGTTTTGTTGATGATGTGGTTGTTGGGTAAATTCTGTTTGCTAAGCAGAAACAAGAATGACCACGTTGTGCACGTAAATAGGTAAATTCTGTTTGCTAAGCAGAAACAAGAATGATCACGTCGTGCATTTAAAAGCACGTACTTCAACAAAACTCCAAGTAAAAGCCATATTGTGCAACCGGATGTCATTTCGGGTCATTGATTTTTGCAAGCCAATTTTCACACGGTATGTAGAAAAAGTGTTTTTGTTATTGTAGTTACCTTGAAATATTTTAGTACGTAATTATTGTTGTAATTTTTATTTTACGAAGTGTTAAGGTATTTAAGTTTTTAAATAAAAGTTAGTTGATTTCTTGACTTGCAAAGTGAAACACCAGTTTTTTATTTTAAAGTGAATTAGATTGGAGACGGCTACTACCACTAGGTAAGTAAAGCCCTCACGACAGTAATTCCTAAAATTCTACTTGCAGGTGCAGTTTCAACCAGTAACAAAGTGTTATCCCTCGCAAGGATAAAAACTTGATACAACATTGTAGCCGGTAGTATTCAGCAAAGTGTTAACTAAGGGGTTAACTACTTGCACAGCATCCACTTGCTACAACAACACTTTAAATGTTATATTAAGTGTGCTATCGGAGTAATACTCTTTAAATTTGGTGTAGAGGTGTCGGTTACTATAAGCTTTGAAATTATATGAATTTTGATGGGATTTCATTAGTGGGTGTGGCACCTCCCATACAAAATTAAAACGTTGATGCCATATTTAGCAAACTGAAGGAGTAATCCTAATAAAATTTGGTCTCAATATATTCAGCCTCATTCAACGTGTTTTTCAACGTCTTTCAACTGCTTCATTATTTTTCAACCTCTTTCAATTTTTCTCAACGATTTTCTACATTTTTCAAATATTTTCAACGCTTTCAATATTTGATTGACTTTTTCAACCTCATTCAACTTTTTTCGAGTTTTTCAACTTCTTTCAACTGTTTCAACATTTTTCAACCTCTTTCAACTTTTCTCAACATTTCCCAAATTTGTCTGACTTTTTCAACCTCTTTCAAATTTTCTCAACATTTTCCATATTTTTTCGAGTTTTTCAACCTCTTTCAACTGTTTCAACATTTAGCAACCTCTTTCAACTTTTCTTAACATTTTCCATATATTTTGGAATTTTTCAACCTTATTCAACTTTTTTCGAGTTATTCAACCTTTTCCAACTGTTTCAACATTTTTCAACTTCTTTCAACTTTTCTCAACATTTTCCATACTTTTTCGAATTTTTCAACCTTATTCAACTTTTTTCGAGTTATTCAACCTTTTTCAACTGTTTCAACATTTTTCAACTTTTCTCAACATTTTCCATATTTTTTCGAATTTTTCAAATTTATTTAACTTTTTTCGAGTTATTCAACCTCTTTCAACTGTTTCAACATTTTTCAACCTTTTCAACTTTTTTCAACATTTTCCATATATTTTCAACCTTATTCAACTTTTTCCGAACTATTCAAACTCTTTCAACATTTTCAACATTTTTCAACCTTTTTTCAACACTTTTCATATTTTTCGAATTTTCCAACCTTATTCAACTTTTTTCGAGTTATTCAAACTCTTTCAACTTTTTCAATATTTTTCAACCTTTTCAACTTTTTTCAACACGTTCCATATTTTTTGGACTTTTTCAACCACATTCAAGTTTTTTCGGCTTTTCAACCTCATTCATCTTTTTCCGAGACTTTCAACTTTTTTCGAGCTTTTCAATCTCTTTCAACGTTTTCAACATTTTAATATACTATCGAGTTTATCAAACTTTTTCACCTACTTCAACCTCTCACAATTTTTTTCAACATTTTTCATATTTTCGGCTTTTCAACCATATTCAATAGTTTTTAAATATTTCCGACATCTCATTCAATTGCATTACATTTTTTCGACTTTTTCAACCTGAAAACGAAAAACCGAACTTTGGTCGGTCTCCTGGTACTTGCTATATAAGGGACTTAAATTGTATAATGATTTACCGAGTTCTTTGAAGAATGAAAATAATTTTTTTCTTTTTAAAAATGAATTGTCAATTTACATTAAAGCAAAATTTAACTAAAACCAAATCTAGTCAATGAAATTTATATGTAATATATTATTTTGTTATAAAATAGCATCTAGCTAAATAAAGAAGATAAAAAAAAATAAGATAAAGTCTCTACACCTCATGAGTATTCAAAACAGTAACTGATTTTGATAAGATGCCTGCGAAATAAGCATGCTTTTCTCAAGAGAGTGAAATCTTGGCTGTTTTAAAAATTGGTGCAGGAAAAATTACAGCTGATGCAGCAAATGAAATTGCATTTCCTCCAAACTATTGCAATTTATCATCAACAATAAATGAGCTAATAGACAAAGTTTTCCCCAACATCACGGTCAACTACAAAAACCAAAGCTGGTTATGTGAACGAGCCATATTAGCAGCAAAAATGAAAACGTAAACAAAATAAATCATCAAATTCAATAACAAATTCCAGGTGATATAAAAAAGTATAAATCTGTTGATACTGTTAGCAACGAAGATGAAGCAGCCACATATCCAGTGGAATTTCTTAATTCATTAGAGCCACCTGGAATGCCGCCTCATATATTGGGCTTAAAAGTAGCTTCAGCAGTAAGAAATTTAGATCCACCAAAAAATGGAACAAGGTTGTACGTAAAAAGGCTAAAGGATAATGTAATCTAAGCCATAATATTAACCGGAAATAGCAAAGGGGATGATGTTTTAATTCCACGCATCCCAATAATTTCGATTTAAAAGGCTTCAATTCCCCTTACGTCTTGATTTTGCTATCACAATAAATAAATCGCGAGGACAATCTTTGAATGTAGCAGGACTAAATTTGGAAAAGCCTTGCTTTGCACATGGTCAATTACATGTTGGACTTTCAAGAGTTGGAAATCCAGATAATTTACATGTTTGCACTCCAAATAATAAAACCAAAAACATTGTGTACCAAAAAGCATTGAACTGAATTAAATTTACATAAAAATTAAAAAACTTTTTCATTATAAAAAATATTTGATTCTACTTTTATTTTATTGAAATAAAAAAAAAGCTAGGACGAAATTTTCTACTTAAGGTGAAGCGCACAGGGTAATGCTAGCATTATAATAAAGCAGCAGCCTGAATTTACAACAGGGCATTCTTGTGAAACAGCAGTGAAAATATGAGTGAAGTTAATTCAATAAAATACTTGGGATGAATGTTGCAACAAGTAAAAAAGTGGACATTTTGAGCAGAATTAGAAAATGACTAAACTTCAATAATGTGGTAATAATTTTTAATAAAATCATACTGCCACATTGTAACTACAGTGCAACTATTTCAAGTGCAAAAACAATGTTTAGAAGACTTCAAATGCTGCAAAATAGAGCAATGCCAGTAATAATTAAGTGCAATATCTACACGCCCTCTGTCCTATATGTTACAAATGTTAATGTGGCTTTATGTTAAACAACGTCTGTCGTTAAGAGTCGTTCAATGTAAAACACAACGTATTTCCAGAGCTCCTACAAGACGAGCTTGTTTATGTCAGAGACATCCACACAGCACACCGAACTCGATAATGTATAATTGCTTAAAGTTATTTACTGCACAACCGAAAATAATCAAAAATAACATCCATCGGTTGAAAAGCTTACAGTAATTAGATTTTAAAAAATGAAATATGCATTTATGTACAGTAACAACAACTACTACATCAACAACAAGAATTACTACTTCTACAACAATTACTAAAAGAACTATTACTAATAATTTTTATACATATTAAATAATTTCTTAAAAAAAACTTAATTATAAAATTAGATTTCTCTCGCACGTTATTATTAGATATATTATCGACTGAACCGCGGCCGATGGCCACCGCGAAGCCGGTGTTGGAGATTTAAGCCCTGAGCCATTTATCCCAACTTTTATGTAGAATTACTGTGGCTAGCGAAGCCGGTGTTGGACCTATTGGAGGATCTAAATCCTGAGCAGCAGCCGCAGGCCGCCAACTTTACCCTAACTTTTGTGTAGAACTACCATGGAGACCGAAAGCCACCGCAAAGCTGGTTTAGGACCTACCGGAGGATGTTAATCCTGAGCTACGGCCGAAGGTCGCCCTCATAACCAAAATTTTATGTAGAATTGCTGTAGCTACTGAAGCCGGTGTTTGACAAACTATAGGAAATAAGCGATTGAAATATGTATGTATATTTTAATATGCATATTATCGAATAGAAGACATCATATCAAAAATATTTAAAAAATTTGCCAAAATTCATCAAAATGATTAATTTTTTTGGTTAGAAAGGGTTAATATAAAAAATTTTTGTTTAAGTGTATTAGGCATTAAAATGTATTATTATTTTGGAAATAAATACAAGCGTTTTCAACTTATATCGATATATCTTTCCGCAACTTCCAAAGTAAATTCTCAAAAACCAAATCCAAGCATCTTTTTTTTACACAATTTTTATATATTTGAATAACACTATTCTTCCTCCATAAGCGAAAAGGTCGTATCTCAAAATAGAAAGTAAATTCTCTTCGATTTTTTATGTTTGAACTAAAATACCGGCAATGGGAGTAGTACATTTAACGCGTAATTTCTTTAATTATCCGATGCCATAATAACGAATATGATTTTTTTTGATACGCCCTCGCCTTAAAAAAATTAGCGATTGTGAGCTTAAGTGAATCTGTTCCCTATTTTTATTATTTTATCGATTTTTAGCTGTTTTTAAGTTTGCATAATTCCAAAACATCAGAAGTTGGTCGAAAAAACTTCCGATATATTAATTATATTCCAATCGCCAAAATTCAACATTGTTGACCGGAAGACTACATAAATTTGAGGCTTGAAGTGAGCTGCATGCATTAGCACATAGCGAAATATGCGATGTCGCTGCAAATTACGCCTGCACTCTTGTCAACAAGATATATGCGTGTACTCGTAGATACATGGAATTTATTTAAGAAATTTCGAGATCCCCATAAGATATTGTTTTAACATTTATTAATCAGAATATTGATATTTGCAATATTATTGTTAATAGTTGCTTGCATTTAATACAACTGACGATGATCAAACCTAGTAAGATCCACACAAAAAACTAGATAAGAAATTAAGTCACATATTCTTACCAACTTTTTCTTAAATCTTCACCAGAAAAGCAAATTAAACTATATTTTTAAAAAAGTTAAACTACAACACTCCAATCCCTTATACTGATTCCTGTTTTATTCAGAAGTACCAACTTGAATATAATAACACAACGACTACTCAAAACTTCATACCACATTTAACCAGTGATGCAAAGCAAACTGTTATGTTTGGTAAAAGAGGAACATTGCTCGCATTCAGAACACACGACAAAATGAAATTTTATCTAAAACAATTTATTTAAAAAAAAAAATTAATAAATTTAAATTTTTCATCAAATAAGTGTTTTGCAACACAATTTTTCAGTACTTATTAATATGATTTAACTAACATGGTTGAAGCGATGCCAAATGGCGCCTCCTTTTCTAATATATGCTTCTTCGCGAATTGTCAAAATCGAGCAAGTCTAAACGAGATAATATTGTTGAAGAGAAAAAAACCAAATTGAAGTCGGCTCTGAAAATGAGACGAAATTCAAACACAATTTTGTTGGTTTTGTTTTTATTTATATTCAAATCGAATGCATTTCGAGTCTAATACGACTCATCATCAACAATACACTAGTTTGTGTAGAAAGTCAAGAAAAAATTTTTTATTGTCGAAAACAAAACAAAAAAGGGAAAAAACAAAACTAGCACTCTCTCAATAACAAAAAGTAAATACAAGTATTGTGGTGAATTTCTAAATAAACACAGTTAAAGTAATTTAAAACAAAAAAAACCAAAGAGAACTAAAATTATTTAAGAGAAGCTTAAGAAAAAAACCAAAATGAATAGAAAATAAAACACATAATAAATCAAATGAAAATTTTTTTGGACTTTAGACTAAATTAAAGAGAGGTGAGATAATATTTCCGTTGTCATTGTTCATCAAGTTATTGTTTTTTTGGATGAATATGCTTTCATATGCATCAAGATGTTTATCGCTTGATACACATTTTAAAGTTATAACTTGTGATATGGATACATCCAAGTGGTTGTTAGTGAGAGCGTTGGCTGCTATAGATGATTTATCTGGTCTATTATATATAATATGACTGATGTGTTCACGAAAACGTACATTTATAGCTCTTTTCGTTTGACCAATATATTTGCTGTTGCAGTCCTTACATTCATATTGACAAATTCCTGATATTTCATTTGGCTTAGATTTGTCTTTCGTAGATCCAAGTAAATTTTTTAAATGTTGATTGTTTGAGTATACTATTTCAATATCCTGTTGTCTAAACTTTGGTTTTAATTTGTTTGACAATATTGAACAAACATTCACATTTAGCGGAAAAAGTTAAGAGAATAAAAGCTGACATTTTATTTTTAAAAGATTGCCGAAAAAACAAAATTGTTCCTCATTTCATCAAAATTAAATGTGCAGTGACAAATTCCAGAACATCAGAAGTAATAAAGAGTGCAAAATCACTTTGGTTAAATTTGGAAATCAATCATCATTTTTCAAGATTATCTGCAGTAGAATTAGAACTGTATCATACACATTTACTCGTTACCAAAAACCAACAATGACTTGATGAACAATGACAACGGAAATATTATCTCACCTCTCTTTAATTTAGTCTAAAGTACAAAAAATTTTTCATTTGATTTATTATGTGTTTTATTTTCTATTCATTTTGGTTTTTTTCTTAAGCTTCTCTCAAATAATTTTAGTTCTCTTTGGTTTTTTCGTTTTATATTACTTTAACTGTGTTTATTTAGAAATTCACCACAATACTTGTGTTTACTTTTTGTTATTGAGAGAGTGCTAATTTTGTTTTTTCCCCTTTTTTGTTTTGTTTTCGACAATAAAAAATCTTTTCTTGACTTTCTACACAAACTAGTGTTTTGCTGATGATGAGTCGTATTAGACTCGAAATGCATTCGATTTGAATATAAATAAAAACAAAACCAACAAAATTGTGTTTGAATTTCGTCTAGTTAATTTTTTTTGTGTTATTATTTGTTTTTTGTTGTGGTCAATAAGGTTTTGTCATTGACCCTTGTCATCGTATCCAGTTGGCTTTTCCCCGGCTAGCTCAAGTTTTTCGGGGTGGTTCTTAACCCAGCCAATCGGATCGAGGTCGGAAAACAAAAAAAAATTCTCAACTGAGAATTCTAAAGAAAGTTAAAAATCAAGTACATACTAAATAAAAAAAATCCCCAAACACCGGGAAAAATCCCCCCCACACACACAACCATCAATACCTTACCCATCTCGCCTTGCCATGAGACCCAGCCATGATCTCCTCTCGTCCTACAGATTTTTCTGAAATTCCATTTTTACAATTAAAGACACCAGATTGTAATTCATGAACATAGGTATACTTTTTTTGATTTTTAGATTCCTTTACATAAAAAAATATCCCTTTTGTTTTTATTTTTACACGGCAATAATTATAGTTAAGTACGATTATATAAATCTAGGTAAAAATAATCAGAAAAAAAAACTTTTTATATTATGGCAAATAAAAAGTATATAAATAATGAATTTAATTATATAGATATATGGTATTTATATATGTGCTTAAATCTATAAATCAGATTCCTCTAAACAATTTATTTTGGCTTATTTGTTTTAGTTCAGTTTGTTTTTTTTTTTTTTTTGTGCTACTTAGTTTTCTTTTTCTCTTCTTATTTTCTTTCTATTTTTGTTTTGTTTTCAGACTCTATATATATATATTTTTTTTTTGTTATTAATATGAATCAGAGGATTAGGGTCAAAGGGGGCTACCTCACGAGAATTCTCAGGACGCAAACTCTCTCTTTCCTGTACAACAACCACTCTTAAAGTTGGCTTAAACTTAAGATTTGTTTATTCCTGCATTAACTGATTTAACTAAATCTACTAACTCTTATTTTATGACACGGCCCTGGCCTAAATATAAATAGGTTATTTTAACACGTATATTTTAATTTTGATATAGGTGTAATATTTTGTTATACCTTTTTCCAGACAAGTTTTCGATTCTTTAACAGCCGTACCGATGATATAACAAATGAATCGAACTTACGAAATTTTAAAAAAACTTAATTGTTCAGAATTTCTCAAAGCAAAAAGGAACCAATGAATTGAAATTCAAACTTGTGAATACTAAACGGTAATGTGTTAAGCTGTATTTAAGAAACGAAAACTAGTCATATTTTAAGTTATAAAAGTTATATTTTAGTATATAAAAGTATTATTATAAGTATTTAAACTACTAGTAAGTAAATTTTTTTTTTTTGTTTTTGGTTTTATGTAATGTTTTCGAAATATACCTGCTCCTTTTTTTGTCTTGTTTTGTTTTACTTGTTCTTTTAGTTGCTGCTACCGCTTCGTGGATTATCCCGGTTAGTCGTCACTATTATTTTTGTTACTGCTGCTGCTGTATTTGTTGTTGTTTTTATCGCTGCTGCTGCTGGTGTCGCAGTGTTGTTGCTGATACTGATGTCGTTACTGCCATGGTTGTTTTATTTGCTGCAATTGTCACTTTTTTTTTTGAATTTTCCAGTCTTTGCTGTCACTTTGTAATTTTTTTTTTTTGATTTTTCCAGTCTTTGCTGTCACTTTGTAGTTTTTTTTTTTTTTTTTGATTTTTATTTTTATTTTTTTGTAATTTTTTGTTTTTGCACCGTTGCACATTTAAACATAAATAAATATTAATTTTTTATTTGTTGTATGCCTTTCTATTTTTATTTATATTTAATACAAAATTTATCTTTACTGTTCTTTTGCTGTTCATATTCTGCTTGGCTTCAATCTTTATAATGTAATTGCAATTAATTTTGCACTCTTGACTGCAATATCTTTGTTTTTTTATAATCAGTTTTTATCTTTGTTAAAATTGATTTTGTTTTTGTTTTGTTACACATTTATTTAATATTTAATTCCTTTAAAACCTTTCACTAAAACTTAATTTATTTTTTTACTTAACGTTTGTTTGTTTTTATTTTTGTTGTTATTAGAAAAGTTGTTTTGGTTTTTGTTTTGTTTTTTTTTTCTTTTGTAGCTACTTTTTTACATTAATAATAATGTAATTTTTTAGTTGTTGTTGTAATCAAATTTTATAAAGCGTTGCCATTATAGGTGGTTCCTGTTACAACAGCGTTTGAAGTCGTCACTGATGTCGTTGATAAAAATGATGATGATGATGTTGCTGATAATAATTTTGTGCTCGATGATGTAATGGGCAGAACTGTTTTAGCTGTTGTTGTTGTTGTTACTGTTGATAGTGATGTTGTTGCGGTCGTGGCCGACAATGATGCCGATGATGTTGTTAGTGGAAATGGGCTTATAAGAGTTTGTGTTAAGGTGGGGAAATTAGATGTTTGTAGTTGTTGCTGCTGTTGATTAACAGTGGTTGATGTTGGCGTCGTTGCAGCAGCAGCTATAGTCACAACTATGGGTTTCAATGATCCAAGGTAATGTGTACTGATTATTGGTAGGAATTGTTGTCCATTGCCCGCTCCTAGTGAAAAATTAAGTCTGCCATTTAAATGCTCCGGTGTTACGCTAGCCTCTGTCCTTTGATTACCAAAATTCGCTGCTGCCATCAGTTGTGCTAAGTTGTTGCTACTTATATTGCTGGTTTGTGGTGAGGAAACCATCATTGGCATTAAGCTGCCAACATTTGCACCAAAATGTAGCGTTGTCGCTGTAGCTGGTGTTAGTTGTACCAGGTTGACTTTGCTTAAAGCAAAGGTGGCGAAGGTGGTACGCTGCGTTGGTTCACCGTTTAGTACAATGCCATTGCTGCCACCTGTTGTATGCTGAATGTTACTGCTGTTGCCACCATTTACAAGCGTCAATTTGCCGTTTGCATGAAAAAATGCTACTGTAGTGTCGCCAATATTTGCTTGGTCGGCGCCACCAATGTTGGAACAATTAATATTGGCACCATTCATTTGTGTTGTGCAACTGGTGGTAGATTTAGTAGGGGTGGCGCTACAGGTGGTGCTGGTGGGCAAAATATTCAACTCAGCACCGCCCAGTAGCCGTCCAAGTTCACTTGCGAGGTTGCCGTTAGTTAAAAATTTTTGCATTTGCGAACACTGCTGAGGTTGATTAACTGATGCTGCTGTTATATAAGGACTAACAACTAAGCTGCCGCCACCCACAACTTGCGACAACTGCAGTGGGCCAAGCAGCGTTGATGGAGCGCTGCCGCTATGGTTCTTCACTGGCGTAATGACTGCGACTGTTTCTGCTGCTACTGTTCGAATACTTTTTCGGGGTTGAATTTCGCGGCGAAGTTGGCGGCGTTCCTTTGAGAAAAATCATATCTCCATTTTCTTTTTCATTCTACTTTCCACCATTTTATTTCTTTTACAATTTATGAATTTTTTTAATCGATTTTTTTTTTTTATTAAAAATAAACCAACTTCTGCGTTTAAATTAATGATTTTTTTTATTCATACACATTCTATTTCCTCTTTCGAAATTGCTTCTTTTAAATTTCAATTATCACATCAAAAAAAAATTAAAAATTTTCTTTTTATTACTCTATTTTACAAAATTTTCTTTTTTTCTCGCATCCCTTGCGTCATTAACAATTCTTATTACCATTTCTCAATTATTTTATACTTTTTGCACACAAATTAACAATTTTTACTGGGCTTTGCAAAACAAAAAGGTCTTAATTTTTTTTTACAAGAACTCCCGACGACCGGTCACGATCCAATTCAAAAACCAACTCAACCACCTTGTTTCTAAAACCCAACCATTCCCCCTTGTCATCCACCGACGCCATCTTTTTCTCTTGTCAAATACTTATTCTTGAAAGTTCTAACAAGAAAAAAGATGTCTGCCCACGAATTTGGCCCGCCAAATTTGAACATTTATCATAGTCAGACACGAGAGGGAGAGGAACAACAACAGATAGCCGATGGCATAACAACTGTCATGGCCTTATTAGGAATTGTTGTTCCTCATTTCTTTTTGTCCCTATTTCGACCCTATGTAAAAAAAAAAATTCTCTTTCCTCTCTTCCCCTTTGACATTTGCAGATTATGATCAAATGAGGTGGGCCTTATTCAGGGTGGACGTGAAAATTTCTTTGCTGACATTTTTTTTTTTATTTCAGAGTGTCACACGCTACAGTTTTTAAAAAAATATATATTTGAAAAACAAAATTTAATTTTTAGCTATGTAAATATTTTAGTATGTAATTGTAATTGTAATTTTATTATAAGAGTTGACTTCGTCTCTTTGTCAGTGTCGGTAGTGTTTTTAAGTGTATTGTGATTTTGTTATTATTATTTTCTAATAATTTTTGCTCAATTAATAATTAATAAATTTTGTGTTTAATTTAGTGTCGTTTCTGAAAAATTGCATGATTATATTAATAATTTTGCTTTAATTTTGTGTTTTGTTTATTTTGCGTTACACACAAACATACATTCATGTTAATATTAACTTACTTTCTGCAAGCAAAATAAATCAGTGCAAGCAGTGCAACATTTTTGTTTTTGATTCGCTTTTGTGCTTTGTTCGTATACAAAGCTAGACTTTAAACTCTGTTGTGTTTGTTGTTGCTGCTTAGCGGGTGAATTTTTTGCTTGATTTTTAACCTTTTGCACTGCTCTAAAAATATTTTAAGTTGCTTTCTTTTTTTTTTTTTTTTTTAAATTTCAAGATGGATTATTTTTCCTCTGAAAATTTGTTAGCTTGCTCTCTAAGAGATCAGTGCAAAAGCCAAAATATATTGAATTCTATGTTTTCCTGTTCAGGTCCCTGTGAACAGGTGTTTCATGCCTCTTGTGTAAACTTAGCAAAATCTGTTACTGATTTATTATGCTCTGTCCATTCGGGCCTGCAATGGTACTGTCCATCTTGCAGACCCCTTTCCCCGTCGGTCTTTTACGAAAAAATTAAGCAATTTGGGGAAAATCTTAACAATCTGAATAATAATTTCAGAGATATTCTTAACTATTATCCCCAAATTGAAAAAAGCCTTAATGAGGCTATTTCACCGGATGTTAGTTTGCATAATAAAACTATTACCGAGGCTACTATGGTTTTTGCTTCCACTCCTTCGATCTCCACTTTACCTAAACAAGCTATTTCCTTAAAAAAGAAAAGAAAGTCTAATAAGAAATTAAATAAGAAATTAAATAAAAATCTGGGTAATGTGGGGAGGGTGGGCGGTGCGGCCGTCAGTCGTGACAAAACTCCTGTGGATTGCTCTCTTAATACCTCTTCACCCACTCCCAATTTTCCCGCTATAATCTCTAGTAGCAATCTTTCATCTCCTTCCTCCACTATAAATAATCCTCTGTCAATTTCGGCTAATCCGCGGGTGGATGTTGCGATTGATAGCTCTGTGCCTCCGGTTTCCCTGCAGGCATTACCAAGGTTAAAATCGATTTTTATTTCACGACTGCATTCCAATACTACCTCTGACAGCGTTAAAAATTTTATCAGACAAAATCAAATTATTCCTGCCGACGCCTTCGTTTCTTGCAGGAAACTCGGTAATAAACCAACTCATGCGTCTTTTAAAATAACAGTGGCATCTTCTCATGTTTCTGCCATTCTTAAATCTAAAGCATGGGTGGATAATATCTATATTTCAGAATTTAAATCGAAAAAAAATGATAAAACTGCACGTTCCAATTCAAAAAACTGAAACGGCTATCCCTTTACTATCAAAATGTAAGGGGTTTGCGTTCCAAAACGCAAGATATCTTTTTATCAACTCAGAATTTCTCTGAGGATATTATCGTGTTTACCGAAACTTGGTTAAACAACAGTTTTCTCAATATGGAACTTTTTGATAATAGTTTCCATGTTTTTAGAAGAGACAGACACTTGGAAGATCTTTCTTCTGTTGGTGGAGGCGTCTTAATAGCTATAAAAAATCATTTAACCAGTTCATTAGTTGAAATTTCCTGTGCATCTAATATTGAACTGTTATGTGTTAAGGTCACACATTGTAACTCTAATTTATACATTCTTAATACTTATGTTCCTCCAAATAGTAGCGCAGATGTCTACGAATGTCTTTCGATGGCCGTAGAATATATTATTAATGAACTAGACACTAATGACGACATTTTGTTGTTAGGTGACTTTAATCTGCCTGACCTAAAATGGACTCCTTCGGACGATGGTACATATTTTTATGCATCTTGTCCAAAAACTCGACAACAACAAATTTTTGTTGACGAAATACTTTCAAATTTACAACAAGTAAGTTGTATAACTAACTGCCATGGACGACAACTTGACTTAGTCTTGGCTACAAATAGTAGCAATGTTATTGTAAGAAATGCTATCCATGCATGATTCCTATCATCCACCTTTGAGTATTGTGTACCAATCTGACAATGAAAATTTGACTAATGCATGTTCATCCATTAATATTTACGAATTCAATTTTAAGAAAGCTGACTTTTTAAAATTGAATGAAAACTTAAGAAATAAATTAGACGACTTACTCATTTTTTTTAATAACAATACATTTGATGATTGCATTAAATTTTTCTATGGTGAACTTTTTTCTGCCATAGCATTGTCGGTTCCATATACAAAAAAGTACGTCAATAATTCCTCGTACCCTTGGTATACAAAGGATTTGAAAAAAGTTCGCAATGGCCGTAATAGGGCATGGAATAAATACGTTTGTAGCCAGGACCGTAATGACCTTGTTGCTTATCAGCGACTGTTTCTTGAATTTAAAGATATGTCAGCTTTGGTTTATTCTGAATATTTGAATAAAATAAGGCTGAATATTCTTCATGACCCCAAAAATTTTTGGGGTTTTATTAATTCTAAAAAAAAATCTGACGGGTTTCCATCTGAGTTTAAAACAGTTGATGGGCTCACTAGCGACCCACAAGTTATAGCCGGGTTGTTTGCTAATTTGTTTAATGAATCGTTTTCTACGGATTTATTTAGCCCTGAAATCAACTATTTTGAATATATGGATAACGACCCTTTAGTTTCGGTTAATGAGATATCTTTCTCTCCTGACCTCATAGAGAAATATATTTCATCTGTTGATGATGACTTCAACTTCGGGCCGGATGGTATTCCTGCGACAGTTTTAGTAAACTGCAGCTCTGTGCTGAGTCAACCCCTCAGTATTTTATTTAATAGATCAATTCAAGAAAGCTATTTTCCTAAGTTTTGGAAAAATGCATACATTAGCCCCATTTTCAAGAAAGGGTGTAAAAATGATGTTTCAAACTACAGGCCCGTGGCTAAGTTATCATCAATACCGAAAATTTTTGAACATATTATATACGATCAGGTTAAGGTGTGCTGTGGTGAAGTCATAACAACTCGTCAGCATGGTTTTGTTAATGGCAGATCTACAGTTTCTAACCTCCTTGATTTCACTTCTTTTGCATTAAGCTCTTTAGACTCTGGTGGGCAAGTTGACTGCATCTACACTGACTTCAGTAAAGCATTTGACAAATTACCACATAATTTGATTTTGTTTAAGTTAAAGAAGCTTGGATTTCCCTTAAGTTTTGTCAGCTGGATTGAATCTTATTTATCTGATCGCTCGTATCAAATAAAATTTAGGAGAGTGTTTTCCTCCCCATTTAGCGCGACATCAGGTGTTCCACAAGGAAGCCACCTGGGGCCGCTCCTGTTCATTTTAGCAATTAATGACGTTACACATGTTATTAAAAACTCCCATCTGTTAGTATATGCAGATGACATGAAAATTTACAGGAACGTAAAGGGGGTTGGTGACACTATTCCACTTCAGTCTGACTTGAAATCCTTTGAAGTTTGGTGTTCTAAGAATAACTTACATCTTAATCCTGATAAATGCCAAGCTATGATTTTTACCAGGAAGAAAACTATTGTGGAATTTGATTATAAATTAAAAGATAAAAATATTTGTCGTGTCGAAGTAGTCAAAGACCTAGGTATACATTTTGATACTAAGTTGACTTTTAATGAGCATATTAATCAAATTTGTAAAAAATCCTCGTCTCTGCTTGGCTTTATTAAGAGGTGGGCAAAAGAATTTAATAGCCCTTTAGTAACGGTGACTTTATATAATACAATAGTGCGCCCTCACTTAGAGTACGCCAGCCAAGTATGGTCACCATTTTATAATATTCATATAAATAGAATTGAAAGAATTCAAAAAAATTTTATTCGTTTTGCTCTCAATGGCTTAAATTGGATTGACCCTTTAAACCTTCCTCCTTATGAGGATCGTTTAGAGTTATTACATATGCAGTCTTTGAGCTCGCGTAGAAATATTGCGGATATACTTTATCTGCATCAACTTGTAACTGGGTCTCTTGCTGCACCAGAGCTTCTTAACTATATACATTTTAATAGTAACCGGAGGAGTACTCGTAACTCTTATCAGTTATTTTACCAACCGGTTAGTAGAACTAATTATATGGCTACAGCTCCTTTTAATCGCATGACAACTCTTATTAATAATTGCGAAGTTTATAACATTAGCTTGTCAAAAGGTCAACTCAAGCTTAGACTGAAAACTAACTGTAGCTAAATTTGTAGCTTAATGGTGGTGTGAATTTTTTTGTTTGTGTTGTCCGAGCCCCACAGCATGCTGGGTAAATTTTTTCTAACATTTATGCCTTGGACCACGTAAATTTATACATATAATTATTTTAATATATATATGGCTATTTTTACATGGTGTGAGTGGGTATGTTGAGAAAGTGCGATAAAGCTAAGAAAAAATTATAAAATAAATAACAAATTAATGTGCATGATAATTTTTTCTATTCCATTTTTTATTGAATAAGCTTTTTACTTGGTATAAAGCTTCAATGCTAAATAGCTAAGAAGGCTATAATAGCTGTAGTAGCTAAACTCTATTATTATAAGAGGTTCTAAGTAAGATAAGATTTGATAGTAAAATCAGAGCTTGTTCTGAGTTAAAACATACCATACATTGTTTTTATCACAAGGAAAGTTACGTTTTGGAGAAATTATACTGGTAATATAGTATACACTTATAGTATAATCATAATCTAACCCTCATTTACCTTTTCAGATACAGCTTTCACCCAGTGATATTCCTAGGAGAGAATAGCCACTACACAACAGCTCAATCCATGGTACAATTATACATATTAGAACTATCTTGTAAAACTCCAATAATACAACCGTGAAATTGCCCATCATATGACGCGCTCAGAACAAAAGTGAAGCATAAAATTTGCTAGAGGAAAAGTGAACAAAGAAATTTTAAAGACCAAAAACGAACTTTCGTTCTGCTTTGCCCATTTATTTTTGTGTGTATGCGTAAGTTATAACTCATCGAGCGCATTCGGTTATTTCGCTAAAGTCGGCAAGCAACAACGACTTATATGTTTGATTACTTGTGTTGTGAAAGATTTGAATGTACATTCATTCTTCTGTTTATTTGTTGAATTTTCATTTGACTTTAACTCCTTGGTGCATTTGGTGTACTTTTTATTAAAATAATTAATTTTATAAAGTTTTTCCATATGAAAATATACAGTGACAGTAACAGTGACAGTAATGAAATCCATTATTTACCACAGCGTTTTTACTTACTCTCACTGTATATTTCCATCCTAAAAAGGACATGACACTGTAGAAAAACCTCATTATTATCTTCAACTACAGACTGTCAAGGGATAGAATAATGTAAAATGCTTTCGGAATTTGGCGTCGATATTCAGAGTATTGTTAAATACCATTTATTTGTCACCGGAAAAGTTACCACCATTATTTTAGCTTGTTGCTATTTACATCTTTTCTTACGTTGCCACAATGAAGCAACATACTTTGAAGATGGCTAAAGGCCCAACTAAACCATGCATGATTTGACTGCAGTCAACTTATGCAACTGTGCGAATACATACATATCGTATATTAAAACTACAACGTACTTAACAAAAAGTTTCGTTCAATTTCCGCAAATGTCAGTTCCTTAAGGAAAGAGCGAACGCACTCTCTGTACGGAATCAGCTGCCTATGCATTGTTTACATAAAAAAATAACTTTGGAAAGGAGCCAGAAGTGAAAAATCCATGTAATTTGAAATTAATAGTAAATGTGAAAAAAGAAGATGCTTATATAGTAAAATTAACGCATTTTATTGTTATCGAAATGTAAAGAAAAGGGCTTGGAGTGCAATTACAGAAATATGCATTTTAACATACACATACAATACATACAACAATTTGATTGACAATTCAGTGATGCCAAGCCCTGCATTTGCCAATACTTTTCCCCACAAACTGCACGATTAGTGAAAAATTAGCTATTTCAGTTTATTTTTTTTTTTAAATTCATAAAATGGTCATATTTATTGTTTTAAGTATCATAATTAATGTCATTCAATAACATTTTCTGAATGAACTCCATTTATGTAGAAAATATAAGAAATTAAATTTATGTAATTGTGGGAATTTTCCAGTATTGCAACTATGGCTACCTCGTTTCTTACGTTGAACGAAGTACAACAAACCACTAAAAAGTCTACTCTGAGTGTGTTAAGCACTTGAAAGACTTTTCGTTCGATTTTGACAGTAGGTTACGCTAGCCCATGCATGGTTTAGTTGGCCCTTAAGGCATTGAGGAAACTGAGTCGGCTGTGATCGAATATGCAGACTGGCACAATGAACCCAATCTTCAAGTGCTTCAAGCATCAATTGCGAATAATGCATCAAATCTTGCTACAAATGTGCGCGATAAATATTCCTATTTTTTTGATACAGTTGAAGCAGTTTCATGGCAAAATAAAGTTTACGAAAAAACTGTGCTCAAAACCAAATTGGAAAAATAATAATCTCAAATAACTGTTTGTTCGTTAAAAACAAAGTAAATAAAAACAATATAAAACAGCTACTTTATTTTTTTAGAGGTAATAGCTAAGCAAAAAAAAATAAGTCAAAAAAAATTGTCCATCGAAAGTTGCAGATATACCTTTTTTAAGTTGGAAAGCCCTGTATGGATATCAAAAATATGTAAATAAACTTATCATAGGAAAGACAATTTAATGGCATACAATAATAGTAAATAAATCTTTCAAATTTAACTTTTAGCTTTGAAGATATGGCAATTTTTCTGAAATTTTGACCAATATTTTTTTTTAGGATTTTTAGATAGCAGTGTCACTTTGCATGAAAGTTTTATCTTACAATAATTGAATTTTTTTTTTTTAAATTTGATGTAAACACAATTTCTAATTCTGGTGTATTTTTAAAACACATTGTATGAGTGGCAATAGACGGAGCACCTGTTGGGTAAAAATGAAGGTCTTATCAACCTTTTAAAAAGGAGCCATTAAGTTCCCATTCATTGCATTATTTACCGCAAACTTCTCGTTGTGAAATATTGTTACGAAATTCCTGTCTCTTAGATGATAATTTCGATCTCTTACACTTTTCTGAGTTCGATCACTGGATTGTGTAGCAATCAAAAACACACAAACTTATTTAATTATAAAATGGTTTATTTAAATCACAAAAGTTAGTTTTTACACGGTACAATTGTTTGTTTCATTAACATTCAAACTCTAATATTAATCTGGCACTGTATAGACCACTGTTTTACTTATTTACTTAAAATTCACTGTGTTAAAATCAAATGTCTTACTTTACTACTTATAGTCAACTGTATTACTTTATTGCTTAAATTCAACTGCTTTTCGACAACTCAGATGACAACCTTTTATACTACAGTCATCACTTTCTCGAATAATCCAGTACCTTCTAGATGGCGTATCGGCGTGGAATCCACAATTATCCAGAATGTTACCAATACCTTCTAGATGGCGTGTTGGCGGCGATAATTTCTCTTGGTTGTCAACTTTTATAGTGTACTGCAGCGCCTTTTCGGTTTATCATTTTTGGTACAAAAACTACATTTGGCCGCTGGATGATGTACAAGTATTTTTATACAGCCATTGATGCTAGCTAGTATCGTTTAGTTTTCTTTCGTTGGTTTTAATTTCGAGAATTTTCTGCCATAAACAAAATTTCGCTACAATATCAATCTGTTATTGATTGTTTTATTGCGCATAGATCAGTCTCCACACTGAACACAATTTTTACAAAAACAAAACACCAATTAATAAAGAACAACAATCAAACATTGTCTATCAAATTAGTTGCAAAGGAAACGACAACCCATGCAATAAAATATACATAGGAACAACAAAAAGGTCATTAGGAACACGAACCAAAGAACACGAATCCGAAGTAAAAACAAAAAAAAAGAGACAACAGCGCTGGCACAGCACATCAAATACACTGGTCACACAGCTGATTTTCAAAGCGCCAAAATCATAGACAGAGAGAACAACCAAAACATAAGAATAACTTTAGAGAGCTTACACATACAAAAAAACATAAAGAGAACGATGAACAAGAAGGAAGATGTCGACAACATAAGCTCTATTTATAACATTTTGTTAACATAGTTTTTGTTGTGTTTCTCAGTTTTCAATGTTTACATGTTTGTTATGGTATTTTATCTCCTGTGTTTAATGTTTGTTAGTATTATCTCTTATGTTTAATGTTTATTAGTATTGTTTAAAGAAATTTTATATATTGGTGTCAACATACTATTTATGAAAATTAAATGTTAGTTTTAAGGAAGACGCCCTGATGAAGCAGTCAAAAAAACTGCGAAACATCGGCAAATAAAAAAGAAAATTATTTTTAAAACTATAAAAAAAGTTTTTTTAAACAGTTTTTTCATTTTTATTTTTTCGGTCGCTATAACAAGCCTTTTTTAATCTTATAAATTTTAAAAAGTGACCTTTATTAAACTTACATGCAAAATGTAAAAGATTTGCATGACATAGAATCTTGTATTCCTCCAATGAAGACATTTTCTTATTGTTAAAAATTATCAAGTATGTGGCTTTTCTAATTAATTGCTTAAAGTTTTAGTGCAATAATGTGCCTAGAAAAGTCGATTTTAGACAAACGAAACTACAAAACACAATTTACCATATAAGACCCTTGACCAAAATTAATGAGCTCACATTTGGAGAATAGTCTTCATTCATTTGCATATATAGCTTTACAAAATAGACACCCTACTAGTTTTTGGTGCCATGCATTAATTTTGTAAACATTGATTTCTTACATTACACTTTGATTTACCACAATGTGATAAGCGAAGGTGTAATGTAATAAGCAAATTATCAAAATCACAGTAAAATTACGCAAATATTTGTAAAACAATAGGTTAGGACCGTGAGCTCAAAAATAATAGTTCATGAGATCGATACACGGTAATGTAATTTTTTTTTTTTCATATCAATGAAAAGTTTAATTACCGAGTAAAGGAAAGGATCGCGCACTACTTTTGCTATGACCTCGCTGTGTTAAAAATCGTGTGTTATGTAATAAGTAAAAACCTGAAATAAATGAAAGCTTAGATAGTATCGATGACCAAAATCTTCCTGTGTGCAAACGCTAAACTGTGTGTGTGATACAATGAAATCTTACAAAAACAATTATTTACTAAATAAGTAAAATCTGCAATTGTTAAAAATTGCGTCACTCCATAATTCGGCCGTATAACCACTCCATCGACTCTAATTTTCATTTTATTTAACAACAACTTGCGTTTCCGCATTCTTGAAATCTCACCTGAGAAGCCTTTTTTGCTTAAACTTGAGATTTTGGTATTAAAAATATGTTGAAGCCGTTGCTACAGTAGTCGTATGTATGTTATTACAAATTTTCTTCCAATTATCGAGTAGCAAATAAACTTTCAATTCAATTTTTCATTTTGATAGGAAAATTATGGCAAAAAACTACCTAAAATTATAAAAACTCCCAAGTCTGGGAACTCTTACAAAATGACAATTATAAAAAGACTCGGTTAAAAAAATTATTATACTTTTAGCGAGCCAAAAACCAACAATGACTTTGGCTGATCTCGTTAAACTGCGCATCTAGCAGCACAAAATGTCTATGCTGGAACCCCAGTGAATGCAGAACAGAACTTTTTTTTTCGTTGAAATCTGTTTTTTTTTTGATTTCGCATAATAATGCTTAAACACCAAATTAATAAATATGTCACAGTTTAATATTTATTAAAAAATTGAATAAAATAATGAAAATCAAATTAGAAAAAGTCGACGCATGCATAAAGGCAAGTGAAGACTTTGACAATTGAAATGCGTTTTTGTGCCTCTTCGCGCCTGTGCATAATACCAAAAAAACGTAAAGAGCACGCTATCCGTCACTTTTTGACGATGATATGAGTGAGTGAGCTTATATAATTCGAAATTGGCTGCTGACGCGAAAATGTGACTCGTCGCGTTTTACATAATCTGGCTGTTAATCACTTACTATAAGCTTTAATATTACATAGATTTTTACGGGATTGCATTAGTGGGTGTGGCACCTCCAGCAAAAAGTTAGAAGCGTGACCTTTTTTTGATTTTTGAAAATATTTTTTTGACTATTTTAACTTTTTTCAACATTTTCCTTTCGACTGTTTCATACTCTTTTAAATTTTTTGCAATCTCATTCAAATTTTTTCAGCATATTGAATTATTCCTTTCGATTCCTTCAATCTCAAAACGAAAAACTGAACTATGGCTTATCTCCTATTACTTCTTCATTTAATTTCACTAAATTCTTAAAAAAAAATTTCCAAAAAAAGTTTAATTAATTCATCTTATTATTCTTATTCAATTAATTCTTTAATACATATATATATAAGTATATAAGTACTTTGTTTACATGTGTAAACATTTCAATTTACACACATATGTAAATTTTCATATGTCCTCGTATGATTGAAAAAAGCCATGCAGATCACTTTGGTTTAGCGAATCACAGGAACTGAATGGGATGAACTGTGAACGACGGATTTAAATCTGGTGAATTCATAGTCATTGTATTTGAATTTGAATATGGTTGACTTATCAGTTCCTGAAATTTTATTGGATGGCTCTTGCAGTAGTCCTAAGCAACCGTAGTATAATATGTTCGAAATTATTTTACGCGGTTCAATTTTTTGCTTTGCAGACATTTCTTGATATTTTGCTTTCCAAAATCGTGATTGCGCGATGGAGTCATGAATTTGTGTGTCATTAGCATTTACTCTTTTCTGTTTTTAGTGGTTGATTCTAAAAATAAAAATTAACTTGTAAACAATTCAAATAAATATGAAAAATCTTAACTAACCCTTTCTTCTTCATCGTCCAAAGTATTGCGACCAGGCTGACACTCTTCATGGTCTTCCAAAAAGATAACAGATCGAAGAACCACAATGACGATTAAAGTACATTGTTGTGTGTTAATTACCACACTTATATCATAATGTGTTGTTTTAACTAAAACGACATATTGTGGTATATTTTTGGGAGGATGAAGAACATCATCCAATAACAGTAATTTTCTGTTATTACATTATGGCATATTTTTGGGCACTTGCTTATTTGTTGGTCAGTTTAAGTTGCTATGTGAAAATTCTACTTGTTAAATTATAACAAGAATGAGAACACAATGCAATGAACTGAAACAACAAAATAGCAAACAAATGCAAGTTATGAAACCCGGAAATATGCCAACCTTACTATTGTTGTAGGCCAAAATTTAAACTAGAATAAGATTTTTGCTTATTAAACATTTTGTTCTGGTTTACATTTTAAAAAAAGGCCAAAAAATTTAACCTAGAATAAATTTCTGTAGGTTAAATATTTGCAAAGTAGATTAAGTTTGTTTTTGTTGTAATTGTTGTTTTTGTTATCTAAGTAAATAATTTTAGCATGTAATTTGTTTTTGTAATTAGCATCATAAGAGGTGTTAAGCTATTTAAGATTTTTAATAAAGATCAGAATTTGTTCTGAAGTAAAAACGAAGGATACACGTATAATTTACTATTAAAGATTGAAATTTAAAACAAAGGAATACTGGTAAGTATCCTTTTAATTCAACCTCTTGTAGATAGGCTATGACAGTTCTGTGACACTTTTCCATACGATTTTTATATGGAGGTAAATATTCACATTTTGATCACTATTGGCAGGTATGTTCACTGGGCATAATTGTTTCATCGTTGTGGATTTCTTTTAAGCCACCCTAAAAGTATGCAGCAATTTTTTGATAAGTTGGTAGCAACCGCAGTTGCGGCCCGCGACTCATGTATGATAAGAACAGTCGGTAGTGGGGTACGGGCAGAATCTTAGAATAGATATGAGTTGCCGGCACCGGCTGTGTATTTTCTCATAGAGGTTTCAAATTACAAAATTGTGATAAGCAGCGCAGCTGTGATCGCAGTCGCGCTGAGTGTGAGAGCAGAGTTTCGCTTTAAATAGTGCGCTACAGCGGGTAGTATTAAACATTGAGATGTTGTATGCTATGGTGCGGCCTAGGGCGAGGTACCGGGTATGGGGTACGGAATACATGCTACTAGGTATGGAGTACAGGGTACGGGGGTACCGTGCGACAAGCAGCGCTGCTTCTATAACGTCACAGGCATATGTGCCCAGCATAGCTGTGACCGAAGTCACGCAGAGTGCGAGAAACAGAATATGTCGTATACTGATAATTCAGCTGTGACTGCAGACGCTCTGAGCGTGAGAAACATATTGGTTAAGTGTTTTAATGATTTTAGTATGCAAGTATTTTATTTGCCAATAAACCTGCCCATAAATCCCAATAAATTTTTTACAAACAGTTGGCGCATTTAACATTTAATTTGAAATATTCATTGCTGTCCATTAGCCATTAACCCCACATCAGACGGTTTTGTAGTAATTTGTCCACAGATAACGATATGATACAATTATTTGTAAGTCAATTGTATGGGTATGTATAACAAAAAAGGGATATTTAGCTAATGCATATGCTTCGGCGGAAAAAATATATTTTCCACACCACCACAGGGGGTAGAGATTAAGGAGCGTTTGTTTTTAACCCAGGCCTCAGTTGGCCTAATCCACGTATCTCCAGCAACATATATATGATATATACATAGTATTAATGATGCCACTATGATATATATATACACACTTGGCATATCAGGGGTTCAAATTTCCATTGAACTAAATACCCTATTAATCAGATATTTTTTCATTCAATTTACACACGATATTGAATAGAAAAATATCATTAGCGCTGCGGACATATAGGTCAATATAGGTGGAGTTAAACTAAATATGTCCGCAGCGCTAATGATATTTTTCTATTCAATATCGTGTGTAAATTGAATGAAAAAATATCTGATTAATAGGGTATTTAGTTCAATGGAAATTTGAACCCCTGATATGCCAAGTGTGTGTATATATATCATAGTGGCATCATTAATACTATGTATATATCATATATATGTTGCTGGAGATACGTGGATTAGGCCAACTGAGGCCTGGGTTAAAAACAAACGCTCCTTAATCTCTACCCCCTGTGGTGGTGTGGAAAATATATTTTTTCCGCCGAAGCATATGCATCAGCTAAATATCCCTTTTTTGTTATACATACCCATACAATTGACTTACAAATAATTGTATCATATCGTTATCTGTGGACAAATTACTACAAAACCGTCTGATGTGGGGTTAATGGCTAATGGACAGCAATGAATATTTCAAATTAAATGTTAAATGCGCCAACTGTTTGTAAAAAATTTATTGGGATTTATGGGCAGGTTTATTGGCAAATAAAATACTTGCACACTAAAATCATTAAAACACTTAACCAATATGTTTCTCACGCTCAGAGCGTCTGCAGTCACAGCTGAATTATCAGTATACGACATATTCTGTTTCTCGCACTCTGCGTGACTTCGGTCACAGCTATGCTGGGCACATATGCCTGTGACGTTATAGAAGCAGCGCTGCTTGTCGCACGGTACCCCCGTACCCTGTACTCCATACCTAGTAGCATGTATTCCGTACCCCATATCCGGTACCTCGCCCTAGGCCGCACCATAGCATACAACATCTCAATGTTTAATACTACCCGCTGTAGCGCACTATTTAAAGCGAAACTCTGCTCTCACACTCAGCGCGACTGCGGTCACAGCTGCGCTGCTTATCACAATTTTGTAATTTGAAACCTCTATAAGAAAATACACAGCCGGTGCCGGCAACTCATATCTATTCTAAGATTCTGCCCGTACCCCACTGCCGACTGTTCTTATCATACATGAGTCGCGGGCCGCAACTGCAGTTGCTACCAACTTATCAAAAAATTGCTGCATACTTTTAGGGTGGCTGAAAAGAAATCCACAACGTTAAAATAATTATGCCCAGTGAACATACCTGCCAATAGTGATCAAAATGTGAATTTTTACCTCCATATAAAAATCGTATGGAAAAGTGCCACAGAACTGTCATAGCCTATCTATGTACTACCTCTTCACGTTAAAATATTTTCAGATGCAGCTTTCACCCGGTGGTATTCCTAGGAAGAAATAGCCACTACACAACATTGGCGTAGCCGGTAGTTCGAGCAACACTCGAACCAGGACAACATCAAGGACTAGAAAGGACAACAAGTCCCAGGACTCAACATTGGATTAGGAAGGATTCCTAACTGAACAAAATTGGCGGAACAACAACGTTGGAACATCCAGTTTTGTAAGTATCCTAAGCATATATGTACATATCTCTAACTCATAAACTTCCAAAACACATTGGCACTTAGCCATTAGCCTTACTTTGGCAGTCAACCTAACGAACTTGGGAAAATAAACTATGAGAGATCCTCATAGTCTATTTTCTGCATCATTTATTAGGGAAATTAGGTTCCATTAATTTATTTGAAAATTTGTAACCTTATTGGAAGGTTACAAATTTAACATTATTTTTATAACTTGACCAACTTGTACTACACAATTAGGCTAAACATCCATTCATTTTTTTTTATTCAATTCATTTGCAACTGAAGTTTTATTGAAGTTGGAAATCTTAAACTTTGAAGCATTTGTTTTAAAAGACGTTTAAGGTTTGATTTCCTGTCGTTTCTAAAACTGACATATTAGAAGCTATTGAATTTTATTGGAATTAAATGATTGTAAGTAGTCGATTTATATTTAAATTTTTAATTCAGAGCTTGGGGATTACTGGTATTTCTATTATGAATTAAAATTTCTCACTTTTAAAGTTTGTCTAGTATCTTATTTTCTTGAAAGAAAATTTGCAATTTAAATGTTTTTACTCCATACGAAATAATAAGTCTTGTTGAACTTATTTTTGGTTCCAAAGAATGCTTTAAGTTCTGAGGATCAGTCTATTCAACAAAAACTCGCGTGTAGTTTTCGTCGAATACTTTTACTTTTCTTTAATTCGTATACAAAACCTTGCAGAATACTTTTGGGTTCCAAGGAATACTTTCAACTATTCCAAGGATTCGTGTTCTGAAAAGGTCCGCGGTCATTTAAAAAAAAAAAAAATATTTTTCCTAACTAATTTTTGGATTTGGAAAAGGAAAATAAAAGATTGAGCAAAGAGCTTAAAACCGCACAATTTAACTTAATAAACAAAGAATTGCAAAACCAGAAAATGACTGAATTAAAAGATCTCGTAGCTACACAAGAAATTAATCAACAGACGCTATCAAGATTCTGCGAAAATTTTAGTTAAGATTCAGAGAGCAGATATAGTGTTAAATAATTTACCAAAAAATTTAAAGAGTTGGCAGATATTTGGTCAACAATAATCGTAACCGACGGAAAAATAAAAGAATTCCAGCATCAAAAGAAAAATGACGCGTATTTCACAGATAATGTTATTTCCCAGTTAGAAGCTAAATATGTGAAACAAAAATAGAAAATGGAAGCAAAATCAACGAAATTTTTGTCAGATTTAGAGGAACAACGAGGATCACGTGATGTTAACATACATACATACCATAAGTAGTAATGATTACCATGAGAACACGCAACCAATTAGAAATGAGTTTACCCATGACCAACAAGCTAACACAAGAAGCTATAACAATATCGGTAAATAGGTACGAGATACAGTACCTTATTTTTCAGGAATAGAATCACCTACACTTACAGCAGATCTATACATATTTATAGAAGCATGCGAATCAGTAAGGAGATCAATCAATCCTGGAGATGAAGATGAGTTCATTTCAAAAGTAAGACTGCACCTAAATGGCGATGCATATGAATTAGTCAGAGCGACTTATTTCAGTAATATGCAAGACTTATACAAAACTTTAAAAGAAACCTACATAAGGGAAAAGTCCTTAGAAGCAATACAAAAAGAAATAAAGGACGCACACCAAGGTCCTCATGAGGATCTAAGAGCATTCGCTAGGCAGTTAAAGTCATTACAGACATCTGTATTGGAGAAGCTCAGAAATAGGTATTCTACATTGGATGATAAAATGTCTAAAGAAGAGCTGACAAGGTCGGTATTAATAGCTTTTAAAAAAGGGTTAAGAAACCAAACAACAAAAGTTTTAATGCAAATAGTTTGGAAGGTTTATTGTTAGCAGCAATATCAGCAGAGGATACGCTGCAACACTATGATTATGAGCCAGCGTTGGGCATAAACGTCTTCCAAACAAAAGTTGACACACACAGCTCAAATATTTTGTAAGCTCAACCACCAAGTTGGGCCAAACAATAGAATAGACAGTACCAGCAAAAACCTGCAAACGCAAATAAAAATAATTTTACAAGCAGAAGGCCAGATATTACTTGTTCATTCTGCAACAAAAAGGGACACACAAGAGATGAATGTTTTGTTAGAAAAAACACACCTCTTGTGAACACTGTTCAGAATACGATCATCAAACCAGTAAAAAGTGTTTACAGGAAAGGACGGATACAAGAATCACTGGTCAAAATAAAAACATTAATTTTCAAAGCAAACAAAGCGGCCAACGGGCATTGATTACATGCCGTTGGTGTAAAAGAGTAATAGAAAATTGTTTTGACAAAAAAGACTTCGAAAAGTCACAGGGAAACTAAGAGGGGCCCAAGATCACACGGCACCTCGCCTCGTACTCGCCTCGGCCTCGCCTCGTCCTAGCCTCGTTTTCGAAACCAAGAGCGAGGCGCGTTTTGACGAAATCTGAACTCGTAAGAATCATATTCAGATTCAAAACATGAATGTAATTTTTATAATAAAATCTATATTTAACTAATATTTTAGTATTTTATTTTGAGTAAACTACTTTGTTTTATTTTTAATCCGCATGTGCTTCTTACGAGTTCAGATTTGGTCCAAGCGCTAATGCACAGAAGTGCTTGGATCGCATCAGCTTCTATGCGACTTCGCCTCGATTGATCAGTTAGGGAAGCATGTAAGGCTTTGTAAGGCTATAAGCAAAACTGCATGATTGACAACACTGCATTGAAATTGATTTATTCTAATAGTCTTTCTAAGAACCGGTAAGGTGATGCGAAACGCACAGGGTAATGCTAGTATATAAATAAAGATCAATATATGTATGTTCGTTGCTAATGGACTCCTAAACCGTTCAACCGACCGACGAAAGATTTGACATACATATATGTTTCTTATGATTTGGAATGCTCCGTAATATAGTTTACGATAAATTTGTGATGCCACCCCCACATAAGAGAAAAACAGAATTCATCATATATTATCAACAACTTGATGCAGATTAATAAAACTTGGTATATTTATAAAAGGTAGAGGCATAAGTAAGATTCAATTAATAAAATGGGCGGTACCATGCCTTCAATATAAGAAAAAAATTAACTTTATCATATCTCAATATCTATTTGACGTAGATAAATAAGATTTGGTACATATTTTGCTTATAGTTTGTAAAAGGTTCATAGCTTAATTTGGTTTGGAAAAATAGGCATTGCGTCTCCTTCCCATATAAGAAAAGAATTAAATTCATCATATCTCATCCAATTCACCAAAAATAAAAGCAGATATTTTATTTTATTTCTCGAGGCTTGATGCCTATCAGCCCTGATACATATATAATTTTTTATTTATTTTAATAAAAACCTCGCTTTTTTACCGAGGTGCCTCGGCCGAGAACGAGGCGAAGCGAGGCGAGGCGAGGCATGTGATGGCAAGATCTCGTCCGAGGCCGAGGCGAGGCAAGACTTAAATTTATAAAACGAGGCGAGACCGAGATCAACTAGAACCTCGCCTCGCATCGCCTCGCCTCGGCCTCGGTGAAACACTAATTTTTACCAAGCAAAACAAAATTATGTGTTCATAGGAGTGCCCTGTGAAGGTGCTAAATACGGAAAACTTATTTAGTTGGTAGACTTCGGTGCCGACACAAGTTTGGTCAAAGAAAATGCAATGTTGATAGAGACAATTTGTGGAACCAAACTATCATAAATGCAATAGACAAAAATCTATCGTTTTTTAATAAAAAACGACAGAAAATAATAGATTTCACGCTTAAGCCGTTGAATGACTTAAATAAAGTAGGTACTATACAATACAGAAACAGCAGTCGAAGCTCGAACTGTAAAAATAGTACCATTATGTGTTAAAACAACATTTAAAGAAGTTGTTATACACAAACAAGAACGTCCACAAGGAGTTTACTTGGGAGAAGCCCTAACAAAAGTGAAAGATGGCATAGTATATGTACCAGTTTTAAATTCGTCAGAAGACAAATTTATTATTGATAAAAATTTCAGACCGGTATTTTCAAATTACAATAAATTCAGAATAAATAAAAATACCGGAATAAATACTACAACTGAACAAAATGTGAGGGAAAGATTAGATAAACTATTTGAATCCATTGATTTGGACTCAAACTTAAGCAGTGAAGAGAAAGCTTGCATGGAAAATATATCTGCATCTTTCCATGATATACATATTTTTATTAGAAGGTGATTGCTTATCATATACAGTAATCCTCGCTTATATGCACGCCATTTATAAGCATTTCTATCTTATATGCATCAAAAATTGTGCAATTTCATTTTTCCATTTAGATTTGTTAACATTTTTCTCTTTTATATGCACTCGCTTATATGCATTTCTCGGATATAAGCCCCAAAAAATTTCCAATTTTTTCCTCCATTCACGCTTATATGCACGACAGGGAAAAAATTTTTGTTTTTCCAATGGTAAAACCAATATTGGTACCAGACAATCGTGTCATACCTATTGAATTGTCAGATGTGCGAATTGAAATTAAAAAGCAAAATGAGTACAAATTCACGAAAAAGAATAACTTTGTCACTTAAACAGAAGTTATTAATCATTCGAGAGAGCGAAAACGTAAGCAAAATTAAAAGTTGCAAGAAATATGGGTGCCCAATACACAATTAATCGGATTATGCGAAACATAGATCGCATTTTACAATGAAGCAAAGCATTTAATTTGGCCTGAAAATGGAATTGAGTCGGCAAATCAAAAGCAGTGGAAACAATGTCAATGTAGTTCGATCAAATACAATGGTCAAAAGACCACAATATGATATTGGAGAATGTAAAACAGTTCGCTGTTAAATAAAAAGTGACTTCAATCCAAGTCCGGGCTTGCTATTCCGATGGCAGAAGCACAAAGGAATAAAGGTAAAAATAATGTAATAATAACGAATAGTTTTGATGAAAAAATGGTGTGAAAAAATCGAAAAAGTCATACTTTTTGTGGATAATGGTGCGTCTCATAAAATTACAAACTTAAAAACGTTAATGTTCAGTACTTGCCGCCATATACGACTTCAATTTTACAACCTTTAGATGCCGGAATTGTTCATGCATTCAAAGCATATTATCGTCAGAGCTTAATAAGGAAACATATCTGCTTTGTTGAAACAGGAAAGACAATTGAAGCGTTTAAGAAATCTATTCCCTATCTGCATATATTTATTTTTACAACTTTTTGCCTTTAAAAATATTTTTGTAAGGTTCTAAATAGTTGGCATTACGATTCTATATAAGCATATCTGGTGCAGATAACCGAATTTTTATATATGCACTTTTCATGCATATAACCGAGTTTCTCTAAATGCATTTCACGCTTATATGCACCAAAAATCAAGCATTTTCAGAAATGCTTATAAGCGGGGATTACTGTACTCCTGTTTTGAAGCACGATATCCCTACACTGGCCGGGCAACCCCCAATAACTCAAAAACAGTATAGACTACCTCATTCTCATAGAATGGAAATTAATAAACAGGTAGGAGAACTGTTAGATGAAGGGATAATTTCACCAAGCACCTCACCTTGGAATTCACCATTATTACTTGTTCCTAAGAAAAGTGGAAAAGATGGCGAGAAAAAATGGAGTTTAGTTATAGACTTCAGAAAATTGAATGAAGCTACAACTAAACAAATTTTCCCATACCACGAATTGATGAAATTTTAGATCAATTTAACAGTAGATATTTTTCCATCCTGGATTTAGCAAGTGGTTACCACCAAGTATTGGTGAATGATGACGATAAAGAAAAGACCAGCATTTAGTACTTGGTTAGGACATTTTGAGCTTAACAAAATGCCATTTGGTCTAACTGGAGCCCCAGCAACTTTTCAACGGATCATGAACCACATTTTAAGAGGACTCCAAGGATTAGAATGTTTTGTCTATTTAGATGACATTGTCATATATGGGAAAAACTTACGTGAGCATGAAGAAAGGCTACGTAAAGTGTTCACAGTATTAAGACAACATAATCTAAAGTTTAACACGAAAAAATGCAATTTTTTGCGTCGTGAAGTGGTTTATTTAGGACATAAATTTTCAGAGCATGGAGCCCTACCAGACCCAGATAAGGTGAAATGTGTAAAGAACATACCAGTGCCTAAAAACAAAAAAGAAGTACAGGCATTTTTAGGTCTGATAAACTATTACCGAAAGTTCATTAAGGACACGGCACGTGCCAAAGATCATTTGAGGACTTAAAAAGGCGATAATGTCACCACCCATATTGATGTATCCAGATTTTTCCAAGGAATTCTTGTTAACCACAGATGCCAGCAATGATGCAATTGGTGCAATTATATCACAAGGTGAAGTCGGTAAAGATAATCCTATAGCATTTGCCAGTAGAGCACTAAGCGATACCGAGAAAAGGTATTCAACCATTGAAAAGGAATTTCTCGCTATAGTATGGGCAATAAAAAACTTTAGAGCATATTTGCTTGGACGGCATTTTAAAATATACACCGACCATGAACCTTTGCGTGGTATATCTAATCTTAAGGATCAAACGTCACGTTTGGCGCGATTTAGACATAAACTTTCGGAATATGATTTTGAAATAATTTACAAACCTGGAAAAAGAAACTTAAATGCAGACGCTTTAAGCAGAATACCACAAGCTGATGAACAAATAACAGTGGTACAAACTAGGTCAAAAGTGCAATTTTCATAGAACACCATTAGGCGGGCATCAAGGTGCAGTAAAAACGCTTCTAAGAATAAGAAAGCAGTATAGATGTATCGTTTCCGGACACTTGTAAGATGCTGGTAATTAAGAAGTTGCACATAACACCATATCATCCGCAGGCTAATGCTTCCTTGAAAAGAAGCCACAGACCACTTGCAGAGTACTTGCGAAGTTTTTCTAAAGAAGATGGTTCGAATTGGGACCAATGGTTGACGGCAGCCATGCACGTCCATAATAATACGACACATACTTCTACTAAGCAAACTCCGTTTCGTACTTTGTACGGTTTCGACTTTGAATTGCCTACGAATTTGAAACGAAAATGTTCACCGCTATATAGCGCGGAGGACCAATCAAAAGTATTAAAATTCCAAATTCAAAGAACTCACGAACTAGTGAGGAAGAACCAAGAAAATGCTAAGGAATTGTCTAAAAAGCAATATGACGGTGCAATCAACCCCGTTAAATTTAAACAAGGGGATAAGGTTTTGATGAAAAATCAAACTAGGAAAAATAAATTCTCTCCTATATGGTTAGGCTCATTTGAAGTTTTGGGAGTCACAGGGCCTGTTACAACAGAAGATGTAATAAAAGGAAAGAAAAAGAAGTTACATAATAATTTATTAAAATTATTTAACGAACTTAAATAAAAATTTCCAACCTTATTGAATTAAAACATTTTGCAACGTGTGCTATAATAAGTATACGCGGTCACTATAACTAACCTACATCAACGTTATTAGTAGTAATAAAAATAAGAAATATGACAGAAATATGACACGTTTTTTTTTTAATTAAATGAAAAACCATATGCAAATGCAAAAAGAAAGTAATAAAAACAAATAATGAATAAAAAATAAAAACGAGCTCTAAAAACATGTGTATAAACGAGTAATATGAGTCAACGTTTGCCACAGAAAGCACACGCGATCTCGTAAAACTCACCTACCTCAACATTAAGGCAAATTTGAAAAATAAAGGGAAAAATACCACAGAGATCAATGAACGAAAAAAAAGCAACGTTGACAAACAGAAACAACAACCGAAAAACCTAGTACGAACAAACCAGAGAAACCTATAATACTTCAATGCAAACAATTTATTTTTGTAATACTTATTTTTTTTATTTTTTATTTAATTTTTAAAATAAAAAAAAGAAGAATGATAATTACAAAATACAATGCTGGATTATTAGCAACTGTCCTCGGGCAGCGGCATAGTCCCATGGGATGAATATGAAGTAAATATAAAATTAAAAAAAAGCTATAAGGATTTATTTTGTTTTAACATATATCGACTCTAACTTACATCCTTAACAATCCCCAATTAAAGTTTTTGCTGTAACTTACACTTTTAAAAGTTGGTTACATTAATTATTTTGTTAATATAGTGAGCTTTGTTAATTTGTCTGTAAGTTAGTTTTGGCTGTTAGTTTTTAAATATCATAAGTGATTAAATATAGCCTAATAGATTTGTAATATGTTCTAAATATTCCACCAATTGTTTCTTCACTACGATTTCAAGTATTTTTTAATTGGTTTTAGCTCTTCAGCTTTGACAGTATTTTTAACTTTAGCAATTTGATGTTTTCCATGTACTTGGAACAATTCTCTTAGATAGGCTTTCATTGATAATTACTGAATAAAAGAACCCTAGATATGGGAGCGAATATTTTAAGACACCTTCAGAGACAAGCTTTACTCCTCCTATTTGGTTTATGAATATATTGATTCGAAATAATAAAGCTACATCATATCAAGTCTTTAAACCGAGTCACAGTGGCGCCTTTTGCGATTTCGCGTTGCTAAAATCATAACTTTTGAACGGGTAAAGATATTTGAGTAAAGTTTTTTGATTTTGGTTGGTAATTTCTGTAGATATGACATATATAAGATTCAGGTTTGAGGCTTAGCTATAAATACTTTTAAAAAGAGGTGAAAGTCCAAACTTTGAAAGTTTGTGTTTTTAGTGGTATGAATTCATAAAAAAAATTTTTTTTTATAAATTTTAGTGCGCTTTATTCAATTAATGAACTTTTAATAATTTAAAAATTTTTTAAATACTTTTTTAAAAAAATTTTTTTTTTTAATTTTTACTAATTCATTCATATGCATTTATTTTTTATCTCTTAAAATAATTTATAAACAGTCTTTCTCAAAGGCTAGAAAAGTTTTAAAAAAAGGGTTACAGTAATAAATTAGGTAATTTCTTTAAAAAATCAACAACAATCTACAATTCTATAAAAATATAATCATTATTTTGGATATCTAAGAAACTTAAAACAGTACTACAGAATTTATCAGTCAGTTCTTTTCGTGACCTAACGTGCCTAAGTGATGAAATCAAAGGATTTGAAGATGCTGAAAGTATATTGAACAAGTCCTCATTCTGTCGAATACGTGAAATTTTACATGTATTGCTATATCTGTACTTCTTATAATCTTTGTTTTTAGACTCTTGGGCTTCTTTTGATAATTCTCCTATTGGTAAGGCTTGATAATTGCTAATTTGTTCACTATGAGCTAAGATCTTATGGACATAGGGTTTCAGTAATTTTTGGCTGTTTTTATGTTCTAATATGTCTGCAGTTTCCTTGGTATACTTTTCGAATTTTTCTACTTTAACGGGTTCTCTACAGGATAGTACGTTTAAAATAACTTGTAATCTTTTTATCACGTCCTCATCGACTCCCGTTATTTCTGAAGTTGTTTCTGGTTTCTCAAAAAATCGCCTTGCTGTGTTTCCGTCATTTGTGTTACCAAATCCTTGCTTAGGAGTATCTGCTATATTACCCAGTTTTCTCGAAATTGATCTTGTATTATTTTTTTTCTTAACTTTTGGTTGTTTGGATTATCATCATTTCCTATGCTGTAGGCTAGTTTCAGAATAAATTCCATGAATCTTATCCTTGCATGTAATTGCGAAATGCCGTACTCATAATTGTGTTCATCGTTGAAGTCATCATTACTTCGGAAATCTTTTTGTGAACGCTTACATATAGCACAAGATCTAGTAGATTTGGTGCCAGTTATTTCATTAAGTACTTTGCCGTCAATCATTGTTAAAAATAATTCGTGTCTAATTATAATTTTTTTGTCATCATTTCCTTCAAATATGGTGGGTTGAAGTTCATTTATTTGTTGTTTTATATTGCTGATGGTGCTTCTTATTTGATCTGAAGATTCTTTTGCGTACTTAAACATTATAGGTCGACAATAAAGAACTGATGATGGTCGAGGGTTTTTCCAATGTTCAGCATTTTCACTCCTTATTCGAAGTGGGGCTATTGAAGCCATAAACATGTTGGCATCTGAAATATTTTGTCCATCTTCTGTAGAAATTTTTTGTTTATATGCACTTTGTCCAGATGATCCATCACAGCCCCACTTTGTTAACAAAGAAATATTATCTGGGACAATTGTATTTCATGGTTGCATTTAGTGCTCAAAATTCGCTTAGCGGTATGATCTAGAAAATCTTGGAGTCTAACTTCAGCTGATGTTTCTGTCACCGTACAGTTACCAGGAACCGCTTCCTTTTTGGCTTCTGACACAACTTTGTGGCTTCTTAATGAATTTCTCAAGTTGTTATATTTTTCCTTTGAAATCCCCAAATCTAGGAAAAGCGCTAAAGCACTGGAACCGTCATATTTTATGGGATCACATTGTGGAGTAGGATCGTTGGGCTTGCCTATAAAACTCTTTTCGTTATTTCTGCCTTTTTCATTTCATGATCTTTGTTGTACTTCATGCTGAGTGCATCTGCTAAGTTCTCTTATGAAATGTTTCCAGTGGCGACTGCTATTTTTCTCTTATTCGTAAATTCCCCACAGTTTTCAATTTGTTTTGCTGGTCTTCCTCTGGAGGCCTGTGATGTGCTAGGAATATCATCAAGTGATAGCTCAAAGTCCTTTTTAAGAAAGTCTGCATACTTTATATAAAAATACGCTTTGGTTCTATTACATGACACCCAATATCTCTTTGTGTTGCAGTAAAAGTTTTTTAACTTTTGTGTATGCTCATCCTTAGTATGTTTCGCGTATTTGTTTTTTACCGCAACTACAAATGAATCCCCATTTTCGCTGTTTGCAAATATTTCAAACAAATTTTCATAAGATATACTCATTTTCCTTAGAAACTTGCGTAGCTCACACTTTAAATAGTCAGAAAAGACTGAGTTATTGAGGCTTAAAATTTGACTTTTATACAAATTCAGGTACAAAATATTGTGCTACAAACCTCAAACATAATACTTGTTCAGCGAAAAAATTGAACTACCTAATAAGCTAAATTCCTTGTATGATATCTACCGTAATAAAACAGGTGTCTATAAAGTTGGCCTGCACTAGAGTTATTCTATATAAAAAATGCAGCTTTATTCTATTTGACATTACTAGATATTTTTAAATTGCATTAAAAACTTAGATATAAATATCTGAGGCAAGTATTACTATTTCGCTATACAAAAGCGAATTTTCTTAAAAAGAGTGACATGATTTGGAAAAAGTGACAAATCAAGCGTTTTGGAGGTGGGGTAAAGCCCATATTATATGGACAGAAGTTTTCTAGGTACTCTTTACATATGCATCTATTTTCGTCAAATAGTTATGAAAATAGGAAGAATAAATTAAAAAAGGGGCGTGGTAACGTCCATATTTACAATTTTTAATTTATTTTGAGTGATGTCTATATTCGCTAAAAACATTCTATCAAATTCAGATAAACAATTTCCAAGTCAAAATATCATAGACTGAAAATCGTCATCACACAACAAATTCAGTTTTATGCATATCATGTCACATAAGTAGCTATAACTTCTAAATAGGCAAATATATGCAGGTAAGACCTTAAGACCTATATGATTTTTATTGGCAGATATGTCAACTATAATTTCTCATTCACCAATCCTTGATTGACATTGATTTGTGGATTATAGGCCAAGGTAAATTTGAAAAACTATGCTAAAACGACCTTTTTTTAAAAATTCATGAAAATTACTAACTAAAATACCATAAATTCAGAGAGCGTACTTCAAATCCCCATGATTTTTCAAACTTTTGAAATTTTCCATTTTTAATATTGCGAAAAATGTAAAAAAAATGCTATTTTAATGAACGATAAAAAGTTATCCAACTTTGAGCACCCATAAAAACCAAAATACTTGTCATAAATCAAAAAAAGTTTTCGGGTTTAGAACCTTTGGTCAATTATCTTTTAAATAAAAAAAAAGTTTCGAAAATCAGAAATCGTAAATTTGATTTTAGCAATCACTTTTTGAAAAAGGAGCCACTGTGCGCTGGCTGAACTTCTGGGTAGGGAAGCCCCAGCGCTTCGAAATTTTTTCCAGTTGAATGATGCACTTCATGCAACTGGAAAATTGTGCAGGAGTACAGTGGAATCTCAGCCGTTCCACGGAGAACGATTGGATTAATGTATGTAGCCGCCAGGCTACACCATCATCCTCGTAGTTTGTTAGATGGTAGAATGTCGAGAGCTGTTCGAGCTCTAACATTTCTTCAGTGAAGTCCTGCGTTTTGTTGTAGCGTATGTTGAACATGGATCTATACTGAGTTAACGTTGTTTAAGCAAACTCTTTTATAGTAACAAATTGCATATTAATGCAAAAATGCGATTCTACACATCAATTAATGCATTGAATCAAATACAGGGTATGTCAAATAAATTTGACACACAAAACATTAGCTAGTGTTAATAACCAATTTTTTGTTTTTTTTAGGAGCAAAATGAATATAACAATAGTGTTGTTTTCTTTTTCGGACCCATGATGGTCATATCACAAATAATTGAAGTAATACACATCAACGATAACAACGGGTTTATTACAATAAGAACAGGTCAAACAAAGGTAATTAAAAAATTTCAAAAATCTTTGCATTTTATCAATATTACAGAATTCGAAAGTAGTCAAAATGAAATCGGGAAGAACATAGAAAGTATTCGGGCTCTTGTAGAACCAAAAGATGCATCTTTTATGACTTTGGAACACAACTTTAAGCTATTAGAGTCTAAAATCAATGATTTAAAACCACACATGAGGAAGACAAGAGGGTTAATGAACATTTTAGGCCAAGGCTTAAAAGTAATCGCTGGAACAATGGACAGCGAGGACAAAGATTTTATAAAGAGTCACATAAAAGACTTAGAAATTAAGAACCACGAATTAATTGGTGAATCCAATAAACAAATTTCTATAAATTCACGAATTGCGGAACAGATTAAAAACATAACAAATCACATTAACAATCAGCAGGATTTTGTCAGTAATAAGTTGAATAGATTCACGGACAAAATGTTAAATAAGACAACGGAGCTCAGAAATGATATTGAAATATTCAGGGAGATATTTCAAATAAATTTTGACATAACACTTTTTAGGAACCATAAAGATGATATTCGGTAGATAATTTTAGGTAGTAGACTAAATATACTGTCTAGAAACATATTATCTAGAAGCGAAATGAACTTAATATCAGATATTGGAGCACTAACAGATATTAAGATCACGATAGCATACTATGTATTTGAATCAGATCATAATCGTGATTTTCATACCATCTTATTCAGACAAGGTCTTCCATAACACTCAAATTATCCCTGTCCCAAATATGGATAACAAGTCGATAATATTAATAGAGAATAAATTTTTGATGGATGACTTCGGGAATGTGTTTAAATATATAGTAAAGGACAACCTAGAGAATAATTTGATTGAGATACACGATGAATGTCTGAAACAAATAGCGTTGTCAAAAACCGCGGAGTGTCCGATGAGTTACAGTAATAGAACAATGATAAAAAAAATTGAACAAGGTCTCTTGATTGTTATGAATGCTGAGGACCTCAGTCTAAACCAAAATTGCAATAAGGTTTATTTGCGTCTGTTCCGGAATAGCTTCATACAATTTGAAAATTGTAAAGTTAGTTTAAATGGCACAACTTACGAAAATAGCGCAACAAAAATTAAAGAGCATATGTTATTACCAACCTATAACTTTAAAGTCATAGAAAAATAACACCGAATAAAATTGAACTCGAAAACATCACTTTGTCCGACATACATGACGACCGTAAAATATTTATAGAAGATGTAAACCAGGGAGATAAATATTTCTCAAATACAGAACTTATACTTCTTACTTGCAATGTTGTTCTGTTCGGTTGCACTATAATCTTCTTATGCATGTCTCGAAAAGCAAGGATACTAGCAGCGCTAAACCTGCCAAACACAAGAGAGGAACAAAGAGTTACCGAAAGGGAAATAATGTAATAAAATAATAAATTGAATGGATTTCATATATTTATTGATAAAAACAAAGGGAAAAATTAATACAATAAATCAATTATTTTTTTTAAGTCCCGAAATTTTTCGAGCCCTAAAAAGCAATCGTTTAGTCTCCTCATCATCCGTTTCGGCAACCAATCGGTACATTCGAGCGACTTCTTGCCTGGCTACCACTTTCCTTCCTCCTCTAGGTCTTTTTTGTATCGTAGGTTTCGCAGCTGTATCCTCCTTTTTAACGATCGTTAGGCGTTTCGGCCCAGCAGCGATAGGAGTGGGGATATATAACGGCACTGTATTTTTCAGTTCAACAACATTCTTATATATTCCAATTGAGATGCTGAAGAATTCGGGCTGTTATTGGTTGCCATTTTTTTTTTCCGACTGAGTGGAAATTGTAACACCCGGTAGATTTTATATTTCATATTTTATAAACGTATTCGATGCATGCAAAATGAATTTGCTGAATTGCAAGATTGGTGACGAAACTATGTCACAGAATGTTGGTAGCAAAGCCAACTCCTAAAAATTGATAAAAAAAATAATGTTTGATTAATTGCAAAAATCAAAATTATGCCATAAAATATTGGCCAATGTAAAAATTTAATAAAAGAACGGAGTAAATGCCGTATGTACAGTAGCGAGCATAAAAAATGCAACTGCGAGCGCTGAGTCAGAAAATTTGCGATATCTTAAAAACAAATTATGTTAGAGCTTTATAATTTTATATCTGCATGCAAATGGTCCCTCACGTTATTGATGCAAATTTTTGTTGAATTATCCGCATCCAGTATTCTGTAATGCATAAAATAACAAGGAGGCATAACCCCTATTGGCGATGTCTGCACGGAATCTGGAAGCCATAGAATCCACTAAGGACACAAAAGTCTCCATTGATGTCTTATTCCGCTCTTCCTGGATGATTTCTTCCAAGTTATTTACTTTGGAGTGGTTTTTCTCTTTCACTTCGCAATTTACTAGTTCCCATAAGTTCTATATAGGGTTGAGATCCACGAAAAACAGCAGTTCGCTAAGATAGACAAATGATGTTGAAGGACAAAAATGATACAAGGACCACGGCAGAAGATTTTGCATACTACGTGATTAAAAAAATTGGCATTCCTATTAGAGTTCATACAGTTAGGCGACGGTTAAACGAGGGAAATTTGTTCACCAGACGGACATCTATATTACTGCATATAAGCAAAGTCAATAAAAAAAGCGGCCTACATTTCCAAAGTGGTATTTGCAGTGGACAAGCGAGCAATGGGTCAAGGTGTTATGAAGCGAAGAAAGCAAGTTTAATTTGTTCGGCTCTGATGGAATAAATTAGGTGCGGATTCTCCCAAGACAACGTTATTTACCTATATAAACTATATATACTGTAAAAATGGCAGCCGATCCACAATTGCTTAAGATATGAAAGAATGAATGATGATGACAATTGATGTTAAACTCTACATCGTTCTTAGTTTCTTTCTCCCGTAATGGACTTGGTCCGTTGGTCCGTTGGTCAAAAACAATGGAATCATGAATGCAAGCGTTTACTGCGGGATCCTTAGAGAGTACATGCTGCTACATCTTATCGATAAAAGGACTCCTGGCTATATATTTCAGCATGAAAACGACACCAAGCCCAGAAGTCACATACTTCGAAAATTTTTAAGTGACCATGAAATGAAAATTTTGGAGAGACCAACTCAGTAACCGGATCGCAAACCCACAGAGGATCTATGGGAACTAGTATATCGCGAAGTGAAAGAGAAAAACCACTCCAAAGTAAAGAACTTGGAAGAATCCCTCCAGGAGGAGCGGAATAAGACATCCATGGAGATTTTGTGTCCTTAGTGGATTCTATGCCCTCCAGATTCCGTGCAGACATCGCCAATAGTGGTTATGCCTCTAAGCATTAACTTAAGATAAAAATATTTTCCTGTAAGAATACGGAAACTATGGAAATAAATTGAATTTTGAAGAGTTGCATTTTTTTTGCTCGCTTAATTTTTGAGGTTGTCTTGTTATTTTATGCATTACAGAATACTGGATGCAGATAATTCAACAAAAATTTGCATCAATAACGTGAGGGACCATTTGCATGCAGATATAAAATTATAAAGCTCTAACACAATTTGTTTTTAAGATATCGCAAATTTTCTGACTCAGCGCTCGCAGTTGCATTTTTTATGCTCGCTACTGTATATATATATATTTTTATGCATATTAGATAAATGCATAAACATATAACACTTACAATAAGAATTAGAAGTTTAAATATAATGATAAAATTAAAAATGGAGTAATGGCGTATATGAGTATATATATTTTTATGCATTTCAGATAAATGCATAAACATATATAACATTTACAATAAAATTTAGAAGTTAAAATATAATGAATCAAACAAAACGGAGTAAATGCCGATTCATATATTTCAATAATTGAAAACTTTGATTCGATATTACTCGAAAACGGCACCGAGGATTTTCATAAAAATTTTAGAGTTAATACCGCTGAATGAGGTCATTATAACAAGCTATGCCACTATACTGGAAAAACTCGTTGAAAGGCGTAGCACAGCCCACAATATTTATAAATGTTATAATAAGAGAACTAACAACGCAATCGTTATGAAATTTGACATGTCAAATATACTGGCTATTGGGTATCTTGTAACCAAAAGTGGGCGAAACGGCACCTGTGGGCGTGGCACCTTCCATACAAGCGAAAATAGTTAAAAGCTACATTTATTGTTCTATGAGAGTAATATTTTTTAAATTTTGTATAGAGATGTCGGTTACCATAAGCTTTGAAACTAAATGGATTTCGACGGGATTGCATTTGTGGGCGTGGCACCTCCCATACAAGCAAAAAATGTTTAAGGCTACATTTAGTGTGCTTTTAGAGTCAAATTTTTTAAATTTGGTGTGGAGGTGTCGGTTACCATAAGCTTTGAAATGAAATGAAAATCGATGAGATGGGTGTGGTACCTCCCATATAAGCAAAACACTTTAAATGTTACATTTAGTGTGCTATTGGAGTAATATTCTTTAACTTTGGTGTAGAGGTGTCGGTTACTATAAGCTTTGAAATTATATGAATTTTGATGAGATTTCAGTAGTGGGCGTGGCACCTACCATACAAAATTATAACGTTGATGCCATATTTAGCAAACTGAAGGAGTGATCCTAATAAAATTTGGTCTCAATATATTCAGCCTCATTCAACGAGTTTTTCAACTGCTTCATAATTTTTCAACCTCTTTCAACTTTTCTCAACGACTTTCTACATTTTTCAAATATTTTCAACGCTTTCAATATTTGATTTACTTTTTCAACCTCATTCAACTTTTTTCGGGTTTTTCAACTTCTTTCAACTGTTTCAACATTTTCCAACCTCTTTAAACTTTTTTCAACATTTCCCAAATTTGTCTGACTTTTTCAACCTCTTTCAACTTTTCTCAACATTTTCCATATTTTTTCGAGTTTTTCAACGTCTTTCAACTGTTTCAACATTTTTCAACTTCTTTCAACTTTTCTCAACATTTTCCATATTTTTTCGAATTTTTCAACCTTATTCAAATTTTTCCGAACTATTCAAACTCTTCCAACTTTTTCAATATTTTTCAACCTTTTCAACTTTTTTCAACACGTTCCATATTTTTTGGACTTTTTCAACCACATTCAAGTCATTCATCTTTTTCCGAGACTTTCAACTTTTTTCGAGCTTTTCAATCTCTTTCAACGTTTTCAACATTTTAATATACTATCGAGTTTATCAAACTTTTTCACCTGCTTCAACCTCTCTCAATGTTTTTCAACCTTTTTTCATATTTTCGGCTTTTCAACCATATTCAATATTTTTTAAATATTTCCGACATCTCATTCAATTGCATTACATTTTTCGACTTTTTCAACCTGAAAACGAAAAACCGAGCTTTAGTCGGTCTCCTGGTACTCGTAAATTAAACAATCAAGTCAGTTCAACGACTTGCTTTAATGTTAATGTTATTGACATAATAATTTTTGCATAATTGCAAACAAAAGCTGCACAATTAATAAGTAAATAAATAAAATAAAGAGTGCTTCAAAAGAAAAATAAAACGGAGATTTAGAAGCAAATTTTATCATTTAAATATAATGAATAAAATAAAAACGGAGTAAGTGCCGTGTATATACATATATATATATTTTTATGCATCTATACTATTTATATAAAATTGCTTATATGGAAATGGTTTGTAACGCCAAACCGCAAAATATACTGAACCGATTTTAATAATTTATGTTTTAAAACAACATATTTGCACTAAAAAAGGTTATTGTATACTTATTTCTATGATTTTTATACCCTACACCGAGGGTATATTTACTTTGTCTCTCCGTTTGTAACACATCGAAGGGGGCGTGACAGGTATGGAAAAGTATATATATTCTTGATCAGCGTCACCACCTGAGTCGATTTAGCGATGTCCGTCTGTCTGTCTTTCCGTCTGTTGAAATCAGTTTTACGGGAAAACCAAGAAAGCTAATTGAATGAAACTTTCACACACAGGTCACATCTTGCAGGCATCTTGCTATTGAAAATGGGCGAAATCGAAATTGGCTTCGAAGTTCAAAGGACAGCTCTGCCGTACTAAGCGAAAAAGACGTATCTCAAAAAAATTCATTTCGAGATAATTGATGTTTTGTTTATGTCAATTTGTTGAAATACCTGTAAAATTGAGATAGAGGAAATTTTCTTAGTAGATTTTTTTATATGATTGAACTAAGATGCCGACATTTGGAGTATTTCATTAGACGCGTAATTTCTTAAGCTATCCGATGCCATAAGAATCTCGGATATTTTTTTTTTTTTGAGATACGTCTTTTTCGTTTAGTACGAGCTCTCCTCGAGGTTTTTTATTTACTTTTGAGAGAGTACGATGTTAATAAATTTTTGTAAAAAGTGTACATTGCTTTTTACAGTTAAACTGCAATTTGTTGTTTTTATAAAATTTAGTTTTTGCCTGTCCGTCTATCTGTTTGTTTTTTATGGACGCGGAAACTATCCGGCAGATTTTGATGAAAATTTTACAGTATGTTAAGACAAGACTTTTATTAAGGGTGAATATTTATGTTGGCCCACAAACAAGAATTTTCACTAAGTCCGGTAAATCAACTGACACCGAATTTACACCACATGGAATTTACAGCACGTGTCTTTTATAATAAGAGGCATAAATGCATATTTAGGTTTGCCGTAATACAAAAACATTTTTAAAATATTATTTTCTCGAAGTTCTCTCATGGAACTTACACCACATGGCTTTTATATTGAGTGGCACAACTTAGACCGTACACATTTTATTTAGGGTGCATACTTTGGGTGGTCCTTAGAAAAAATAACTTTTTAAATAGAATTTACATGAAGATTTCATAATTGTGACCTATAAAAGGTTTTTACAAAGTTTGGTTTAAAAAATGGGCGATGACACGCCCTTTAAAATCAAATTCATCATATATCACCAACTACTGGAAGCAGATGAATGGGGCTTAGTACATAAACATGTATATAAAAGGTACGGGCAAAAGTAAGCTTCAAAGGAAAAAATTATCGCCTCACATAACAACGTCTGCCAGGCCTGCTATATATTTGTAAAAGAATAGGGACAAAAGTTAGTTTCACTGGGAAAATGGGCGGTTTCGCTTTTACATTCCATCGCATGTGTTCATACAACATCGCCCCACACATCGAAAAGGGCAGAACAACGTCTGCCGGGACAGCTAGTATTAGATAAATGCATAAACATATATAACATTTACAATAAGATTTAGAAGTTTAAATATAATGAATCAAACAAAACGGAGTAAATGCCGTATATGTTTATATACTTATTTCTATGCATATTAGAAAAATGCATACACATATGGGGTAAAACACGCGAAAACGCCAGCGAAAAAATTTTTGGCTCCGATTTGGCTGAAATTTGGCATTATTGTAATATCGATGTCCAGCAATAGAACTGCGTTCAGGAATTTGCCCTAGTATTATTTGTTGAGATACGCGGGTATGAAATTCACGATTTTCGTACTTTTCCAGAATAAGTGTTTTTTTCAAAAATTCATAGCTTACAGCAGGGGTGCCCAAAAGTTTCTTATGGAAGGGCAAACACTAATACATATAAGCTTTATTAAAAAAAAAAAACATAATTCAATATGTACACTGAAAAAAAATCGAATTCATTTTCTGCAAAGTATGTAGTATGTAATGAAAAAATAAACTTATTAAACTAAATTTTCTTTAATTCTTCCACGATCCTTCCAATAAATTATCCAAATTTATGTCAACGCCAGTTGTAGATAATTTTAATAAAGCCTCCAAGTGTTCATTACTTATTCTACTTCTGTGCTTGTTTTTTATTAATTTTAAATTTGAAAAAGCACTTTCACAAATGTATGTGCTACCAAACATAGAATACAAACTTAAAATTTGTTTGTGAAGCAAAGGATATTTATTTGGACTTATAGATTTCCAAAAATCAATGCCCTTTAAATTAGATATTTTAAGTTTAGAGTCACATTGCATATCACATAGCTCCATTTGTAGATCAGCCTTTTGATCGTATATGCTACATGTCATTGGACTATAAAAAATGGCATTCATTTGTTTAATGCACCCAAAATCCTTAAATCTTTTTTGAAAATTTTTTTTTAAATCATGTAAATGGCTAATATATTTATTAAAATCAAAAGTTGGTAATTTAAACTCATTTAATATAGTTTTTAGAGATGAAAAGTGCCACATTTTTTTCATATCTAAATCGTATATAAAAATATCGATCTTTTTAAGGAAACCTTCGATTAAGTCTACCAAATCAAAAATAGATTTGTTTTTGCCTTGAAGTGAAATGTTAAGGCAATTTAGATGTGTCGTTGAGTCGGTCAAAAACGCTAGATTGATGTTAAATTCTTGAGATTTAATTTCGTCTAAAATGTCAAAATTTGGTAATTCCAATTCAATGAACTCAATAATTTCTTTTCGCAATTCAAAAAAACGTTCCAGGCATTTTCCTTTGCTTAACCATCTCACCTCAGTAAACATAAGTAGATCCCCATATTGATTTTCACATTCTTCAAGGAATTTTTTCAACTTGCGATGAGTTAATGAATTGTGGCCACCCCTGATTTTATTCACTATTTTAACCACAACATTCATTGTGTGAACGCTATTCGTCCATTTTGCACACAGTGCTTCTTGATGAATAACACAGTGGAACGAAGGAACCCGTATCCCATTTTTAATTAACTGTCCAATAAAGCCATCCTTTTTTCCTAGCATTGCGGGAGCACCATCTGTGCATACGGCTGTTAGTCTTGCTGATTCGGTTTTTATTTCCAACCTTCCGTTTACCGCATCAAATACGTCTATGCCTCTTGTATTTCGAAGTAGTGGGATCAGTGCAAGAATCTCTTCATCTACATTAAAATTATCGTCAACCATTCTGATTGCCAATATTAGTTGACTTATGTCTGAAATATCGCAAGATTCGTCCAATGCCAGAGAGAAGTATGAACAGAACTTCAATTTCTTTTTTAAAAGTGAATCCACGTATTTTTTTAGCTCTTCAATTCTTCTGGTCACAGTGTTTCGTGACAAAGGAACTTTTTCAATTGAGTCTGCTAACAAATTTCCACTTTCTCCAAAACAAGAAAGCATTTCCTTGCAAACTTTTTTAATAAAAATGCCATCCGAAAACGGTTTGAAGTTCTGAGCAATACTTAAACTTGCAACAAAAGATGCTTTCAGAGGTCCATCAGAAGTAACATTTGATTGACATTGTTTTTTTATTTCCTCGGCATTACTTTCAATGTACTCCAAAATTTGTAACGCATCGTGAACTAAAAAAGACTTTTTAAACTCGGAAACTAACTGTTCTCTTGACCCACCTGCTATCTTATTGGCAACGTAATCTATATGAAATGCCCTAAAATGCCTTTCAATATGATGCTTGGTGTTCATTTGAATTATTTGAAAGCATATTAAGCATTGAGCTTCAGCCTTATAATTATGAGTGAAAAAAAAATCAAGTTCCCACTTCTCTTCTAAAGGTCTGTTATTCATTTTTGCAAAGTTAGAATGATTTAAATTTGAAACTTAAATCCAACACAAATTTTTCCAAGTGCCTCTGAATTCACAGCTGCAAACATTTTTCAAACGAAAGCAACAACAAAATTTTCGTTGAATATCACTGTCGCCAATGTCTACCAACAAAGCATACGATTGTTGTTGCGTTGTACACATAAGAAACGAAGAAGACAAAATTGTTGGTGTATTTTGTATTGCTAAGTACGGAGTGCTGTGTTTGTGTATGAGAATACACAGCCTATGTCTAAGGGCATTTGCAACAACAAATGTGCACCAAGGGCATAGGCTGTGGGCACCCCTGGCTTACAGTATACTTTATCAATTAATAATTGGTAAACCCACATTTTTAGGTTTTTATTTGTACTTTTTAAAAAAAATTACTGATTGTGAAAAAAAAAAAATTTTTCACAAATATTTTGCGAATTTAAAATTATTTTTGAATTTTTTTTAAAAAAACCATTTTTTAAAATTTTTTTTTACTTTAAAAAAAAACTTTGATTTATTCTGCTCTTAATGCCGTAAAATTTTTTATCGGGAAAAAATTATTTACATTTTTTTTTTAGTTTAAAAAAAAATTAAAGAGCCAAAATGTTGAAAATTGAAATGAATTTCTGAATTTTTTTTTTGAAAAATGCATTTCTGAATATTTTTTTGTTTTTACATTTTTAGGTTTTTACTTGTACTTTTCGAATAAATAATAAATATAAATATTTTTAAATTTTTTTTAAAAAACCCATATTTAAAATTTTTTTTTAAAAAAAAAAAAACTTTGATTTATTCTGCGTTAAATGACGTAAAAATTTTTGCGGGGAAAAAAAGTATTTATATTTTTTTTTTGATTTTAACAAAAATTAAAGACCTAAAATTTTGTAAATTGAAATGAATTTTTGAATTTTTTTGAAAAATCCATTTCTGAATATTTTTTCGGTGAACTTCAGATTACAGCTTGATACGCAAGCTTCAAAATGATATGCTAACATGAGGGCAAGTAGTTAATTAAAATGTTTGAGCCGTCAAAAGCGCGCTGTACTACGTGTTGAAAGGCTACTGCACTGATTTTAAATTTCAGTTTTAGTTTTCAGGTCAACGGCTCAAACATTTTAACTAACTACTTGCCCTCATGTTAGCATATCATTTTGAAGCTTGCGTATCAAGCTGTAATCTGAAGTTCACCGAAAAAATATTAAGAAATGGATTTTTCAAAAAAAATTCAAAAATTCATTTCAATTTACAAAATTTTAGGTCTTTAATTTTTGTTAAAATCAAAAAAAAAATATAAATACTTTTTTTCCCCGCGAAAATTTTTGCGTCATTTAACGCAGAATAAATCAAAGTTTTTTTTTTTAAAAAAAAAAAATTTTAAATATGGGTTTTTTAAAAGAAATTTAAAAATATTTATCAATTCGCAAAATTTTTGAGAAAAATTTTTTTTTTTCAAAAACAGTATTTTTTTTTGAAAAGTACAAGTAAAAACCTAAAAATGTAAAAACAAAAAAAATATTCAGAAATGCATTTTTCAAAAAAAATTCAAAAATTCATTTCAATTTTCAAAATTTTGGCTCTCTAATTTTTTTTTAAATTAAAAAAAAATATAAATAATTTTTTCCCCATAAAAAATTTTACGGCATTAAGCGCAGAATAAATCAAAGTTTTTTTTAAAAATAAAAAAAAAAAAATAAAGAAAAATGGTTTTTTTAAAAAAAATTCAAAAATAATTTTAAATTCGCAAAATTTTTGTGAAATATTTTTTTTTTCAAAATCAGTTATTTTTTTTAAAAAGTACAAATAAAAACCTAAAAATGTGGGTTTACCAATTATTAATTGATAAAGTATACTGTAAGCTATGAATTTTTGAAAAAAACACTTATTCTGGAAAAGTACGAAAATCGTGAATTTCATACCCGCGTATCTCAACAACAAATAGGGCAAATTCCTGAACGCAGTTCTATTGCTGGACATCGATATTACAATAATGCCAAATTTCAGCCAAATCGGAGCCAAAAAATTTTTTCGCTGGCGTTTTCGCGTGTTTTACCCCATATATATATTTACACTTAGTTACAATACTAAAAGTTTAAGAAAAAAATTGATTATTAAAAAATAGTTTTAATGTGGAGAACAAAAGCTCGTTTCTGTAACTCGTAACGATCGCAGTTACCGACTCTTATTACCGATTTGACGTCCCTCTCACCTGCACTGTTTCTGTAAATATTTGAATCGACTTCGGTTTCAATTTATTCGTTTCAAATCGATAAGTTGTCACATTCTCCAATTTCATTCCAATAGAACCTTTTCAAAAAGTGTTTCTGTAATAAATGTGAATCGATTTAAAATGTCAGTTTTGTCACTGACTCTCCAGACTACAAGAGAATTTTACCGATTCTAATAAATGTCAGTAATGATGTGTAAATATGAAGAAACAAGTACTCAATATAAATTTTTAAAACCGGGAACTTTAGCTGAAGTTGAATTTCTTACTGATTATAATCTTTTTGTTTATTTTAGAATATTTTAGTTTCTAAGATAATGCGTTTTAAAACTAAAACGTGTATACATAACAGTCAGAAACTTAAACAAAAAAAAATATTTGTTAAAGCAACGAAAAAGTAACCGGTTGCAAATATATGTTTACTTTTCATTTCACATCACTAAGTGTCAAATTATTTCCGTTTCTGAAAATAATTCCAAATAAAATTTGAAAAGTAAATAAACAAATGTAAATAAACAGCTGTTATTTGATTCAATTTCACAACGTCTCTTCTCAATTTGTGTTCTTTTCCATCACGGACCAAATTTTTAACGATTTGAACGTACAGAAACATCAGTTGTCACGAAATCGGTAACTCAGGATCGAAACAGTTTGACGTCACACAAATCGGTAACTTGCCGATTTTTTACAGAAACGAGCTTCAAATCTCTTAATAAAGTATGTAAAATTGAATGATAGAAAAAGAATAGATTTTGATTTTGCTTAACAAATGTATAGTAAAAACATTGCAATTAAAGTAGTAAGCAATGATAGGTGAACAGTTATTTATACTCATGGTCCTATATTGTAGCAGATGTGATTTATCCTTTTGACCAAGAACTGCATTTAAAAAAAAAAAAAAAATTATGATCAAAATTTAAAAATGAATGCAAATTTAAAGCTAAGCTGTAGAATATTTCATGCACAATAAGCAAAATATCCAGCGTTAATAGCTAAATCATTCAATGGTTGTCAATCCTTACATAGTGACAACCAAACCAAAGGAAGGGAGGGGGCGACAGTTTACAGCATAACGCCTCCCTTGTCGAAAAACTGTGGCATAAGCCGTCTCATAATGATTTGAAATGATGGTAGCCAGAAGAATGACATGCAGCCAGCCTTATGTTGAAGCTAAACATACAAGGCTGATAAAAACAAGTGTCGCACCTTGAATCAAATCAAAAATTAAGTTTGTGGTATGACTAAGAAAGCGAAGCCACAAAGTCAAAGCCAAGCAGTTTCCAACCAAGGGGGACAAGCAGTGACGGAGAAAAGTAGCGCCATGAATTAGGTAGGGTCATTTAATAGATTATCTTAAATATATATAATTATCATACACTTTTAAATAAAACAATTTTAAGCTAATAACTAAACTTAAAAATAAAAAACCATTATGATACACAATAATGTGTTATTAAGAAAAAATTATAGTTAATTCTTAACCATAATTTTTTCTTATCCAAAGGGGTGAGGAGTGTTGTGTGTTAATTACCACACTTATATCAAAATGTGTTGTTTTAACTAAAACGACATATTGTGGTATATTTTTGGGAGGATGATTAACATCATCCAATAACAGTAATTTTCTGTTATTACATTATGGCATATTTTTGGGCATTTGCTTATTTGTTGGTCAGTTTAAGTTGCTATGTGAAAATTCTGCTTGTTGAATTATAACAAGAATGAGAACACAATGCAATGAACTGTAACAACAAAATAGCAAACAAATGCAAGTTATGAAACCCGGAAATATGCCAACCTCACTATTGTTGTAGGCCAAAATTTAAACTAGAATAAAATTTTTGCTTATCAAGCATTTTGTTCTGGTTTACATTTTTAAAAAAGGCCGAATAATTTAACCTAGAATAAATTTCTGTAGGTTAAATATTTGCAAAGTAGATTAATTTTGTTTTTGTTGTAATTGTTGTTTTTGTTATCTAAGTAAATAATTTTAGCATGTAATTTGTTTTTGTGATTAGCATCATAAGAGGTGTCAAGCTATTTAAGATTTTTAATAAAGATCAGAGTTTGTTCTGAACGAACGATACACGTATAATTTACTATTGAAGATTGAAATTTAAAACAAAGGAATACTGGTAAGTATCCTTTTAATTCAACCTCTTTTCGTTAAAATATTTCAGATACAGCTTTCACCCAGTGGAATTCCTAGAAAGGAATAATCATTCACAACAACATCGTCTGCACCGGAACCCCGATTTCAGGATTGCTTTAAACGTTTTTGGGTCGCGCTTGTAGTTGGTTCTGAATGTATTTATTTTGCAAGTCACTGCGTCATTTGTTTCTTTCAGGAAATGTATCTTTTAGTTTAGTCACGAGCTCGTCATATGCTGCTGACTTCATCACCCTATTACAGTACTCTGGAAAGTCCAGAGTTCAGGTAACGATTTATAAAGTTCAGTGGACTTAGTTCAGAGTCTTTGTAATCTTCTGGCTGCACTCATTGCCACCTTTGTAATACCCCAGTAGGCAAGGGCAGGAGCTAACAGTGCTTCTAGAAGGCCTTCCTTGGTAAGTATAAGGCCTCCACCATCCTTTCAAACGTACTTTCTTTTTTACATGAAATGTCCGAAGAAAACAGGCCTTCCTAAGCAGGCTTTCTAAGACCGCTTACCGTAGAAGGACTCTCAGAAGTACTTGACAAAAATTTAATTTTAATACATTGTAAAGACTCTAAATAATTTTTAATTTTAATTTTTTTTCTCCGCGCCATCTCTCACTTGCGTTGATATTTTTTTAATGACTTTTTTTTTTGTGATGTTTCTTAATTTACAATTTGACAAAGAATACACAAAACTCTACCTCCTTAACATAACATGAAACAACAGAAGACTAGCCTGGCAATATGCACACCTCTCTTAATTTCTAACCATGTGTCTACTTTTCATGTCGTATATGTACAATGCATATGACAAAAAAGTTATGCCGAATCATAAAACATTGCAATACATGAAATAAAAAAGAAGCAGAAAAGCGCTTAAGTAAATGGAGTCCTTCTTCTTTGCCTTCTAATAACAGGACTGATAGCACGTCTGTCGTGGGAAGGCATATTATGCCTTCTGTGATTGTATTTTTATTTGCATGAAATTCTAGTTTTGAGAAGTCCTTATATAATCGCAGCAGTGCTAGCAGGCCTTCTCCGAGTAAGGCCTTGCTCATTTGCCTGCTGAGACCGTACATACCATACATACATACCATCATGCATGCATGACCAATCAAAATATTTTAATATTAGTCATGCGCATAACCAATCACTCAATCAGCCATCTACACGCTCAGTTTGCATGAACAATCACTTGATTGGCTCTTTAGCTGATTTTGACAGAAAAGGCAGGCATGAAAACAAAAAAGATTTACTGTCACTTTCAACTGTTACTACTGTTACTGTCACTCCAACCCATATTATTTAATCATGCTTTTTATCTGTTGAGCATGTTACCGAATCCTTAACTAGCGTATTATAACGGCACCAGTTCCGATGCGTGCGAATTCACATTAGCGATTTGCCATCTGGTGGTGACAGGCATGCAGGGAAACAGTCTAGACAATAATGTCAAAAATGACATAAGAAGTTCGAAAATCGCGTTGTCGTGCAAGTTGTTCTAGACTTTTCCATGCGCGCGCTGAACCCGCCAATGAAATTGCTCATGTGCGCGTCGGGCAATAAAACTCTGTTCGAACGTAAGGGATAGACAGAGAAAACAAAATCGAAAGTCGGGAGTTGATTTTTGGTTGTGGCACCGTGCGGTCGTGCGTGAGTGGTCGAGTTGTAGCGACATAGAAAAGTAGCGTGATTTTTATTTTCAACTGCGTAAATCGAGAATTAAACATTAAAATTAAATTTATTTATGCGAAACGATGTTAAAGTATATTTAAACTCACAAAAATTTACGGTGATTGTTAGAATGTTGGACGAAAGACTTAGAAAAATATGCATACGTACTCGTAAAATTCGCGGAAGCGCCAGCGCTTCGTTAAATAAAAAAAAAAATAACGAGAAAAATTTACGTGAAAGCAAAACACTAAATGAATATGCAAAATCAGCCTTTAATCTAATGTGTATATGATTAAAATTCAAGCAAAAATTTGACACCTAAGTTGGAATAAATAAATAAAAGGTTAAGGCGAACGTAATATAAAAAACTGGAACTTTTCTTCCATTGCATTGCGTTTGAAATAAAATTATGTGTGTTTAGTCTAATTGTATGTTTAGCCTAAATATGTGTATTTCTAGTTTAGGCACATGAACCTAAACTAGTGTTCTTTTGTGGAATTGTGTGGTGATAACTTCAAGCACTTCAACCTGAAGTTATCGTGTAAAGGAGAAGCAAATCAAAAGACGGTTTAATGAAGTTTAAGTTGCATCTGATTTATTAATTAAAATATTCAAGTTTATATACAAATAAAATGCTTAACAATAATTATTACAAAACAACAACAAACATATGTAAAAATTGAGAATTTCAATATCAAAACAAACAAACGAAATATTGCTTAGTAAACAACCAGGAATTAAATAATTCTTAAACTATGTCAGTCGTTGCTCTACTAAGGTAGTAATTAAGTGCAACTCAGCACAAATATGAACAATTTGTTTTAAGCTATGTTACACTCAACTGAAAATGTTAATACAATTGAATTTATTTTAATTTTAAAATATTAACAAGAATTTGGTATCTTAATTTAATGTTGGAATAATTTGATTTCGAACATTCTCTCCCCAAAACAACAACAAACATATGTAAAAATTGAGTATTTCAATATCAAAACAAACAAACGAAATATTGCTTAGTAAACAACCAGGAATTAAATAATTCTTAAACTATGTCAGTCGTTGCTCTACTAAGGTAGTAATTAAGTGCAACTCAGCACAAATATGAACAATTTGTTTTAAGCTATGTTACACTCAACTGAAAATGTTAATACAATTGAATTTATTTTAATTTTAAAATATTAACAAGAATTTGGTATCTTAATTTAATGTTGGAATAATTTGATTTCGAACATTCTCCCCCCCCCCGTTGGGAGTGTGTTCGACCAACCTCTAAACGATTACTGCGAATTTGTTGTTTTGCTGGCGAGGTAATGGTACTGGATGATTTGGTTGATCGGTTGCGTTGACTGTGATTTCATGATCGTTACTTCGCAAAATATTAGTAGTGCCAAGGAAATTGACAGAGCAACATAACTAACAGTATGGTGGTGTATACTGCTTGACCGCAACTTTGTCGGAAGATAGACGAATTGTTCGTCGTTTAATTGGTGTTGAAGCGCAGTGAGTTGTTCCAATTGTGTTTCTATCTTGGTGTCAGTTGTGTTAAATATTGTTTTCCTTTCATTCGAAGACGTTATGGACAGAATGTTGCCAAATCGTGGGAATGAAATTGTAACTGTGTTGGAAACTGCATAGTGGCCGTGTAACATGATTACTCCGTTTTTAATGGTACATGTTGGATTAAGTGCGAGTAGTCCTGATCAATATAATGTAAATTGACTAATTTCGGTACCACAAACTGCTGACATTTCATTATTTTTGAGTGATGCGTAGATCCATTTATTCGGATCCTTTAATTGTCGTAGGATGAGGTTTCCTTCAATTTGTGAAACATGGCAAGTTGGAGATGTTTTGTTGTTGAATAGTTGAAATTCGCAGGTATGCTGTGAACATTCTTTGCTGAACTTAATTTGTTTCGTTGTACAGATGTATATTTCTTCTCTGGTCACAAAACACTCCTGTAATTCACTGCTGGTAAATGGAATATACTGATCACGATGCATGTTTATAGCGAGAAATGCTATTTCTGTATGTATAGCTATCATGGTTTCATTTAATACAGTAGGAATAGGAATCAATTTAAACAAGTTGAAGTGTTGTTGGTCAACTAAGGGTATTTCCATAAGGAATATAACATGATAACTGCTTATTGCTGCCTTGACGTTTATAATCTTATAAAGTTCGATAAGATTTTCTTCTGCAATCGGCAAGGATCGTGATGGTGGAAGATGAGTCCTGATATTGTTAACTTCACTTCTTAGTTGTTGAGGTGTGAGTAGCATTGGACTAATTTATCCATGGTGTGTGTCTGTGAGTTCATTTAGAATTACAGATTGTTATTAGTGACAGTTCTGCTGCTAAAGATAACAAAAGTTGTGTCACTCGGATTTGTTCTGTATCCTTTGCAATTCCGTTTCTGAAATCATCAATTTGTTGCTGAAAAAGTCTCATTCTAGATTGAGTCTGAATTTCGTCCCGTTTGATGATATTTATTGTGGAGTCAATAATTGATGTTTGATTTTGAAGAAGGTTTATTGCATAGTGGTCGTTGTCCTTCAGTTGAATAATGGTATTTAACATTTCCTCAGCGTAATCTGAATCTAATACTCCAAATAATGTGCGCGCCACATTTCCTATAACATTGATTGCTGCTCGTTTGTGGCGTTTTGTGGACATTAAAATTTTATCCTGAAGCAATTCATAACTTGCATGCTCAAAATGCGAGATAAGCGAATTGCAAGCTGATTGTTGCTGCCATTCTTTACACAATTGTTGAAGGGCTATAGTTCCATTATGAAGTGCATCCATTTCTGTCTAAAAGGGTTTTAAGTCGTAATAAACTATCATTTTCCATTCTGCTGTCGCAATTTTAGTGGATCCAATTGACTCAAAGGATATGCCAAGATTGTTACTAAATTGAGTTATATTTATTGGATTACATAGCGCGAGAGGTAATAGTATCAGGGCCATGATAATCGTGAGTAAAGCTGGGCTTGCGGATGTTCGAACTCTTTTGTTTGGTGATGTGTTTGACTTGTCATCTGAATCTGACTGCGGTCGTTTTAGTGGTTATTGTATGTCCATTTCTTCGGTTGCTGGAAATAGTGGAGCTAATCTAGTTATGGGGCGCTTGATGATTCCTGCTGATGTTTTAACATCCACCACACGCACCATTCCGTCATCTCCTTTGTACACCTTAAGGATTCGTCCTAAGGACCATTGAAGCGGGGGTATGTTGTCCTCCTTTATGATGACCATAGTATCTTCTTTGATGTCTGTGTAAATATCCTTCCATTTATTTCGGGGTTGGAGTTCAGTCAAATACTCACTATTCCAGCGTCTCCAAAACTCTTGCTTGATATGTTGTACTAATTCCCATCTGGTCAGCGTGCTCATCTTGAATTCCGTGAGTTTTGGATTTATTGGAGTTGTATGTGGTTCCCCAATAAGGAAATGACCAGGTGTAAGAGCTGCAAGATCATTTGGATTGGAGAACATAGGTGTTATCGGCCTTGAATTAAGTATTGCTTCCACTTCAACAATTACTGTTTCTAATTCTTCATAGGTCAATGAAGCGGTTGATACGCTGCGGACTAATAGATGTTTAGCTGATTTGACTGCTGCCTCCCAAAGTCCTCCAAAATGTGGTGCTCTAGGTGGAATGAAGTTGAAGGTCATACCTCTTTCGCTGCATTCCTTTGTAATATTGTCCTGTGCTGGTTTTGAGTGAATTATTTGTGATAATTCACTTAGTTTATTGCTTGCACCGACGAAATTTGTTGCATTATCACAGTATAAATTCTGGCAATGCCCTCGACGGACAATAAATCGTTTAAGTGATCCAATGAATGCATTGGTTGTGAGATCGCTAACGATTTCTAGATGAACTGCCTTTGTAGCAAAACAGCAGTATACTGCAATGTACGCCTTTTGAGGTCTTTTTCCTCGTACTTTATAATGTACCCATATTGGTCCCCAAAAATCTACTCCTTCATTCAAGAATGGACGAGCAGGTTGAACTCGTGTGGCTGGAAGATTTCCCAGAAGTTGTTGAAAAGTTCGAGGTTTATTTCTAGTGCATCTGACGCAATGTTGAACTATTGAACGTGCCATTATTTTTCCTTTAATTGGCCAAAATTGTAATCTTACTTGTGCCAGTAATGTCTGTGGTCCACAATGCATGTGTTTTATGTGTAAGTTTTGCATGATACACTTTGTAATTACGTCATTGTAGGGAAGCAGCATAGGATGTTTGGCGTTGTAAGCTAGATTTGATAAGTCTATTCGTCCTCCGACTCTTAGTAATCCGTTGTCGTCTATAAAAGGACTCAAACTTATTAAAGTGCTGTTTTTGTTCAGTGTTCCATTGCTAGTTATCTGTTGCATTTCTACCTTGAATTCGGTTTGTTGCACAGATTTTATAATTACATTCAGTGAAGATTCTAGTTCGATTGCGCTGAGAACTAAAGCTGAATATTTATTGTTTGGATCCCTTGCGTGTTGGATGAATCTGAGTACATACCCAACAATTTGTTTTAATTTTGGGAACGAATTTCCTGATTTGATACTGTAAATAATTTCTGCATTGTTAGGTGTACTGGCTGCAACTGCGACAATTGATTTCTGTTGCCTCCGTTCCGTGTCACATTCAACTGGTAAATTGTGATCAAATGGTTTTGGCCATTGTACTTCGTTTCCGCTTAAAAATAATGGACCATAAAACCACATGGTCATGGTCATGTATTTTCTCAGGAGTGAGTCCCGTGATATGATATCAGCTGGATTTTCTTTTGTCCCTACATGCCGCCATTGTTCTGCCGTGGTGGTTTCCTGAATCTTAGCCACTCCGTTTGCAACAAAAGTGTGAAACAGATTTGTTTTTGAATTAATCCAGGATAAGACGATTGATGAATCTGTCCAAAAAAATGATGGTTCATTTTCCAATTTCAAGTGTCTTCGTACTCTTGTTGTAAATTGTGCACCCAGAAGTGCTGCATACAACTCTAATCGAGGAAGAGTTTGTTTTTTCAATGGAGCAACACGACATTTTGAACATAAAAGCCTCACTATGACTGTGTTGTTCTTAGACACTGCTCTTATATAAACTGCCGCACCATATGCTTTTTCTGAACCGTCGCCAAACGTATGAAGTTGAATAGATTCTGCTTTTTTTTTTGGTTGAAAACATGCCGCTCTATTTTCTTGTTGTAGAGAGTCTTCAGTCCTTCTTTGAATTTTAACCAATTCGTGCTTAAGTCTCCTGAGAGTTCATCATCCCAGTTTAGTTGGAGTTGCCATAGTTGTTGAATGAAGATTTTTGCTGATACAACAACTGGGCCTACCAGCCCGAGGGGATCAAAAACCTTTGCAAGGTCTGATATAACCGTGCGCTTTGTGATTCTTGAATTTTCCAAATTGCCTGCTTTTATGCAAAAAACATCAGACTTTGGCATCGACGTGAGTCCAAGTGTTTTAATTGATGTTTCTTCAAAATCCAAGTTGACTTCATGGTCTTCTACTGGTATTCTTTGAAGTAACTGATGATGGTTGGCACACCATTTGCGTAATTTAAGCCCTGCAATCCCTAGGAGCCGTGTTAGCTGTTGCTGTATTTCTATGGCTGTACTGAGGCTGTCTGCACCACTAAGGCCATCGTCAACATAAAAATCGTCATGTAAAGCTTGTGCTCCTAATGGGTAGCTAGCTCTACTCTTTTCTGCAAGTTGTTGTAAGCATTTGGTCACTAAATATGGAGCAGCTGAAGTTCCATAAGTGACAGTTTTCAGTTTGTAAATTTTTATTGGATCATTCTGTGATGTTCTTCAAAAAATAAGTTGAAACTTTGGTCGGCCTCGTCGAGCATAATTTGCTTATACATCTTCTCCACGTCAGTCGTGAAAACATATTTGGGAAGTCGAAAACGAAGGAGAATTGTAAAAAGTTCACTCTGTACGGTGCGACCAGTGTGCAACAGGTCACTTAGCGACCGCCCAGATGATGATTTTGCTGATGCGTCAAACACAATGCGTAGTTTTGTAGTGCTGCTGTCAGGCTTTAGTACATAATGATGAGAAATGAAATATTGTGGATGCATAATTTTTTCCGGATTGATTTGAACCATGTGTCCTAGATATTCATATTGTGTCATGAAGTCAATGTATTCTTGTTTGATGAATGGTACCCTTTCTAGACGTTTCTCTAATGAAAGAAACCTGCGAAGAGCTTGAGTTCTTGAGTCTCCTAATGCTGATGAGTTTTCTTGGAATGGCAGTTGAACCACAAATCGTCCTTCATCATTTCTTTTTGTTGTATTGATGAAATAACCTTCGCATTGTTTGTCATTTGGCTAAAGGTTTGGCTCAGAATTTTCAGGTTAATCTAATTTCCAAAAATTTTGTAGCAAGTTGTCTAGTCTTTCTTCATCTAGCACTGCACATACTGCTTTGTCAATTTGCTGATGACTGATTTTGCCACCGACTACCCATCCAAGTGCTGTGTTTTGAAAAGTGGGTAGCTCAGTAGACAAATGAATTTGACCACTTGTTAATAAGTCAAAGTATAGTTCTGCTCCAAGTAAAACGTCTACTCGTCCTGGCTGGCCGAATGTTGCATCTGCCAACGAGATGTTATCAGGAATGTGCCACTTTGTCGTGTTTACTTTGCATGCTGGTTGTGCTGGCATGATTTGTGGTAAAACATAAGCTTCCATAAGCTTGTTGTTGTGTAAGAGCTTTTAGTTGATTCCAAGTTAAGTGTTATCCGTTGGGAACAATTTTGAAATTTTTTACCTATGCGTTCAATGCATAATGACGTGCGAGTTAGTTTTACCATTAGTTTTCGTACCAACTGTTCTGTTACCAGATTTACTTGAGCACCTGAGTCTAAAATTGCTCTCACTTCGCAGCAAGCCCCGTTCTGCACTGTCACTTTTATTCTGGCTGTAGCAAGCATTACATAATTTTGATGATTTGGTGTTTGCTTAACATTTGATGCTGTAAGTGCCACTAAATTTCCCATAGGATCCTGCTTTGTGTTCGCCTTCCCTGGTTGTGTGGCCTCAGCATAACCTTCTTTTGGGGATGTTGTAGACTGCTTCAGCTCTAAATGAAGCAAAGTGTTATGTCTGTTTTGGCATTTGAAACAGCTTTTTGAAGAACAATTTTTCGCTGAATGGCCAACCTTAAGGTAGTTAACGCATCTTTTTGGTTGTTGTATCAAATTGAGTCGTTGGTTGGCAGTCATTTTCAGAAACATTTCGCAACTGAAGATTGGATGATTTTGCTTGCATGCAGGACAATTTGCTGATTGGCTACTTTTTGTATACGTAGTCAGTGATTTTGCTGTCCCAAAATTTGGTTTAGCATGAGTTGATGATTGGTTACTTCCCAAAGTTTCTAAAGTTTGAAACCGATTTTCCAGAAATTGCAGAAACATATGGATTGTTTGCATTTCTTTGGGTTTTTCTAGGGTCTGCTCATACAATATATGAGTGTGACGATCCAACTTCTTTACCAATATGTGAAGTAAAAGTGGATCCCAGGAATCTGTCCTGATACATAGATTGTTAATGGCCAATAAACTCTCCTGAATGCAGTCATGGAAGTTTTTAATGGCTTTAGCGTCAGAGGTTGTTGTTGGATGTTCAACTATTTTTTGAATTAGTACCGATGCAAGGACCCGTTTGTTGTTGAATCTCTCTTGCATCAGTCTCCATGCTGTTGAGTAATTGGCTTCGCTCAACATGAGATCACGTATTAACCTCTCTGCTTCTCCTGAAACATTTGTTTTCAGGTACCACATTTTTTGTATGTCTGGCAGCTCATGTTCATGAATCATCTTCATAAATAAGTCTGAAAATTGCTGCCAAGTTGCATAATTACCGTCAAACTTTGGTATGGTCACTTTTGGCAGCTGAAGACTGAGGCTGTTATTTGAAGCCACACCTTGCTGTCGCCTAGTGACGGTTTGTTCTGTGAAAGCAGCCCGTTGATCTTGAACTTGAAGTTCCAGTGCTATGTAAGCGTCGATATCATACTCATATTTCTGAAGATCATCGCACTGCTCGTAAATGGTTAGATGAAGATTTTATATTTGAAGCCACAAATTGTTCAGTGACTCCAAATATCGATTTTGTTCGGTCATTGGCTTGGTGGATATGTTTGACAAGAGACGTTGCAGTGACTCTTGTATCCCATTTTGCCTTTTTATCATTGAAATGATTTTTCCATCAACATTTATTTGTGTATTTGATGAATTTGTTTTCACTTAGTGTTAAAAGTTACATGGAAGAACTTGAGTACATCAAATATGTGGCGGAGTTAAATGGTTACGAAAGAAAAATCATAACGAGGAAGGTTGAAAAACAATCCAAATTATCGAGAAAACAAGATTTTACAGCATTAACTTCAGTTCAAGAAACAAAATCGAATAAGCGCATAAAAATACATTTTGCGCCTGCAATACCAAATAAATTAAAGTGCATTTTCAAAAAACAAAACATTGGCTTAGTTTTTGTATCAAACGATAAACTCAAACATAAACTAGGAACAACGAAAGACAAGACAGATGATAACAAGAAAGCTGGCATATATGAGGTCAGTTGCACTCATTGTTTACAAAAATACGTAGGGCAAACAAAACGAAACATAGAGACGAGGTTCAATGAACATTTTTCGCATATCAAATATGTTAGGCCTAATAAGTCAGCTATTGCTTTACATGCGTTAGAAAATAACCACAACATATCAATAAAAAATTTAAAATTAATAAAGCAAGTGCAAAAAGAAGAAAGCTTAGACGCATATGAAAGCATTCATATGCATAAGAACAATAAAATCATGATGAATACGATGGATGCACCGATCAGGTCATCTCTTTTTAATTTAATAAAAGAAAATAAAACATAAAGCGTAAAGCTTTTACAAAGTTCAAAGTTTATATTTTTGGTTTTTGTTTTAAACTTCATGGCACACTATAAAGAGCGGAGCTGTTGTAAGCTAAAATTTAAAATTAAATATTATTGTCTGAAAAGTTGAACAATTTGTATGTATGTATAAATGTTTTTATATATTTAAAATAAATATTTAATGTTTTTTGTATTTTTTTGTATTTAGAAATAAAAATATGACCACTGATGATGGTGTTTAATACACCGAAATGTACATCTGAAAATGAAAATGTAGTGTTTTATTGACTCATTTGTATAAAATGGCGAAGCAAAGAAAGGCGGTAAATTTCACATTTGGATACTTTTTGCTTCGCGGTATTGTCCTATTTGTTAGTTTTTGACTAATAATCAAGTATTAATAATGGCAAGCCAGCCAACAGTTCAAGGACAAAAAAGAATGTTTTTAAAACTAAAGATAAAGATTCATACATTAAAGGCTGATCTATTTTTTTCTGAAGGATTGTTCAAAACATAAAGTGACACCAAATTTCGTACAAGTCAGATGCAGCATAAAAAACCAAAGAACTGATGCTGTTTTAGATAAGAGTAAGAAATTGTGGTTAAACTTAGAAATAAGACATATATATAGCAAGTTATCAAATATCGAAATTGAGGCTTACAACATGCATTTATGGCTAATGAAACACATGAACCATTTTGACCTATTGTATTTTCTAGAGGAATGCAGTAAGATAGTAAACAAAATTTGTTTACTGAAGCAAAAGAAATTAAATAAAAAATTTAAATCTCTTATAACTAAAAATAATAAGACTCCGTTGCAAAATAAAAACAAACTCAATTTCGAAATAGACACCAAAAAATTCGTACGCAATATTTCATCACAGGAATTTAATGACGACGAAATAAATCTGTTACAAAAAGGATTGAATTATACACCGGCACTTAATGATTTACTATTAGAGGATAATATTGCCGATATCGAAACGGGTATTAAATTTTTACCAGATATTAATAAAGAAGAGTTTAGAAAAGAGGTTAAACCTATTTTAGAAATGGCTACAAGAGCACAATCTCGTTATAAAAATAAAAAATCACATGAAGCCGTCATTATTCAGAAATTAAGAAAAAGAAATTGTGTATATATCAAGTCTGATAAAGGACGCGATTTGGTTATAATGGACAAGGCACATTATTTGGATAAAATGAGCGAAATAACGTCTGCCAGCAATGTCATTGAGTTAAATAAAACACCATTACCAACTATGATCAAAGAATCAACTGCTTTATTAAAAACTATTCAACTATCAAAAGTTTTCGGATCAAAAATTAAGTTCAAGTTGTTAGTTTCAAATCCTTAGATTCCAAAAATGTATGGTCTACCAAAGACGCATAAGCCCATTCTAAAAATGAGACCCATAATTTCAAACATTAATTCCCCGACGGAAAAAGTTTCTAAGTGGCTAGTAGCTGAATTTAAAAAATATAAAAACGGGTTTAAATATAGCGTGAAAAATACATTCGAATTCGTTGATAAAATCAAGAATGTCGTTTTAAAAGAAGGCGAAATTTTGATTTCTTTTGATGTTGTGGCTTTGTTTCCTAGCATACCAATAGATAAAACGTTGAAGTTACTAAAAGTATGGCTAAATGAAAGAGAATGGAATTGCGAAAAGAAAGAAATCTATTTAGAAGCTGCTAAATTATGCATGAACCACAACTGTTTTCAGTTTTCTAACAAATTTTTTAAAATAGTTGAAGGCACTGCGATGGGAAATTCGCTATCACCCTTTTTAGCGGAACTATTTTTGTCTTCATTTGAATGTGATTTAGAACTAGAAGGTAATCTTCCAAGAGTATGGTTCCGATATGTAGATGACATTTTTGCCGTGGTTCACAAAAAAAAAGTTAATGATATTTTAACTATTTTAAATTCTAAATATTCTACAATTAAATTTACAAGCGAAATGGAGAACGAGTAAAAACTACCTTTTCTGGATGTAATGATTACTAGAATGGCAAATAACAAATTATCCATTGCAATTTACAGGAAACCTACAAATACTCCGCGGTATATCCCAAGTGATTCTTTGTGTTGTCGTGTGTACCCTAAGCTGAACGATGCCAATCGTACAACCAATCGTACAACCAATTTCAGTTGGCAAACACCATGATTGGATCACGCCCAAAAACACCAACCTAAAAGTGCGAATTTCTGAACTGACAACCAGGAGGAAAAGAAACATGATGACAGCCAAGTTCACAGAAAAGTTTTGGGACATGATCAGGCGATGGGTTTTTTTTTTATTGCGAGCACTGATTTTCCCGCCAAAAAAAAAGGGATATAAAAGCAAATTGGGTATGGCAACGGGCCTCTTTTGCTTTCTGAATTTGGACAAGGAGTGAGGAACAAATAAAAAAAAAGCGCGTGTGACGAGAAAAAATCTAAAAAAAAATAGGAGTACAATATAAGAAACAAAAATTTGAAGGATAGATTACAATACAGCAGCAGCATAGCGACGGAAAGTGCGTGAAAAAGACAAGTAAGCGTAGCAGAAACTATAAAATTGAATTGTTTGAGATTTTTGTGACAAATACAGTAGCGCGCCGTATTCGAGCGCATACAAGTCTTTATCGAAGATAAAGAGGAAGAACCGGAATGGAGATAATACCAGGTCACACATGTGAGCAGCATGGTGAACACCGGAACCACACCATGTCATCATCTGAACCACACCACGTCATCATCTAAGCCACGCCACGTCATCATCTAAACCACGCCACGTCATCATCTAAACCACACCACGTTATTATCTAAACCACACCACGTTATCATCTAAATACCAACAAAATTAATTTCACCAAGGCACTTTTTCCTCCACCCCTCCAACGAACAACAAAGTCATCAGCAAGCCGTGGTAATCCACGCCGCGAGAGCAGCCTCACAGCCCAAGACCAGCACCAACATCATAACGCCAACAATAATAACAACAACTCATCAATAGCATAGATATCAGTAACAACAGTAGCAAATACCGCATCACCACTACCCACCACAACATAATCTACGATAGCCACCACCGAAATCAAAGGCACCAGCACCAACGTCATAACGCCAACAACAATAAGAGCAACTACATCAGCATCGGCAACAGCGAACGGGGCAGCGGCCCGGCCAAAAATGAAAGGAGGTCCAGGTATTTACTGGTATCATTATTTGTATAATCAACAAAAAAAAAAAATAGTTAAAAAGTAGTAATTTGTATGAAATTATAATTTTCCATAATTTAAGTAAGGACAAAACATTGTCATATTGAAAAAGTGGCAAGGAAAATTAGTTCAAAGTTAAAAGAGAAAATGTCAGCAAAGATTTTCCTCGTCTAACTTAGTCACATATATTCGTACGTTCTCTTTCTGAGGGCGAATAGTTTAAAAGAGGTTATCAGATTAAAAGAAAAAAAAAAGAAAAATCGTCCGAAATAAGATAAGGAAATTTTGTATTAGTAAAAACTAAGAGATTATTATATATGAACAAAAGAAAAGGCTAAGAAAATAAAACCAATTAAAAGATAAAAGAAAAAAAAATGGAGACCTAAAAGTTTTTGTCCATGTGGTGTAGGTAGGCGGGGGTCGGTTGTGGAATACGTTATAGGGGGTGACCACAGAAATCGGGCCAAAGGTCACCCAGGAAAGCTGGTCGACACCAGTTGAGGGAGGGCTGCCCAGGGCCGATACTCGATAGCGAGTATCGGTACATCAAAGGAATTGAAGAGGTTTTGGGCACCAAAGTAGGTATACCCATAATGTTTTTTTTTGATTTCGAGTCGTTTTAGTTTTTGACAGCCTGGTACTTTAAATAAATTTTCTGTCAATACCCCTGTTCCATGAGACTGACAAGGACCGCGACATCCGGAGAGCTATAGCCGCGCTACAGCCATAGTACCAGCACAGTCAGGCAGTGGAACGAGGTGCGCTACATCCGGCACCACAGGTCATTGCCAGATCACAATAACATCCGATCGAACTGGCAATGATCTGAAACCCCAACACAGGGTAACACGACAGAATGGTGCCCAACCAAGGGGCTCAAGTTTTTGAGTTCCTTCAGAAAAAAAAATTAAAGATTCTTTTCTGTGAGGAGGAGGGGGATGGCTGGATAGCTTTTTGTGAGCGTAAGTCCGTCATCGTAGAGGTCTCTGCACCGCGACTGCCGTTGCGTCGTTTCACTCGAGGTTTCCAGAAATCCTTTAGTCTTCCTTACAGATGAGAATTTTTATTGAAATACATTTCTTTTTTGCAATTTATTTTCTTTTTGCAACTGTGTAAGTCATGAACCATTAAAGCCTTTGTGTTTGAGTTCATTGCGACACAGCAGCAAAAGTAAAGTCTTTTAAAATAGTTTCAGTCATTGATTCTGTAGTTTTTTTTTACTTGCTTTGGTGCGCAGGAAGCCTTTCGTTTTTTCTCGTCGGTTTCGGCTTAGGCAATAATGGTGTTGAAAGTCGATCATGAACGTTATTGTTTTTTTTTTCAGTGTTGTAAATTTGGCGCAAACCAATACATGGTTGCGGCAAGTTTGTTTCAGAATTTTTGGGCAAATGACAATTTTCTTTTAAAAAAACATTTTTCTTTCTGAATAAAATTTTACGTTCTGCAACTGTGTAAGTCCTGGTTCATTTAAGCCTTTGAGTTTGGTTCCAGTTGCGACACAGCGGCAGAAGCTAAATTTTCCGAAATTATCAATTTTTTTTTTCGTGCTTTATAAAATATATAATTTTCATTCAATTCAATTTTAAAAAAAAAAAAAAATATTCTCGCTTGGGAGGAGGATGTGGATGGTCGGATGATTTTAGAATAAACGTAAGTCCGTCAGCGTAAAGGTCTTTGTACCGCGACTGCCGTTGCGACGTTTACCTTGGGTTTCCAAAGATCATTTTATTTCTCTTTGCAAACGATAATTTTTTTGATAAAAGAAAAAGAATTTTTGTTTGAACTGGTGAAGGGTACAGGTGGAAAACCTGATTGTAAATGTAAGTCCGTCAGCGTAAAGGTCTTTGTACCACGACTGCCGTTGCGACATTCACATAAGGTTTTTAAAAACCACTTTGTTTTTTTTTTGCAAACGATAACTTTTTTTTTTTAAAAAAACATTTTTTCTTGGTAAAATTTAACGTCCCTCAACTGTGTAAGTCATGAACCATATAAGTCTTTGAGCTTGAGTTCATTTGCGACACAGCGGCGGAAGATAAATTTTTTTTTAATAATTAATAATAATAATAATTTTTTTTTTAAACAAAAAACACATTATCGTTCATGGTCGAGTGAGGCACAAGATGTCTGATTTAAAGTTTTTTTAAGATAAGAGAAGAAGAAAATAAAAATTTTTTTTAAAAAAATTTTTTTTTTTTGCTCCGACAGGCTATAAGCAACAAGCAGATTTAAACTGAAGCGTTTAACATACGCTAAAATATGAGTTCCTTTGATAATTTTTTTTTACTTTACACTACCGCTCCGCTGTTCTACACCACGAGACATAGCACCAAATCAATCCGTTTTTGAAAAAAATACAAAAATAAAAATTTTTTTTTTGATTTTGAAACTATATTATAATCATTAATTCATTTAAAATTTTTAATTATTATGGTTAGTACTAGGAATCAACAGAAAATGAATACACCCACTTTAGACATTGAAAACCTTGCAGGAGGAGTGACCTTGACACCGACTACGACTTCGAAAGTTTTTACAGGGACTCTCCCAAAAACAACTACTACTACAACATTAACGACTACAACAACAACATATAACCAACCGATAACAACAGCTAGCGTAACTGCAGCGCGAGAGTACCATCTTTCCAACGACAGTTCTCTAACGTCGCCTGAGTTCAGCAGCTATGCAGCGCTAGACGTACGCAGATTGTTTAGGCAACAACAACAAGCGAAGCCGCAAAAAGTTCATAAATCCTGGTGGTCCGAGCGATTTCTGAGCCAACAACAAACAACACAGGAAACACACTTACGCGACTACGTTAAATCGACGGTGGGCTTAGCGCAAGTGGAAATGATGCGCAATATGGAGGATCGCTTACGGGTGATGTTACCTGAACTAATAGCAGAGAGCCTGCAATCATTGACGTCACAACGTTCAGCCAGCGTACCATCAACGGACAATATTCAACCGCAGCCAGAACCACCACCAACAACGACAAATTCGCAGGAGTTTCATGGAATTGCAACAGAGCAACCACCAGTACAACAGGCATCACAAGTGAGTGCGTGTTCACAACAGGTACCTCAACAGATACAACAAAACACACAACAACGACATCCAACGCCAAATAATGGATCGTCGACAACACAGAGACGAGCCTTTTGATGATTTTTATCAAGCGGTGCTGTCACTCAGGAATCAACAACGAAATCGAATGGCTGAACAAGATCTGATGGACATTATGCGAAGCAACCTAAGGAAAGAAATGTCACAATTGCTGTTTGCAATGCGTATCCATGACCTCAACGAGTTTTGCAAAGTGAGCAAAAAGGCTGAAGCACATTTAAATCACCAGAGACAAATTTATCAACCATCACAGCGAGTATATGTACCACGTCCAGCGCAAGTGCATGAGCTAGCATATGAAGAAGCTGCTCCCGACCAAGAATTTGAAGTCGACGCTATTGCAGCAACGCGTAGCATCCAATGTTGGAATTGCAAACAGCATGGACATAATTTTGTTGAATGCCCATCCAATGTAAGGAGAATCTTTTGTTTCAAGTGCGGTATGGATAATGTTGTAACCCCGAAGTGCCCGAAATGCCAGGGAAACCGCATGACGAACGCGATGAAGGTAGGGTTGGACTCGCGTTCGACTCAAACAAACACGAACTGAAAACCCAAACGACTCAGACTGAAGACCAACATAACGAAACAGAAATTAAATTTAAAATTTTAGAAAGAAATAATGAATTGATGAACATAAATGAACCTAGAATTAAAGAAATTAAACCTTTTCATATTAAATTAAAAGAATATGAAGACACTAGAAATGGAATATTTTCAGAAAAACCAACAAAAATTGAAATGACTAGCCATAGATATAAAATAAGAAAAAATAATAGAAGTGAAATAGCAAGTGCAGAGTTGTATGAAGGCGATGACAGTCGGTTTTATGCAAAAATAGAATTTCAAAATCACATTGTTGAAGGGTTAATAGACAGTGGCGCAACAGTTTCCTGTTTAGGAAAAGATTGTGTAGAGTTTATTGATAAAATTAATGTGCCAATTTTCAAGTTTAAGTCTTTCATCAAAACAGCAGATGGTCAGTTTCACGCAATTGTTGGTCGTGTAAAGATCCCGTTTAAATTTAATGGAAAACAACAAGAAATTGTTTTGTATTTGGTACCATCTCTAAAACGCGAATTATTTCTAGGAGTTGATTTTATCAAAATGTTTAACCTTTTGTCACTCAACATCGATAGTATAACAACTAATAACATTACTTTATATGAATGCAAATTTACCTAAAATGCATACGTTGACAACGGAACAACAGCAGCAACTCGATAACGTTATAGCGAAATTCCCATGCTTCACGAAGAAAGGTCTAGGCAAAACTCCATTCGAAGAGCATCATATAGACACTGGGGACGCGGTGCCTATCAAGGATAAGCATTATCCTGTCTCGCCGGCGGTCCAAAAACTCATGTTTGCAGAGTTGGATAGGATGCTTTCATTGGGAGTCATTGAGCCAAGCGAAAGTCCATGGAATAATAGAGTGGCTTTTGTCCGCAAAGGCGAAAAATGTAGACTGTGCTTGGACGCTCGCAAACTCAATGCACTCACAGTGAAGGACGCCTACCCACTCCCACACATTGAGGGACTACTCAGTCGACTGGGCGATACTCACTACATCTCAAGCGTTGATCTGAAAGATGCTTTTTGGCAGATTCCGCTTGCTGCAAACAGTAGAGAAAAGACAGCTTTCACAATCCCAGGACGACCGCTTTTTCATTTTACCGTCATGCCCTTTGGATTGTGTAACGCAGCCCAAAGGCTATGTCGGTTGATCGACAAGGTGGTGCCTGCCCATCTTCGTGAAAGCGTTTTTATATATTTGGATGATTTGCTTGTTGTTGCGTCCGATTTCCAAAGACACTTGCAAAAATTAGAATTGGTAGCTAAGCTTTTAAATAAAGCAAATTTAACAATAAATGTTGCTATATCAAAGTTCTGCTGTCGAGAGTTGAGGTATCTGGGTTACATAATTGGTGAAGGAAAATTGCGTCCTGATCCCGAAAAGGTTCAAGCAATTGAAAAATATACGTATCCGAAACTCCAAAACAAGTCCGAAGTTTTATGGGAGCCACCGGGTGGTATCGACGTTTAATCCAAGATTACGCAACTATTGCGGCTCCGATCTTTGATACCCTTAAAAAAGCCAAACAATTTAATTTCAATGATGAAGCGAAAGCAGCTTTTGAAAAATCAAAACTGGCACTGATTTCAAGTCCCGTGTTGTCTCACCCAGATTTCGTAAAACATTTTTATGTCCAGTGCGACGCTTCCAACATCGGTATCGGGGGTGTGTTATTTCAGAAAGACGATGAAGATGGAGAACATCCAATCGCTTACTATTCGCAGAAACTTACTCCAGCACAGAAGAACTATTCGGTGACCGAACGTGAATGCTTGGCGGTAGTAGTGGCGATAACGAAGTTCCGAGCTTATATTGAGCTGATGCCTTTCAGCGTAATAACTGACCATTCAAGTCTTAAGTGGCTCATGTCACATAAAGATCTGACTAGTCGGCTTGCACGCTGGAGTTTATACCTCCAAGGTTTCAGTTTCGATGTTTTGCATCGGAAAGGAACAAAGAACATCGTTCCAGACACGTTATCTCGTTACGACATGGATGAAGTCAGCTGCCATATCAAGTCCTTGATCGACCTCGAGTCACCGGATTTCAGAAGTGAAGAGTATAAAGATTTACTGCACATAATTGAAGAAAACCACACACAGTTACCCGATTTGAAGGTTGTTGAGGGATTCGCTTATAAGCGAACAATGCACTATGATGGAACACCTGAAGGTGAAGATTTTGCGTGGAAGTTGTGGGTACCAATTCCGCTGACGCACGCCATCATTGAAAACGCTCATCAGCCTCCTGAGGTTGCTCACGGTGGGTTTACCAAAACTTTAAAACGGATAAAAGAATATTTTTACTGGCCAAACATGAACATTCAAACTCGAACTTTTGTTAATAATTGCCAAGTCTGCAAAGAATGTAAGCCAGCAAATAGAATTTTAAGACCACCAATGGGTCAAGAGTCACTGGTCGAACGACCTTTCCAAAAAATTTACCTTGACTTTTTGGGACCATATGTCAGGTCGACAAAGAAAAATACTTATATCTTCATAGTTCTAGACTATTTCACTAAATTTACCCTTTTGAAAGCCATGGCCAAAGCAACGGCCAAAAATGTTATACACTTTTTGATTTCGGAAGTTTTCCACAAATTTGGTACTCCAGATATATGTCCGCACGGCTAACTATGCTCCCCAGGCAAATGCTTCGGAGTGAGTAAATCAATCGATTCTCGCCGCCATCCGTTTATATTTGGACAAAGATCAAAGCCATTGGGACAAACATTTATCTGAAATCGAATGTGCGTTACGATCCTCTGTACATTCCTCGATAGGAATGACTCCTTATTTTGCTCTGTTTGGCACCAACATGATAACCCATGCGAGCACTTATAAACTGGCTCGAAAACTAGGAATCCTTAGGGATCCCGAAACATCGGTAGTACCAAAACCTGTAAAACAAGACTTGATCCATGAGACGATCCGTAAACGTTTACATCAAAGTTATAAAAAACATGCTAAAAGTTATAATATAAGAAGCCGTAAGACTAAGTTCTTGCCCGGGCAAGAAGTGTATCGACGAAATTTTCAATTAAGCGATTTTTCAAAACAAATTAGTGCCAAGCTTTCAAAGAAATTTTTAAAATGTAGAATAGTCAAACCGGATGGAAACTGTTTGTATGAGATAGAAGACTTGAATGGCAAATCGATAGGCATTTTTCATGCTAAAGATTTAAAACAATAGAAAAACTAAATAAAAGTTAGGAGTTGGTATTCCTTTTTCAGAATACCAGTAAATACATACATTCCACTGTTTTTGGCAAGTTCTATAATGATACCGACTGCAACGATTTGGGAATTTGTTTACGAATACATTGTTTTTGTATTTGTTATTTTTTTTATTTAAAAAAATATCTTTTTGGGTTCTCCTCGCGTGTTGGCGTAGCCATCGCGGCGAGACAGCAATCTGGAAAGATACTCGCGATGTCGCCGCGATGGCTTCGCCAAACCGCAGGGAAAAAAGAAAAATATATATAAAATGAAATTTGTTTTTGAGTATTTGTAAAGGAAGGTCCCGGATCTTTAGGTAGGTGTGCTAAAAGCAAGTGGAATGGCGGCTTAACTGTCATCGACACACAATTTAAAACTGCGACAACGGTTGGTAAAACTGAGGATCGACCCTGAAACAAAAGTGTTTTGAAAAGACGAATTTTGAGCCTCTCACTCTGTACTTTAAAAATTTAAACTTCACCTCAAAAGAAAAAAAAACGACAACTGTGTTTGAGTTGGTGCTATGTCTCCATGGTCTGGAACTTCAATGGTTGATTAATAATTGCATTTGCAATTGGTTTTTTTTCGTTGTTTTTCTTTTGAAATTACTATCTGGTTATACATATAAAAACAAATCTTGTCTGTATTAAAATATCATCAACACTTGTAATATTAAACCTTATTCAGAAATACTTATTGTACTAAGTTTTACTAGGCTTAAATATGATTTTTTAAGAGAAACTACGGCTCCATTGGTTTTTGGCTTGCATTGTCCTGTTCGCTGCGCCGCACTTCGTTATATGGTTCGATGCACTAGCACTCTTAAAGAGTTATAGCAGAGACGACTTAAGTGGTACGATATAAGAGATGTAGTAGTGGATCGATGGAGAGGAGAAGGGTACTGTTTTCCCATTCATCTCTCGAACAAGGATGCTCTTCAAGATCACTGGGTTTGTCGTGTGCACCCTAAGCTGAACGATGCCAATCGTACAACCAATCGTACAACCAATTTCAGTTGGCAAACACCATGATTGGATCACGCCCAAAAACACCAACCTAAAAGTGCGAATTTCTGAACTGACAACCAGGAGGAAAAGAAACATGATGACAGCCAAGTTCACAGAAAAGTTTTGGGACATGTTCAGGCGATGGGTTTTTTTTTTATTGCGAGCACTGATTTTCCCGCCAAAAAAAAAGGGATATAAAAGCAAATTGGGTATGGCAACGGGCCTCTTTTGCTTTCTGAATTTGGACAAGGAGTGAGGAACAAATAAAAAAAAAGCGCGTGTGACGAGAAAAAATCTAAAAAAAAATAGGAGTACAATATAAGAAACAAAAATTTGAAGGATAGATTACAATACAGCAGCAGCATAGCGACGGGAAAGTGCGTGAAAAAGACAAATAAGCGTAGCAGAAACTATAAAATTGAATTGTTTGAGATTTTTGTGACAAATACAGTAGCGCGCCGTATTCGAGCGCATACAAGTCTTTATCGAAGATAAAGAGGAAGAACCGGAATGGAGATAATACCAGGTCGACCACACATGTGAGCAGCATGGTGAACACCGGAACCACACCATGTCATCATCTGAACCACACCACGTCATCATCTAAGCCACGCCACGTCATCATCTAAACCACGCCACGTCATCATCTAAACCACACCACGTTATTATCTAAACCACACCACGTTATCATCTAAATACCAACAAAATTAATTTCACCAAGGCACTTTTTCCTCCACCCCTCCAACGAACAACAAAGTCATCAGCAAGCCGTGGTAATCCACGCCGCGAGAGCAGCCTCACAGCCCAAGACCAGCACCAACATCATAACGCCAACAATAATAACAACAACTCATCAATAGCATAGATATCAGTAACAACAGTAGCAAATACCGCATCACCACTACCCACCACAACATAATCTACGATAGCCACCACCGAAATCAAAGGCACCAGCACCAACGTCATAACGCCAACAACAATAAGAGCAACTACATCAGCATCGGCAACAGCGAACGGGGCAGCGGCCCGGCCAAAAATGAAAGGAGGTCCAGGTATTTACTGGTATCATTATTTGTATAATCAACCAAAAAAAAATAGTTAAAAAGTAGTAATTTGTATGAAATTATAATTTTCCATAATTTAAGTAAGGACAAAACATTGTCATATTGAAAAAGTGGCAAGGAAAATTAGTTCAAAGTTAAAAGAAAAAATGTCTGCAAAGATTTTCCTCGTCTAACTTAGTCACATATATTCGTACGTTCTCTTTCTGAGGGCGAATAGTTTAAAAGAGGTTATCAAATTAAAAGAAAAAAAAAAGAAAAATCGTCTGAAATAAGATAAGGAAATTTTGTATTAGTAAAAGCTAAGAGATTATTATATACAAACAAAAGAAAAGGTTAAGAAAATAAAACCAATTAAAAGATAAAAGAAAAAAAATGGAGACCTAAAAGTTTTTGTCCATGTGGTGTAGGTAGGCGGGGGTCGGTAGTGGAATACTTTATAGGGGGTGACCACAGAAATCGGGCCAAAGGTCACCCAGGAAAGCTGGTCGACACCAGTTGAGGGAGGGCTGCCCAGGGCCGATACTCGATAGCGAGTATTGGTACATCAAAGGAATTGAAGAGGTTTTCGGCACCAAAGTAGGTATACCCATAATGTTTTTTTTTGATTTCGAGTCGTTTTAGTTTTTGACAGCCTGGTGCTTTAAATAAATTTTCTGTCAATAACCCTGTTCCATGAGACTGACAAGGACCGCGACATCCGGAGAGCTATAGCCGCGCTACAGCCATAGTACCAGCACAGTCAGGCAGTGGAACGAGGTGCGCTACATCCGGCACCACAGGTCATTGCCAGATCACAATAACATCCGAGCGAACTGACAATGATCTGAAACCCCAACACAGGGTAACACGACAGTGTCCTATGCAATATAAAAGAGCTGCATTCAATGGTATGGTTTTTAGGCTTTGTAAATTGCCGCTTAGTGTTAAAAGTTACATGGAAGAACTTGAGTACATCAAATATGTGGCGGAGTTAAATGGTTACGAAAGAAAAATCATAACGAGGATGGTTGAAAAACAATCCAAATTATCGAGAAAACAAGATTTTACAACATTAACTTCAGTTCAAGAAACAAAATCGAATAAGCGCATAAAAATACATTTGGCGCCTGCAGTAACAAATAAATTAAAGTGCATTTTCAAAAAACAAAACATTGACTTAGTTTTTGTATCAAACGATAAACTCAAACATAAACTAGGAACAACGAAAGACAAGACAGATGATAACAAGAAAGCTGGCATATATGAGGTCAATTGCACTCATTGTTTACAAAAATACGTAGGGCAAACAAAACGAAACATAGAGACGAGGTTCAATGAACATTTTTCGCATATCAAATATGTTAGGCCTAATAAGTCAGCTATTGCTTTACATGCGTTAGAAAATAACCACAACATATCAATAAAAAATTTAAAATTAATAAAGCAAGTGCAAAAAGAAGAAAGCTTAGACGCATATGAAAGCATTCATATGCATAAGAACAATAAAATCATGATGAATACGATGGATGCACCGATCAGGTCATCTCTTTTTAATTTAATAAAAGAAAATAAAACATATAGCGTAAAGCTTTTACAAAGTTCAAAGTTTATGTTTTTGGTTTTTGTTTTAAGATTCATGGCACACTATAAAGAGCGGAGCTGTTGTAAGCTAATATTTAAAATTAAATATTATTGTCTGAAAAGTTGAACAATTTGTATGTATGTATAAATGTTTTTATATATTTAAAATAGATATTTAATGTTTTTTGTATTTTTTTGTATTTAGAAATAAAAATATGACCACTGATGATGGTGTTTAATACACCGAAATGTACATCTGAAAATGAAAATGTTGTGTTTTATTGACTAATTTTTATAAAAAGGCGAAGTAAAGAAAGGCGGTAAATTTCACATTTGGATAAAAATAAAACACCAACCAACATAATTTATAACAAACATCACAACTAAAACAACAACTATAATCAACAGAACACCGAAAAACTCATCTAACAACACAACAAGAAACAAGCTGTGCCATCCAATTCTCAAACCGTCACAATACTTAAGGTAAATTAAATAAATAAAAAAATAACTAACCCACCACCATACTACGGTCGGTCAGTCAGTCAGTCTGTCAGTTAGTCAGTCAGTATAAAAAGATCTAAACAGTCAGTCATAAATCAAAATACAAATAAATGTTAAAAATTGTAATTATAGAAATGTTTGTACTATTTGCATTATACTACTAAATTAAAATTATTAATTTTTTTTCTGTACCTATTAATACATCCATACACATAAAAACCCCAATAATATTATTTTATAAAAATGATGATGGAATAATAATTTTTCTATCATAAAAATGGTTTTACTTGAGTGCTAACTGCTACTCTTGTCCATGTGTATATTTAACTTTATATGTATTTATATATGCACTATAGAAGTGCATTAGAAGGGCCCGAGCATAACACCAGGCTCGGTGGTTCAGCCATTTAAAATAACTTTGTATCAAAATTAATGTGATACTTCGCCTTTATAGCTAAATTTGGTTTTATAATATCTTTCTAGAACAAGATATAAAATTGTGATATAGAAACCGCATGTCTCTTATGTCATAATACTGTAGCCACTTGAAAGAACATGACGTCTTGTTCCTATAAGGAATGACTGACCGAAACTCCAACACATTGATTATGATTTTCATTTTTCATAGATAAATACTTTTGTTGTGAAAATAAAGCAGAAAAATATGACACTGTTCCACTGCGTACATTAATGCCATAAGAAGGAGCAAAGGGAAAGAGATGAACAGATTGATAGAGAATTTGAGGTTTAATTGCAAAACTACGTAGAAACTGATCGAAATTTCCAACAGAGCTGTCTATCAGATGACCTATGTGGGGGTATAGAAAAAGTGAGGTTTGTAGGTTCGTACAGTTTTGGCGTATTAACAATTGCGCGCCACGCGGTGATTCTTATGGCACTTAGATTGCCGCAAAGAAAAGAAAATAAAACATTAGCTTGGTGATTTTATTCTAACTTTTAAAACTTAAACTTCTCTTATTTATATGAAATTACAATACAATAATATTCCTATGAGCATATCTAAGCACCGCCCCTTTTGTGCAATTGCACTCAATAACATGAAAAAAACTCAATAGAGAAAAATGCATATGTTGCACTAAAAGACAATCTTTGTTATTCTTATTTAAGTACATTCTCTTTCTTGCACCAGTGACACACTGAACTGTCCAACAATGTAATAAGAACCTTTTTGGCACACTTATGAATTGAACAATTTACGTTGACTCTGCAAGAAAGAGTAGTGCAAGTGAGATAGGTAGCAATGCGCTATGCTACAACTAGTAGCATATCAAATGCAATGCACTGGTTGTACCATGGTCACACTACACCCATACCCTTAACGAAAAAATTATTTTTTAAAAATGATTTTTGAATGGGGTTTCTTTTAGAAATGCTTCATAATAAGATATATAATGCTTGTGTTGTTATTCTAAGTATTATATGGATAAATAAAAAAAAAATATATGTCTATATACCTTAATTAGTTATTTTGTTAAAAAGGTTGCAATATATCTTATTTATTTATATATTTTTTTTTAAATATATCCTTAACTAATTTGCAATATATCTTATTTAGTTTTTCTTTATGTTATTATTTGAAGTATATCCTCAACTAGTTTATTTTATAAAAAGATCGCAATTTATTTTAGATATTTATTTTCTTAAGTAAATTATTATGTAATTTTTTGAGTCTACCATTTACTTCTACTATGGAATTGACTCCTTTCCTTTCAATGATTTTGTATGGGCCGGTATATGGATTTTGTAATTTTTTCTATTTTTCCTTTTTACCAGTACCGAGTCTTCTATTTCTAGTGTCTGTACATTTGTGTTTTTATCGTAGTACTTTTTCCTATTAATTTTGGCTTATCGTAGCTTGAGCTCGTTAGCATAATTGTCGAGGTCATAAGTTCTGTTGTTGCTTTGTGTTACGTCACTTGGAAGTGATGGTATTTTTCCGTACACTAACTCAGTGTCTACGTAGGGGGTCGTATTGTAAGCGAAAGTGTAATAGCTTACGTCCCATTCATTCTTATCGGAAAATGAAAGAAGATATTCATTCAACGTACGATGGTTTTTCTCAATGCTTCCCATAGTTTGGTGGTGATATGGTGTGGAATACACTTGATGTGTCTCAAGAAGTTGACATACGTTTGTCATTAATGAGTTTTTAAATTCTGTCCCTTGGTCAGATTTAAGTGTTTTAAGACATCCGTACCTCAGTACGAGTTGTTCTACTAGTGTGGTCACTATGGTTTTAGCGTCTTTTGTTGCAATGGGATATGCAATTACAAATTTTGTTAGATCACATTGCATCGTTAAAATGTAACGATATCCGTTGCAGATTCTAAGTGGTCTGACGGTATCTATTGTAATAATTTCACAACTTGTAGTTGGTGTATCCGTTAGCACCATATGTTCTTTTATGTGCTTTGTTGTTTTATTTTTTGAACACTGTATACAACTGTTTATGAATTCTTTCACCATGCGTGTCATATTCTTCCAAATACTTATAACGTTGTTTTAGTTTGAGAACAGTTTTTGTTACGCCGAAATGACCTGATATGTGAGACGTATGAAATTCGTCGACCAGCTTATATTCTTGTAGTGTGCTATTTATTTGTTTTGGAGCTTTGTATATTAAAATATTTATTGGTGAGGCTTTATTTATTTTATCTTTGTTTGAATGCATTCATGTTGATATTTTTAAATATATAATTATTCTCACAGAGGGCTAGCACCTTCACACGTGACTTTTGTAGTAAACAATGTAGCTTCTCCAACATCGAATCTAGCTTCGAAAGGTTATCACTACATGTTACGTGCACTTCATTGTTTTTCAATTCAACCATGGTTTCATTATTATTATCAATAATAAATTTCAGTTTCTTCAACTGTTTAACGTCATTAAAGGATGAACATTCCCATATGTACAGTTGCTCAGACTGGCATGGGGTGATGTTATTCTCTTTGATGCATCGGGATCCCTCAATATTTGCATTATTTGCCTCTATTCTTTTTTCATATTCTTTTGCACTCGATTCGTTGTTTGTCTTAGTTTTGCTCCTTGTAATTGCTTGTACTTTATGTTTATTTTGCTCACTTATATTCGCTTGTTTTTGTTGTTCATTTAATTCACTTGTGGGAATCTACTTACTTACTTAAATGGCCATAACAACCTGTTGTCAGGTTACGGCCTACCTCATTAGCTCTCGCCAGGCGCCTCTGATTTGCGCGCGCCTTCTCCAATCATTAATGCCAAGCGCGGTTAGGGCTTCCTCAGCTTGGTCTATCCACCGGATTCATGGTCTCCCTCTTCGTCGTTGACCGGGGACCTTCCCTTTGAATACCTTTTTCGCTGGAGCTTCTTTATCCATACGATGGATATGATCCAGCCAGCGTAGTCGCTGTATTGTTATACGCTTAACTATGTCAATGTCGGCGTAGAGCTCATACAGCTCGTGGTTCATTCGAATGCGATAGTCGTCGCCAACTCGAACAGGACCAAAGATTTTGCGGAGAACTTTCCTCTCGAACACCTCTAGAGCGGCTGCGTCTGTTGTCGAAACCACCCATGCCTCAGCGCCATAAAGAAGCACAGGTAGAATGAGCATCTTGTAGAGTGTTAGCTTTGTCGATCGAGAGAGAGCTCTGCAACGTAATTGCTTACTGAGACCGTAGTAGCACCTATTAGCAATTGCTATTCTCCGCTTAATCTCCAGACTGACATCATTGTTGCTGGTTACGGCAGTGCCAAGGTAAATGAATTCCTTGACAACTTCTAATTTACAGTTGCCCGCTGTAACATGAGAGTCTAGATCCCGTGCTCTCTTGTTGTTGTTAGTAGACATCATGTATTTCGTCTTGCCCTCGTTTACCGTCAAACTCACTTTGGCTGATTCCTTTTCAATAGCAGTGAAAGCAGCAGTAACATCTCTCTTACTCCGACCGATAATATCAATATCATCAGCGTACGCAACGAGCTGAACACCTTTGAAGAAAATGGTGCCATTATGATGCACACCGGCTTTTCGTACGATTTCCTCCATAATGAAATTGAAGAGATCGCACGAGAGCGGGTCGCCTTGTCTGAAACCTCGCTCGGTATTAAAAGTTCCGGAGAGGTCATTCCCTACCTTGGCGGAGCTACACGTATTGCTCAACGTCATCCTGCAGAGCCTTATCAACTTTGCAGGTATACCGAACTCAGACATTGTTGCGTATAGGCAATCCCGCACTGGGCTATCGAACGCAGCTTTATAATCGACGAAGAGATGGTGAGTGTCGATTTGATATTCATGGGTTTTCTCCTGGATTTGGCGTAGTGTAAAAATCTGGCCTATGGTGGACTTACCAGGTCTAAAGCCACACTGATAAGATCCGGTCAGCGTTTCTGTATACGGCTTCAATCTTTCACACAATACGCTCGAGAGGATCTAATATGCGATGGAAATAAGACTGATACCCCTGTAGTTGGCGCAGATTGTCGGGTCTCCTTTCTTTATTACAGGAAAAAGCACGCTGAGATTCCAATCGTCGGGCATGCTTTCCGCTAGCCATATTTTGCTGATGAGTTGATGCATGCACCTTATCAATTCATCGCCACCAGCTTTAAACAACTCAGCTGGTAGGCCGTCAGCACCCGCTGCTTTGCTGTTTTTGAGTCGCTGGATAGCAACTCGAACCTCTTCATGGCTAGGTGATGGTACTTCCACTGCGTTATCATCGATTGGTGGTATCGTACTGCATTCTCTCTGGGCGGAATTGGTGGAATCATCGCCCGTAAGCAAGTTGGAGAAATGTTGCCTCCATAACCTCAGTACACTCTGTGTATCTGTAACCAGATTTCCATTTTCGTCTCTACAAGTGGATGCTCCGGGCTTGAAACCTTGACTTAGACGCTTAACTTGTTGATAGAATTTTCGTGCATCCTTCTTGCCCTGGTACACCTCAAGTGCCTCACGCTCACGCTTTTCCTGCTCCCTTTTTTAAGTCTGAAAATGCGCCTCTCTTCCTTCCTCTTTTCGCGGTAGTTTTCTCGCACGGCTCGCGTTGCGGCTGACTGCAGCGTCTTCTTGTATGCGGCGTTTTTTCAGCAGTCGCATCGCGACACTCCTGGTCATACCATTGGTTTCGAGGTTGTGGGCGTCGAAAACCAATGACTTCTTCGGCAGCAGCGCGCATGGAGTGGGAGATGTGTGTCCAAAGTCCACCGGCGTAGTCGGTTCCAGAGGTTGGTTGGTTGAGCTTAACCGAGAGTTGAGCGGAGTACGCCTTGGTAGTCCGTTGTGATTGGAGCTTGGCAACGTCCAGCTTTCGTTGCATGCCCGTGCGTACATTCTTCGCATTGCATAGCCGCATGCGGATCTTAGCTGCAACAAGATAGTGGTCGGAGACCCCCCGTGACCCCCCGAAATGTACGCACATCCAGAACGCTTGAAGCGTGCTTTCCGTCGATCACAACATGATTAAATTGGTTTTTCGTTTTTTGATCCGGGGATAGCCAGGTGGCCTTGTGAATGTCGAGGTGTTGAAATCTGGTACTACTAACTACCATGTTTCGCGCCGCGGCGAAGTTGATCAATCTCAAACCGTTGTTTGAAGTGGTCTCGTGGAGACTGAACTGACCGACTGTCGCGCCAAAGATGCCTTCTCTTCCGACCTTCGCGCTTAAATCGCCGAGGAATATTTTTACATCGTGGGTCGAACAACGGTCATACACGTCCTCTAGGCTCGCGTAGAAATCATCCTTGGTGGCATCGTCCTTTTCCTCCGTCGGGGCGTGCGCGCAAATTAGGCTTATGTTGAAGAATTTTGCCTTGATACGGATCGTAGCCAACCTTTCGTTTATTGGCGTGAACCGGGAAACTAGGTGGCGTAATTTTCGACTTACAATGAATCCGCAACCAAATTCGCGCCTCTCCGCATGGCCGCTGTAGTAGATATCACAGTTCGTCCGTTTAGAGCAGCCTTGTCCTTTCCATCGCATCTCCTGGATGGAGGTGATGTCAGCCTTTATTTTTACGAGGGCTTCCGCCAGTTGGATAGTTGCACCTTCCCTATGGAGGGTCCGGGAATCATAGACTTTAAAATGTCGCTGTCAAGTTTTTTTCGCGATAACGCGTCAGCGTTTGTATTGATTTCTCCTTGCTTGTAAATAATATGGAAATCGTAATCAGACAGATCAAGCCTTATCCTTGTCATCTTTGATGAAGGATTTTTATGTGCAAATAACGATACTAATGTCAATGGTCAGTGACCACTATAAATTTTTTTCCATATAGGTATGGTTTGAAAAATTTATTCCCCAATGTATAGCAAGAAGTTCATTTTCAATAATGGGCTTGTTTATATCATATTTTTCTAAAGTTTTACTTGCGTATGATATTGGTAAATCATTTCCAATCTCTCCTTGTAAGAGTACTGCTCCTAACGCAAAGTCAGATGCGTCAGTTGTAAGAATGAATGGTTTCTCGAAATCTGGGTACTGTAACACTGGTACTTATTCAGACAGTCAAGCTGCTATTAAATCCTTAGAATCAGTCTTCCTAAACTCACTAGTGGCCCAACAATGCCGCTCGTCTCTAAATGAGATGGCTCAGCATTTTAACATTCACCTCATCTGGGTGCCTGGGCATAGGAGCATTGATGGCAATTGCAAAGCTGATGAACTTGCTAGGCAGGGGACTACTGCACAAATTCCTCAAGACAAGGAAGGTGTTGGCATGCCACTTGCTACCTGCAAGTTACTGCTTAAAGAAAACATGATAAAAAAGGCTAACATAAGATGGACCCAAAGGTTAACTTGCAATATAACAAGACAAATCTGGCCGGAATGGAACGCTAAGCGATCTCTAGAACTGATATCCCGCACTAGACACAGTGTCTCGTCAGTTGTTGCAGTAATAACTGGCCACTGGCTTATCGGCAGACATGCGGAGAGATTAGGTATTCGGTCTTTTGACTACTGTAGAAGTTGTGGGGATGTGGAGGAGGAGGAAAACATTAAACATTTTCTTTGTTCCTGCCCTGCACTTGCTAGAAAACGCCACAAAACACTTGGCTCGTTTTTGTTTGATGACCTGGAGGACCTTAGACATGTTAGCATAGGTCAGTTATTTAGTTTCATAACGAAATCTGGATGGTTCAATGAGAGGGTATAGTCAAGTACCCTGTGGTATCACAATGGACCAAACTTGGTCTAAGTGAGTCGGTTTTTGTAACTGACTGCCACTCCTACCTAACCTAACCTAACCTAACACTGGTGGATTGATAAGTTTTTGTTTAAGAGTATTGAATGCTTTCTCGCATTCCTCCGACCAGATGAATGGTGTTCCTTTTTTTTAGTAAGAAATTCATACATTTGACAGTAGCTGCAAATTCCGGTTTGAAACGTATACAATAGTTGCAAAATGCAACGAATCTTCTTACTTCGTCAGCATTCTTTGGAACGGGATATTTCAATACAGTTTCACATTTTGAAGGGTCAGTTTTTATACCTTTGTCGGTTATTAGATGGCTTAAATAAATAACTTCAGACTTTAAAAATTGACATTTACTTGCATTAAGTTTTAAATTGTAATGTTGTAAATGATCAAAGACTCTTATTAAATTCTGATTGTGGTGTTGCAATGAACATCCGAACACGATTATATCATCTAAGTATAGAAATGCTTCAGAATTTAAGCCACTCAACGCAATGGTTAACATGCGTTGGAAACTATTTGATGAAATTTTTAAACCAAATGGTAAACGCTTGAACTGATAGTGTCCGTTTTGAGTCGAGAATGCAGTCAAAGGTCGGGATTATTTGCTTAATGGTATTTGGTGAAACGAACTTCTCATGTCAAGTGTTGAAAAATATTTGGCTCTACCTAACATGTCCAGTACGTTTTCTAATCTTGTTAGAGGGAATTTATCGTTTACTAGTTTGTCATTAATTTTTCTAAAATCAACCACTAGATGCCATTTTTTATTATTTTCATCACTTTTCTTTGGTACTAAACGTAATGGTGCGTTATAGGGACTTATTGAATGTTCTATTGTTTCATTTTTTATTAATTCGTCAACCTATTTATTTCTTCGTATTGAGTGTGTGGCAGTCTGTAGTTTTTAATATATACTGGTGTTTTGTGTGTAAAATTATTCACTGTTAGTGTTTCATCTTCCAAATGGAATATTGATTGGTATTTTTTAAATATGTCCTCTAATTCAGTTTTTGACTGTTCGTTCAGGTTTAGTTCTTTCATCAGTTTTTTGAATCGTTTTTCATCAGTATTGTTTGATTTTTGTGTTATATTTTTAATGTTGTAACTTGCTAATCGTTCTACTCGTGGTTCAATTTTATCTAAAACTATTTCTTTTTCGTTTACGTTAATTATTTTTATGTGACATGTGCCTTTGACTGCTGCAATTAAATTTGCTAAAAATACACCATCTGCTAATTCTTGATTTAAAATCAAACTGTCTTCAGTTAGCTTTAATTGTGTTGGAAATATAACTTCAGATCTTGGGGGTATGCTATACTTGGTTTGTATTGTTGTTACCGTTATTAAAGGTAAAATGTATTCATCATGCTTGAATAATATCGAGATTTTCATGGTTTCAAAATCAATTTCGCACATATATTTCGTGAGGAAATCTCGACCTATGATTCCATCTGTGGCAATCGGAAAATTTTCGTTAACTATGTGAAATTTTTTTATTGTCCTATCCTTTTCTAAGCATAAGCTTAAACGCGTTGTTCCTAAGGAATGTACTTCTTCGTTTGTGATTCCTGTAAGTTTGCATGATTCCTCATTATTTATATCTATGTTGTCTAGATGTGTGGTTTTGCAGATTGAAATGTCTGCACCTGTATCGATTAAGAACGTAAGGGTTTTATTCATCTCGACACATTTCAGTGTAATGTAATTTGTTGCATGTTTTGGTAGGGAGTAAATTTTCTTAGTCTGTTTTATTAATGGCTTTCCGGAGGTTGTTGGTTGTCCTCCGGGCCGTTGGCGTTTCTCTGTATATTTAGTTGTCTTATGCGATTATTGTTTCGGTTATTATGTCGAGAATTGTTGTTGAAGTTGTTGTTCCTGTTATTGTTGAAATTGTTATTCCTATTGTTGTTTACAGGCCCGTGCGCAGGAATCATCCATGGGGGGTTTTAACACGGACATCTCATGTTAGATTTTGTTCATGAAAAACGTCAAAAAACGGTTTACTTTTAATATAGACATTTAATTATAATTAAATACATATGTACATGTGCTTATTAGAGATGTTCAAAAATATGTTCTAGAATACTTCGAGAACACTCGATTTTCGAAAATTTATTCAAATTCGAGTATGTCTCCATTTAAAAAAATAAAAAAATAGAAAATCCTAGGATTACTATCAGAGTTGCAAAATTTTCATTTTTCGGAATTTGGCGAAAAAAATACAGAAAATTTGTTTTTTTCTTACTTATAACATTTTTTTTTTTTTTTAATTTTCTTTCGATTTTCCTTATATACACATAAGGAAGTATCGAAAAAAAGTTAACCGCTTAGCTAACAGTGTAGTTCGTACCGTTGTACTTAGTTTTACACTTAGAACGAAATCTAAAAGTAGTTTTTGCCCATCGGTATTGTATGATTTGTATAGAATTTTGATAATTTTTAGAAAAGATTCTAGATCGTTGTACTGTCCGCTGAAAATCGGAATGCTTTTTAAAGCAACTTCTAGGTTGAATGTTGTGTTTTCTACTGTACCGTTTGTTGGTGTATTAGTGTCGTCTTTTTTTTACCTTTTAAAATTGCTAAATTGTTGTTTTAACGTCTTCGAACTTGAGGGCTGTATTTTCTGATTCTGATTTCCAAATGTATTCTATGTGGTCCTTTGCCACGTCTATATATTCTTGAGAATATTCCCTATTAGGTGATTTTTTTAATTTTGCCAATAATTGTTCTAATTCTACTAATCCCATGTGTTTTTAATTTGAATTTTATTTAGCCATTATTTGTGATAGAACTACGTAATTGCCTACGTACGTAGTTTTTGTAATACCTATTGATATAATATAAAATAGAAACTATTACAAAAATGACAGAAATTGTGGCTACCGTGGTAGTAAAATTGTTAGTGTTGCCGCTGCTATTGTTGTTGTTGTTGGTGGTTACAGTTTCTCCACCAAACCATCCCATGTTGCTCGATGTTGCTTGTTAGCGAATCGTCTTTGTTTTTCTATTAGTTTAAGTGCTGCAAGTTTTGCTATCAAGTCTTTTTTTTTGTTTTGGCCACTGCTGCTGGGGATAAGCCTGTGTAGTTCAGCGCACTCTGTCTTGAATTTCTGTTGTTTACCTCTTCTTGGTCTTTTTGTGTTGTTGTTATGCAGCTCCTTTGATACAGATATAGGCCCTTTTTGTCTTGCCTAGTATTCTTCTATTGTTACGGGCTTTGGTCCCAAATTCTTTGGGTCTGGAGTGTAATTTGGTACCTTTGCTGTCACTGCTTCTATCGGTTGCGGCACGTATTCGTCTTCTTCTTGCGATTTCTGTTGTTCAATAAATTCGTATAGTTGCTCAAATTTAGCGTTGAATTGTTCTAACGTCAGCATAATATTTCTGGTGAGCATCAATTTTTCTTTTTCTGTTCGTCCTTCAGTCTAATTTCACGAGTAATCTTTTTTACTTTTGCAAAAATATCGCTGTGCTTCTTCAGGTGTTGATTTATGTGTCGCGTCTCTGGTTCACATATGAAGCAGAATGTCTTATTTTGATTTGAACTTAAAAAAAGTAGGATATGCTTTATGGTCCTTAGGAAGGCTGGATCGTCTTTATGGTCCTTAAAAAGGCAGGATTTGCAGGAACGTCTTTTATGGTTCTTAGAAAGGCAGGAATTGCAGGATCGTCTTTTAAGGTCCTTAGAAAGGCAGGATTTGCAGGATCGCCATGTGGGGGTATAGAAAAAGTGAGGTTCGAAGGTTTGTACAGTTTTGGCGTATTAACAATTGCGCGCCACGCGGTGATTCTTATGGCACTTAGATTGCCGCAAAGAAAAGAAAATAAAACATTAGCTTGGTCGTTTTATTCTAACTTTTAAAACTTAAACTTCTCTTATTTATATGAAATTACAATATAATAATATTCCTATGAGCATATCTAAGCGCCGCTTTATATGCACTAGTGCATATGTTGCACTAAAAGACAATTTTTGCTATTCTTATTTACATTCTCTTTCTTGCACAAGTGACACACAATGAACTGTCCAACAATGTAATAAGAACCTTTTTGGCACACTTATGAATTGAACAATTTACGTTGACTCTGCAAGAAAGAGTAGTAGTAGAGTTAGGTAGCAATGCGCTATGCTACAACTAGTAGCATATCAAATGCAATGCACTGGTTGTACCATGGTCACACTTCACCTATCATCTGACCGACAGTAGTCTTGTAAGAGTGATTTCAGAGACACACGAGATAGGGCACATTATTGTCCATTTTTTGTAACTTAACCAAGCCAAATGATTCGCCTTTGAAATAAGTATATATTATATATGACAGGTAGCCTAGTAGGTAGCGCGCAGGACTTTGAACCCCTGGGACATGGGTTTGAGACTGACTTTGCAAATTTGTAAATCGTAAGTAAGAATTAAATTTGATAATAAAATAAAATTTAATATAAAAAAGTTCTACTATTCTATTCTACTATACTACACGAAATTTTTCTTGAGTGTTTTATTGTGTCTTTTAAAAAGCTCAGAGATATTTTACCGAGTCTCTTGACAGATAACAAAGAGGGGAAAATGTCCTTATACTTCATATTTCAAATAGCTCTTTTAAGCTCCTATAAAGAAGTTATAAAAAAAGTGTGTTGTCTTTCTACTTGTCTTTAAAAGCCATGTAAAAGAACACGGTGTGCCTGAATTAGCAATTTGTGAGCATCTAAATAGTATATTAAAAAAAATTTCACCGTGATCCGTCGACCCATTTTTAAGAAAAGTATGTTTTAAGAGTTAAGAAACTAATTTTTTAAATACGCGTGAATTGTCTATATATATTTTTTTTCAATTTATTAAATTCTTTTTAGTGAACATCGGGAAAACTTTATAACAAAATAATAAGTATATCATAACAATTAAAGGTCTAAAGCAATAAGTAAACAAAAAATAAATTGATTTTTAAACGTGTTGAGCATTATACTCTTTTACTGCTTTGAGTAATTCACTTAATAAATTTTTTACCATGTGACCCATAGAGACTAAATTTACTTTTATCAAAAAATTTACTGTTTTCCAGAACTCTTCATCTTTAATTTATTTGAAAAGAATCAAATACAGAGCTCAAACCAAAAAATGTACGAGAAACAGATAAGCATGGTGATTGGCATGTGATGGTATGGGGTTGCATGGAGCCTTATGGAGTTGATGTAATGTTTGTTGTTCTTAATTAAGACCTGCCTAAATAGCACTAAAAGAGCGCTTAAGCAAATTAAAAGTTAGCCAATTGATAGGCTTAGTGAACCAAAAATGATTACTTTATTAATATCGCATCCTGCTTTTATACAGGAATAACGGTATCCTTCGCTTTGTAAACAATAACATATGTTTGACATAAATCAAATGGTGTCTTAGTGCATATTTACAATGGCTTAAGTTTAGTAATAGATTATTGCGTACTCACAATGGTCTAATTAATAGTAGGAAAATAGTACTGAATATAACTTATTGATGAAATACACTACACCCTCATCCTTAAGATAAAAATTATTTTTATTTTAATACAAATAATTTTCCCAATATGATAATATTTTAATGATAATGTTTTTATTTTAATACAAATAATTTTCCCAATATGATAATATTTTAATGTGAATAAATATAAAAAAATATTATACACATAGTTAAGCATTGTATCAGATTTGTTTTTATATTTATTAACATTGCTTGCAGTTCGATATGTATTCTTTAAACATTTTACTCATTTTTTTTAGCATATTATTATGGTGTTCTTTTATTTGGTTTCTTAAATCTAAAATTAATCATTATATAGGCCAAGAATGGCGGTTGATTTTTTTTCTATTCATGTTTTTTAACAAATCTAAATCTCCAATTTTTAAATTAATGGGATTTACTTTGACATTTTTTTGTGTTCTGTTATTTTTAACAGATTCAATTTATTTCTTAGCTCTATTTAAAGAAAATTTTAATCTTTGTTTTAGTTCTTGCACGTAATTACAGTGTTATAGACTGACTTATCTGATAAAATTATGTCATTTGGCAAAGTTGACATTTTTCCAAAAATTAGCTCATATTTTTTCATATTTATTTCTATTAAAGTTTTAAAGTTGATTTTCTTATACCCGTATGACATTCGTGTGTCAAATTGTGGTATTCATGATTTAAATTATTATAACTTGTTATAAGATCTCCGATTGTCATGAATTTAATTTGTGCTCTTTAATGCGAACTCCAAATGAAAGCATTTTTGATGATAGTTTCTCCAACAATGTGTTCAATGGATTATCGCTACATCCAACTTACATTTTACTATCTTTAACCTCAATTTCGGAAGGTAGTTTCTCCAAAGACAACGATGTGTTCAATGGATTATCGCTAGATCCTTCAAAAATTTTATGAGGAAAGAACCTTATTTTTTTCAGATTATTAACATCCGATATGGAGTTACATTCCCAAACAAAAATTTGCTCAGGTTTTTTACTGTTATCATTAATCCTTCGATAATTTCTTTGAATATTTGCAGGTTTTTTCTACTACCGATAATAATAATAATAATAATAATAATAATAATAATAATAATAATAATAATAATAATAATAATAATAATAATAATAATAATAATAATAATAATAATAATAATAATAATAATAATAATAATAATAATAATAATAATAATAATAATAATAATAATAATAATAATAATAATAATAATAATAATAATAATAATAATAATAATAATAATAATAATAATAATAATAATAATAATAATAATAATAATAATAATAATAATAATAATAATAATAATAATAATAATAATAATAATAATAATAATAATAATAATAATAATAATAATAATAATAATAATAATAATAATAATAATAATAATAATAATAATAATAATAATAATAATAATAATAATAATAATAATAATAATAATAATAATAATAATAATAATAATAATAATAATAATAATAATAATAATAATAATAATAATAATAATAATAATAATAATAATAATAATAATAATAATAATAATAATAATAATAATAATAATAATAATAATAATAATAATAATAATAATAATAATAATAATAATAATAATAATAATAATAATAATAATAATAATAATAATAATAATAATAATAATAATAATAATAATAATAATAATAATAATAATAATAATAATAATAATAATAATAATAATAATAATAATAATAATAATAATAATAATAATAATAATAATAATAATAATAATAATAATAATAATAATAATAATAATAATAATAATAATAATAATAATAATAATAATAATAATAATAATAATAATAATAATAATAATAATAATAATAATAATAATAATAATAATAATAATAATAATAATAATAATAATAATAATAATAATAATAATAATAATAATAATAATAATAATAATAATAATAATAATAATAATAATAATAATAATAATAATAATAATAATAATAATAATAATAATAATAATAATAATAATAATAATAATAATAATAATAATAATAATAATAATAATAATAATAATAATAATAATAATAATAATAATAATAATAATAATAATAATAATAATAATAATAATAATAATAATAATAATAATAATAATAATAATAATAATAATAATAATAATAATAATAATAATAATAATAATAATAATAATAATAATAATAATAATAATAATAATAATAATAATAATAATAATAATAATAATAATAATAATAATAATAATAATAATAATAATAATAATAATAATAATAATAATAATAATAATAATAATAATAATAATTTTTTTTTTTTTTTTTTTTTTTTTTCGTGCGAAGGTTGTGGTAAAATGAACCGCAAGGATCATGCAGTTCACTAACCTTATTCACTGCCGTCGCAGCTTCAGAGTGTGTTAATTCACTAAAATCCACAACCTCAGGCCTCCAGGCCTCCTACCCTGGGACTGCGTTAGCATTGCTTCGGGGTAGGGGCCATTACCTGTCTCAAATCACATGCCTGCGTCCAGGTCCCACTTCTTTTTTCTGAGAATGTCCTCAGTAAAACCTGCAACTGCCTTCCAGTTTTCTTCGCTCTGCAGCATCCTTTCGATCACGTTGTCAGCGGAGCACTGGCCGACTGATTCCTGTAAGGATGCGCGTTCGTTGTCCCATCGACTGCAGTTGAAGAAGGTGTGCTCTGCGTCATCTTCATCAGCGTCTCCATATATACAGAAAGGGTGTTCTGTTTTGCCCATACGGTGTAGATACTTCTGGAAATATCCATGGCCCGATAAAAACTGAGTGAGGTAATAATTTACCTCGCCAAAGTCTCTCTCGAACCATCTTCTTATGCAAGGGATCAGCCTTTTTGTCCACCTGCCGCTGACTTCCAAGTGATATCTGTCCTGCCACTTGGAGAGGGTTTCCTGCCTTGCGGCTGCAGGGCTTATGGCCTGGTTTCCCTCCTTTTTTGCCTCCCAGACCATCTTTCGTTCGCTGGCTAGTAGATCAATGGGGATAACGCCACTTATTACTAGCACAGCCGCTTCGGAGACTGTGCGGTACGCACATGCCACTCTGAGAGCAGCAGTTCGTTGCACTGACAGTAGCGTCTTTAGACGGCATTTCGCCTCTAGAGTGCCTGCCCATATCTCGCTGCCGTAGAGCAGTATCGAGTTCGTTGTCGACATTAGGAGTTTCCGTTTACTTTGTCTTGGTCCCCCGATGTTCGCCATGAGCTCACTAAGCATGCCCGTTATCTTGGCTGCTTTTATTGCTGCGTGCTGTATTTGAGCCCAAAAAGTCAATCTTGGGTCAAGTCTTATGCCGAGGTACTTGACTACCTTCTTTGTTGTAAGTATGCTGTCGCATACTTGCAGCTCCAGTTCTAACGGGATGTGCCGCTTTGTTAGCAGTATAACCTCCGTCTTTTCGGTGGCTAGTTGAAGTCCATGAGTCACCAGCCATTCCCTTGTCCTTAGCATAACCTGGTTTAATTTCCTCTTGGCCTCGTCGGTGTTGCGAGCCGTTATTACAGCTGCAATGTCGTCTGCGTACCCCACCAGATGTGTATCATCCGGCATTTCGATTCGGAGGATTTCGTCGTAGCTCAAGTTCCAAAGGTCTGGGCCTAGGATAGACCCTTGCGCTGCTCCAGATGTTATCTGTTTTATCCTTCTCCCTTCGCAGGTGTCATATATGAGCTCGCGATCCCTTAGATAGCTCTGAAGAATCCTCAGCAGGTATTGCGGAGTAGCAAACCTTGTTTTTAGAGCGTCAGTTATATCTGCCCACCTGAGGCTGTTAAAAGCATTGCGGATGTCTAGTGTTGCCAATAAGACAATCCTCCTGGAGTGATGGTTCCCTCGTTGTGCGTGCTCTACGCTAGACACTACGTCTTCTATAGCGCCAAGAGTTGATCTTCCCGCTCGGAATCCATGTTGTCGTTCCGACAATCCACCAGCGTCATCAATGGCTGCAGATAAGCGAAATTTAATCATCTTCTCTAGCAGCTTTCCAGCACTATCAAGCATACACAATGGTCTGTATGCTGATGGTTGGGTAGGATCTCCTTTGCCTTTGCTAATCAGTACCAACTTTTGTTTTTTCCACACTTCCGGGAATAAACCTTCCCTAAGGCACGCATTATACATCGTCAGCAGAACGTTTGGACGATTTGCCGCTACTATTTTCAGTATTTCTGTAGGAATTCCATCAGGTCCTGGAGCCTTGCTGCTTTTGAGAAATTTTGCTGCTCCCTTAAGTTCTTCCTCAGAAAATAAAGGAGTTGATCCGACAGGTGGTGCCTCTTGTTCTTCTTGCTGCAGGTTATGCGTAGGAAATAATGCATCAACGATGTTGCTCATGGTTTCGCCGTTCATGTCCGGACCAGGATTTTTAGAGCCCAGTTTCTTGGGTTCCATGGGTTGTTATTCAGATCGTTGCGGAGTTCCTCCCATTTTTCTTTTTTGCTACGCTCTATGACAAGTTTCAAGGTTTTCTTGGCTTGCCTGTAGTTTTCGGCTTCATTTGTAGCGGCGCCTATCCGTCTAGCTCTGGTAAATTTTCTCCTTATCCTTAGGCAGTTACGTCTGATTTCCGCGATTTCTTCCGTCCACCAGTAAACAGCGTCTTTCCTGCGATTTGTGCCAACCTTAGGCATCGATGCGTTGCAGCCTTGGACTAATCGCTGCATAGTTATATGGGCGAGAGTTCTGGCGTCACTACCTGTGTCAGTTGGCAGTGGGTTTTCGTCGATATTTGCCAGTAAAGATTCGACTCTAAGTTTCGTGACATTCCATTTTCGTGTTCCCCTTCTTTTTTGTGCTTGGATGGGACGACGTCCTGAGTCTAGATAGTAAGTAATATACTGGTGATCACTACCGGTAAAGTCTTCTAGGACTCTCCATTCTTTAAGCATTCCAGCTATATTTTCTGAAACTAGAGTGATATCCGGTGTGGTGGATTCGCACCCTGGTCTTCTGAAGGTGGTAGCTGCGCCAATGTTTGCGACGGTTAAGCCTAGTCGAGCGGCCATGTCCAGCACGCGTCTGCCTCTAGAGTTTGTTGCTGCCATTCCCCATTCGACAGCTTTGGCGTTAAAATCTCCTGCGATGATGAAGGGGCCTCCGATTTCCAGCGCTTTGTCTTCAATACCTTCTATCTTCTTCTGGAATTCAGCAATGCTATC